>CM060113.1:13752156-14421950 GCA_030522415.1 Channallabes apus | reverse complement strand
AAAAGGGCTGAAGTGTTGTATGAAGGAAAAATTTACATGACCCACACGGCTCCACGGATGGCGCCGTCTTCAGTTTAACACAACAACACGCTGTATCGCTACCAAATTGTTTGCCACCTGTTTAATATTAAAAGTTATTGCCAATTTTAATGCATCCCACTGCGCAATGTGACGTCGTAGCGACGTCTTTTCCATGTCATTTTGGACGTCCAATTTCCGTCCATAGATGGGGTTGTTTTGTAATGCCAGGCGACCTCTTTTTTTCTACGTCTAATTTTGACGTCGGTGGGACCGTCGTAGTGACGTCTTTTTCATGTCATTTTTGGACGTCCAATTTCCATCCATTGATGGGGTTGTTTTGTAATGCCAGGCGACGTCTTTTTTCCAACGTCTAATGTTGACTCCACCAAATTGCTTCGCCGGCTGACGCCGCTGTAGCTTGCCCCGGCACTTGCGCAGCGTCACCATTGGGCTCCGCCCCGTGACCCGGTGCCGGGATCTTCAACTCGCCACTCCGCTTTGATCGCGCTGCGTCGTTCGCTATCGTGGAGATACGAGTTGGATTGATTGCTTTCCAATGCAAATGGCTCGAAGTACTTTACTCACCACAGCACGCACGGGAAAGGAAACGCATTCACTCGAGAACCAAACCCAATTCAGCCTTAGCATGAACCGGAACACATTCAACAGGTTTCTCGCACACACATACTCAACACACGTAAACTTGGCCGAAGCCATTAACCCAAACACATTTCCTCAACACGGTGACCACAGCAACCCGCTGCAAAGCATGACGGTCGTCAGCCGCTGCCCCGCCCACGCCACAATATGTTTTTCTTTTTTACATTTTCCTGTTTCCCTTTAACAGTTTTTATTTTATTTAAAGCCTATAATCAAGTTATTTATGTTTTTCTTTTATATTGTATTACTATACATATATATATATATAGTGGCGTGGGCGGGGCAGCGGCTGACGACCGACATGCTTTGCGGCGGGTTACTTCACCCTCTTGTGGAAATGTCTTTGGTCTAAGTCACATTAGGTCAAATGTTGAACATCAAAATGACGTCCTAGTTGGGTCATGGTTGGACGTCCAAATAGTGGACCTAGTTTGGACGTCCAACCATGACCCAACTTGGACGTCATTTTGACCAATATAGACATGATCTGCACGTCTATCCGACGTCCAATGTTTAGTGGGATTAGTCACATTATGAAATAGGCTATTTAAAAGTCACTCTATTAGTTCTGATATCAAATAAAATAACATTCTTAAACAGGTCTACAGTATATTCCATCATTAATACGACTTTGATAACGTGCCATAATGTGCTTCCATACACCGCTGATTTATAAAGACTGCTGCTCAGTGGCGGCGACTAACGTCTCGAGCTGAAACTACGCTAAGAATGAGTTAAGGTTGGTCCAGACCAACCTTACGAACGTGTGACTTAGCTAAGAGATACTTAGTGTAAGAACGTTTTGAGGAAATGCGCCATAACGTTAAGAGAGAGGTTAAGATACAACTTAAGAACTACTTAGCGATAAGAAGCTTTCGAGAAACCGGGCCCATGCCATTTTCAAGTTGAATATATGTAAGGTTGAATATACAGATGTTGATTAAACATTTTTATTGAAAAATGTTTGTTGTTTTTCCCCCTTACATATAGAAGGTAAATAGAAATCTGCTATACTTCTATTGTCACTTAGAGCTCGACAAGTAAATGTGATTCAGAACCTCTATAACTAGATGTCATTAGACCTGAAAGATGATAGATAAATATTGGAGTCCTGTTTTAGACGTATAATAGATGTGTCATAGACAACTACAATATACGCAGTATAGACATTTAATAGATGTAAAATGTCCAGAGGGAACAAAGAAACAAGAATATGGGAATGTGGGTGTATGGGATGGCTCAATGACTCAATTATTTCAACATAATGATGAAACATATTGGTTAAACGGATCAACCAACTTGTTCCAAATAGAAAATATTGAATCATTTTAACAAAGATTTTTTAAATGCAGAAAGATATTTAAAGGAGGTGCATCACATGACCACCCTGCATATAGCTTTTGGACACAGAAATGCTATATTTTTTTCTCTATATACCGTTTTCTGTATCGATCCAGAGAGTTTTGCTACAGTACAGCTGACTAACTGATCACATGCTATCATGCTATTGTACATATATAATGTATACTGGTGCCAAGCATCAGAGAACAACAACAATGCAGGTAAACAAATCGTTATTTAAAAAGCTGACAGACAAATCCAAATCGTAAGACAAATTGTGTAATGAAAAAAAGTAAGGAAAAAAACATCAATGGTCAGGAGGTTGGCAAACACTGCACAAAAAGAGCAAAATAAGGATCAAAAACCAGTAGAACCTGAAACAAGATCAAAACCAGGTTGTCAAAATAACAAAATTCAAAGACGTCTTAACAAGTGGCAACAAGTACACAGGAGCATAGACGATTTTAGACCATTTTAGGGGTGTTGAAGCATCTCTAAATTTAAATTTAACAGCCCTAAAACCAATAAGAATAATATTGCGTGCGTGACATTATATACCCGGACACTATCTGAACTCGGTCGCTTGAGGTGCAATACGATAGTGCTAACCACTAAGCTTTCTACAGTATATACTGTATACTGTATATACAGTGGTGTGAAAAACTATTTGCCCCCTTCCTGATTTCTTATTCTTTTGCATGTTTGTCACTTAAATGTTTCTGCTATTATTAGTCAAAGATAACATAATTGAACACAAAATGCAGTTTTTAAAGGAAGGTTTACGTTATTAAGGGAGAAAAAAAAACTCCACATCTACATGGCCCTGTGTGAAAAAGTGATTGCCCCCCTTGTTAAAAAATAACTTAACTGTGGTTTATCACACCTGAGTTCAATTTCTGTAGTCACCCCCAGGCCTGATTACTGCCACACCTGTTTCAATCAAGAAATCACTTAAATAGGAGCTACCTGACACAGAGAAGTAGACCAAAAGCACCTCAAAAGCTAAACATCATGCCAAGATCCAAAGAAATTCAGGAACAAATGAGAACAAAAGTAATTGAGATCTATCAGTCTGGTAAAGGTTATAAAGCCATTTCTAAAGCTTTGGGACTCCAGCGAACCACATTGAGAGCCATTATCCACAAATGGCAAAAACATGGAACAGTGGTGAACCTTCCCAGGAGTGGCCGGCCGACCAAAATTACCCCAAGAGTGCAGAGACAACTCATCCGAGAGGCCACAAAAGACCCCAGGACAACATCTAAAGAACTGCAGGCCTCACTTGCCTCAATTAAGGTCAGTGTTCACGACTCCACCATAATAAAGCGACTGGGCAAAAACGGCCTGCATGGCAGATTTCCAAGGCGCAAACCACTTTTAAGCAAAAAGAATATTAAGGCTCGTCTCAATTTTGCTAAAAAACATCTCAATGATTGCCAAGACTTTTGGGAAAATACCTTGTGGACCGACGAGACAAAAGTTGAACTTTTTGGAAGGTGCGTGTCCCGTTACATCTGGCGTAAAAGTAACACAGCATTTCAGAAAAAGAACATCATACCAACAGTAAAATATGGTGGTGGTAGTGTGATGGTCTGGGGTTGTTTTGCTGCTTCAGGACCTGGAAGGCTTGCTGTGATAGATGGAACCATGAATTCTACTGTCTACCAAAAAATCCTGAAGGAGAATGTCCGGCCATCTGTTCGTCAACTCAAGCTGAAGCGATCTTGGGTGCTGCAGCAGGACAATGACCCAAAACACACCAGCAAATCCACCTCTGAATGGCTGAAGAAAAACAAAATGAAGACTTTGGATTGGCCTAGTCAAAGTCCTGACCTGAATCCTATTGAGATGTTGTGGCATGACCTTAAAAAGGCGGTTCATGCTAGAAATCCCTCAAATAAAGCTAAATTACAACAATTCTGCAAAGATGAGTGGGCCAAAATTCCTCCAGAGCGCTGTAAAAGACTCGTTGCAAGTTATCGCAAACGCTTGATTGCAGTTATTGCTGCTAAGGGTGGCCCAACCAGTTATTAGGTTCAGGGGGCAATTACTTTTTCACACAGGGCCATGTAGGTTTGGAGTTTTTTTTCTCCCTAAATAATAAAACCCCTCATTTAAAAACTGCATTTTGTGTTTACTTGTGTTATCTTTGACTAATAGTTAAATGTGTTTGATGATCAGAAACATTTTGTGTGACAAACATGCAAAAGAATAAGAACTCAGGAGGGGGGCAAATAGTTTTTCACACCACTGTACTATATACAGTATGATGGTTATGGAAGTCTTTAAATAGTGACTGTAATTGTGTACAGGTGTTTGCTTCTACTGTAGATACATTCTTATATTTGATACTAATAAGAATGGCAAATAAGAGATTTGTTATTAATACCTAGATTTACCAGTAATCATATTACAACATACAGTATATAGCTAAATATCAGTGTGTGAAACAGTATTTACGGGTATACAGGACACCATATTCTATTTCAATAGTATAAGAATTTTAAAAATCAATCAGTTTTTACAAATTAAAGTAGTCCGTTATGTTTGAACAAACATGTTCTTTTAGCTAAAGAAACATTTTCCAGAATCAAAGTTAAATTGAAATATTTTTTAAATATAAGCTTATGGCAAATTTCTAACCGAGGGGATCTAGCAGAGCTTTGCATAGTAATTTGATATGTAGTGATTCGGTATATTGATTTAATTTTAGAGCATGCAATTTTACAAGCAGTGGAGGGACAATTTTGCTCATGATCCAATCTAGTAGATGGATCTTCATGCACTGAATTCATGTGTAATTATGAGATGAAGGAGTTGCCCACGGTTAATCTCAAATCTCTCTCCAGTTTCATACTTAAGACACTTTTTGAAAAAGTGAGAGGATATGTCATTGGAAATAGTATTACTGTAGATGGCAGAAAATTGCCTGAAGGGAGAAAACTGCTGAAGTCAACAACATTTCAAGGTACATTTCAAAGCTTTCAGCAAGTTCAAATGCACTGCCTTTCATGGAATGGTCTTAAATTAGACATTTTGAGAATAATAGGTAAAATATTAAGGGACTTATTCAATTTTTTTATGCAGGTGCAAGCATAAGTTAGTTTTGTAATGCTAATGCATCGCTTATTTACTTACTATGCTCAGGGCAAAGAATAAGTACGGTGCTGATGTTGGGAAATTTCAGGTATTTTTATACAGACCTGATCTAAAATTGAATTTACAATTTTTACTTCTTTTACAGCTTTCACATTTAAAGAACACAAGAACATGCAATTTCCATGCCTGCAAGTGGAATGAAGAAACTCTGACCCAGTTGTTGAAACCTGGTTCTGTAGATGTTCATAATTAATGACAACTCATCTGAGGTACATAAATAAGATTCTACCCAAATTCTAAATTACAGCTCCATACAAATGACTTAAACATTTTAAAATGGGAACATAGTCATTGCCCACTTAATACAGTAGGAACATGTGCACTTGAACATGTAAACAGTTATCTAATCAGACTTTTATGAAGTAGCAGCACAATTAAAAAATATATAATATGTACTGTATACTGTATGTACATTTAACAGCCATGACAACCTTTGTGGCCTTTCCAGCCACCAGACCTGAATCAATCGCATACTTTTGGGATGTAGCAGAAAAGTAGATCTGCATCATAAAAATGCTGTTTTTCGGTTTCACCGAATTTTCCAGCTTGGACCACTTTTGGTAGGTCCTGATCACTGCAGACTAGGAACATCCCAGAGCTACAGCGTTAGAATTTAGTACCAGAGACTCACTACAAAAACACAATCAGCCTGAGTTTGCCAAAGTTTATATTAAAACTCAACTAACATATTATTGATACTAAATTGCATACATAATGATTACAAATACAACTGCAAGCTGTTTTATCCATTGTGACAAAACTGTGGGAGGCTGCATTTTTATACAAAATTTAAACTGATATAATCAAAAATTTCCAAATAATATTTTGCAATTTGTGACTCAAAGAAAACATTCACATTCAATTATATTTTTTGCTTCATTAAAAAAAGGATTTCTCAAATCTGAAAAAAAAAATATATATATTTTTTAAATATTATACTTTGTACTTTGGAACGTGTGCAATCTCTGAACTAGAATTTAATTGCACACAAGCTTGAAAATGTATTAAATTTAACCCCAGCCCCTTTTTTATTTATTAATTTTTTTTATCACAGTTCTTTGTCAGGTTATACAAATGAAGCATACATGCCACCAGATTGAGTTATTTTTGTGTCCACAATATCTTCATAGAAAAACATGGGAAAGCACATTTTTTAGGGAAGGTTTTGGAATGAGAAACACTGAACAAAGGCAAAAAGTTGCAAAAGTACACAACTTGGCAGAGAATTAATAAAGGGATTGCACTTGCTGTAACAAAACAGCCTGGGTAGGGTCTCCCTTTGAACTCAGACTTAATATTTCATGGCATGGATTCCACAATATGCTGGAAACATTCCTTTGAGATTCTGGTCCATGTTGACATGACTGTACTGTATAATACACTTTGTGCAGATTTTTCAGGTGCACTTTCATGCTGCAAATCTACTCTTCTGCCACATCCCAAAAGTGTGCGATTGGATTCAATTCTGGTAGCTGGAAAGGCCACTGAAGCACATTGAACTCGTTGTCATGTTCACCACGTGTACCAATTTGAGATATCTTTTGCTTTGTCACATAATGCATTATCATGCCGGAATTAGTCGTCAAAAGATGGGTGAATTGTGTCCATGACGGGATGGTTTATGCACTGTATTACTGCCACATGACTGCATGAACAAGCAGGTGTACAGATGTTCGTAATTAAGTGTTCTGTCATTGAATAAGATCTTTATTCTAGCAATAAATAGTATGTATAATCCAAAATATTCTTACAGAATTGATATCTCATTACAGTGAGGCATTTCAGCCAGAAAAAACACACTTCTACAGCAAATTAATCTAAACAAAGCATACTCTAATGTGTTGATTTGGCTTTCAGATAGCACCATATTGCACATATTAGCCTCACAGCTTGAGTCACAGTTGATGTTTTATGTTGGTGTACTGCCTCAACTAAAGCCACAATAAGCCTGTGTGCTGTACTGTTACAAAAGGCAGTCTTAGCGAGCCGGCTTTAGTTTTTAATCTAGTATTTATTTTTGTCCTTTCCACTGAAGCTGATGTCCTTACACTTGTGTCCCAGGGGCATTTCACAGTTTGTTTTGAGCAGTTCTGATTGTGCTACCTTAGGAATACAAGCACTCCTCTGTTAGTAACACACCCGTCTGGACTGATATTTTCAGAAAGCTTTTTGATTTGAACGGTTTTGCTTTGCCAATGTTAAAAAAGAGAGCGCAACTTCAGCCAGAGCTGGTTTGTCTGCCAAAGTGACTACTGCATTAGGCACATGCCTCTCTTTCTGTCACATTGAGTTGGACGTCATGGCATGCCATTACTCAAAACTGCCCATTCAAAATAGCATCTATTGCCTGAAACGCTCTCTGAATATAACCAACAAATAGTGGGGCAACAAATATGTCAATGACAAAATCGAACTTATAGACCAATAAAATGGATCTGCTAAACACCATATAGAAATAATGAAAATTGTATGGATTAATGATATACAGTAAGTGAATATAAGGCAGTTATTGGGAATTAACAGATGATAAAAAACAAAATACAAATAGGAGGCATAATAAAGTATAATAAAGTAATAAAGTGTAAAAAACAAAAAAAAAAAAAAACAGTCTATCACGTCTCTATTTCAGAAGCCATGGCCACAAATTCATATATTCAGGAAACCAAATAAATATAGAGATTGATAGTTTTTAATGACCTAACATGGGTCAAGTATAGCTACTGTATTAATATATTTATAGAATTTAGGCAAGCTTAAAGTTGAGAGGGGAACTACAGTATGACAAACATTTGAGATCTATACTGTAGTTTCGTCATACAAAAGTACCTGCAAAAAATGACCTTTTATCTTAGCCAAGTGCTTTGGCATGAAAACACCCGTGTTTCAACTATACACGCCAATCTCACACAATCATACAGTACAATGTCACTTTCAAGAAGCTTTTGTGTCCCTGCAGCAGGTTTCTTCTTTGCTCATTTGTCCAAGTGTATCGATTCCAGGTTGCAGGGATGCTCTCCGAGAAAATATTTTATCATTTATATCTTCAGCTGTGATTCATGAAAAGAGTTATACGAATCGTTTCCACCAACAAGCCAGTGAGAAGGAAGGAACAAACTATTTCATACTGAAAGCTTTGCTTCATATCTCCTGCTGTGCAAATGTGCGCAATTTTCTGCTGTTATAAATGAAAGATTCCAGAGAGACATACAGTATGACCTGTCTCAAGCACAGCATGGAACATCATATCCTTTAAATAGATTCACCTAACAAGACTTGGTCTCCCATGTGAAATAAAAAAGAAAAATGTATATGTGATGAAAGCATTGTGCTGTCACTGAAAAGAACAAACTGCAGAGTAAAAGTTGCTATAAATTTCCTTTACACTATGGTATACAGTAGAAATTCTCTACCATCTCCAGTGCACGCAATGAAAAGGTCTGTTTTCTACCACAAACAGCATAAAGGCATTTCTTTTATTTCACATGAAAAAGACTGTTCCAATTTTGACAAAGTCAAAACGTATATTTCCCGGATTTTGGCACAGATCCCGAAACAAATAGAGAAATAAGAATAACAAATAAGTCTGCACTGAAGCCCCACTCAAGTATCATCAAATAGCACTTCCATGAAGTGGAGGCTTCATTCTCTGGCATGATGTTACACTGAAATCCCCAAACAGCATGTTGTGTTTGTGAGCTGATCTGCGATTTACAGTGAAGCTGCGCTACCTGGATAAGAGCAATCTAATATTGATCAGAGCTCTGGAAAGATTCTGACATGGTTTTGTCAAGTCTGATTTGTTCCTGGTGCTGGATATTGAAAAGTCTTAATTGCTACAGAAGTCTTGATCAGATTAAAAACAAGAAATGATAGTTATTGTTAGAAAGCAGACTTTAAACACATGCAAACTTGACGGACAAAGACCTGAGGTTGGGAATACAACTCTTGACCCTGGAGGTGCATGGTCACAGGCATCACCTCTACGGCACCATGACATCATTTATTTATTTATATAGCACACTTCTTTTAATTACATTGTTGGGGTCTTGGTCATAATTATGATGCCTTATTTTATTTATTTAATTATTTATTCATGGTGCTACCACTTTTTGCTACAATTATGCTATATATTCTCGCCATGTCATACTGTATATTCACTCCATAGCTGAGCCATAGGGAGCGGTGAGTCTCCAGGCTCGAATAAATGAGTTTGGTTCAAGATCTTTTATCTGTCTATATATACATGATGGTTCAATCTAGACTCGTCATACCCAATATGTTTTTGGTGAAAAAAGGAATGGATATCAAAATTTCAATGTCATTACGGAATATAATGAGCAGCAATACTCAAGACTACTAGTGATTGCAGCAAACGCATGTTTTTAAAATTACTGCCAGTGCAGCTGAAAAGGTTCTTCTCCAACAGCTGGGCCACTTCAGCAAACTGATGCAACACCAAAGCTGCTTTTCAGATTTTTACTTAGGCACTTAAACATGAAAGTGATTTGGTTAAATAATAAGAGAAAGATGGAAGATGCAATTTTGACAGCGACACATCTGTTGATATGCATTTCAAAGGAAGACCACGAATGCCGCTGACAACTTCCAGTACTACCACAATACAAAACATAAATTTGCAAAAACGACAGATTCAGCTGTCATCAGAGAGCCTGTAAAATGCCTCATATGTTGAAGACAGTTTTTTCTTGATGGAACTGTAAAAACGTGAAACAGTAAGAGAATAAAAATGGAGCAATCTCTCCCATAAGACTACATGGACAGTTTGCCGAAATATTTAATTAGAAATCTAAAATCTAACCTTCTTTCCAACCAATAATCCTTTGCTTTCTCAGCCCATGTGAAATCTCACACTATGATTATTTATTTATTCATTCATTCATTCATCCTGGTTCCTATGGTATGCACAGTAATCTTATCAGGCTGGGCACCACATTCAGCAGTGGTCTTTGGAAGATTTGGTTTACTCCCAACTTTCCGAAATCAGCCCATGTGCATTTATCAGATAAAACAAAAAAACATTCTTTGTCAGTGTTTGTCAGCGAGGAAATGCAAATGAGATAGATGTGGTAATGAGCTCACACTGCAGAGTGAGTGAGAGATCCACATAAACCTGCAGGGAGGAGTGTGAACGTGCCTCAGTGTAGATTAACATCTTTGGACAAGAAAGCGTTGGAGTTCTCATTAAGGCAATACTTATCTCAGAAATCATAAGATTGTTCATAGAAGAAGAAAGCATGTAGTTATGCCAGTTATGCCCGGGTTTTTCTGTAGACTGGTGAGTTCATTCTGCTGTTACCAGCATGAGATCCATCCTCAAGAAAGATTACTGAGCCTGTTCCAGAAGCAGCCATGCAAGCCCAAGCCATGACACGACTTCCACCGCTAGATTGATGAGGTTGTATGTTTTGAATCATGAGCAGATCTTTTTTTCACACTTTGACTTTCAAATCACTTTCATAGAGTTTGATTCATTTGCTTGGTTTCAGAGCTTTTGTGTCGCATCTCTTGTTATTCTTTGCAAACTCCAAACCAAGTGTTAGATTCTTACTGCTGGTGACTGATTTGCATCCTGTGATTATGGCGTCTACATTTCTGCTCTCAAGGTCTCCATCAAAGGCTACATTTACATTACCAGCCTGAAGTGACTCAATTTCTATTTTTACCCTAATATGACAGACATATAATTTTTTTTAGGGCTGTCTGAATGCAGTTTTTCAGATCGGATGTAAGTCAATTTCATAGGTGGTCCTAGATCAGATATATATCCGATACATGGTCATGTGACTTGAATGAGAACTGGCATATCAGAATTCATGTGACCTTTGTCCCGTGCATGCATAGGGTCTTGACGTCAGTCAACACTGTCAGTGTGGGGTTTTCATGGCAGTCTTAGCGATAGCTGCTAAACCATGTCTAGCTTTCTTGAGCTTATTTTTTTCTCAATCTCAACGAATACAGTCAGAACGTTTACCTATAACAGCAATGCTGTGCTTTGTGTATCATCTGTACATGATAATTATTTAACAAATTGTTTTGATATTTTAGATATGAGATATCTTGCTTTACTACAGTGCATTTAAAAAATATGAGAATATTATTCTAATATTATCTCCTAAACAGTTCTTGTAAACCTTGCTTGCATAACCAGACATGTAATCTTTTCAGCAACTATCGGGAACCTCTGCATTGATTCGGTTATTCTGTGTTGCCAAGGGAACTTGTTTTGAATTCAAAGAGATTTTGTGTAAGAAATACCAATGCAGTGCCCACGAAACACTTCCACAGCTGACTATTCATTCTCTTACTGCCTAAATACTTTCACTTGCAAATTGCCATGGACAAGCATGGATAATGAAAATCACTATTATAAAGGGATATCATCACCATATCATCAGATGGGAATAATAAAAATAATCTGAGCATACAAATGTGCATATAATAAAAGTGAAAAATCTATGAGGTGGAACAAAATAGAAATATTAGTTAATTCAGATATTATGCCTCCGAACTGTATGTACTGATGAAGCTAATGAAAGTTAACAAAAAAACTGGCTTAAATTTTTAAAAAAATCTTTCATAACAATGCATTTCACACTGAAATCTATCATCAGGTTATATATACTAAACGCATACAGGAGGGTGAGTAGGATTTGCATTAATCTACCCACAGAAATTGGATTGCTTATACAAGGCTTATGGGATTACACACTGAAGCAACTCTGAGTTGCAAAACAGCATTCTCCTCACAGGTACGGTGCTCTGTATGTTAGGTGAGCATGTTAAGCTGAAATGATGTAAATAAGTGACTGATATTGTAATTACAGCTCAAGATGGACAGCTCCTTTACAGCTAGACACAAGAAAAATTCATGCTAATGGGCATTTCTTTTCTTTTTAATGAAAAATCAGTTCACCCTGCCTAGTCTACCCATGAATGAAAGCATCATAACCAAACCGGTACGAATTACCACCTATGTATAATACGTACAGCTTGATAGAAATGAACACTGTTTTAAAACAGGATTATTTTATTTCAAATAAACAGTCAAAATTATTATTATTGTAATGATTGGTGATGACAGGTGATTAAATAACATGACCTCTAAGGCAAGTTATACAGTAAATAGGATCCTTTGGTATGAAAAGGGATCACACTGTTTGTACAACTTGCAAGCTGTAAATGGTGCATCAGAACAATTTGTACTTATTTGGGCTGTACCTAACCTCCTTTGCTGTTTGTGGCTTGTGAAACTGCAGCGTACTTACAGGCATGAGTGACAGAGAAGCTGTTGGAGGACTCCAGGTTATCCACGTTATAGTTCAGATGGAAGGGCTTTTCACTCATGTTCTGGTTGGTGTTGTAGAGCTGCACAGCAAATCTAAAAGCACTGTGTTCTTGCACCGTTGAGCGCATGAAGAGCCCACCTTTAAGAAAGGATGGAGAAATGTAAAAGATCTATGCAATATTTAAAATACATTACCGAAACATGGCAATAACATGAAATATGGATAAGCATACTTTAAAGTGCTGCATTTCATACATGTGAAAAGGCTTCGCATCAGTAGTTCAGCGTTTCAAGAATCATCCTATCTTGGACGGTTAGTCTAAATATGCCTTGTCACAGACTTTTTATTTCAAATTTGCCATTCTGCAAAATGCCACTTTCTATCCAGATGCATATTCTAGGGCAGCTGGACTTCTATGCAGGGGATAAATGTTATCTAAATGTTAAACAAACGCTATATGTTTTAACCCTTCACTGCGAATTTGTGATCTGTGCGTTTCCTTTGCTTCATTAGCATTTAAACCCGAACTCACTCTCACACAGATTGTGTGCCAGATCATTAATTACAGCGTTTAGACATTATTCCAGGATGAAACCCTATTTTAAGAGTTTCATCAGTTGTGCAATATTTCGGTCAGTCTTGTAAGTGCAACAAGGGAAAAAAAAGACAGAGATCTATACAGATCATGCATTATGTTTAATAAATGGCTTTTAGGTGGAAAAGAAAGGCAGCGCTCGAGGCACAGCACCGTCTAACCAAAGCTATGGGACTCACCTATATTTATCTGGTTTGGAAATCCGGCGAGAGATCTGCCCAAAAGCCAGAAGAAAATAGGAACCGCACTCAATCGTGCCATTTTCTTCTCTTTTCCTTATATAAAAAAAACAAAACAAAGCAACAACGAAGAGTTCCGAGTATAAAAAGAGAAATCACAGGCACAACAAACCCAAGCGCCCAGGAGAATGAACAGCAGTGCGCGCGTGCAGTGCGCGCAATAGCTTCATAGAGAAGCTGAACGCAGTGAACGTTTCTGCACGTGAGAGAGAGAGAGAGAGAGAGAATGAGGAGACTTATTCCGTAAGATGATGGCGGATATATTGCGGATCTAGGGCTCCTCTGGAGGAAAAAAAAAACCCGGAGAAGAACAGCTTCTCTGTGCGCCTACAGCAGCCTCGGATAGCTGCAGGGCGGATGAACAGCTCGAACCGCCGATCTTAGCGAAAACGGCACAGGAGCCGCTGTTATGGCGACCTCAAAGAAACACGAAGACGTTCTCTCACCATAATGCTCAACGAACACCCTTAACCAGGTTAATGAAAGCCTGGGGTATGAGGCGCATCAGTGTCTTGCGTTGTGTAGACCATCTCTCTCTCTCTCTCTCTCTCTCTCTCTCTCTCTGTGTGTGTGTGTGTGTGTGTCTCACTTCGGGATGGCGGAGGAGTGAAGCTGCAGTAACAAGAAGCCTCTTTTATTGATCACCATGGGACAGCGGGACCACATTAGTGCGCTTTGGACAAATAATATGTTATAAATTAATAATCACTATAGCAAAAAGAGATTGATATTAAAAGCGACGGTGATGCGTCAAAAACACCTTCGTGCTATAATGCCCCTGAGATGAGCGTTTTTGTGTATGTGTGTGTGTGTGTGTTTTGTTCCGAAAGTCTGTGTAAATGCGTGCTTTGAATTGATTTTGTGGTTTCATGTTAGAGTGACGCTGTCCATGGTGCTGAGGATAGAAGACGCGATCTATTCCAAGCAAAGTCGTACTGTATAAAAAGTTATGAGTGATTATGACAGGAACAGGGGTGGGGTAGGTGGTGTACGTATGTAAGATAGGGGGGTAGGGTGGTGGCGGCAACGACAGTTTATTTTGCTGCTTCATTATACATTCAATTCAGACCAATTAATTCATTCACAAAACAACCCCCTGACAAACAAACAAGCAATGTCTTATATCTTATTCTTTCATCATCGATCCCAAGCCGAACCACTGCCCGTGCCAGAACATATTAAGGATAAGTCCTTTGTCTTTTATACTTTTTAACTGCATTTTAATTAAAGTGAAGTGTAAGTGAAGACTGTAGCTATTGAGAATAGAATAGAATAGCCTCTGCTGCTCCCCTCTGTTTCTGTGCAGCTTGTGGAGAGAAGAAGCTTTCACTGCTGGTTCTTCTCAAGTGCGGTTCAAAGATCAGGAGTAAATGTGCTCTTCTTAATGAGCTACCACGTCTGATATACGATTTTAATCTATTTGTAAGTGCCCTGCCAGGACCTTGTGTTCCTAAATCCTCAAAGCAGGAGTCAATCGAAGTTCATTCTTCCTTTTCTTTAGCGTTTGTTGGCTAAAATTCCTAGTGTGAAGAATCTGATCATTACACAGTGATGAAAATCAATGAACTTTTGTATAATTAGGTTTCACAATAAAGGTAAAATAATTAGAGCTGAACAATTAAAACATAAATGCATATACATGTGCAACTCACAGAAACATGTAATATGTACAGTAAATGGTGTAATTTCATTTAGTTTTTTCATCACAGACAGTTTACAAGCTAAATTATATGTGTTAACAGTTTGCTACTGTAGATAATGAAAAAATACAAAATATAAGCAATCATGGTTATAGTTAAATGATCAAAAATAGGGTTCAAGGAGAGCCTTTAACACCTGAACATGATGTATTTTATTCCTCTTATATCCCATTACTGTATATATCTGCTCATGTTTATAATTTCCTATTTATTAAAGAAAGACACATCATACCTTTTATTCTTTTATAGTAACATTTCATGTAGTGAAACATCTGAAAAACAAATTTGTTTCTGTTACTACTGTGTGTTGTAGTATCTAAAATTAGTCATCCCCTTAACAACACCTCTTTTTCTCTTTGTTTTGAAAACAATGAGGCAAAAAATGCAAAATCTTACAAACCACAAAGCACAACAACTTAAAAGCTTTACCTCAAACTGCTAAAATAGACTTTCTTTATATAAACTCTAAATAAAAATCTCCTTACAGAAGGTCTTCATGATGTCTATATAAAATCAAAGTACATATTGTGAAAATGTTACTGCAAATTCCACCAATTGTGCAAATTGCTCAGATGTTAAACATCAAAAGGCTTAAACCACTCTTTGAATGATGTGTATTAGCAATAGCGCTGAGCGGGGATGCAAATGCAGTTAAATAAAAAGTGTGTATTTTACACTATCAAGCAAACAAATCTGAATCAAAGGACAAGCAATGGTCAGACAATCAGCAAACAGTACAACCTACAGTAACAATAATCAAAAATTGTATACACAGGCACTCATCAAACACTACTTGTCAGTGCAATAAAATGCTTATCTGGTAAATTTAATAAAAAATATACAATTGTATTACAGTTATGGTAAAAAAACAAAACAATGTGAAGACATTATATAAATACAGTCCCAAAAAAAATGAATGTTTCAAATTACTTAATGTAATGCATTAAAGAGGAGAAATTCATGCTTTATGTGACTGCATAAATGGTGAAGCTCCTCAGTCCTATCGACTAATGCTGATGTGTCAGTGTCATCATTATATTTCTCAATGTTTGCCCAATTTCTGCAGCTTCTAATCTGGTATAAAACTGTGTAGAGTTGAATGCAAAAGTGGGCATATTATTAGAATGGAATTAAAACATTTAATAACGAAAAATATAATAATAAAACTATTTAAGAGCAGAGTTCGAGTTAAACTTTTGACTGTGCAGGATAACAGAAAATGCTTATGAGGGTTGAAAATTACCTTTATTTTGTTATATTATTTGCATTTGGATAATGCATCCTCTGATGTTTTTTTTCAGTTATTTGAGGATCAGTATATTTGCTCTTTGCAGACAATGCAGTCAGACAAGTACCGTTCTCCTGGCACCTGCCAAACCCAGACTCAGCCATCGGGATGCCAGACAGAGAAGCCTGATTCGTCACTCTAGAGAACATGTCTGCACTGCTCTAGAATCCAGTGGTGGTGTACTTTACACCACTGCATCCGATGCTTTGCATTGCACTTGGTGATGATAGGCTTGGATACAGCTGCTTGGCCATGGAAACCCATTCCATGAAGGTCTCTATGCACTGCTCTTGAGCTAATCTGAAGGCCACATCAACCCTTCTTTGTATTCATTTTAATGATTAATGCTTACAGCTTATGAAAATCCAAAATCTAGCACCTCAAAATATTTTAATATTTCCTAAGATCTGTCTAAAAATTATTTACAGTACAAAAATTCTAAAAGATTCTGTTAATGTGTGCACTCAATACTTGGGTACACGCTCCTTTAGCACACATTACTGCATTAATTCAATATGATGCATTGCTAGCATGTCGTGCCTGTGGCACTTCTAAGTCGTTATTGGAGACCAGACTTTCGGTTCCAAAGATTCTTTGTGGAATTCATCTTAGTTGAGTTAGCTGACCAATCAAGTATAATAATATCATGTTCAGCAAACTAGTCAGTGGTACTTTTGACCCTGTGGTCAGGTGCTGCTGGAAAAGAATATTAGCTTCTCCGTAAAGCTTGTTAGCAGAAAGAAGCAGTAAAAAATTTCCAACCATACTTTTTCCTTCCAGTCAATTTTCCATGAATATTCTTTGAGGCAGAGCCCTGTGAGCAACCCTTTCACCGATGGCCTTTTGTGGCTTACCCTCCTTTGGAGGGTGTCAAAGATCATCTTCTGGACAACTTTCAAGTCAGGCGTGCCCATGATTGTAGTTACATGTACCAAAAAAGACTGAGAGCATCATGGTATTTAAACTGCATGGATAATAATTTACTCAAACTGAAAATTAAAAATATTATAATATTTTGAGGTACTGAATTTTTGGTTATCATGAGCTATAATCCGTAATCATTGAAATAGATTTTTTTAAATTAGAATCTTAAAAAAATATATGAGTTTCACTTTTTAAAAGTACTTAATGAAAATGGGTTTTGTGCAAGGGCAAGGACATATGGGTAAATGTGCAAGGGCATCAGTGTAAAATACTACAAATGAAATAGTGCTGCCTGGCAAGGTTCCATATGAGATTAGTCTATTAATGCTTAAGTGCATGATTGGCTAGTGTTGACTTATGCACTCAATAATATTATTATGCAATCAATAATATTATTAATGTAAAGCATTACCAAAGAATATGTAATAGAAGGGACAAATGTGATTGCAGTGAAAGAACCATCAAGGCAAAGAACATCAGTGCCAGAACAGCCTGAAGGGTGAAGATTATGAAAGATTCCTCACTATATAGTAGTGAAAACTGCTCTTCAAATCTAAAAGTCCATGTTTTGGTCAAGGGGAGAAAGAATTAGCATTATTTGAATGAGGATGACAATATTACAGGATATGCCAATGACATGCCCCAAAATATTTCAAACATGACTTACAGTATAAGACCGGTCACTATACTGTAAACTGCTAACAAACTGCCATCTATTTTTTTCTTTCTGGGAAGCCAAAACCTGCAATTACAGAAAGCTCAGTGTTATATCATACACTATGAAATGGATACTAGCGTCATGACCGGGTTGGGCGAATGCAGCACTGACATGCTACACTGACAGCCACATAACAAACCCTCTCATGTGATCTGGTTTCTCAACAGAAAACCTCTTTAAAAAAAGTGTGACGGTGGCTGCTGTGTTATCATCCACACAGGCTGACAAACCTCTCCCTACGCCCCAAGGGGCTGACACAGATGTCCTTGTATATCTTCTGCACACAGGGCCTAGAGAGAGAGGAGCAGAAGAGTCCTCTCTGGTGTGAGAGAAGCTTTGCGTAATCAACTTATCACTGCCAACTGTGGGCCATCAGGAATAACCCTTTTGGTCAGCACGTTGCTGTAGGAATTTGCCCTCACATGACCAGATTACCAAAAACTCCCACTGGAGAAGATTAACACTAACACACTGCTAATGATAAAAAGTAAATAGATTTATCAAGATTGAAAATTGGAGAATCAAGCTCATTGTAAGGGAAGATAGAATGTGGATTTGAGAACCAATAACTCTTTAATATTTAAAACAACTTTAATTCTTTAGATGAACTACATTGTAAACCCTAATGCTTAAAGTAATTAAACATATTGAGTACTGTTACTGTAACTTAAATAATTACAATTAGGTCAAATTAATAGATCTTGCGGCACGGTGGTGTAGTGGTTAGCACTGTCGCCTTGCACTTCCAGGGTCCGGGTTCGATTCCCGTCTCTGTGTGCATGGAGTTTGCATGTTCTCCCCGTGCTTGGTGGGTTTCCTCCGGGTACTCTGGTTTCCTCCCACAGTCCAAAGACATGCAGATTAGGCTAATTGGCATTCCCAAATTGACCATAGTTTGTGTGTGTGTGTGTGTGTGTGTGCCCTGCGATGGATTGGCATGCTGTCCCGGGTGTACCCTGCCTCGTGCCCTGAGTCTCCTGGGATAGGCTCCAGGTCCCCGCGACCCTAAATACAGGATAAAGCGGTATAGAAGATGAATGAATGAAGAATAGACCTTGATGAGTATTTAGAACTTTTTGATATTCATGAGTTTGTAGAAATGACACTTTTCAAGTTAGCTGAACAAATTTGATATTTTGAGTAATTGTAAGTACTTAAATAACAGTAAGTGTCAGCTTAAAATTCCACCAACTTAAAATCTTTCATAATAGCGATTTTGTGTCTGACGTCATTAGGGCAATAGGGCACTGGTGGCTCAGTGGTAGGTGTTTCGCCTGCCATGCGAAAGGTCCGGGTTCGATTCCCAACAACTGGATGAAGTGCTTGTCCCAAGCCCAGATACAGAGAGTTGGGTCAGAAAGGGCATCTGGCGAAAACCCTGTGCCAAAACTTGTGTGTGGACCGGATTATCTGCTGTGGCGACCCATTACCAAAAGACCAACAACAATTTATTTGATTTGCAACAACTAAAAAAATTATAATTGATATTAAATAGTATGGGTTAGGCTACCCAATAATGCAAGTAAAGAACGATTAATATGAATGAGTACATAAAACTCAAAAACTCATAGTTCTGTTTACTTAAAATCGGAAACATCATTACTTGTAACTGTGTAACTGATTACCTCCAATTTTTTGAGTTTTGCCAACTTATTCGGGTTTACAGTGTATATAGTAGTTATAGTATCTATACAATAATTACGTGGAAGCATAAACAATGAGGTTTCCCCGTTTTTTCTTACAAAAGATAAACTTCTCCATTGGAACAGTTGGTCGAGTCACTTTGCCTCCTAATTAAATCAATTGGATTCATCACATAGCTCACATGTGCAGCAATTTTTTCCTTCTAATGGAACTGTCTCTGAAGAGTTAGCAGCGCATACCACCTTGCCACTCTGTTTCTCACACCTTTTTTTGCAATCAATTATGCAGCCAAGCAAGCCTTTCAGAAGCGAGGGCAAATGGGATCAGCTTCATTACACGTCTGTCCAATCACCATGGATTCTACTTATGTCTTAGGATTAGGCCCCTGAATCCATGACTAGCACTGATGTATTTCAGGCAGCTGAAAGAGGCAACATAGCTGTGGAGGTTATTGGGTTATTGTTCCTGGGGTGAAAAAAAATAAAATAGGAGGTTGCCATGACTAATGAGAGACCTGAGGCAGCACGTCATTTAAGGAGTTCTCGTATTTAATCATGTCTGATACCAACAGGCTTGCTGTTCTGAGTTGTCACTTACAAGAATGGACAATGTCAACGGTAGTGTAACTAGATGTCCTTTGTGGTTCAGGGGTTAAATAATGTGTATTGCAGTTGGAGATATTTCAGAAATGAGATATTTAACTACTATATACAGTAGGAGTATAAGTATAAATGCAATGTATTCTAACAGACAGGCAAAAATAATATAATGTACTGTACCGATGAAAAACTCCCATTTTTCCCCTTTTATTTAAATAAATGATGTGTATTACAACTTAAGACAGTATTTCAACATTATAATTTGTGTTGTTATTTAACATCTCATTATTTTGAATCAATAACTCGATATCTATCTAGTTTAATTTATTATGTACTTAATAAATTATGACATAGGTTATATAATTTATAATACACAGTAAGTTATTCTGCTACTTTAAAATGCCAGCTGTTAAACTGTTAAATGATATACAGTATATTGCAGTTGAAATCAATTCTGAACTTTCTAAAATAGAAAAGAAAATCAGAATAGAAAAGTATTGACCATTTGTTTTGATGTCACCTGTTTCTACTAAGAAATTGTGAAATTTTTATACATTTTTTGAAGAAACTTCTTTTCACTCAAATTCTCCTCCAAATATAATTTATAATAGCTTTTACATAGTGGTGTAATATAGCACAGCAGTAGACCTATAGCATTTGTTTGCTGCATTATAATTATCTACAAACTAAACAAACTACACACAAAATTTAAGATTTGAATACACAACTGCATGCAGTTAATTCCTTATTTAGACCTTTGATTTTCATACACAAATGGCTGCATGATTCATCTAAAAAAGCATAATTGCTCCAGATTTAATGGTGATAATTATTTTCGTCGCTAATAAACTAACTTTTGCTATGGCAGTTAATGACAGATTAGGAGTAACCTAATATCCTGTAAGAGATCTGACAACTGTGGTGAGATCACATCAATAAGAGAGGACAAGAAAAGGACAATTACCTAAAAAGTTCAATGGTAAAGACTGCTGGCAAAGTGGCCTTGGGGTAAATAAACAAACCCATGAATAAATCACTGTTTGAAAATGAAGGTGTCAGGCAAGAATTGCTACTTTGTAGTCATTTTTGATTTGGACAAATTGTGAAACCCATGTGCAGAAAGTTGGAGCTGAAGGAAATAGTTCTTGTATCACGTTTGGAAAGCTGCCATTACATCAGAGAGTAGTAAACAGCACCTGGAGGGTCAATGTGTCAGTCCTATGATCTTCTTAAACTTAAATATCCGATTCCTCTTTTGGGGGGTTCAGTGATTGTAACTGAAACACATTGAAGTGTGAATTGCTGCTGAAGTGCAATGTCAATTTTGTACTTAATCTCTTATTATTTTGACTTGCTAAAGTGTTACATATTATGTTCGCACTTTAATGTAGGATTTGACTATTTCAATATATGGTGTCATTATTTAGTTTTTGTAGCTCAATTTAACATATAATGTTATTATATCTCACTCATCATCTATACCGCTTTATCCTGTATTCAGGATCACGGGGACCTGGAGCTTATCCCAGGAGGCTTAGGGCACGAGGCAGGGTACACCCTGGACAGGGTGCCAATCTATCGCAGGGAATACTTACACACTCATTCACACACTACGGGCAATTTGGGAATGTCATTTAGCCTTACATGCATATCTCTGGACTGTGGGAGGAAACCCACCAAGCACGGGGAGAACATGCAAACTCCATGCACACAGAGACGGGAATCGAGCCTGGCCGGGAATCGAACCCGGTCCCTGGAGGTGCAAGGTGACAGTGCTAACCACTACACCACTGTGCCACCGTTATTATATCTACATAATGTTATTATTTGTTATCCTGTACAGGGTCGCTGGGGGTCTGGATCCCATCTATCTAATGTGCCAATCTATCGCAGGGCACACACACACACACACGCACACGCACACGCACACACACAAAATCCAATCTGAGATTTAACCTAGCCAATTAACCTAATCTGCATGTTTTTGGAAACCGGAGTATCCATGCGGAGGACATGCAAACTCTATTTCCACAGACCCAAGGCGGATTCAAACCCTCAACCATGGAGGTGTGACATCACAGTGCCAATGTATTACTTTCTAATTAATTATATTAGCATGGTATTCATAATTGTACTATGTAATAACTGTAGTAATAATAAATTATTTTGCTTTTCCCACCCAGAAAATTAGGTGATTAGGTGAAACATTGTATACAACTAATGTTTCAGCACTTCTTCAGTATTTCATGGTATGCACGGGACAAATTGAATGTTTCAGTGCACCCCAGAGGCCATATTGAGCCACACCCCGAGAGCTCAAATCTGCCCCAGCAACAGAAAAGGAAATACTTAGTGGTTTTATGATTTTGAAGTTAGAACTAATATACTGTATATTTATGTGCATTTTGTATTGTAGCGCTTACACCAACCATATTATTCGTATAAGCAATGCTCGTATATATAACTACTCTTGTACTAGTGGTAGTTAAATTGAATGGGCCAAACTGCACATTTAGTAGCATGATTCTTGATTTTGGCCTATAGCTAATAATTTGATGCTGTGTAATTAACAGAAAACAGTCTGTACTTGCAGTGATTCCCCGTCCACCATCAGCTTCCTATATTATAAAGATTTGTCAACAAAGTTGACATGTTTGTCAAAAGAAAAGTATATGTCATGCAGATCTTATATTTGCACTTTTTTGTTTGATTTATGAAAGAAACATAGTGGTGTCTATTCCAAACTCATGAATTTTTAATTGTAAGCACATGAATTATTAAGAGTGCCAGCTAATTATGTGGTCATCCTAAACTCTAATCATATGCTGGTGGTAATTCAACTCAATAGACCAAACAACATTTAATGCATTATAGCAAACTAGAACATACCAGAATGGGTATCATAGCTTTTTGATGTATCCCTCACATATGAGCATCATTTAATCCTCCACAGCACCACTGATTTTTTTCTTTTTACTTTTAAAAATGGCAACATGTATATTTATATGCTTTGTAATAGTATATAACTTATACAGGGATTTGCATGATGAATGCCCCATATTAACAGATTCACAAAACCCTTTGAATTGTTGATGGAGTGATATTTTATGTGAAACATTTATTAAGCATTTTTAGAGTCTGCAATGCAAAACAGGCTAAAATTGTAACACTGCTGTAAAGTTTTCCAACACTGTACACACTGCAGTTTACTTTCAGTTAGCTTGAAATATTTTAAGAAAGAGAGAGAAACAAAAGAGCAAATGTTGATGGAAAGACTATCTTGTATAAAACAAGATGAGTTATGCACAGCTTTTGCTTACTGGTACAAATTGTTTTAGTAGAAAGCTATAAAGAGGAGACTCTAGTTATTGATGTGTATATTATTAAAAGCCTGCTGTAAGCAAATTTAAAAGCCATTACACATACTGTACTGTATATATTTTTAACAATGCTGAGACCTTCTTAAAGATCTGAAAATTTTATTCACCATATTCACAAAGCTTTTTAAGCCTAAAAGTGATGAAATTCTAAGAAAATTCTTAGAATTATGACATTTTCTTAGAATTTCCCCTTAAATTTAGGATTAAATCTAAGTAAAGATAAAAATGATTCACGACACATCTTAGCCCTAAAAACAGCTCTTAATGTAAAAATTGTTAAGAGTCGAGAGGAGGACTTTTAAGAGGCTTAAGAGTTTCTAGAGCAGAGGACAAAATGACGGAAAGAAGGAATTTTCTCCAAACACTGAACGTAAAGCTAAAAGTAAACACTGATCTACTGTCCAGTCTGATTTTCTTGTTGATTTACTTCCTTCCATCTCTCTTGGAATGTTGGCTACATACCATCCAAAGTGCAACTTAAACAGACTCTCCTGTAATCATGTAAATTGGTAAAAGCTGAGCCATTTTGCTCCCATCAATCTGAAATGGATCACAAGTAATAAAATTAGTTTGGTAAATAAATATAAAAACTTAAATATATTAACTATGGAAATTGGTTGCTTCAAAAGTAGACACATGTAACAGAAACTTTGCATAAAGAAGCCTGTAGTCATGATTATACAATTTCATTATATACAAACATTATGATTTCACTGTTTTTTCTATTATCATGTATTTTATTTTCACAAAGATCCCATTTCAAGACTTTTACAGAGGTCAGAGGTTATTTTTTTTATTAACCAATCACAGTCCTTGAATTGCTGCATCATCCATAGCAACGGGTCAACCACACCTCCACACTAAGATAAAGGTTTTTGTACTTTCCTTACTCAGAGTTGCTTTGAGAAGTTTCCTAAATCACTTTTAGTCTAGGACTCCCAGCTAGCTCTTAGTTAAGATAGGGGCTCCCTGAGGGAATTCTAAGAAGTTTTGAGAATATGGGCCCTGATTTGCTGGGATTTCCACACAGAAATATCTCATGGGTTTACAGAGAATGGTTTGAAAAAGAGAAAATATCCAGTGGGCAGCACTTTTTCTGGGACAAAATGGCTTGTTGGTGCCAGAGGTTTGAGGAGAATTGCCAGATTTGTTCAAGCTAAGAGAAAGGCAACAGTCACTTAAATAACATCTTGTTACAACTTACTGTATGTATGCCAAAGAACATCCCAGAATGAACAACATGCTGAAACTTGCTGAAATGTTGCCTGATCTGATGAGTCTTGATTTGTTCTGCAACATTCACATGGCAGGGTCAGAATTTGGCATAAAATGACAAGGTTCGGGCTACTGTTGGTGGTAGAATAATGGTGTGGAAGATATTTTTTTTGAGCCACTTAGTATCAGGTATGAAAACTGCTTTCTTAAACATAAACAATAAGTTCCCTGTACTCACAGTCACCATACCTCAATCCAATCGAGCACCTCTCGGATGTGATGTAACGGGAGATCCGCATCATGGATATGCAGTCAACAAATTCCAAAATCCAAGTCAACTCTATGCCAAGGAATTAAGACAGTGTGAAAAAGTGGGTCCAACTCAGTATTAGCAAGATGTGTCTAATGTGTATACATTTAGGCATTTGGCAGACGCTCTTATCCAGAGTGACTGACATGTTTATCGCATTATACATCTGAGCAGTTGAGGGTTAAGCGCCTTGCTCAAGGGCCCAACAGTGGCACCTTGGTGGTTGTGGGGTTTGAACCTGGGATCTTCCGAACCGTAGTTCAATGCCTTAACCACTGAGCTACCCCCAGTATACATTTCTATCAAGTCGTGAATATGCCATATTAAGCTAATGTATAGCCCTGGGTAGCACATTAAGTCCCATAACTTCTCCAGTACTAGTGATATGGAGTTTTTAACACATTACACATAGTGTTTGCTTTTATGGTGAAAAGATGAATTAGACCATGAAAGACAAACTGAAAACGATGGGGGAAAGTGTTTATTTACTATCATGTTACCATACTATTTAATAATTATATGTGACTCACTTAACATTGGGAAAGCAGAAGTTTGAAGTAAAACTATACATTATTATATAAGCTACACTTAAAATACTACAGTACTACTTATAATAATAATAATAATAATAATAATAATAATAATGTTTTTATTGATGGATAGCAGTTTGTGCTTCAATTTTAAAATAAAATGTTAACAGGTATTTATTAATAACATTAATATAATAAGTTATGTCAAAGTAATAAGACATTAAAATAATAACAACTATTTAAGAAACATCTCCTGGATGCAATGGGATGCATCATCAGCTATGTTTTTCTGAGGTCATCGAGTGTTTCGGGTCTCACAACATCATACACCCTCACACAGTCGACCCAGCCGGGGGTGATCAGGCCCCAACTTGCGTCCCAGTAGCAGCCCACGGATCTGCCCTTTTCATCCAAAGCCACCGGGTGGCCTTCTCAGCAGCTTCGCTTGCGGACTTGATGGCCCTCTTCTTTGCTGCTCCTATAATGCCCAGGCGGCTCAGAACCTTGCACAGAGATCTTCCTGCAAATGCCCTGCAGCCTGAACTCGAATCTCTGTAGCGCTGATGTATACTTAAGACATGCTGTCAATCAAAAAAGGGGTTCTGCCCTTTAAACAGCTCCTCCAATCATCATGCAGCAGCCCAGCGTCCTGTCCCGCCCACTGCTCCATTAACTCCCAGAGAAGCTGAGCTTCCCTGGAAGTGACAATTTTGGTGCATTTATCCAATTACCGTCCAGCTTTTCTGCAGTGAAAAAAGCTACTCTGTGCTTCGCCCATAGAGCTCCAGTGAAGCTGGGCTTCAGGAGGGTTTAACACGCTGTGCTGCACGGAAATATATAACAAGAAAATCATGTCAAACAATCTACAATAAATACCTGAATGTGAACGAGCTAGTCATGAAGTTGAACGCGTTCTAGCGCACTTTTATTAAAACCAATATAAATACAACAGTGCATATATGAGCATTTATTTTCTGACAAAGCAGAGGAAGCGGAGCTTCCCTTGTAGTTTTAGAGCAGTCGCCACTGATGGGCTCGTAGAAGGTCCTCCAGCCTCCCTCCCTGCACTCCTCCACCAGTTCCTGGTACTTAGCCCACTTCCTCTCATTGGCCTCCTCAATGTTTTCCTCCCAGGGTACTCTCAACTCCAGTATGATCAGCTGTTTTGAAGACTGAGAGGTCATGATCATATCTGGCCGGAGGGTTGTTGCTGCAATGTGCTGGGGGATCTTTAGCTGTTTCCCCAGATCCACCTGCAGCTGCCAGTCAGATGCTGTGTGGAGTAGGCTTACTGTCACCTGTTGGTGTGCCCTGGGTTTTTCTCCAGCTTTAACAAAGGAGATTGCCTTCATCGGAGCATGTTGGATTTTGCTGGAGCTGATGGCTGAGGCTAAACTCTCAGCGACTGCGTTGAGCGACCCTCTGCTAGAGCCTTCACACAGCCACTGAGGAGGTGTTCCAGAGCCACTGCCGGAGCCCAGAGGGCAGGAAGGTGTCTCACTTTTCCCCCACACATGGAGGTTCGCTGGGCTTGGTAGGGCATCGTAGATGGACTGCTCCAGGAAGCGGACCCGCTGGAAGTCTGGCTGCAAGATGTTTGCCCAGGTAATCCTTCGCTGCATAGATACATATATATCTTGAAAGATATCCTATATGATAAGATAATTACAGTACATAGTAAATCTTAAAAATATCATATATCAATGTTGTAGATTTTGTTGGTGATTATGTACAGGTATGTGCTAATATTTTACTTATCTTAACCCTTCATATTTTTTTTTTACTTGATTTATTCTTTCGTTCTTTCTTTCTTTAAAATTTTCCTATTGATTTATTTGGGTTTATGTGCTTATATGTTTTATGAATGTTTTATCAATTGAATATTAATGATTTGGAATGTTATGCCTATACAAAGACAAAGGAGGTCTGGAGCCTCTCCCAGGGGACTTGGGGCATTAGGGTTACTAGGACAGGTGCCAGTCCGTTGCAGTGCACTAGCACGCACAGACTCACTTACGCACTTCAGGCTGGAAATACCAGTTAGCCAAATCTGCGTGTCTTCAGACTGTGGGAGGAAACCATGGTAGCTTGAGGAAACCCACCAAGCAGGAGATAACATGTAAACTCCACCAACATAGACCTGAAGCAGCACTTAATCCATTGACTTAATCCATTGATCATCAACTCCACCAACATAGACCTGAGGCAGCACTTAATCCATTGACCCTGGAGCTGCAAAGCCACAACCACTATTCCATAATGTAGGCTATGACCTTAAAAAAAGGCACAGTGTAGCCTATAGCTAATGTTATGCTGCAAAGTAATTTACTCATGATTAGATGTTTACTGGTTCCTTATTCTGCCAAATGTCTTCCTGATCTTTCATATTGTTTGGCATTTTATTTGTTGCTCATTTGCTTCATTGGCAGCAAATCCATTAGTAAACAAGTAAAATGTGACTATAGTGCATGTACTATATGGTGGTCTTGTTAACCACATTCATGTTTGAATTTGAAAATTTTTTTATGTATCCCTGACAAATAAGCATCCATGAACATACATATTGCATATACATTATATGGCAAAACATTTGTTAAAAGCTAACCTTTACACCCATATACTGTAGTATACTGTAGCTGTACCATTAAGTAAAGGAACTAAAAAGTCCAGCATGGCAATGCTCCTGTGCATAAAGTGAGGTCCATGAATTGCTAAAATTGATGTGGAAGAACTGTACAGAACCCAGAACGTGAAGGCTGAATGAGCACAAATCCCCCAAGTTGTACAGCAAAATATAATGGAAAGGCTTCCCAAAACAGTGGAGATTATTAAAGTACAAAAGGGACTAAATGAGTGAGGTGTCTACAAACATTTGTCCATATAGTTTATCTCCACCAACGGAGTTCAATAAAGTTTTAATTAGTTATAAAGTTTAAAATTATAATTACACACAAAATTGGAAATAAAATTCCAATGAAAATCATCCATCCTGCTTCTCTATAACCTTATCTACTGTACATACAGTATGGAAAAGAAATGTTACTGCTAAATTTTAAAGAAAAAAAAAGTTTGAAACTGGGAAACTAGATCTCATAATGATTATCTGCATCATCCACATTAGCCTCTGTTTCATCACCTGAAGTAAAACTAATATCATGTAAACAACCAGCCTCGCTGTAGCCTCTTCACTCCACAGATATCTATCTGGATTCTTTGGGGAGTTCTGTTCTGTTGGCTAGGTTTAATATGTTTCTGTACAGACATGTGGCTGCTAGGATATAGCAGACATGGTATCATGGTATCACACATCACTATCAGATTACAAACTATACGGTCATGTGTAAATGTTAGTTGACACATGTTTTAGTTCTGTGTGTTTTATGTAAAAACATAATACAAATCATCTGATGGGAGTACATCTTAGTATTAAGTAAATACTGTACAACCTCAGATGAACATCTAACTTTTTTCACCATGACAATATTTATCTAACAAAAATTAATCAGAATAATAATTTGAAAAAAAAATCCCCCGTAGTGCTTTCGCAGAATTTTAGAGGGTAAGTTGCAGTCTGGTGCTGTTAATCATCTGCCCAGCAGGTGTGCAGACCTCTATAAAAGCAGAAGCATCTGATTTTTATGATGTTTTTACACACAAAAAAAAAATAGACTTATTAGAGGGGGCATTACCTTTTTTTATAATTTTTTTTACACATGATTGTAGATCAACATGTTCAGTGAGTAAGATTAATTTCATATAAAATCACAATTTTCTAACAAGGTTTTAGAAACCCATAAGCATACAGTACTGGCTGCATTTACTCTTTCTGATATTTGGAGGCAGAAGGCTAAAAAAAAAGTGTTTCAAAGAAGCATAAATTAGGAAAATAAATCCTCATAATTTGATAAAATATGTTTGTGCTTTCTTTGTCTGTTCTCCAGAATTTACTCACATTGATATCTGAGAGGTTTTCCAGCCCACCACACAAATAGAAACTGCTATGTACATCAAAAAATTGACTTCATATAAATAAATCTCAAATCCCAAACTGTCTAAACCATTTATTGCAATTCCATTCAGAGGAAGAATATTTCACACTTCGAAGAATTCAACGTTTGCGAATTTCCCCTTACAGTTTCCTTTGAAACTTCATGTCTTTTTTTAAAGAAATCTCCTAGATCGTACTATAGAAAGTGGTCTACAATTCTTTGAATGTATTAGTTGTTCAATAAATAAACAATCAAAAAAGTAGCACTAATATTTCATTGGATTGCCTTTGGTTTTGATTACAATGTGCGATGTGTTGTACATTTAGATAGTCAGCTGAATTAATTTTATTGCCACATAACATTGCTGAGCCTAGACGTGACTAACTAACACAACCCCAGAGCATTATGCTGCCTCCAGAGTCTTATACAGTGGGCACTCTCTATGATGGGTGCATTGCGTCGTGTATGTCCCTTCTTGCCTTGATGTACCAATAGCTCTAGAATACGGATTCATCAAACCACATGACATTTTGCTATTGCCCACACTTGCTATTATAACTTGTAAGCTTTAAAGCTAACAGCTAATATACACTGACTAGGGATAACGTTACAGTATAATGCAAATTATTATTGTATAGATTCTCCGGCAATTCTGGCCCCTCGGGCGTGGCTTCACAAGGTCTCTTTGGGTGTGCTGTGATGTCTGGCACCAGGACATTGGAGGTGGATCCTTTAGGTGCTGCATTGTGGGGTGGGGCCTCTATGAGTCAAACTTGTTTGTCTTGGGGAACACCTACTGTAGAGTGCTGAATCGGATTGGAATCCGGGGAATCTGGAGGACAGATTGGTAGCCTTGGGCTTCTTGTCTGTTTGGCCCCTTTTGTGGCAGGCTGTGGTGCACATGGGTGTTCTTGTGCCATTCTATCATAGTGCATGAGGGCACTGTGAGAGTTAGATCGCAAGCAAGTGGGGAGTGCATGTGGGTGGATTTTAGACAGAGCACAGACTGGCCTTTTTTTCACAAGGTGGGATTGTTGTTTATGTCCAGCTACAAATTTGCTCCAGTAACATTTACCACAAGCCTGACGTGCCCCCAAACCAGACCGAGAATGCATCCATGTCTATGCACAGTCACCCAACACTTTTCAAAATGGCAGAATAGTGATTTGACTGGAGTGGGATTGAGCGGGGAGCAGAGTGGGTGAACAGCTCAGTGAGCGAGGAACAGGAATTCTCACTGCTCCACTCCTCTCATATGATCTGTGCGATCATGATAAATACAGTACACTGCTCAGCCAAAAAGTCACCATCTGGATTTAACTAAGCAAAGAGTTTTCCACTGGATAAGTACTGCATTGATTCAGTCATTTAACTCTAACAGTTAGTAGCTTCTCATTTCTTAAAAACCCATGTCAGACACATGGCAAGTACGTTACTCTGTTTCAGAAGGGCCAAATTATTGGCCTGCATTAAGAAAAAAAAATAAGGAGATTGCTATAGAAACTATTAAAATTGGACTATAAAATACATTACTACAGTATATTCAGGAAGATAGTTGCGAGTCATCATCTTCGAGTAAGATCCTGAATGTTTTTCATGTTTCAGGTCCTCCAATGTATGAAATGCAAAGATAGCATTGAAAGCATCTTAAAAGTATTCACAGCGCTTCACTTTTTCCACTTTTTGGTGTTTTATAGTCTTATTTCAAAATAGATTAAATTAATTATTTCCTCAAAATTCTACAAACAATACCCCATAATGACAATGTGAAAGCACTGTATGTTATTACAAAAACATTACTGCTTTTCAAACATTAAAAGTTGAATTTAATGTTAAAAAAAGCACATTATTTAATAATATCTACTGAGTAAAACTTAGCTAATTTCTTAAAAAAAAAAAAAAAAAGAAACGGAGAAATTGCACCTGACACTAATGAGTCCTATACTGACTTTGTTTTGTGAACTACTGTTGCCTGGGCTTTTAAAGTTTCTTCTTTCTTTCTTTTTCCTTTTTTTTAAGACATTATTGCATTAGAAGCATTTATACGCATGTGACTAAGACTTTTGTACAATACTGTAGGTCATGTGCAAAACTACATCACTGCAAACCAGGAAGCACTGCAGAACAGATGAGACCAATTTTCAGATAAGCAGTGGAGCAGTGGAGACGACAGGAGAATATAGGAGACTGTACAAAACAAATTCTATTTGACATCATTTATAAAGTATCCTATTGAATCTGAGACTATCAAGGATGCTATTAGAGAGGTTATTGTATCTCTGGTGAGAAGTTTATCTTCTGCTTTATCAAAATGATTTGTACAAGCAAATGTGATAAAGTTCTCCAGAACACAGATTATACCAATAATAATGCTAACGTGTCACTAAAATATCAGTTTATTCTCCTGAAAATCTGTTTCACTGGAAGACTGCGCTTGAAGATGTATTTTTGCCAAACTGGTCACATTTAAAATAGTACATACTGTAAAAGTCAGCTGTTAGTAGTTCTTTAGTAATGTAAGAAGATGCGAAGATGTCATAAAACTTTTCATTCTTGTTTTTTAAAAACCTTTTTAAATGATGGTGGGCCTACAACTCCGTAGACACCAGGTCTTCAGTGTCCGTTATTGCTTGATGTACGTACTGTAAGTGTGTTTTGAGCTGGGAACAATGTTAGACCAGTGTCCTTACAGGACGAGACAAAACTGTAACATCAACATCAAGATTTTGCACACTATAATAAGAACACAAGTCCTTTTGGTTGCAATGGTAAAATATTTGTAAAAAATTAGACAGAAGGGCAATAGCACGGATGCCAAAAACTCTCGATAGCATTTCAAAGGATAGTTTGCCGGAAAGGTCAGAATCACTTAACATTTTCTTGGTAAATGACTTAACAAGTCACAAAGCACATAGATGGAGACCTTGTGTGTAAAGATGTCAAGTTTATTTTTATCAAGCAATAAGCAGCATTTTACGTGACTTCTCTGCAATCAGAATAAAAAGCCTACAAATCTAAAAACCAAATTTACTTTTTTTCAAGAGCTAAATGCAGGAATTATCTTTAAACAGCCTCTGCATTTAACATCGCCTGGAGACTTTCTAAAAATAGGAAGCCACAGGTGGCTGGCTATGAGTACGATGGCTGGTGTTGAGTATTTGGGCATTTTTATGCAATGATAATGTAAACTTTGAACAGCAGAGATTTGCTTTATCTTGCTTGATTAACATTTAAATTATACAACAGTTAGTTCTGATTGAGTAATTTGATTGGACGAGAATTATTCCACAAGTGGCGATAATATATGGTAGCAGCACTGTGATATTTAACTATGTACTGTATGTATCACTCCATGTCACAGGTGTTCTACTAATCGTTAATTACATTACCTATCGGTTGCCAGCATGAATGAAAGTAGGTCAGTACAGTCCGCAGTACTTAGCCAAAACACACATCGAAAAAAACAGCCACTTTAGCAAAAAAACACACACCTCGACACAAACAGTTTCTGAACTGTTTGTGTCGTTTTATTTATGCATAAACCGAGCTACAGCGCTAACTAGCTTCTAAAACAAGGCTGTATCCCAATTCCCTCTACTCTCTAACCTCTAATCAAGGGCACTCCTGCGTTTGTGAAACAAGGGATTGGACTAGCTTTCTGTTTAACCTGTTTGGGATCTGACCCCAGCACCCCAAAGTCCATATTCTACTTCAACGTCTACTAGTTGATGATATTCTAAACAGTAATAAATGGAAATATAAAGAGACAGTTAAAGATTTGCAGGACTGTCCTCCACCTCAATGGTTTATTTTCTTGATCTTTCAGCTACATATTACCGGTAAGAATTTAAAACAACTTTCATTCCTGTGACTACAATAACTGTCAGTTTCTAACTGTCGGTCGCCAGCTCTGCCGGTTGCAGTTATTTAGCTCCACCAGGTGCAGAAGGATTTGTGTTGCTGGCATAAAATAACTGGTTAACTGAACAAATCACAATTTAGTTATAAATAATGGTATTTGTTTAAAAGTTGTTTAAAAGCAAGATCAGCTTGAGGTCATGTACTCTTTATTGTACGCCACCTTGCACATGGAGGGTCCGGGTTCGATTCCTGGCCAGGTTTAATTCAATCTCTGTGTGCATGGAGTTTGCATGGTTTCCTCCAGGTACTTCGCTTTCCTTCCACAGTCCAAAAACCTGCAGATTAGGCTAATCTGCGTTCCTAAATTGCCCTTAGTGTGTGAATGAGTATGTGTCCTGTGATTGATTGGCACCCTGTCCAGGTTGTACCCCGCCTTGTGCCTCCTGGAATAGACTCCAGGCCCCCCATGACGCTGACTACAAGATAAAGCTGTATTGATGATGAGTAAGTGAGTTAATGTGTAATAAAATTTTAAATGATCTCATCATGCCAAAACAATTACTGCAAATCTGTAGAATGCACATCCTTAGTTAAGGCAAACTGATAACTGCAGTGTACGCACAATTTGTAAATTTCACTAAAGTTTTATTGTATTGCTTATATATTTTGCTTCATTTAGAAAGTAAGCCAAAATTTCCAAAGAAGTGTGGATACAAATATTTCAGAAGTTCCTTTTAATCGCATTTCTGTTAAATCAGTGTTAAGAATTCCACATTATAGCAAATTCAGCAGCACAAACATAAAAGTAGGGCTCTGATTTCTAAATCCCAGTTTAACACATCATCATTAGGTTTCATCAGGCAAAATAAATGCTGTATCAAAATCTAAAATATGTTTCTATAAAAACAAGAAAAACAGGGAATCAAGAAAATATCCATGTACTTCACATACAGTACAGACTACCATATATACACTTCCATGGCAGATAGATGGATGATACCCTGTAATTATCACATTTGTAACAGCTGAACTTTTGTAGCCATTTTGTTCACATACTGTAGAGAGCAGTACATCAGTGCCATCAGTAACCTGACGAATGCCTTTAATGGACACAAATCCCAACAGCCAAATTACACGTTGACACTGTTACCAGAAAAGTGACTACTCTGTGTTAATGCAAATTGTTCTGAAATTCGCACATCCGGTTGATACAGTATGTTCTCTATACTTTTGACCGCATAGTGTGTATTTTTTGTTTTGATTTGGTGAGCGATTCCAATCCAATCTGCTGTTTAGACAGTTAAGCTCTGCTCACTAAGATTTTTAGCATTAATCTTCATGACAGCTACTGGTTAGCACGGTGGCACTTCCATGCCATGGGTCTGTGTGTATGGAGTTTGATTTTCCAATCAGCCGTCCAACATTTTAGCCTTTGAAAATGTTTAAAAAAAAAAAAAAAACGGAAGGTTGTAAGCAATTTGTTGATACTGTATCTTGGCACAAGTAGCTTGAAGATCCTGTTGAACATGAACAACCTATTCCTGTTAACAGTGGGGGATTAATGGATAGATAGAAGAGGATGATAGATTAGGAGGTGAATGGTGGATCAAAGGTGGATCCAGTCCAATATTATATTGCCCTATCTTGAATTTATTCACTATTATTAAGGTACCTTTCTGATTTTGTAAACTATCTACTTGATTCAATTGGATCGAGACACTTGCCACTAAAATTGTTGATTTAGTTGTGTTGTTTAGAGGCAAGGTCTGTATGAAAGAGAAAGACCCCATTGTGGATTGCTGACGTTTTGAGATGTATAATGAGTGTGACACACCGTCGGGAGGTTTTAAAGAACAGTAAACAGTTAACAGCTACAGTAACCCAGACATATCTCAAATGGAGTATATCAGATGAATATACACCTGAATATTGCTGTAATTAATTGTAGGTTCAGCTGAGGTTGAGACTGATTTTTTTGCTACTTTATTGCATTATTCTATTTTATCTAATCAAAAAATACAAATGTTTAAAAGTTCATTTGACAGCACTGGGAAACTAAATAAAAAACAAAAAGCAATTCAGAATGTAGTCAATTTTGCATGCTCCACCTGCGCTTGGTGGGTTTCCTCTGGGTACTCCGGTTTCCTCCCATAGTCCAAAGAAATGCAAATTAGGCTAATTGGCTTTCTTAAATTGCCTGTAGAATGTGTGTATGTGTGTGTGCCTTGCAGTGAGTTGGCACCCTGTCCAGGGTATACCCTGCCTCGTGCCCTACGTCTCCTGGGATAGGCCCTGTATACAAGATAAAGTGTATATGTAGATGATGTGCGTGAATTTGTTTGAGCTTCTTTTATTTACTTATGTAAGAAAATTGGTTCAAGAAATTTTCTTCATGGCGTCTGAATAAATTTAGCCAAGCTACTGTGGCTTATCCATTGATTTGGACTAGGAGATGGACAGAAGGCTGTAGGCATCCAATTAACCACAACATAATTAGGAAGTGACAGTGGAACCAACCAAAGATGTGTTAATCGTCTTATCTGTGTTAAGAATGTAAGCTGTGAAACTCAATAAGTATGTAAACAAGCCAGCTAGGCATGTTATTGTGTGGTCATTAAATCGGAAAGTTAATCCTTCAAGAACTTTAAGTACTCATGAAGGACAGCCAGAGTTGGTTGTGTACTGTATGTGATGCTGTATGCTGATTAATTACATACATTAAAGTAGATAATAGAAATGGCTGGTTAGCACTATTATTAGCTGTGACTGATCACTGACTTTTTACAAAATACAAAAAGGTACACAATTTGCTAGTGGTTATTATAGCTTTGAACTAATAATTAACCATTTAGCATTTCCTTATAATAATCACAGGTTGCGTTCATTGTATTTAAGCTACTACGAGGCAAATCCATGTTCAAGTAACTGCTCAAATACATTTACAGTAGATAAGGGCCTATCTTTTAAACTCTAGCATTTGTGATGTGCCTTTGTTTAAAATAACTCTTAAGAAGTGGAACTAAAAGTTCTGTTGTTTGACGAATCCTGAGTTCTTCAGTCAGCAAATTCATGCAAGCAGCTTTTATCTGCATATTCATCTGCAATATCTGCAATGTCTGCAAAAATATCTGCAAGTATCTGCAATACTTTTGTTATTTAATGGTTGGCATAGAACAGAGGCTGAGACTGACAAACTTATATAAGTATGGCTGGGAATAAAAATCTTTTAAAATCTTTTAAAGGACAATAAATGTTTCCTTTTAATTGTATATATCAGGCTTTACACTTTTGTATATGTTCATGTGTTTATATACTGTATATGAACTATTTCTGCTAAAATGCTGTTTAGTTTTTACCACACACGACACTGGGCATAAAGGCCAAACAACTCTACTTTGCTAGCCACAGTGTAGGCTACATTTCAAAATTGTGTGTGTGTGTGTGTGTGTGTGTGTGTGTGTGAGTAGTGTGTGTTTAAATGTGTGAATGTTTGTGTGCTTGTGTGCCCCTGGGACAGGCTTCCAAGACCCGGTACAGTATAAGCAGTACAGAGTGAGTGAGTGTGTAACATCCAATGATTATCTATTGATTATCTACTGTGCGTATATCGCAGGGGCCCTGGAGCCTATCCCACTTACACAATGAGCCGACCCATCTCAGGCATTAAGCATACAAATTCATACATACATAGGTGCAATTTGGAAATGCTAAAAAATTTTTGGACTCTGTAAGAAACCCAGAGGAAACTACCAAGAATAGTGGGAAATGGACACTCATGCACACGAACAGGTTCACATTGTGCACAGCTACCATGATAATCACCAAACCAATGTGCCACCTGTGCAAACAGATGAATTAGGCAAATAAGACACAGTAACTATGTATTTATAATGTATTGATAATTAGTTTGCCAGATAAGCCCAATTAAAGGAAAAGTACTGAAGAAGGTTGTTCCACATTATTAAGCAGGCCACAGGTTTCAAGCAATATGGGAAAGAAAAAGGATCTCTCTGCTACCGAAAAGCGTCAAATATTGCAATGCTTTGGACAAGGTCGGCGGCACGGTGGTGTAGTGGTTAGCACTGTCGCCTTGCACCTCCAGGGTCCGGGTTCGATTCCCGGCCAGGCTCGATTCCCGTCTCTGTGTGCATGGAGTTTGCATGTTCTCCCCGTGCTTGGTGGGTTTCCTCCGGGTACTCCGGTTTCCTCCCACAGTCCAAAGACATGCAGATTAGGCTAATTGGCATTCCCAAATTGACCATAGTGTGTGAATGAGTGTGTGTGTGTGTGTGTGCTCTGCGATGGATTGACACGCTGTCCAGGGTGTACCCTGCCTCGTGCCCTGAGTTTCCTGGGATAGGCTCCAGGTCCCCGCGACCCTAAATACAGGATAAAGCGGTATAGACGATGAATGAATGGACAAGGTATAGAAACATTAGATATTTCACGAAAAGTCATCGTACTGTGAAGACATTTGTGGCTGATTCAGCGCACAGACAGATTCGTGCAGATAAAGGCAGAATGAAGAAGTTTCAAATTCAAATTTTGTCACATACACAGTACGATATGCAGTGAAATTCTTACACGACCGCCAGTGACCTTAAAAAGAAAATCAAAGCTTATAGGTAAAAAAAAATAAATATCAATAAAAAGAAATATTAAAGAAATAAATTTAATTAGTAAAATAAACTGTACAAATAAGGGCATAATAAAAAATTTCAAAATATAGAAATATAGGTGGGGAGAGTATATATACAGTATATATACTCTCTGCAATTATATATATATATATATAATATATATAATAATATATATATAGTGTCTGCAAGACAAATTTATCGGATTAAAAGAGCAGCTGCTAAAATGCCATTGAAGCTGCTGGTACGTCTGGAGTCCCACAAACCTCAAGGTGTAGGATCCTTTAGAGGCTTGCAGTTGTGCATAAACCTACTATTCGGCCACCCCTAATCAATGCTCACAAGCAGAAACAGTTGCAGTGGGCCCTGGCATACAGTACATGCAGTGGTGTCAAAAGTATTCACATTCATTACTTGAGTAGAAGTACAATATAGATACTAGGGTTTAAAAAGACTTCTTTAGAATTTGAAGTATCAACTCAAGCTTTTTACTCAAGTAAAAGTGTAAAAGTACTGGTTTCACAACTACTTACAGTGTAAAAGTAACGTAAGGGGGGGAAAAAGCATTAAGGATAAAAGCTTAGGCTGTGCCACTGACCTATATACTGCACTAACACCTCATAAAAAAAAAGAAAAATGTGTTGTTGTTTTTTTGTTGTATTTTTTGACGGCCATAGTGATTTGGGATATGTGTGTACTGTATATCATTCCTGTTACCTTCCTGGTGCTGTTACCTTCCTCGCTGGTGGTTGGTTGTGACATTTCGCTCGAATCTTGAGTCTCTATCACGGGCAGCTTCGTCTACTCAACACAACCTTATCAACCGAAAATGCTATTTTATTCAAATGTCCTTGCTGCAGTGTGTGACGTGACGTCATGTGCAGGTGAGATGGATCGTGTACCAAATAATAGGGTGTCGGAATGGTATGTTTATACTTCTCATCCAACCACAATCAAATTCGCTCCATCCGGATGGCGCGATTTTTATTTATTTTTTTAAATGACACGCTGAAATAAAATAGGAGTAACGAGGCTATTTTTAAAATGTAAGGAGTAGAAAGTACAGATAATTGCTTAAAAATGTAAGGAGTTGAAGTAAAAAGTCGGCTGAAAAATAATTACTCCAGGAAAGTATAGATACCCAAAATTTCTAATTACTGTAAGTAAGGTAACGAAGTATTTGTACTTCGTTACTTGACACCTCTGGTCAACAAGCTGGTTCTGGAGTCATGTTTTGGGCCAGAATCATGGGGAGAGAGCTGGTAGACCCCTGTATGGTCCCTGACCTCTGCAAAGTATATTGACTGACCACTTTCTTCCATGGTACAAAAAGAAGAACCATGCCTTCCGTAACAAAATCATCTTCATGCACGACAATGCACCATCTTATGCTGCAAAGAATACCTCTGTGTCATTGGCTGCTATGGGAATAAAAGATGAGAAACTCATGGTGTGGCCACCATCCTCCCCTGACCTCAACCTTTGGAGAATCCTCAAAAGATCTATGAGGGTGGGAGGCGGTTCGCATCAAAACAGCAGCTCTGGGAGGCTATTCTGACATCCCACAAAGAAATTCAAGCAGAAACTGTCAAAAAACTCACAAGTTCAATGGATGCAATAATTATGAAGGTGATATCAAAGAAGGGGTCCTATGTTACGATGTAACATGCCCTGTTAGGATGTTTATGATTGAAATAGTTTTTGATTTCAGTAAATATGACCTCCTAATGCTGCAAATTCAACAAAAGCCCATTTTCAGTTCTTTATAACCTATAAAATGTTTTAATTCTGTTGTGCATAATAATTTGGAGCAGTGCATTTTCAGTTTTTAATTTTTGAAATAAGCATTGTTATCAATAGATTTGTTTAATAGAACTCGAATTATACACTAATAGTTGATGACTAGAAAATTATACTGACTGCCATTTGCATTGATTAATTATGAAAATCAGAGAAAGATATAATTTGCGTAATAATTTGGAACGCAGTGTAAAATGGGTGCAGTAGTAACTTTTTTTCTGAATATTGAAAACCTGTTTCACCTGTTGTTTCATGTGCTGAATAACATCCTGGTAGGAACCTTTCTTGCCAGCAGTTATTCTTTATATACTGTAGGTACAGAATCAGAAAGAACAAAAAATACTACAAAATGACAGCACTGTACACAGTAATATGTATATTAGTAATGTGTATATAAGTAACATGTATATATTAGTTTAACTATGAATATACAGTACCAGTAATTACGTAAGTAAACAAGATTCAAGAACATTTATCCTGGTTCCAAAGTTACAACATTATGGGTTAATTCAAGACAATACATTTGGCTTCTCCCATTGAGGGGTTGCCAAAGTGGACCATCCGATCCGCACTTTGGCACAGGTTTTATTTTATGCAGAGTGCCCTTTCTGGTGCAACCCTCCCATTTTATCCAGGCTTATGGCTGGCACTGCATCCAGTGGCTGGGGTTTGGACATTGGGTAGGATTTGAACCCTGGCCTACCACATGGCAGGTTAGAAACATATCACTGAGCAACCATTTCCCCTGATAATAATAATAGTAATAATAATATGAATATGAATAATAAAAAATAAATACATCTAATAATAATAATAATAAAAAAAAATAAAAAAAATAATAATAATAATAATAATAATGACAAATGAACCTGCTACAGTTTTCTTAGTTCAAAACTGCAAAAAGAATGTTACGTGTCCACACTTTTGCCAAACACAACCTTGCCCAGAGCTTCCTCTAACACAAATAAGAGATGTTGTAAAACCTTTAGAAAAAAAAAAAAAAACTGGAACAAATGATTTCCTGTGGTGTTCTAAGGATTGCATTGGTGGTCTCAGCATCCCACTTAAGGTGTTTCTGTCTTGTTTCAAAGTGGTGTATAATGGGAGAGAGTTCTTGGCCACGTCTAGTAGTTTGTGCAGCATCCCACTTTTAGTTTAAGTCTAGTTCCACCTGAGTAAGTTCTTAAAGGCACAGGTTCTCAATCTTTTTGGAGACATGAAATAAAATCCATTGACTTCACAGGACAGATCAGTTAAAACAACATTTTAAATATTTAACATAAATTTTGTAGCTAACATTATCCATTATCCAAATTCTTCCAAATTTATATTTCTCATTTGCCTCTTGCTACAGCTATCACTAACAATAATTTTGCATTTGTACAATTAATTCACAAAAGAATAACTATTTTGATAATGCTACAAAAATCAAGAGTCGCACAATGTGTTTTTATGAGATATTTGGTATTTATACAGTAGGTTACGTACAGAGAGCAGTTGTGTTTGTCTTTTTTTTTTTTTCCCAGTCAGGATTTCTTAACTCAGGAGATACTAACTACTGTAAAGAGACCAGGGATGTACAGTATATGTAAATGAAGAGTAAGCAGCATAAATCTTTTACTGTAAGTAAATATTGATATTCTGGTTTTTGAGGCTGTGTTTGAATTTTGTGTTGGGGTCATCTATTTTTATGAAAATGTTTTTTACTTTCAAAACAACATTAGGTGTGGTATTGAGGGTATATGGCATGGCAGCTTTTTACAATTGTATTACAATGTTACTGAACATTAATGTTCCTGCAGGGTAAGTTGATTAACAGTACGTTTAGAACTGACAAGAGCAATGGTAAATATTAATGATGTTAAACTATAATTTAGTCTATTTATATTATAGTGCCTAGATAAAATACAGAAAATGATTTGGTAGGAAATTACATTTCCTCCCTCCTTTTTTTTGTTGCCACTATTACATGGTTAGTGTGTCCAAATCGTGTCCAATCATGGGCTTTAGTATTCTCCTTATGAACCAGTCAAAAGACTGTATCACTTCACCCCCATAAAAGTAAATGGCAGCAGGCTTCCCTGTGAGCAGTGAAATCAATAGGCAAGATATTGTCCAGTGTCAGAATACACAGCAATAGAAAAACGTGCCACATAACTGTGGCTCATTCATACTTATCAGCCTGCTTATCAGGTGGACCTAACAGCAGCAATTGATTGGACAATTCGGCTAACATTGTGAATGCTGGCAAGTTACAACCTTCTCCTGAGGGGAATCTGTGAGGTGGAAATCACAATACAATGCAACATCTATAGACAATTAATAACTGTTAAAAAGTTAACATAAGGGAACAGGAAAAGTGGCAAATGAACAGGTTGATAGCAAAATGTGATTTTAATATGGTAACCACTATTTATCTTTCTTTTATAACTTTTACTGCCAGCCAACTTTAGGCAACCCATGAACAGCCACATTACATAGCAAAAACATAGCAGTTTCTGTGAGTAAACTGAATGCATTCATTGTATTTTTGGAGAATTTTGAAGACAAGAAAAAGCATGCCATTGCTAGGTCGACTGCACATTTGAAGTGGCAATAATTCCCAGCTCCAGAGTTCATATAATGTGCAAATGGTGTTTGTGAATCATTATACTGTTTCCACAGACAAATGTGTCTCTTCTACAAGTTGATGACAAGTTATCTGTCAATTTTCAAGGCTCAGGTCTTCTACTCACTACTAATGTTCACAGGAACAAGTGCAGTGGACTGTGAACCACCTCGGCCAGGATCCTCATTCACACACATATGGACTTCTTTAAAATGTTCATCACCATGCTGTGCTTGAATTCTTCAGTAAATGTCAATCGGTTTTATGCCTTCATTGACGAGAAATTTCATCACAATCCCCAGTTTGTCTTGAATGCCCCTTGTAGCTTTGAGTGCCAGGTAATTGTCCTTGAAATATCATGGAGGCATTTAAAAATAAAGAAATAAATATATGACACACACATGCACATTATTGGGCTCTTGTATTTGAGGAAGATAATGCTATAATAAGAGTAGCACTATGATCCGTATGAACCCTGATTTCTATGAAACACCTATTTTTAATAACAGATGAACTTTTATTAAGATACAAAAGCTGAATCAGGTATACTTTACAAGTATATGTCAGGATTCTCCACTGGACTGGTATACTGTCCAGCTCCCATGCCCCGCAGCATAATCTCAGCGTTGGAGGGACTGGCCAGTGATGGTGGTGTGGTTGCCCCTGTCTATCTGCGGTTTTGCTTAATCTCATGTGATACACAGGGGTTCCAAATGTCCATCCATTTTCTATACTGCTTATCATTATAGGTTCAAAGGGGGCGTCTGGCCTGTCCCTGACCCAGGTGGAGTACATCTTGGATGGGATGCCAACTCTTTGCAAGGCATAAGCACCCACATACTGTACACACACAGTCAAATGATCCAGGCATTTTGAAAAAAGACTCTTCATGATAGGGACTGTAGCATTAGCATTGCCCTGCTATATTAAGTCATTAGATTATTTTCCACATGTCTGCATATCCATCAAGTAGTAACCTCTGAACTGGGTCTGTGGCTAATAAAATTACACAAACAGGCCCTTGGCTATAGGGCAAGATTAATTTTCTGAAAGCTAAGTAGCCTGTCTGCTCAGTGACTAACATACTAAAAGGAAAATAATAAAAGATACTGTAGGATGTGAAATACTTCAAATGATACATTATAGCACATTAATATCAGAGTTTATTGTATTTGAAATAAAAATGTATTCATACACATTTTAATTAACCTAAATAATGTGGTTAGAATAATTTCTATTTTATACAAAGGATCATCTAATTAAACATCTAATTGGTCATGTGAAACTTTAATCATTTCAAGGTTTATGAAGTTAGTCCTTTGCTTAAATATGGATACGTATTCATTTAAAAGAGGCATATTCATACAGTATAAACTCAGGACCCTTTATGGGGCTTGGATAAAGGAATAGGGGAACAATCAATATACAGTAGATGGAAAAAACTATAATCATAAAATATATATATACGTATGTATTCATATTGCTTTCTAAATCACTTAGTGCAATTTGTTTGGCGCGGTTTGTTATGCGTGAAAAGTAACTACAGCACATTTTTAACTTTTTCTTTGTTCAGCGATTGAGGATGTTTCCGTTCTATACCCTGCTGTTTACTTTCCGGATCGTAATGATGAATCCATGTCTTATCACTAGTAACGATTCTCTTTGAGAAACTTTCACCTTCTTTAGGGTATTGGTCCAAATTTTGTTCAGATATCCAAACATGGCGGCACGGCAGTGTAGTGGTTAGCACTGTCGCCTTGCACTGTCCGGGTTTGATTCTCGGCCAGGTTCGCTTCCTTTCTCTGTGGGCGTGGAGTTTGCATGTTCTCCCTGTGCTTGGTGGGTTTCCTCCCACAGTCCAAAGACCTGAAGGTTAGGCTAATTGGTGTTTCCAAATTGCTATTAGTATGTGTGTGTGCCCTGCAATGGATTGGCACCCTGTCCAGGCATCCATGTTTGCTCGCACCACAGTAACATACAGTATGAATTGATGTAACATGCACTGGGGAGATACTAGCTTTGAACTATATATACTGTAGTCAGACAAAAAATGTATACAACACAGTGCTTCAACATATATCACAGCACACCTTCAGAGGTCTCGTGGAACCAAAGCTGTATAGGTGGTTTATATGTTAATGGTTTTATATAAATATATGCTATACAGTATATGACAAATGTGACTCTGCCTAAAGGAGCCTGGCCCTTGTCACTGGGCAGATTTTGAGATCATCTTTCAGAAAAGCAATCACTGGTCATTTTAAAGAATCTGGAGAAATATAGGGGACAATGTACAGAGGACAGCCACATCATTCCTAAAAGCCTGGCCGAGTGTGAAAAACTAAACCATTTTGCTTAACGTCATTTAGGTGCTGCAACAACCGTGGAAAAAAGGTTGTGTTATCTGATGAGACTTAAAATTGGCTTTGGCAAAAATTGCCCTTGGCACATAGGACAACACTTCTCATCACCCTGAAAGCTATCCCCAAGATGAAGTACAATGGTGGTAGCATCATAATGCAGGAAAGCCTAGATCTCATTCTGATTGAGAATCTGTGGCAAGACTTGACATTCCTATCCACTAACAGTTTCCATCCAATCTCACAGAGCTTGAGGAACTGAGCAAAAAATATTGGGATTATGATGTGAAAAACTGATAAAGAAACATCCCAGGAGTCTTACAGCTATAATTGCAGCCAAAGGTGATTATACAAAATATTGCGCCATGAGTATGAATCTTTATGAAATTTTGCTTTTATTTTGGTTTAATTCATCTGTCACAAAAAAACGGATGTATCTTCTTTGTAAATCTTTGAAGACATTGTGTAAATGGAAAACTGACCATTTTAATTCCAGTTTGCATTATTCCATACAAAAAAAATGTAAGGGGGTAAATTCTTATTTAAGGCACGGTGAGATAAAGCTGGTTCTTGTAAAGTAAATTGTGGAGTATTATTGTATAGTGTTGGAAATTGACCAGAATATTGCAAATAGAAATATCATATGCTGTCACAAAAGACAAAGAAAGTGACCTGTAGTTGTTGAGAAGTGTTTTTTTTTTTCATAACAAAATCCAACATAATTGGTGTCCACGCAGTGGCCTTACTACATGCCCCGACCCATGAAACATTTTGTACCAGGCCTGCAATCTATGGTGCAAGAAGATATGAGTACCACTATTGTACCAAGGTGGTGCTTGATGACTGTCATCTCACAGGATAAGGGTGATAGTAATGACACTTGAATAAAAGCTAAATTGTTCCTAAATATCATCATAGGAATACTGTAGTCTTCGCAAAGCTGACAAAAAGATATCAGTCAAATGTGCATTCAGGGGAAAATTTTTTTTTTTTTGTACCAAATGAAAAGAAATAGCATTTCTGAAATGGAAAAGGTGGTATTTGTAGATTCACATGACATCCATAAAATAGTACTTTCATAGGATGTTATGTGAGATGCCATTCACTCCTAAATTTGTTCGTTGTCTTGTAAATAAAATTTTTACTTGATGACCTGATGACTGCCTGGTTGAATTTCATCATCTCCTGCAATCCTACGTACACAGAAAATGCATATGTATCAACTAGGAAGATCACAGCTTAAGTAGATGATGCAAAGCAATTTCAAATGGAGTAAATATAAAGGACTCTAGTTTGAGCTCAAACTAATCCGAACGCTTCCTTCACCGCAGCAATATTGGGCGGCCGACAACACTGATTACTTATTGTACTTATGTAATAGAGCTGCCACTGCCGCTTCAGCACTGCACATACATCTTTATAGTTCTCATAGGCAGCCATGAGAGATTCATCATTAAATGGAATCATTGCAAATGCAGGGAAACAGTAGCAAGGAATATTTCCAACTCCAATGAGATACTTCAGACCAAAAGCAGACTAATGGAATCTCGATGTTGGCACATAGGCAACCTTTCCCCCCTGGAAATCGTTCTCAGAATATGTTTGCGTTTAAAATGTATTCCAAGTTGCATGGTCACAGATAAAGGACAAGTCAAGCAAGTAGTGTTGGGGATGAAATTGTTCTTAAATGACATGGTGGAAAATCGGAGTAACGCATGTATTTCTTTTACATTTCCTTTTGAAACTCAAAAAGTCATAAATCTATCTGAAGAGTGGCCTTGAAATATGTAGGAGTATCATAAATGTAAAGTGTCTACATTTCGAAGGCAGAAACATGCCCTTGCTGGAAAGAGACTTTCTGTGTAATTGCATGATGACGATATAGGGAGAGAAGAAATGGGGAGAGAAGGATGAGAAAAAGATAGAGATGTGCTTAAAGACATGAGTGGGTGTTTTTGATGAGGCAGTCAAAACACATCTCTGCCCTTAATTTCTCATCCCTAAGCTACATATAAAGAATGAACATGCACTTGCTGACAGTAATTCCCATCTTGCTTGCCAAAGAGTGAACTGCTTTCTGTAGGAACTGCATGATATACGTAGTCATATCATGCACTGAGTAGGTAGATTCCAAATCATCTATACTGTATAATAAAATAAATTAAATTAAAATGTTGAGGAGAACGAAAGTTATGAGCAGTTTTGTGCCAGATTATGTCACAGCATCTATTGCTTTTTTTGACGAATATAATGCTTTTTCCCTCAAGGTGTGTATGGCTATACACGTCACTCAATACAATAGTCTACCATGTACTGTATATACTGTACAGAGTATGCAGAAGACACAGAGACAACCGTAATTCCTTTACAAGCCGCCAAAATCCTCACCTAACACAAACAAAAGCATGACACAACTTTACTTACTCAAAAAATGGGATGTACACTATGAAAATTAAATCAAAATAATGAGTAGATGGGAAGTTATGAATGGTTATTTGCCAGGTGCTGATCAGCTTATTTTACAGTATGATGGGTACTTACACTAGTGATATATAAATTATTCTATGTGTTAGATGAAGTGTCTGATATGTCTAGGATGGGACCTTTTCCATATTGACCATATGACATTGCATTCTTGCTACCAGAAATCCAATATTCTGCTAAATACGCTGCAGTTAATCAATGATTAAGCATTAAGCCCATAGCGCCCATAGCGCCCTATAGCGTGGCATAATTGGATATGCACAGGTGCTGCTGTCATTAATTGTCTTTAGTTGGTCACTGAGGGGGCCAGAATAACAGCTGCACTGCTTTCTGATCCTTGACTCACAGTGTATTTGGTTCCCATTGAAATCTCCAGCATTCTCATCATAAATATGCATGATTTCGTCTCAATTCCACTCAGGCATAATGCCAGCAGGCGGGGAATTTACAAACAGTGCTTGAAGCTTACACGGTCACTAATTCATAAGTTAATTAGTTGGCATGTAAACTGAATACCTAAATACCACAATGTCAGGGAACGAGGACAATCAACTGATGAAATGAAGAAGCAACTACACAAAGGTTGCATTTTAACATAAACAATAAAACTTATTTTTATCAGGACTAGCTTTAACTGCTCCATAATTCCAGCCTAAAATTTATCTTAGTCTCTGTGACCATTAAACTAATTTACTACAGCTGTTCTCCATTTTTATTCATTGAATACCAGTTAGGTGTCATGCCACTCTATTCGTATTGTGAGGTTTTCCCATGATTACATTTTACATTTACTCTATAAGTGATGTTGTATACACTGATTCTCTAATATGACCTGTATTACCCTATTAGCTGTTGTTTGAACAAATGATTTGGCTGTTTTGGATTTTTGTCTCAATAATTGTTTTTAAGTTAAACCAGGCCGTCCAAGAACAATCAAGACTTGCGGATCATCAGCAAAATGCGCTTCTTCTTTAAAAAAAAAGTCCACTGATGAGTATATTCAGGAAGCACATCAACAAGCATTCATTCATCCATCCACATGCACATCATCATAGGCTTTCTTCATCTGTGCTTTACCTTATAGTTTCCTTAATTAAAATGATTTACTCCATTATCATGCATGAAAAAAAAGTATTTTGGAGGAACCAGATCTGCTTCTTTAGTTGAATGTGTGTTTCCACCATTCCAATAGTAAGATATAAAAATGAAAGAAATGTAAAAGTAAAGGTAAATATCATTTTTCCTTCACATTGAAAATTGTTATTGCAAGTAAAGCTTACTGTCAAGCCCTAAACCCACGGTTAAACAAATCCTACACAGTAGTAAAGATTGAAGGTAAGTTCTACAAAAACAGAATAGAATCTATTACTGTTGATTTTTACAAAAGTGAACACCTGGTGTGATGGCACTCCACATGGTAGCTTTCCCCTCTAGAGGTGCCTAATTGCAGCCAAAAAAATTATGCAAATTTGGCATTTCCTATGAACTGGATCCAATATGTGTAATTTCTTTAAGATTATTGTTTTTTTCAATATACACATAATTATCAAATAATAATAAAAAGCTTCATCCCAATTTCAACAGCTCTTATCTCTAACTACTACTGTTTCTAAAAGAAAGTAACACCTTGATAGTACACATTTGCAACATTGTGTTTGTTTGCATTATACTTTAAATAAGACTAAACTGAAATCATGAAAGATAAACACCTACTGTATTGTCTGGCGCTAAGGTGTATGCAGCAGATCCTTTAAGACCTGTAAGTTGCAAGTTGGAGCATTCATGGATCTTGTTTGTCAAGCACATCCCACAGACACTCAATCAAATAGAGATCTGGGAGATGTAGAGGATCTTGAACTCTTTCTTTGTCTTTCTTAAATGATTTTGCAGTGCAACAGGGCATGTTATACTGCTGAAAGGAGACGCTGCCATCGGAGAATATTTGGTCTGCAACCATTTTTGTCGTAATTGTCAAAGTAACATCTACTTGAATGACAGGACCCGGGGTTTTTCAGCAGAACATTTCCTAGGTGACAAGGTCCTCCTGTGTTAAGGTGACAACTACCAACCAGCGTAGGAAACGCCATGCAGCTGACTGCATCGTTTAAAACACACGGAGGAAAGCACTATCCGCCCTTTCGCTTGCATGAGGTCATAGATGCTCATGATTGGCTAGTGTTACTATGATTGAAGTGAAAATGTGGGTATCCCATCCACCCCCCCCCCCCCCTGAGAGAGCACAGCCAATCTGCTGTCAAGACTCCCAGCTTCAAACTGTAGCATCCAGGAATTGAACTTGTGATCTCCAGAGGAAGGAGAGAACATATTTCCATTGCATCACTTACAGTAGAAGCCCTATATTTCTAGGCTTAAAAAAATGCAAAAAGAGCTTACAGTACTGGATAACCAGGCACTGTAGCTTTGCACCATACAAAAACTTAAGGAACACTACTGCACATCCATTTCCTGTACTAATTATCTTGTGTTTGGCTATGGGGGCCCTATTCAACCAAACTAGAAGATGGTGCTGCACACCCTGGATGGATCAACAAAGCAAAGATGCTCACTGAGAATGTGCACAAATGCTAAAACACATTTTAACCAATTATCTCATTAAAGCCCATGTATGATGAACCAGTTTGTGTAAAGCTTTTAACAATAGAAGCTATCATTTTTTAAAGAAATCTGAATGTAGATCCTAAATATGCCAGCCAGGGTGATCTTGAATCACTGAGAAAAAAAATTACGAAATAAAGTAATGAATAAGTTGTATATTGCTGGAAGGTATTATGCATTTTAGTGTCATACTTTGTTTAAGATGACTAGAATGCTTGTGAGGTGCAGTGCTTGTCTTCTGACTGCAACAGGAATAAGCTGTATGGACTAAACAGGGGTAAAATTGCTCTCACTTATTGGCAAAACACAAAGTGGAGACATAATCCTAGACAGCCTGACATTTTGATTGGTTGTGATTTCCACATTTGTCAAATAAATGGTAATTGGAATTTTATTGACTAGGTTTTTGGTGTTTTGACTTGAAAAAAAAAGCAGAAAATTGCAACTTTGCTCTCACTATTTAAGTAATGAACATAACAAAAGCCATGCAAACCCCTCTAAACCACAGGCATGTAATTCTAAACTTATTGGAACTCAGCTAGGAAGGCAATCTCATACAAGGCTGCAAAATAAGGCTTAAGTGATCAGAATTTTTGCCACCTCAGCCTCTGTTACTGTTGATACATATTAAATGGCTTGAATACAATTTTAATTTAGCACCAACTGGTGTGCTGCCAGGGCTAATATTGTCTATATGATTAGGCCGCTATCACAACTAACATGGACACAGTTAAGAATGCCTAATAGTTAAAGTCGGTTTCAATCTCTTTTCTCTTTGCCCCATGTTTAGGAAAGATGGCAGAGTGGTTGTTGTTTTCTGCTCTGTAATGAGTTCCATTTTGCGCAGTGGACCATGTGAAAATTCAGTTTTTATATTTAGCAGCTACAACACCCTCCTTACCCAAGCACAGCAGGCACGCAATGATGAATACAACGACCAGGCTCTCCCTGCATTCTCCATTTAGCTTTAAAGTAACAAACAGAGGGATGTGATGCTGGAAAAAGAAAGGTTGCCATTTTTTGGTGTAAATTATTCATAAGTCAAAAGGTGCCCAGACACACACACACACACACACACACACGCATGCACGCACGCGCACACACTTTGAGGCATGCATAGAATGTGTACAATTTTTGTAGTAGGAAGTTTGTTCTGATTTTCTTCTGAAAATATTTCAATATGGTCTACTCTTTTTTTTGTAAGCTTGGGGTACTTGGGGCTTGCACATTAAACCTAAGCAGCACAGATCTGTGCCAGCAACACAGCATAGGTCAATGATGACTTAAAAAAATGTTAATTGGGAGGCTTCAAACATATACATTTGGGTTTTATAATGTGTACATTTTCATTCATTTTCTATACCACTTAATCCTGTGTTCAGGGTCGCAGGGGACCTGGAGCCTATCCCAGGAGAATTCAGTCACTAGGCGGGGTACACCCTGGACAGGGTGCCAATCCATCGCAGGGCACACACACACCACGGGCAATTTAGGAACACCAATTAGCCTAACCTGCATATCTTTGGGCTGTGGGAGGAAACCGGAGTACCCGGAGGAAACCCACCAAGCACGGGGAGAACATGCAAACTCCATGCACACAGAGACAGGAATCGAGCCTGGCCAGGGAATCGAACCCGGACCCTGGAGGTGCAAGTCGACAGTACTAACCACTACACCACCGTGCCGCCTGTGTAAATTTTATAATCTTTAAAATTTAACTTATTATTATTAGTAGTAGTAGTAATGTTTGTATTGTTAGTTAACATGAAATAAAATTCAGTTCATCACATTGCCTATTATTTGCTGAAAAAAGGGTATGTCACTTTGTACTGCACAATCCTGAGCCCTATATATGTTTATTAAAAAAACTGCAAAACAAACTTGTATGTTTAAGGTTTTTATTGTTAATGGAAACAAGTGAATTAATATGGTTTGCATGGGGAAAAAATCCATTCTGTTAATTTTCTAAAGAGATGCTTTGCTTCTTTTGGTTTGACTCTTCAGAAAGGGACAGGGGTAGCTCAGTGGTTAAGGCATTGGACTACAGTTCGGAAGATCCCAGGTTCAAACCCCACAACCACCAAGTTGCCACTGTTGGGCCCTTGAGCAAGGCCCTCAACTGCTCAGATGTGTAATGAGATAAAAATGTCAGTTGCTCTGGATAAGAGCGTCTGCCAAATTTAAGGTTCTTTTCTTTACCTGTGCACAAGAACCCAAAATCTCTAGATTACACTGTTCACTTGATTTTGTGTTTTTAGGTTCATTCAAACTGATAATTCATCTCTGGGCACATAGTGGAGTCTGGAAAATATGTCAACTTACACTGTAGACCTAGCAAGGTTGGATGTGCTATAGATTTACATAATAAATGCTTTCTGGAGGAATTGGACAACAACTTCAAAATATGTCCATTGTTATTTACAGTATAAACTAGAACTTCTCATACTTATAAAAAAAATACCACATCTGCTGTTACATAACCCATCTACCATACCTTGATCAACAGTAGCACCAAAATATGACAGCTCCACAGGTTTTTCTACAAAAAAAAAAAAACAGTATAAAATCTCTTTTTGTATTCAAAGCCTATAGCCATGATGAAGATATATTTCGCTGCTAACCAGAAGAGCTCCCAAATGGGTTACAGAAATAGTCCATCTTGAAAGCAAGTGTTCTTGGCAGAGCTTCAAGCAAGTATTTTATGAAACTTTTAACCATCCTTCCTCAGGAAGAGACAGTAGTTTCTGAATTAGGATAAAACAAACCAGCGAGGAAGGAGGTGTACTACTAGAGTTTCAAAACAATATTGTAGGTGTAACTAGCCCACACATTATCATCTCATGCTATTTACTATATCTGTACAGCCCTTCACAACCTAACTTGCTGCTCTGTCCGCGTACATGACAGGAGCTCCAAAGTGGCTGTTGTCAGGTGAAAAGAAGTTAATAGACTCAACTATAAATTAAATGGCCATCTCAGCTGTTTTGAAATATAAAAGACATCAAAATTGTGACAATTAAGCTATTAAACGGCTAAAGTGCAGAAATGATAAGCTACGGCTTAAACACGTCTTCACTCGAAGGCCACTTCAAATTCATCAAAAGTCGGAGACAACTGGGAAACATTTTTATTTAATCACTGCTTAAACGTAGACAGAAAGCCATTTTCTAACATTACATATTATTATTCTGTGTCCGTTTCTTTGTCAAGAAATTGAACAATACCTACAAATGCTGCACACAGTGTTCCAAGAGCTGAAATATATACTCACCAGCCCCTTTTGCCTTTAGAACTGCCTTACTTCTTTGTGGCATAGATTAATCCATGTGCTTTGACATCCTGGTCCATATTGACCGGATAACTTCACAGTTGCTGCAGATTTGTCGGCTGCACATCCAGGATGCGAATCTCATGGTTCACCACATCCCAGAGGTTCTCTATTGGATTGAGATCTGGTAAAGGCTATTTGAGTTCAGTAAACTCATTGTCATGTTCAAGAAACCAGTTTCACATGATTTTATCTTTGTGACATGGCACATTATACAGTGTGGTTATAAAGTGATGGACATGGGTAGCAACAATAGTCAAGTAGGCTGTGGCATTTAAACAATGCTCAGTTAAAACTGAGGGGACCAAAGTGTGTCAAGAAAATATCCCCCACACCTTTACACCACCACCATCAGCTGAAGCATTGCTACAAGCCAGAATGGATAAAGGCTTTCATATTGTTTATGCCAAATTCTGACCCTACCATCCAAAAGGCACAGCAGAAAATCTCATCAGACCAGGTAAAAAGTCAGGTTGTAAACTCATCAGACCAGGTAACGCATTTCCAATTTCCTATTGTTCAATATTAGTGAGCCCAAGCAAATTTTAGCCGTAGTTTCCTGTTTTTAGCTGACAGGACTGGCATCTGGCGTAGTCTTCTGCTGATGTAGTCCATCTGCTACAAGGTTCTACATGTGGTGAATTCAGAGATGCTCTTCAGCATATCATAACAGAATGATATTTGAGTTACTGTTGACTTTCTATCAGCTTCGACCAGTCTGGTCATTCTCCTCTGGCCTCTGGCATCAACAAAACTGCTGCTCACTGGATATTTTTTAGACGATGTTCTGTAAACCCTAGAAATGGTTGTGTGTGAAAATCCCAGTGGATCAGCAGTTTTGGAAATACTCAGACCAGCCATGTGGCACCATGCCATGTTCAAAGTCACTTTTCTCCCCTTTTCTGGTGCTCAATAATGCCAAATGCACTTAATTGCTGCTATTTAGATATTTGCCTTCATGTGCAATTGAACATTAGCGTACCTAATGAAGTGACCAGTGAGTGTGAGTTTATTCTGTAAAAGTAGAAATTAAGTTATTTCTAATAAAGTTCACCTTAAAATCTATTATGAAAAATATTTATTATCCTACTGAACTATCAAGTTTCTGTGAAACTTCAGCCTCTGGTTACACTCGGATATTTAGTTGTATGTTTATTAAGCAATTTGGATGTTGCATTTACTGCTAAATTGTCACCTGTACCAGAATGTGAATAAGCAAAAACAGTATATTGCATTTTAGAAATACTTTTTATTGCCCTTATTAAAACATTCATTTGCTAACTGAATATCTTTTTCACTTTCTTCTCTGGTTTTCCATACTCAGGTTATAAGTCAGAACTAAACAAAAACATCTATCCTGAGAAAATTTGAGAAATACTGAAAGATATGCAAACTAAAGCTGTTCAGATATTGTGTTTACAATATTGTCCAATAGTTTACTTGAGGATCCAGCTGTCTAGTTCATCCTTCGCCTATGAACACAATCAAATAGTTGTTTAAAAGAAAAATAGTTTAATTGTTTCACTTCCTTCCCCACCTCAACTAATCAGCTGCAACTGAGGAAATGATGTGAAAGAAAGAAAAAAAAGAATATCTGAGAGATTTGGGTGGAAAAGAAAAAAAAAGGTTGTCATACACATTGGTGAGTGCTTTACAGTCTCTTACCATGCTACTTTTTAAGAAACCTTATCCAATTAGGAAATGAGAGTCAATGTGATCAGCAGAGTTCTGCTAAACTCTAGCCATGTTTGTACAAGTCCATAAGGTTTACTATCTATTATAATAATAAATGACAATGTATAATAATAAATGTGACCCATCACATCAAATCACATGTTGAGTGATTTAAGTTATGCATATTTACATATTTGTGGTTCAATAAGCTCCATTTTGATACCAAGTTTATTACTGTGTCTGTGTCATGTCCAGTTGCTGAGATACTGTAAGGTCAAAACGAATTTGTTGATGTGAAGGGCTTAGAAAAATCCATTTATATATAAATGAAGATTCTGTGACATAATGACCAAAAGGGAACCCTTTGTCTCATTTTGACACCAGGGTTTCCCTGCTATCTCTAAAAATAACTTCTCCAGCAGTGCAGTTTTATACTGAAAAATGCAAGGTTTCCTATCATAACTTGAGTAACCAGCTTTGAAAAATGTGCTTTAGGATTATGGTTTCTCAATTCTGCTGAAGGATCAGAACGATAAGGTACTTATGAATCATTTTTCACAATTTGATACATTTCACCTACTGCACACTAGCCATAGTGTAAAACTAACGTGTGACTTAATACCCGACTTGATATGACAGGTCACAAGTTCTTAGGACGTAATTCAATATTCTTCTCAGTGCTGTCCAACTTAGTATAAGGTTGGAAAAGACTTGGTAACCCACAAGGGAGAACAAGAAGAAAACAGGAGAAATTCCACACAAACGTAACCTAAACTTAAAAGTATTGGACCCTGGGGCTGTGAGGCAACAATGCTACTCACTGCACCACTGGACCACCTGCTGATCTTACTTGTTTTTCAGTAACCTGAAATAGATGATTGAATGAATGTTGGTCTGACAGGGAATTCCTGATTTGTTTACATAATACAGAACATATACTATCACTGCATAAGTTACCATGAGATAGATCTTTTATTGTATGATGACCTTGCTTAAATGTGTCTTTAGTTCTCAAAGATAAATCATTAATTTCAAAAATGAATATAAAAAAAACTTTTTTTTTTATGGATTTCGTGTGGCATTCGTTGTCTATAGCATCATTCTGTCAACTTCATGGCTCTTTATGCCTTTCTCAAGCTATACCCCATGCAGTTTATTGATTTGGGTTAGTCTTCAGAAGGATTGTCTGTCTACTTTATCTTAGCTTTAATATTTTACATCTTTTCTTTAGTTTATTCTGTGATGTACTGTAAACCATCTTGTGCTATGTTTGTTTTGTTTGTCTGGTCACTGATCAGCATTGTACAGTATGATTACATACACTAGAGAAGAACTACTGGATATAAGGCAATCAGTACTCTCTACAGTACATTACATTCCTTACATAAAATACAAGATGGATAGTAAGTGCTCCTCCAAAAATTTTCTTTCTAGGCTACTATCTTCTGGAAGCAGGGGTGTGGCTTAAAGCCAGTGCGTAACACAAACCTATAGCTCTTTAGCTTGAACGGAAAACAGCGCTCAGCTTCACAGGTGCTGGGCGTCAAAATTCTCCACAGCCGGCAGCAAATAAAATGATAAAGTTGTCTGTAAAAAACTTGCAACTGCTTTATATGGTGAGAATGCCTCGCATGACTGCGGACTTATTAGATTCCGACTCCTCTGAGGAAACTCCGGCACATCGAAAACTGCCGCAAAGAAGCCTATTCCCCGGCTTTGCTCAAATCACTCCTCTCCGCACCCGACCAAAGACGGAAATACAGACCAAGAGGCCACCCCCCTCTCCCCCCGAAGTGATTCTGGGACACCTGTACTGTATAAAACTAACATCCAACAGCACATGGAGCGAGCACAATGTGAGCAGAAGAGAGCATAGGATCAGCCGACAAGACCCGTGTGCTACTTATTAGACCGGTGACAGGGCCCCTCCACCATTTTGGAAATAGACAGACCAGTAAACTACCGTCTGCAACAGCCTGGTAAGAAAAAATGCATATTAACTTATTAAAAAGGTAGATTGAACTGTTGCCATGCATCTCAGCACTTGCAACACAAGGAACTGAATGAACTAGTGGATCAGTTCCAGGGCATGTTCTCCACTGAGCTGGTACGACTGACCCACCTGGTACGACACGACAAAAAAACCCCGGCCGGGATGATCGTGATAGACGAGCACCGGAGGCCACCCCCCAATATGCATGCTACGTAATGGCAACATAGAGGAGTTGACTAGCCCCTGGTCTAGTCCCATAGTGACAGTACCCAAGTCTGATGGGTCTGTCCATTTATGTAATATCTTCTGCAGACTTAACAAAATCTCAGAATTTGATACCTACAGTATCCTCTACCACAGGTAGACAACCTAAATGACCGTTTGGGGAAGACCCGCTTCATATACTGGACCTTAGTAAAGGCTACTGGCAGGTGGCTATAACACAAGGAGCAAAAGAGAAAACCGGCTTTAGCACTAAACAAGGGCACTGGTAATACCAGGTCCTCCCCTTCAGCCTCCATCGGGCCTCAGCCATGTTCCAACAATTTATGGACATTGTACTTCAGCACATTTGCAGCTTCTACCTGGATGACGTGGTCATACACTCATGCGACTGAAGGGAAGACCTGTATCACCTAAAAAAAAGTGGAAGTGCAAAGGTAAGGTGGACTTTGAGGTAAGGTGAACCAATAGAGGTGGTGCACTTCTAACATACTGTACCTCCCCAATTTCCTGAAATAGAAGTGAAGAGAGGTGGTCCCTGTGTTAGGCAATGGTAATCCCCAGCAGAAGTGCACATTTGGGCAGTTGGAAGTATGATAGCTGGGTTTTCACCCAAGTTCATAACCAAATTGAGAAACCAAAGACTGCAGCCTGGGTAAGACCAAAGACCAAAAGCAATGTGAGGCAGTTCCTCGGGCTGTCTGGCTATAATATAAGGTTTATTATTAGGTTTTACAGTATATGTCCAACCACCAACTGATCTTACTAAAAAGATGGCACCAGATTCAGTCCAGTGGATGCCAAAACTACTTACATGTACTGAGGCACCTATCTACTCTCAGTTCTGATTATACCGTACCTTTCTCCAGTGACCCCATCACAGCTGACTAGATATAATGTTGCTGAGCCTAGACCTGACCAATGAAAGCAACCTCAAAACATAACACTTCCTCCACTGGCTTGTACAGTGGACATTATGCATGATGGGTGCAGTTTGTAGTACTCTCTTATGCCCATTGCTCTGGAATAGAGAACATCTACCCAAAATCAGACCACATAACTTTTACATTTGCTCCCATATCCATATATTTATGTTCACTGAGAAATGTAAGCTTAAGAAGCCTGCAGGATATGTCTTTCATCTTTATGTTTAAGAAATGAGAAGCAGTCAGTGTGCATGCTGACTCCACACATGAGGCATCCACACATGTCATTATTGATGCAACCAATATAATCAATGACATAACTGACATTGTAATTAAGGACACATATCCCTAAGTGAGAATTCTGAAAACATAAAGCTGTTCATTATTTCAGCTGTTCATTTCCTACTTCAAGGTCTAATACTGCTATTTTTAATTAAAAGTGATCTTGAAGCCTCTAACATCCCTACAAAATTAAATGCTTTCTAAATCTTTTTTTCCATAACAGTGAGTTTAATACAAAGAAATATTTATATATTTCACGAAGGATGGTTTAACCCAGTTGAGCATTACGAGTTCAATACTTTAAAATTTGTAATCAATCATGTTATCTGTCCTGAATAAGACTGGTATTTATTTAAGACCAGAGGAAGTACTGTAGATGATTATACTATTCATAGTATCATGACAAAGGGATACGCAAATTCCTTTGTAAATGCATTGCATAATCATGGCATGCATTCTATACTTACAGTGGTGTGAAAAACTATTTGCCCCCTCCTGATTTCTTATTCATTTGCATGTTTGTCACACAAAATGTTTCTGATCATCAAACACATTTAATTATTAGTCAAAGATAACACAAGTAAACACAAAATGCAGTTTTTAAATGAGGGGTTTTATTATTTAGGGAGAAAAAAAGTCCAAACCTACATGGCCCTGTGTGAAAAAGTAATTGCCCCCTGAACCTAATAGCTGGTTGGGCCACCCTTAGCAGCAATAACTGCAATCAAGCGTTTGCGATAACTTGCAACGAGTCTTTTACAGATGTCGCCCTTAAAACCCTGCATGTTTTCCCGCGGGATGCCGCAATTTAGCGCGCGGCGTGCCGCGTCTTGCCGGAGGCAGCATTCGGGAATTTTAAATAAATGTGTTGCGCTTCACTGAATATCCGCCAGATGGCGCATGGAAGGACTTTATCTAAAAGCCGGACCAAGTACAACAATGAATGTAAGGACGCGGATGAACAGTGCTGAAGCGAACATGAATTTTATTTTGTTTTATAATAGATCTTTCATGATGAATGAGTGTATATGTGCTTCACATTATCAAACACAGGCAAATGAGACAGAAATTATTGAGGGATCCACTGAAAAAAGTAAACCTAGTTTAATGTGTTTTTTTTTCTCATTCCATTAGTAAAAAAAAATAATTTGCTCTTTTTAACTGAAGTGTCTAATTTATGCTTATGGGTGAATCTTTTTTTTTTTTTTTTAGTATAATGCTGTTTACAGCAGGAAACCAAAGTGAAATATTTCATTTTGATCAAGGTACTCTTATTAGGTTGAGTGTGATTTGCGCATGCGCAGTCTTTAGACCATAGTTTTGCCGGTATAATTTTATTTCCGCCTCAAACCGGAGCATGACGTTGAAACAAGTAAGGAAGGATATCAGAACCTGTATTTCAGTTACTGTTAGTTAAAGCCCCTGATTAAACTTAAATCTAATCCATTCACAAAGGACATTTCTGCTTCATACCGTGTCTCATGACCTCATGACGCAGCATTTTCACGGACTGAATCACATGCGGGTGGAGATTCTCAAAGAAAACTCCTTTAAACCAGGTAAGAAAGCAAACTCATGTCATTTCTATGTTAAATGTATCTCTTCTATGAGCAAATTCATGATTTATGTCAGGAACAACTACTTTGTAGATTGAGTTTTGTGTCCGTGTTTGCTACTGTAGCTAAAACCACCTATATTACCTGCATTAGCATTAGCTAACTAACGTGGTGATTTTCCAAAACACCGGAGTTTATACAGTAAGTCAGCGGCGCCGAAGAAAATAATTATATTTAAGTACCGTTGGTTAACGATGTAAAAATTAATAGGAAAGTGACGTAAACATAGAACAAGCTAATTTGGAGTGAGTGCTGTTTGTAGTGTACTGCTTTCTATACTTTATACACACTGTAATTAAGATTTGCTAACATAAGAACTTGAGCCAGTCCAATTTTTGTTTTTACCTTTTTTTTTTTTTTTTTAAAGATCAGTAATGAGTTTCTGAGAATTATATCTGCTCCACTTCAAGCAAGATTACTGGTTTCCTTGGACAAGCAACACTACAAACTAATTGAGATCATCAGAAACTAGGGAGGAACCCGTCAGAGAGAAGACCAGAGATATAATCTTCATCTTCAAGTTCTTGATCTGGTATGTATGGTACGGTTCAGGACCAGGGAGGGAGCCGGAGACAGCAGAACAAAGAGATGATATTGCCAGCACCAGCACAGGGAGCACAGTTTTTAGTTTAGATCTCATGTTTACATTTTATTGTATGTTGATGGCTTGACTGTAAACAACAAACAATGCAATAAATGTATAAAAAAATATATATATTTATTGTCTCTTTCCAGGACCAGGCATATCGTTCAATTATTTTTTGGCCAAATAGGCAGTCGTAACAAGAGGTGAGGGCGCGCGCGTCATCACATGTGCTTAGCCGACTCTGCGTTCACCGTAAACTTCAATATACATAGACGTTTATATTTTTGTTTATTTGTATATGTATGTTATTAATTTTACTTTTTTAGAGATTGTATGTGCGTGGACGGAGAGTATGTGTTGATAAGTTTATGTGGATAAGTTGATAAGTGTATCAGAAAGCATTAAAATGTTCATTTGAATTAAAATGACACACACACGTCTGTATATACAGTATATCAATTACATATATATCAATTTCATTAGTTCGTTCATTCTATTTGAAGCTTCGGATTATTATTTTTTTTTTGGTTTTGTTAGATTAGTTCTGAACTCGCTTCCGTGAAACTATCGCTAAAACAATGTACTGAGCCCTCCTGAGGATATAAAGCTTTATTATTGTGTTTGAATAAATATTCAGATCTACCACAGCAGGTAATAAACTATGGTGTGTCATAACCGAAGCAAACACCACGATTATGCCTCGTTTCGTTCGACGGGAACGTGGTTCACTTGGCCGCGGTGTATTATAAACCTGTGGAATGTTTCACTGTTTATGCTCACATAAGAGGAACAAAAGCTCAATGAGGACTAAACCAATGATTTCGGTAACTCCACTGAGTGTAACATCTGCATAGTGACACTGAACATCTTCCGTTTTCCGTTTACCTAAGCTGTATTTTGTTTGTTTATATTTAGAGTTTTTATAACAGTAGAACAAGTACCCGTACAAGTACACTAGGACCAGACAGCATTGCCACCTGATGAAATAGCGTGACAAAAAAGTGAAATGTCAGTTCAAAACTTTTGCCAAAAACACTAATGAATCACTTACATCCTCAGCCTATCACTCCTCATAATGCTAAATATTAGTATAATCAACATGTATAATACACGCACACATATTATATGTTATATACTGTATAATCAACATTCAGATTGACCTCCTGTGAACTCGCCTCTTCACCTGAACTACAACATGGCTGATCTGCTTCTGTCCCCTAATTGAAAAACATTGAGGGATTCCTTATGAGCATGGACAGAGAATGCCTCAGCCTATTATTGGTAACAATGTTAAATCTCAGGACAACTACAGTGGCTTGCAAAAGTATTCGCCCCCCGTGAACTTTTCCACATTTTGTCACATTACAGCCACAAACATGAATCAATTTTATTGGAATTCCACGTGAAAGACCAATACAAAGTGGTGTACACGCGAGAAGTGGAACGAAAATCATACATGATTTCAAACATTTTTTTTTTTTTACAAATAAATAACTGAAAAGTGAGGTGTGTGTAATTATTCAGCCCCCTTTGGTCTGAGTGCAGTCAGTTGGCCATAGACATTGCCTGATGAGTGCTAATGACTAGAGAGCACCTGTGTGTAATCTACACTCTCTCCATCGCTGTCTGATATACAGCACAGGTGTTTAGGTTCTGTTACCTGACAAAACAGGATAAACACATGCCATTTAAACAGCAATCATTTTATTTCACTTTTTCTGAGTCTTAGTGTGCAAACCTCGAATCAAATCATTAATGTTCGCCAAGTAAGTGAATGTAAACACAACATGTAAACACTTGTAGTCAAGCCAAATCAAATGTTTTAAGATGATAACTTCATCTTTAAAGCTTGCACTTTTGGTGATAGCTTAATCCCATCAAGTTCTAGAAGAACTTTCTGAAAATAGCCTCTCCTTCAAGGATTATGGATACACCAACCGGTTCTTCCCCTTCAACAGCACGGACGACAAGGATTTTAAGAAGGTGTCACTTCGTCTGTCCCCCTGCATAAAATTTACAAGAAAATAAATCATTTATTTTGAGAAGCAAAAAAAATCTGAATTGCTTCAACCTGTGCTGACTTCATTGAGAAAAAAATAATAATAAAAATAAATGATAATAAAAAAATGACCATCACTTCATATTGTTAAACTTGGGTTAAATTGCTTTATCTTGCATCAGTAAAACATGGCATGAGATGGCTTTACAGTGTCAGGAAATCCTATGATGAATGCTGAGTTTGTATTTAAAAGGGTTAGTCCAAACATGAAAATTTGTTCAATAATTACTCATATTTATATATTCATTTGCATTTATATGCTTCTGTCCAATACAACAAACACTATATTCAAGGTATTAATAAATTGTATAATTAATAAGAAAACAATGCTTTACCAGGCAATCATCAAAGAGATCCTCTTCAGATTCACGTCTCATCTTTACGCTTTGTTTCTGTGAAAATATTTACATTGTATCATTACATAATCTTTTATTCGTACAACTACATTTAGGCCTTTATCCAAAGCAAATTACAAAAGAGGAAGGCATCAAGCATGTCAAGCAGTGCTACTAACACAAAGTTTCTGACACCGTTAGAAACAGATATTTGCATTTCTGCTTTAATATCCGTGTTATTTATTGGTGACTTTGACGGTTGTCTGTTACAATATTTTTCTTAAATATTCACCATTCAAATAATTGTTTTATGTAGATAAGTTACAGCAGAATTCGTAGAAAACAGACAAAATAATGTATTTAGTCTTTCTAAATACCAGAATTGATTTTTATTTTGTTTTACTGTTCAAAAGTAGCAGTTATTCTTCAATGAATGTTTTCTATAATGAGGATTAACGTCTGCTTTGGAAGAGAGGTCAAATAAACAAATGTTCACAATGGGGAAAAAAAGTTAAATAAAATGCCTTTATTTCACTTCAGAGACCTATGAAAAAATTAATTCTAGTAAGTATAAAACGCCATGGTCAGTTTTTATCCCATATAATGTACACACATTATATGATAAAAAAAAAGTAGAAAAAAACAATGATCAGTTCTTATTCAGGACGTCCCATACTATATACACACCACATATGAAACTATTTTACTGCAGCATTTTTCAGATATGGGGCATTATTACATTTCAAAGGGGTATAAAGACCCCATTTCTAATAAGTGTAAAAGCTAAACTTACCTCGAACACGACAAACTCCAGCTGCAGCCACGCCGTGTTGTAACCTCCGTGATGATTCCCAACCGACTGATACTGTACACAGCGACTCCAAACACGCATGCGCAGTTTAATGTGCACACATTTTCGGCTTCAGTAGACACACAATACTTCAGACTGAAACAGAAAAAAAACAATGATCAGTTCTTATTCAGGACGTCCCATACTATATACACACCACATATGAAACTATTTTACTGCAGCATTTTTCAGATATGGGGCATTCTCTCTGTGTTGTTCATGAAACTACCGTAATCGCTGTAATATGCGCGCGCACTAAAATCAATCGCGGCTGGCTTGACCGTGTTTTTCTGAACCGCGGCTGGCTTTACCGCAGTAAATTAGAGCTGCTGTCAATACTGTATGAACATATGTACAGGTTCTTTACTCGTAACTCATTAATAAAATTCGGCTTCAGAAAAAAAAAACGTTTATTGCTAGTGCTCTTTTACCATTTAATGCTTTAACACACACGCCTCAGTTTGTTCAGAAATGGCATCTAACTGGCGAGGCTTTGTCTGAAGACGCCGTTTTCACTCGGGTTGGGGGTAAGAAACACACATCTCGGTGTATTAATCCGCGCGCTCGGTTCGTTATTATTTTATTTATTTATTTATTTACCACAGGACCCATGGGGGCTCCGTAGGTTCAGGTTTTTACACGAAAACGGTGTTTTGTGAATCTCCACACTATTAAAAACTGAAATTGCTAATTGTACGTCCTGAGATTAAGATGAACATTAATTGGGAGTCATGAAAGCGAGAATCACATCCAAAAAAGAAAGCTAAACTTACCTCGAACACGACAAACTCCAGCTGCAGCCACACCGTGTTGTAACCTCCGTGATGATTCCCAACCGACTGATACACAGCGACTCCAAACACGCATGCGCAGTTTAATTTGCACACATTTTCGGCTTCAGTAGACACACAATACTTCAGACTGAAACACGACTGCCCCCTACAGGTAATGAAGGGCATGTTCACAGCTTCCCGCACGCAGCCGCGCAAAGCCGCGGCAAGTCACGGGATCCCTTTTCTCGAAACGCAGGTTTTTAATGGCGACATCTGTACAGTGCTCTGAAGGAATTTTGGCCCACTCATCTTTGCAGAATTGTTGTAATTCAGCTTTATTTGAGGGTTTTCTAGCATGAACCGCCTTTTTAAAGTCATGCCACAACATCTCAATAGGATTCAGGTCAGGACTTTAACTAGGCCACTCCAAAGTCTTCATTTTGTTTTTCTTCAGCCATTCAGTGGTGGATTTGCTGGTGTGTTTTGGGTCATTGTCCTGCTGCAGCACCCAAGATCGCTTCAGCTTGAGTTGACGAACAGATGGCCGGACATTCTCCTTCAGGATTTTTTGGTAGACAGTAGAATTCATGGTTCCATCTATCACAGCAAGCCTTCCAGGTCCTGAAGCAGCAAAACAACCCCAGACCATCACACTACCATCACCATATTTTACTGTTGGTATGATGTTCTTTTTCTGAAATGCTGTGTTACTTTTACGCCAGATGTAACGGGACACGCACCTTCCAAAAAGTTCAACTTTTGTCTCGTCGGTCCACAAGGTATTTTCCCAAAAGTCTTGGCAATCATTGAGATGTTTTTTAGCAAAATTTCTACCCCTTACCCCTACACATAGCCCTACCCCTCCGTTTGTCGCGTTCACGTGAAGGGGTAGGGGTGTCTCATTTCTCTTTTGGTTGGAGGGGTAGGGGAAAGGGGAAGGGCCAGATAGCCCTCCAAACGAAGATTTTTCAGGACCTCACTCCAAATGAAGGGCTAAGCGAAAATTTCAACATGGCTGCTCACTCGAGCAAGCAGACCCATAAATGTTAAGTAATTTTTGCCATTAATAAAGATTTTTATGACAAGTTTTCATTATATGTATATTACCTTTAGTCTTGTGTTTGTGTTTATGGTGATGTTCTGTAAAGAAACGTTTGCAAAAAAATCGCTAAAGTTTGCTAGCGGATAGTACAGAATACACGATATTACAAATATATATTTTTATGTCCCATACACTTTACTGCAAACAAATATGAAAGTTCAGTAGCACGGCAGTTTGCCGAGCATTTGATAATGCATTGTTTGTTTTGCTTACGGCCATATGTGTACATGTAAATGAACGGTGCTTACACTATTCTTACTTATTGCAACGTGACCACAGCTTTGTAATTTATATTCTGTATAGGGACGGCTGAGGAAACCCGAAGCCTCATCCGTGTTCGTGGTGAAAATGAGCAACATTTTTAAAAATCGAAATACGGCGCAAAAAAACTTTGGGAGTGAGTAATCTCTCTCTTATTGGAATGCGTGATAAACATCGGCGCATGTCCTCTGATGTAACATTAAGAACTAGCGACTACGTATGATGACGTATAACAGTGTTGTAGTGGTGTCCCATTTCTTAGGGGAAATATTTAAACCCTTCCCCTTTCCACTTCGTTTCAAGGGACAAGGGGTAGGGGCGAGGGGTAGGGGAAGGGGTAGAAAATAGAACTGGGATTCAGCCTTAATGTTCTTTTTGCTTAAAAGTGGTTTACGAGTCGTGAACACTGACCTTAATTGAGGCAAGTGAGGGCTGCAGTTCTTTAGATGTTGTCCTGGGGTCTTTTGTGGCCTCTCAGATGAGTTGTCTCTGCGCTCTTGGGGTAATTTTGGTCGGCCGGCCACTCCTGGGAAGGTTCACCACTGTTCCATGTTTTTGCCATTTGTGGATAATGGCTCTCACTGTGGTTCGCTGGAGTCCCAAAGCTTTAGAAATGGCTTTATAACCTTTACCAGACTGGTAGATCTCAATGACTTTTGTTCTCATTTTTTCCTGAATTTCTTTGGATCTTGGCATGATGTCTAGCTTTTGAGGTGCTTTTGGTCTACTTCTCTGTGTCAGGTAGCTCCTATTTAAGTGATTTCTTGATTGAAACAGGTGTGGCAGTAATCAGGCCTGGGGGTGACTACAGAAATTGAACTCAGGTGTGATAAACCACAGTTAAGTTATTTTTTAACAAGGGGGGCAATCACTTTTTCACACAGGGCCTGTCATGCGCACTCAGCCGCGACCGGCATTAGGACCCGGAAGTAAGACGGTCGCGAACCTGAAAGCATAAAAGGAAACAAGATGGCGCCGCACATCGCTCTGTCATTGAGTTTTGCCCATGCTATTTCGGTATCGTTCCCGTTCACGTGAGTATTCACTTTCTTGGGTTTGCTTTCAGACTGAGTGTGTGTTTATAGGACGCGGGTTAGATTGTGTCTTTCCTTTGCTCATTCACTTTGAGAGTCCTTATAGCAAATCGCGTGATTATCCTGCCCGCTCGTGTCCATCCGCGTTTGGGTTTACCATTCACGCTACAGGGCTAACTGCTAAAGCTATCGTCTTTCTGGTCGTCATTAGGTTAGTTCGTGACAGAGCCATGTAGATTTGGAGTTTTTTTTCTCCCTTAATAACTTAAACCTTCATTTAAAAACTGCATTTTGTGTTCAATTATGTTATCTTTGACTAATAGTTAATGGTTTTTGATGAGCAGAAACATTTAAGTGTGACAAACATGCAAAAGAATAAGAAATCAGGAAGGGGGCAAATAGTTTTTCAGACCACTGTATATTTAAGGTTTAAATGAGTTTCTTTATAAAATTTTCAGCATTCCAGTGGGTGGTTGAAATACACCTATACTTCTGAACTTGTTTCCAATGCCAGATGGTGGGCAGAGTTCCTGCTTGGATGGATGGAACCATGCAGCAAGGGCTTGTGCAACATTATAGAGGCTCCAATGGGTGCCACTGATGTTTTATTTACTTCAGTGCAAGCAAAAGTATAAGGAATAATGTTGTAACCCAAGGTGCACATGATGTCTGTGCTTAGTTTTGCAACATTCGGCTAAATTTTTATTATTAAAATTATTTTGAAAAATTTAGTGTTATAAATGTCACTGCTGAGGAAACAGGGGTGGTGTGCAAAGACAAAATTGTGGTATTCTTAGTGAGTTATTCTTTAATATAGGTTACATTCCATGTGTGTTGACGATAAGTATAATTATGTTATACATATGTATGTTATATACTGTACTTTTGCAGTTAAGTGTCTAAAAACTTTATTTTACATTGATTTTCTCATATAATAATTCACATACAGTATAGTCATTTATTAAAATCTGCAAAGGTTATTTCAACTAAGTTACTAACAGAACTCCATCCTGCAAATCAAAAATGATTTGTCCCAGTGCCAGGTCACCAGCATCAAATGATGTCATTCTCCTCTGTGGATTTTAAAACACAATGTGGTGAGTTCTCTCTCTCTCTCTCTCTCTCTCTCTCTCTCTCTCTCTCTCTCTCTCTATCACTCACTGTAACTGGTGGAGCCATAGCTAACCCAATACGCATGGTGAGAACATGTAAACTCCTGTGAAAAAAATGTTCACATAGTTCCTCCTAGCCTGCTAGGTTCCTCCTTAGTAAAAGTTTAGTCACTTTTCAGAGATTTTTTAAAAATATATATTTTGTATTTTGTTATATTACTGATATTATAATAACTTCTCTATTAAGCCTGAGATCATACCTGCTAATATATTGGTGACACATATTTCCTAGTTGGCATTATCTCTCTGTGGGCACACCAGTGAAAGGAAGATGCTTTGTTAGTCTTTAGAGCACATCATAATATGGACAAAGTTTTTTGTTTTCTGTTTATTAACATCAGTCTAAAGATAAGTTCAGCTGTTAATCCACAGGCGAGGGAGGGGGAATTGCAGTCTGTGGCAGGTTCAGTAGCACCGCAACTGGCAGTAGCCAGTTGGAAGATGAAGATAAAGCACTGAAGACCTAATTCATGACAAAGAAGGTTTCTGGTTAAACAGGAGTAGAAAGAACTATTACATTGATTTCCAGCCATGGAGTGTAGAGTACAGATGCTAAAGTTTACAGAATTTAATGCACTGGAGCAACAGCTGTTTCAAAAAGAAGACACACTGTCTGTAGGAATCAGAACAATTCACACTGTTCATCAAACAATCTGTATGGGCAGCAATCAAAGTATTAGAGATTTGTTACAGATTAGAGTATTAAAGATTTAGATTAAAGATGTTGGAAGTATCAAATGTAGAAATTCGCAGGAACTGTACTGATGGATCAATGTCATATGAGTGTTTTATGTACCCTAACTAAAGATCTGCTTGAAAAGGGTTCTGAAGTTCAGGTAACTTTGGTGAATCAGAAGTTACTCCCTTTAATTCCCCCTTTTTTCTCTCCAAAATATCAGACAATTGCCAATGCTTGCTGAATGTGTGTCGGTATGTGTGCGTCATTCAGCCGGAATGAAGGAGAAGATTGTCGATAGAGATATTGACAAATGGCGGTCAAACAAGCTGAACAATGAGAGATAATGAACAACTGAAGGTCGATTGTCTGCAGGTTGTGTACTGTACATATTGTTGGTCGTAAACCACTGACAGGTAGAGATTAAAGCTCAAATTATGGGCAACATATTGAAATCACTATAAAAGTGCTGACTGCACTTTCACTTTAATTTCATGTTCAGTTCTTTTCCAGATGTTCATCATGTCACCATGTTCCACATTCTAAAAAAAACTCAAAAAAGCTATGAAAATCATATAAATATCATAAATAAGTAAAAATAGAAGACATTACACTAATGAACAGTAAACAATACACGTCAGTTACAATTCAAAAACGCAGATACTGCACCTATTGTAATTGAGGGTAGGATTGCAACCGATAACGCAAGCATGTTTCTGCTTGCCTAACCAGTCAGTTCTTAAAAGTTATTTGATGATGCTGGATCATTTACAGTGCTGATAATTACTGTCACTATGGGATTGTTAACTATATGAAGCAAGATGTTATTGAGATGTGTTCTTTGTCACATTAAACATTTCCTGAATGATCAATCAGTCGTTAACTCTGATTGTGAGTACACTATAACTGTCAAAGAAAAGATTTGTTTGCAATTTGCAGGCACTTACATTAACTTTATGACTATTAATAAGTCTCGTTCATGTATTTATTCTATGGATTATATTGATTATATATAGTGTCGGGAGATGTGCCAGGAGGCGAAGTCATCTTCGAGTCTTCAGCAGCAGATTCAACAGGAGTAAACGTCCACTCTTCCCCCTCTTCCTGCTTGTCTTCAACAACAAAATCAACAAGGCTGACAGTTGATAATTATGGAATAAAACATGGGGCACAGATAAAAACAAGAGGTGGACAAACGTTCATCAACTTATTCAGGTGACAAGTAGTAACACCTGCAAAAGAGAAAATTGCCATTCCTTGTCCTAATTGCATGGTTTAAAAAAAGATTACATCAGATTAGAAAATGAACGTGAGCTGGTCGACTGTTGACATAAAATAGGCTGCTGGTTGTTTTTTGTCACAAGGTGGTGCAGCCTAAGATCTCTCTCTTCACAGATTTTGAGATTCCATTGTATTTTGAAGAAAAAATTACCAATTCCAATGCTGTTGCCCTTCTTTATGCCCCTTTATTCATTTAAAATATAATTATAATTATAGATTACGAATCACACTCACCAAAGTGACACATACTTCCAAAAACTGCTAGAATTTGTGTTGTTACTCTTCTGATTTCAGTGAGATATTCTTTTCTTAAGTGAGAAAAGAATATATATAAATCTTTCCAGCAAATCCTTTCCTGTCTCTCTTCTAAGCCTCTACCTACTTGGTCTTCCCAGAATACTTCTTAGCCCTGCAGTATTGCAAAGTGTCAAGTCTTATGAAACAGCTGAGAGAAAGTCAGCACAGGACAGGTCTAAGTTGAATGAGATCAAGAGCTCACTCATCAGCTCCACTGAGCACCAGTTCTCTTCACATACTGTAGCCTGTGAATCCAGGAATACTGAAAATGTAAGAGGCGATCTGTAGCTTAATTGTGGGATTGGTCTCCATAAATATTGGCATCTAGCTATTTTAAACACAGATTCTTTTTTTTTTAGCTATGCTAGCATGTTATCAGTTGGTGGTACAGCGCTTACACTCGACCAATGTTTTCTCATCATTTACCGTTATTGTTACTACCTAATACTATTAGTCTACTATAACATCATGTCAGTGCAACAATATGCAAGTGAAAACATACAGCAAAACTAAAGTACTTTAATAATTACAAAGCTCAAAATGAACAGGCATAACACCCAAAACCATTCTAAAAGAGATACAATGACAGTGAATAAACCTAACTACTAGCAGGAGAATCACTTAAAAAGTGCACAGGCCATGCAGCAAATATCACAAGCACTAGTGCAACAAAACAATGTACGTAGTGATACATACCGTTAAACAGCAGTCACAAATTAGGAAATATCTGAAGCGATGCACAATTGATCATTATTATTGTTACAATTAAAGTTTAACATAAAAATGACAATGTTTATTATTGTATATTTTTGTTCAACTTAAGTAAAGTAAAACTTTTATTTCACCTGAGTGTAAATTCTTTCTTTAATTTAAGTACTGTATGATGATCTATGAATATTTTTTTCAGTGAACAGATAGAAATGCAGGACACTCAAACAAGAGATGAGGCGACCTAGTTGTTGGCCTCAAAGACCCTTTGGGAAATGTTACTCCAAGAGGCTTGTCCTAGATGGCGAAGCATCTAAGACAAAACACTGAACTGCCTCATGGCCCATTTTTAATGGCTGGGCATTTGTGCCTATGTAGAGTACAAAGTTGAGATATACAAGGCTGGTGAATTTACAGGCTGTCCAAAAAGGTTTCCCTTATCAGGCCATTAGATCTGACTGTACAAGGGCGTCGCTTTGGGCTGTACTATATTGGGATATACTATACAATGCGACCTACTATATGACCAACATCTCAGCATGCAGTGTTGTTAAGGCACTCTTCTACAGTATGTTATCCCCTAAGACAAATCCCAAAAGGGATTCTGACTGCTCACATGTGACTGGTTGTGGGTGTATTGGTTTACTGTAAATAAAGATACTGAAAAATACATTGCAAAATAAACACCAACAAGAATTTCTGTTCTTCATTTCCACAAACTATATAGAGTTATGATATTAGGCAAAAAAAGGAGAATTGCCCATTTTAACAGTGTTAGACTGTTAGATTTGTCAGTTTCCAGAAGAATGGATAGCAGCTTTCCTATAAATGTTATTATAGGAAGAATGTGCCTTCCATGGTTAGGTTCCATCATTAATGGGGGAGTGTCCTAGGAGACAGGTGGGGAGAATAAAGGTGGTTTTCAAATTGTTTGGAGATGACCTTATAACACTCACTGATTAATGAGCAGCAACAGCAGCCTCTTTTAAGTAAGAGCTTATGGATTTTACTCTTGACATTCAAAAGAATGCTCCAGAACTGCCAAAATTAGATACTATAATGCTTTTATAGAGGCAGTCACACTTGTTGGGGATGAATTAATCTTACTTATTTTACTAATAACACCTGAGTGTTGAATATGTTCTTAATGATTGTGGTAGTAGGTACTGTAGGGTGCACTTATTTTTCCTGCTGGTTATAAAGGTTGTTTTACTTCTTGGGAAAAATAAACAATTGTTATTTATAAAAAAACATATTATAACATTTATTTAGCATGAGAGTGTGATTTATTTTTCCATAAAGTTATATATTTTGCTGGTATGGTGGCTTAGTGGTTAACCCTGCCACCTTGTACCTCCAGGGTCTAGGTTAAAATCCTGGCTGTCTTTGTATATGGAGTTTGAATGTTCTCCCCATGCTTGATTGGGTTCCGCTGGGTCTGGTTTCCTTCCGCAGTCCAAGACATGCAGATTAGGCTTATTGGCGGTCCCAAATTACCCGTAGTGTTTGAATGAATGTGTGAATGTGTGTGTGATCTGCAATAGACTAGCACCTCATCCAGGGTGTACACTGCATCATGCCCTAAATTTCCAGGGATAGGCTCTAGGCCCACACAACTCAGTATATGGGATAAAGCAATATATACATGGTGTGAGGTCTGTGAGACAGTATGCCTGACTTCCCTTGTCATATGATAAGGCTAAATAAATTAAGATGAGCATGAGTGCATCTCATATTTAAAAAAAAAAAGACTATTTTAATCATAGTGTAGCAACAATCAACAGGAATGGAAATTTCCTGCCCTGAAATTAGTATGCAACAATTCTCCCGGGCACACTTTTTTACAAGACTGACACAGTTACACCACATGGAATGTAATAGGCTTTTCACGTGCCATTTTACCCCCTAAACCCTTTGAAGTATCCATAGTCTGTGACAAGACATACTGAAATGAGCAGACTAGGAAAGTGGTCCATGCGCTTTGTGCAGTCTGAAGAGATAAGTGTCCAGGAATCCATTAATGCAGGGAACAATTTAGAAGGTGTGGCAGTTCACTTGAAATTGTTGATTTAACCAACCATCACTACAGTCTGTTCTGCAAAAATTAAAATGAAAGTTCAAACTAGGTAAATCTGGCTTTTTATACATTTATCACCTTTCTATATTACTCACATTCTTATCTTGATGCTTAAAGTTCAGCTAACCCCATAATGGCAATTTTTCTCTATTGCATCCACACATGTGCTTCTTCAGTCTCTTATCTTGAAATTGGACTTCTGTCAGCTCTTTCTTTAAGTACTATCAGAGTTTTTCTACTGATCTTTAATTTATCTTTTCATAGTTATGTGCAATCTTCCTAAACTCTTCCAGATTACCCCACTGATCTGCAATGTTACGCATTGACATATATCGCCTACAAGATATCAGTCTGTTCTCTGTACTTCCGCCCAGTTGGTTGAAGGAACTCCCAGTGGCAGTCTTCAAATGATTACTGAGCAACCTGAGCATAAAGGTAAGTTTTTGAGACTATTAATGTATTCATCTTAATGTCCATCTAAAATAATTCTATAATCCTCTCCTTACATAAGTAACATGTATAGAATGTATATTTTTTCACTGACCACATGTTTTTCATCATTAATCCAGACCAAAAGCCATCTGCTTCTCATTAATGTTCCTTATTTTATTTCATAAAGTTTCTTCTCTTGGGGCCCTTCTGCTGTGAACATCTCTCAGTGGAATACCAACTGAGAGTATTCTAGAGTCTTCTGTTTTCTAGGGGATGTGTTCAGTAAAGCCTCTCTGTGCATGTCATACTGTATTACTGTTAATGCAGCACACCACCTATACTTAGTCTAACCATATATGAATTGATATGTTATAACATATACCATATTGTATATAACATGTAGCATAAATTTAGTATTAAAATGTTTATACAAGTTTTTCTATTCTTGAATAGCCATAATGGCCAGAGGATATTGAGTATGTAAATAAAACGGGAGAATCTATTGCTTCCATCCACTGCTGAAGACAATGTATTATTTGTAATTCACAATACTTCAGGTTAACACACAACTAATATCACAAGATGATCAGATTTATTCTAGTCTGAGTGACAGCGCACTGTTGTGCCATAGGCTTCCCTGACAAGACTGCCAAATTTCCTTTCTTTGTAAATGAGATTTTAATCTCCATACCCCCACCACCCTAAAAAATGATGCACTGCAGCAGCTCACCTCATGCTGAGACATCCCATCATGCTGGGATTCTGGTCTGTCAAAGACAGATTGCCCTGCTTGAAATCATGTTGTAGCTAAAAAAAATGCAGGGATCTAAGAAATAGTGATGCACTACAATAGAATGAAAAATATAAAAATTTTCCCAGTATAAATATGATACACACCCAAGCATCATCTTCTACAGTGGTTACCCAATCGGAATGGTTATTACCGTTGTGCTCACCGCCGTGTAAAAATGACAGTGGCCAAAATAAATCAATTGCATTTCAAAGTCATTCGTAAAATGGCTGCCAGGTGGCGCAAAGTGACATTTTCACTCGTCGCAGTAAATACAATAGTGATGGTATTTTCCACATGAGTACTTTATACAACAAACACGAAAAATCTGAACCAGAGCTATTGATATGTACTTTACAATAATGAATAAAAAAACATTGGTTAAATGTTGTTTAGATCAAGTTCACTAGCTGACAATTTGATTTGTACAAAGTATAAACTTTTATATAGCGTATCTCTGTATCTGTTTATTGTTATTTAAGTTCTGGGTTATTTCAGATACTTTAAACACATTGTTGGGTTGTTCATGTTGGGTCATATGAGATGTAGTGAGTCATTTACAAATGAACACCTGGTTGGGTTATTTTGACCCAACAACTGGTTTATTCATTATTCTTTCGTTTCTCCAAATGGCAGGTTTCAAAAGGTTTTAAATATTACTGTTATTGTGTCACAGGTGTAGTTTTAAGAGTTGTTTAGGCAGGAATGCGTGTGTATACTGTACAGCTCAAAACCTCCATCAGTTATTAAAGATAGTGTCTATTTAAAAAAAAAATACCCCAGCGATTTCAGAGCTTCAGGAAATCTCCCGGCGCTCTGTGCATAACATCGGGCCGACTCATGTCGGAAATAATTTATAAACCTTTTCTAAACGTGGGCTATTGTTTTTTTACTTATAATATTTGTTAATTTAATTTAAATGAGGTTTCGGCTCAGGACTTCAATTCGGCATCGTGATCCCCCTCTTTAATTTCCTACGTAGTCTAAACCAGCGCTAAACCGCATGCATGAAGTTTTCCAGAGTAGACTAATGATTATGAATGCGTCGGGAAACAGCAAGCAGACTGATTCTGACCATTTAAAAAGAAATTTGTGTTCATTTTCTGACGCGTTCAAGTTCACCAAAAACAATACCGAACAGCGCACCTTATTTGCTTTCAGACATTTACAAAATCATAACGTTTTTTCATTATTGTGTGCTTAAATAAAAGTTTAGTCTTATAAAGGTCATGTAGTCTTACTGTATATAGTTTTATTATATAGTTTTTGCACATTAATCTGAGTCGTCATCCTACATTTTTGAGAACAATAGTTTTTTCAGCCTGTCACGGCGTGCGCCCAAATCAATATCGCTCCTTGCTCACTAGTTAGGTGGCCTCCCCTTCAGATATGCAAAGGAGCGGGGCTGCGGAATTAGGCACGGCTGGTGAGCTATCCTTGCTAATGATCCCGGGCTTGCACCCCGCGCTATAAAATACTCGGGGTTTGTTGGGTTACAGTGGATTTTACTACGCGGAGTGTACGTGAAAGTGCAGCATGCAAGCAGGGCAAAAGGCAGGAGCTGCTGTCCGCGGATGGCTGTCGCACACACACCGTGTAGTAAAATCCACTGTAACCCAACAAACCCCAAATATTTTATAGCGCGGGGTGCAAGCCTGGGAATAGCTCACCAGCCATGCCTAACTCCATCATGTCATGTGGGCATTATAAGATTTGTATTGAAAACTTCTAACTAAAAAGTGGCAGCTGGCACGCCTAAAAATAGACACAGGTTAATTTTTTATAGACTAAATAAAAATCCTCCTCTTTAATTTCTTATAGTCTAATCAGCGCTCGACCGCACGCATAGTTTTCCCGAGCGTGAGGAATTTTGTTGTGCTAAATAATATTTGTGCAGTATAATCAGGGCCTCTTATTCCTATTAATCCTAGGTTGTTCTTTTAGTGTCACTGTGTGTGCTTTACAATGCCAGACAACATTCAAAAGCAAATTATTCACTCTCCCCAGGTGTGAATCAGCTGTTCTCACCTATACATTAAGAGAAACTGAAATGCACCTCTCCACAGTTTAAAAACCTCTTGAATCTGAGGCTCTTCTGGAGACTTTCAGTGATTTAACTTTAGATTCTAAAGTTGACATTGTTACCTTTTTTAATCCTTGGAATGGAAGAAATTGAGATTTTCCTTATGATAGCATAAATTGCATTGTTTTTAATCAGTCTATACACAATAATATTCTTTGGTATTTTTATTTTAAAAAACGGGTATGGGACTATCTTGGTTTATTAATCCTCGTGCCTACGTTTAGTATTCAGTGCGCACCATTTGTACATCTGTTATTTTACAATTATATCATAACACTCAGAAAGACCTTTTATTTGGGGTTAAGTGACTGATGTGCCTAACATTTTTCACCTGAGCCTCTGTTACACTGAATAATCCACGACTTTTCATGAGTATGTAAGACCTCGACACCCCTCTCACACACACACACACACACACACACAGCAGACCAAATCATTAGCACATCGCTCCCCCAAACAGCGCAGCCATTTACTTTCTTTCCATTTACTTACATCTGAACTGAGTCATTTACATAAGTCACTGATCAATAGCTCATCAAATCAATTTATTCATACAGATGTACCTGTTTTACATGGAAATTTACAGGCTTGTTATACTGAATGATTTACTCTGACAAAGCCATAAGAACAGTGGCAGCTGGAACACCTAAAACAGATGCAGGATTATGTTTTATAATCTAAATAAAAATGCTTTTCTAAACGTGGGCTATTGTTATTTACTTACAATATTTGTTCATTTAATTTAAATGGGGTTTGGGCTCCGGGATGTTGAGCATCGTGAGTCCCCTCTTTATTTTCCTACCTAGAATCAGTGGTGTCAAAGGTATTCACATTCGTTACTTGAGTAGAAATATAGATACTAGGGTTTAAAAAGACTTTTTTAGAAGTTGAAGTATCAACTCAAGCTTTTTACTCAAGTAAAAGTGTAAAAGTACTGGTTTCAAAACTACTTAAAGTGTAAGGGGGGGGGGGGTGGGGGCGGGGGCATTAAGGATAAAAGCTTAGGCTGTGCCACTGCGCCTATATACCGCACTAACACCTCATAAAAAAAAAGTAAAATGTGTTGTTGTTTTTTTTCGTATTTTTTAACGGCCATAGTGATTTGGGATACTGTATATGGCAATTGAAAAAGAATGCATTTTAGTGCAATGCAAATACATTAAAGATCCATATATGTGTACTACTGAGCATTAACATGTTTTATGGAGAAGAAGATATGATAACTAGTTGCCTATACTGTAAGTATTTTAATGGTGCAAAAAGTCCAACTTCAGAGGCATGTCATCAGTAACCTTTATTGGAATGTAAATGTACATCCAAGCTTAGCTGCAGGAATCTGTGAGGGCAACATACAAGAAAATTTGTGTACCCAGGGCAGGCTTAGTAACAATTACCCTTGTATGGTTGTCTACAATAAACATTAGTGCTGTCAGAATGAATGATTAATCCAAGTAATTAATCAAAAATAAATAAATAAACAAATAAATAAATAAATAAATATATATATATGTATATGTATATATATATATATGTTACCGTCCTGGTGCTGTTACCTTCCTCGCTGGTGCTTGGTTGTGACATTTCACTCGAATCTTGAGTCTCTATCACGGACATCTTCGTCTACTTATCACAACCTTATCAACCGAAAGTGCTATTTTATTCAAATGTCCTTGCTGGAGTGTGTGACGTGACGTACAGGTGCGATGGATCGCATACCAACCAATAGGGTGTTGGAATGGTATGTTTATACTTCTCATCCAACCACAATCAAATTCGCTCCATCCGGATGGCGCGATTTTTTATTATTTTTTTTAAATGACATGCTGAAATAAAATAGGAGTAACAAGGTTATTTTTTAAAATGTAAGGAGTAGAAAGTACAGATAATTGCATGAAAATGTAAGGAGTAGAAGTAAAAAGTTGGCTGAAAAATAATTACTCCAGTAAAGTATACAGTGGTGTGAAAAACTATTTGCCCCCTCCTGATTTCTTATTCTTTTGCATGTTTGTCACACAAAATGTTTCTGATCATCAAACACATTTAACTATTAGTCAAAGATAACACAAGTAAACAGAAAATGCAGTTTTTAAATGAGGGGTTTTATTATTTAGGGAGAAAAAAAATCCAAACCTACATGGCCCTGTGTGAAAAAGTAATTGCCCCCTGAACCTAATAACTGGTTGGGCCACCCTTAGCAGCAATAACTGCAATCAAGCGTTTGCGATAACTTGCAACAAGTCTTTTACAGCGCTCTGGAGGAATTTTGGCCCACTCATCTTTGCAGAATTGTTGTAATTCAGCTTTATTTGAGGGTTTTCTAGCATGAACCGCCTTTTTAAGGTCATGCCACAACATCTCAATAGGATTCAGGTCAGGACTTTGACTAGGACACTCTAAAGTCTTCATTTTGTTTTTCGTTTCTCCCTTAATAACGTAAACCTTCATTTAAAAACTGCATTTTGTGTTCAATTATGTTATCTTTGACTAATAGTTAACGGTTTTTGATGAGCAGAAACATTTAAGTGTGACAAACATGCAAAAGAATAAGAAATCAGGAAGGGGGCAAATAGTTTTTCACACCACTGTAGATACCTAAAATTTCTACTTCAGTAAGGTAACGAAGTATTTGTACTTAGTTACTTGACACCTCTGCCTAGAATCAGCGCTTAACAGCACGCATAAAGTTTTGTAAATTCATTTAATGTTTAACTTGTATTTCATAAGGGTTTGCTAGCAGTCGTATAGCGCAACGGGGGTCATTATTTACTATTATAGAAAATTATGATGATCTGTTATGCCGTGTGCCTCTGATGGGTGTGCGCCCAAATCTACTATCGCTACTCGCTCACTCCGTAGGCTCCCTGAATTGGCCGCAAAGGGACGGAGCCGCCTATTCGTGCCAGCTGGCGATAATTAACGTTAATATGATCTCGGGCTTGCTCCGCATTATAAAAGCAAGGTGCGGAGTGGTATGTGAGTGGGGCGTTGTGACACGCCCCAGGGACTTTAAACAAGGACACTGAAATCCCCGCGCTGTTCTCAGAAAGACCTGCGCGAGCTCGCGCAGCATCTTCACTCCCGCACCGAGCCCGCCTTCGGAGCCCCACTGCCAAAGAGGAAAAGGCTGCGAGGACGTTTGCGTTAGTTTTTGCGTCAGCGAGGACTCCCACCAGCCATTGACAGCGGGAGAAGCGCTGTCACGAGGGAGTGTGCAGGAGCACTGCCTCCGCATGCTCTATTCTGCCACTCCGCCCACCGCCACTTATTGTTAGCTGTGTGCCCGCCTGCCAATGTGGCACAGCCCCCGGAACTACACATGCACAACCTTTATCCCCTTCCCTTTCTTTCCATTCTACCGCCTTCAACCCATTCCTTCCCCTTTTTACCTAAATAAATGACCCTTTTCCCCGTAAGACCTCGCCTCGTGTCCGTGCTTTATGGTGCCGCCCGTGCAACATGGGTCGAACCCGTTACACAACAACACAAGAAATAAGATGACACAAAACCCTACATGCGTCTTTTCTAATTACACGTGATAAAATCTAAAGGCTCACTGTGTTAACATTTATTTTGCTTAAATTTTATCCTAATAAGATTTTATTTAATTTGAATTCTACATTTGTACTGTAATTTTAATACTGTGATTATGAATTCATTTAACTACAGTGTTTCACTTGATTTTATCCGCTACTACATGCAGTTCTAAAGGAGCTGCGGCTCATTAATCCTGCAGAGAATGAATTAAGGCATGAGGCGTCAGTCTGTAATTATATAGCGCCACTCAGTGGTAAAAGCCAGCAAACGCACAAACCCAAATGCTGCCGCCGAGCGCAGCGACGGTAAAACCAACATTCCGATTAGGTAACCACTGTATCTACAAGGTGTTTGGAAGTTTGTATATTATTTCAGAAAAAGAATGCAGGGAGTGGACAAAAGAGTGCACAAAGATTTTTAAAGATCATGAGAAACATAATAAATAATAACTAAACTTCAGTTTACAGCATCATCAAACTTCTGCTCTACCTGTCTTAGTTTCACTTTGGTATATGATGACAACTTGCTATCATAGTATAGGTATTCATTCACTGTACTGAATAATGTCTGTGTGTAAACTGACTGCTTGTCCATTAGTCATCCCTTAATGTTTAAAGCATTACAGTATTAGTGGACAGAAACAGATAAATCAATGTTCCACACACCACAATTAGAAATGCTGATAGATGAAATGAAGTTAACAAACTGCAATTCTAGCAGTCTAGCTGGATCAATCAATGAAATATACTGTAATGCATGAATAAAACAAGAAAAAATGTAACAAATAAATTGAACACTATTTACTTGGAAGTAAAAAAAAAAAAAAAAGATCAAACTTTTAATAATTTTTTTAAATTATCTATATTTTTTATAGACATAAATTATTTGTCTACAATGAATTTTCTGTAAAGTAAATAAAATAAAAGTAAAAAATCTGCAGCAACTAATACAATTTGGAAAGAAAATACAGCACATTGGGCTCTGAAAGTTCTCCCATAAGGCCCTTCAAAAGCATACGGTCTGCTAGTGCACCGTCTGTAGCTATGCACCATTCAGCAGTGTTATGCCCACATGACCATGCTGATGCCCTGTTGGATGGTGCATCACTTAACAAAGTGCACTCAGATGAATTCTCAAGGACCTCCGACCACAGAAAGCAGCTGACTCCCAGCAGTTGGCATTACCTTGAAATTGCTTAGCAGTGCTTTTCAGCCCTAGCAGGTGCACTATATAGAAGGAAACCATTTATTCCTTACTATCCTGCATGCTGATTTAAAGTACTCACATGGCTTGGCTGGTTCACAAATAGCTACCCAGATGATCTACCCTGGAATTTTTTTTTCTAATGCATGCTAAAGCAGTTAGATGTTTGTTATATAAATGATAAATTAGCTTATTTGCAAGCACCCAAATGTTTTGCAGTATAAAGAATGCCAGTAGTCAATTCTTTATCCTTCTTTAGTCAAGCGATGTAGGCTGGTTTCAAATTAAATGGAGACATTAAAGACAATACGCAAGAGACAAACAATAAAAAACACCAAGCAAAACCAACTAAAATAAATATCTAATAAAATAAAAATCCATGCTTAGAGTCGAAACCATTTTGTAAAAAAAAAAAAAAAAAGAAGCAAAATCAGTGTTGGAGTAATAAAACCTATATATGTAATAATCCTGTGTGAACATTACATAAAGAGACTGATTAAACAGGATGAATTACAGATATGTTCAGATATGTGTTATGGAAGTTGGAGTTCTAGGAAGAGTGGTAGTTTTGACAATAGTCTTAGACCTGCTCTTAGTAACCAAGGAAGCCCTCACATATTACTGTATGGGTGGCTATGATATTACAGGGTAGCTAGAGTTTTAAATGATGAAGAATGAATGTCACTTCCTTATGATGAACAGTGATGAACATTTTGATTGACTCGAGTTACTAACTCATATCCTAGAGTGTTTCTATTCAGAGCTTATAGAGAAAGCTTTGCAGAGGCTGGAATAGTGGGAATGCTTGTTTGTTGCACTAGGTCTTAATCAATAAGGCTTGTTTCTGCTTCTGAGTCAATTAATGCCGAAACAATATTTGAATTTCATTTTCTGCTACGAATGACTACAGAAATGTTGTCAACAAAAATGTTTTAATGAGACAAACAATAAAAAGAAAACAATTAGCAAAACCAAAACCCAAAGTAAATACCCAGCATAATCCTCAAAATCATATTTTAATTACAAGGTTTTATAAATCACTGTTTGCAACTTTTTTTAATTGATGCTTTTTCTTTTTGTATTGAATGCTAACTTTCTAATCAGCTCAAAAATAATCTCCCATAATTCCAGTGGGGCAAGCTTTTGGTTTGTGAACTATGACTGAGGTTTAGTGACATTTTTCATTGAAATGAAATATGAATAATTATTTATCTTTGTGCTTGATATTTAGTACAATGTTTACAGATAACGAGTAGTTACAAGATATTTTATTCATGTGCACATCCATTGGACTTTTATTTTATTTTATTTTATTTTATTTTTGTCTAGAACATTTTGTGTCTAGAACACTTTTTTAATGAATAGATAGACTTTCATTTGGAATTAATAAAGTATAATAAAAAATTTGTTAATTCTTGTGTAGCTTAATATTGAGATATTGCACTGCCATAAATTAAATTTATACTGTACATGTAAGTAATTCTTTTTAATGCGTTTAATATACAAATAGCTTTATTTAACATTATTTATTTTTATGACTACTTAATTGTATGATTATTACATTTTATTTATGACTATATATTATGCTTTTCTTTCTTTCTTTCTTTCTTTCTTCATCTTTATTTTTTATTTGTATCCTTGAACAGCATGGCATTAGCATATAAAATGATCTGCATGATCTGCAAATGGTCTGCAAAGGCTTGTTATTGCCTTTCTTTCCCAAGTGGAAATGTCAAGACATTATTAATAAGTGCTACTGGTGAGAGAACAACAGCAAATAAAACACCAAGAGGATTAAAGATTGCAATTTGCAGATTTGTCAACATGTTAGTCCACACTCCTCCATGGATATGGTTACCTCATTAAACTATTGTATATGTGAGTCATGTTAATAATTATTGGAATAGGCATAATCATAAACTGAATTAGTGAAAAAAAAATATATATATTGTATTATATTTAGCAAAGCTCTATTTCCTAAATGCATAACAGATGTTTTAACTTTTCTAACTCAGTTAAATTTGTACCAATACTGTATATTAGTAAGGTGAATCATTCAAATGTATTTGTGTATGCAAATAATGCATAGTTTATTATACAAACATCTCATGAGGAATGTGTTGACATCTACTTAATTTGGGATAAATTGGTTGAATTTAAGAGGTGTATGCCATGAAGAGTACCATACGTTTTTATACCAGCTAATTGTTTTTAATTCATTTACACTTTCACAACATTTCCTTGCGTCAATTCCAGTATCAGCAAACATTTTAAAATTAGCATTACATTACCTTGTCTAGCAAAAAAAAAAAAAAAACAAGTTATATTTCATAAGGGTTTAATTACATGCCTGTTTCAAGAAAAAGAACAACAAATTAGATATATGAAATGACTGGAATTGTGTTAAAAACCAACCAAAAAATAAAGGAAAGTTGTAACGCTGGGATTATTATAAAACCTTTTGTTACACAAATACGGATTCGGGAATCTAGGAATGCGCTGTTAAACCCCACTTCCGGTATTGCGCAACCGCGGCGGGACAATAATAGACGTAACACCAGAGCAAGTAGTGAAAATAAACCAAAGTGTATTATACAAAACAAACCAATAACCAAACAAACACGGTGCACCGAAACCAATATATACAAATATAATACAATAATAAACAATGTGTATGGTGTATGCAGGGGTGTGTGAGTGTGTATGAGTGGAAGTCCAGGGTGTAGTGTATTGCGGAAATGAAATATGAGTTGGAGAGATTTATTCTCTGCCTCACCAGGATTGATGTCGCCACTGGGAGCAAGAGTAACGGAATGAGAGGTGAATAGTGAGTGTCCAACGAGATTCATCCAAATACTGATCATCCGAAGGGAAGCAACCTACTATCTCTCTCTCAAAAACACACAGCGCGCTGGGGAAATCTCTCCGTCCCGGCTTCCTCGCCGGTTCCGGCTTTATGCCGGATCACGTGATCAGTTCTCATCCGGGTCCCTCGCGGCGCGATCGCGCATGCGCGTGGGAGCTTGCCCGGTGACCAACACTGTCATAGGGGAAGTTTAAAACCGTTCGGGCCCATCTTAGGCTACAGGTGAGCAGCATTAGCTCTTCAATTATTTACCCATATATAAAAATGTCCCTTTATGTGGCCGCGCTACATAGACCCCCCCCCCCAAGCCTCCAGCGTCTGAAGAGAACGTCCGTAAAAGCGCTTTAAGTTTACCACATTAAAAGTGTAATCCTCCTGGGATAGGCTCCAGGTCCCCCGCGACCCTGAATAGAGGATAAAGCGGTACAGAAGATGAATGAATGAAAAAAAACATTAAAAGTGTCGTTTTTTTGTGGATTGCCCCAAGACACAGTGTAATTAATTGGTCCTCGTTTCTTTGTAATTTCAGCTGGACCTTCCCACTTAGGCGCTAGCTTGGCTGAAAACATTTTTGCTGCGGAGGAGAGTGGGTGAGTTTTAATCCAAACTAGATCTCCCGGTTGAAAGTGCGCATCTTTCCTCCGGGCATTGTAGTATCTGACTTGTTTGGATTGTTGCTGTTTTACTCTTAGTTTCACCTCCTCCGTGATCCGTTGTTGCCTTTCAAGAAGCGAATAGGCTGTGTGATTGGGTGTTGGGGGATGGTTAATGAGCCTTTCCAGAGGACCCTTAAGCTGTCGCCCAAGTGTGAGTTCTGCAGGCGTTTTCCCAGTGGTTTCCTGTTGGGCTGTGTTGATGGCGAATCTCAGTTCCGGGAACCATTGGTCCCAGTTTTGGTGGTGGTCCCCGACATATGAAGCGATCATCACCTTTAAAGTTCTGTTTACTCGCTCAGTCAGGTTGGTTTGTGGGTGGTAGCTCGTAGTTAGCTTTTGGACGCTCCCCCATGTTTGGCAGAGGTGTGCCAGCAGCTGAGACGTAAACTGGGGTCCTCGATCGGATACTAGATATTTGGGGACTCCCCATCTAGTAAAGATTTCTTCTCTCAGTACCTTTACCAGCTTTGGCGTCTTTACATCCCTAAGGGGAAACATTTCCACCCATTTGGTGAAATAATCCACCACCACCAAAAGATATTCATTCCGCCTTTTACTTCTTGGAAAAGGACCCATGATGTCCAGTCCCACGGTGTGTCCCGGCTCTGGAACCATGGTACTCTGTAGTAACCCACTGGGTTTAGCGTTGTCATTTTTGTACTGTTGGCACACGCTGCAGGTCCTTCCGCACCGTCGGCCACCATGCTACATCTAATAACCTTAACAAGGTTTTTAGTTGCCCTAGGTGTCCTCCCAGTGGATTGTCGTGATAGTAGTGCAGAAAGTTATTGATTAGTGACTGGGGGACAACGAGCTGAAATTTTTCTCCGTCTCTTACGGGTACCCGGCGATATAACGCGCCCTGATGATGTTCGAAGGAGACCCTCTGATCTTTTATGCCTCTTGGGTGATCTTTAGAGAGCAGCTCCGTGATATTGGTGTCCTTCACTTGCGCTTGGGTTATCTCACACAGGTCAGTTGGTAAGTCGGATGACAATTTTGTGGTTATGATGGCAAGACATGGAGCTGTACCTACTTGTAGCGGGGGTGGCGCCCGGGAAAGCGCATCGGGTCCCAGATTCAGGCAGCCTTTTCTGTGATGGACTGAAAATATGAACTGCTGTAGGCGTAATGTCCATCGGGTGAGACGCGAGCTGGTTTTTGGGCAGTTGAAGGCCCATGACAGGGCGGCATGGTCTGTAAAGACTTCGAAAGTGCGACCTTCTAAGTAGTGTCTCCACTTTTCTACAGCCCAAACCACAGCCAAACACTCCTTCTCTGATGTGGAGTAATTCTGCTCAGCTACTCTCAACATTCTCGATGCGTACGCTACCGCTCGTTCTCCTTCTGCTGATTTCTGGGTGAGAATGGCTCCCAGGCCCACTTCGCTGGCGTCTGTGTGTACTTGGAACGGCATATTTAGGTTTGGTTGAATTAGTACTGGTGGGTTTTGAAGGGCGTGTTTGATGTTCTCCATGGCGTTCTGGCATTCTTCCGTCCACTCCCATTTTACTCCCTTCTTTTTCAAATGATTTAATGGGGATGTCATATCGGCAAAGTGGGGAATGAATTTGTGATACCATCCGGCGAGACCTAGAAAACGCTGAAGAGATTTTACGTCTTGTGGAGGAGGATATTCAGCCACCGCCAGGGTTTTCTCTGGGTCCAACTGCACGTCTTCTTCGGAGATGATATGGCCTAGGAACTTCAGCCGCCTTTTGAAGAAATGACATTTCTTCATGTTGAGGGAGAGGTTGGCCTGGGTAAGTTTGGAGAATACTGAATTAAGATGTTTGATGTGCTGCTCCGGTGTTTTGGAGTAGATAATGATGTCGTCTATATATACAAAGCAATATTTCCCCCTTATTTCAGCCAAGACTTTCTCCATCAAACGCTGGAAGGTGGCTGCGGCATTTCTGAGTCCGTAGGGCATGGACCGAAATTGAAACAGCCCTTTGGTGGTGATGAAGGCGGTCTTCTCACAGCTGTCTTTCTCCATCTCCACCTGCCAGTAACCTGATTGCAGATCCAATTTTGAGAACCAGGAGGCGCCATCCAGTGATTCTAAGATGTCATGTATAATCGGCATTGGATAAGCATCAGGTTTGGTCTTGCTGTTTAGCTTTCTGTAATCCACGCAAAAACGGTAAGTCCCATCGGGTTTAGGTACTAACACAACAGGTGAAGACCAGGGTGAACATGAAGGTTGGATGATTTTATCCTTCAGCATCTGGTCTACTTGATCTTCTATAATGGTCTTTTTAATGGGTGATACTCTATAGGCTCTGGATTTAAATGGAGTGTCATCTGATAAAGTGATAGTGTGTATCACTACTGCTGTTTTTCCTAGTGTGTTGGAGGTGGTGAGTGGCCAAGCAGCCATGAGTTTCAGCAGCTCCTCTTCATTGTCGGTGTCCCATGATGGCGTGATCTCAGGGTTTTTTTCCGCAGATTGGAGCTCGTCGGGTGTCACTGGCAAGGCGAGGTAAAGATTGGCGGTAGCTGGGAGCTGAATGGGTCTTGGTTGCGTCAGCATCGATGGTGCACAGTGGGGTGGGGACGTTATAAATGGATGGTAAACGATCCCCTCCTCTGTTTTCAGTGCGTATTCTCCTCCAGCGATGTCCAGGATGGCTCCTGTTGCTTTTAGGAAGTCGAGTCCCACAATCAGAGAGAAGGCCAGGTGAGCGTCCCTCATGATGAATGTCTGTATCTCACATTCGATGGTGTGCCACTTGTACTGTAACAAGGCGTGTGTTTGTGCTTGATGTATCTTTCCATCAGCCATGACGAACTTCTGAGGAGATGGAAGTCCAACTTGGTCCTGATCGTTGAGCGTCTGCCACAGATGGTTCCTCATCAGCGTGTATGAACTGCCCGTGTCCACCACCGCATTCACCTTTCTTCCTTTCACCGTCACTGGAACCAGGAGGAGAGATGGAGCTGGTAGAGGTTGAGCTATGGAGAGTCCTGCTGTGAACTTTGAAGGAGCTCGCTCACCTGTCTTCTTATGACTCTTCTCCTTGTTCTGCTGAGAGTCCACCTTCTGCCAGTAATCTCTGGAGCTCTTGCAATCTTTTTCCACCCTCGAACCTATCTTCACGAGCTGTTCAACTGTGGTTACCGTTCCCCTCAGACATCCAGCTACTCTGGGGTTGATATTATTCAGGATTCTCCCCACCAGTTCTTCCTCTGAGATATCCGGCTTCCACTTCAGACAGAGGGCGCGATAGTCATAGGCGAAGTCCCGCAGGCGTTGACCCGGCTGCTGTACCAGCGACCTCAAATTTTCCTCCACTTCCGTGAGATAGTCATCCGGTAAGAATGCCGCCATAAACGCCTGTTTGAAAGACATCCAGTCCCTTACCTTGCCTTTCTCTGCCTTCCACCAGCTCAGAGCAGGTCCGCTTAAAACAGTGCTGAGGGTTCCTAGCAGTTCTGGGCTGGGCAGTGGTCGGATCTCCAGATAGTTCTCACACTTATCGATGAAGTGGAGTACATCCGCGGTCTCTGAAGCTTCACCAAAGGCTGGAAACTCCAGGCGGATTGGTGGTCGACCATAAAAGGAAGAAGAAGAGGGAGAAACTGAGGAGGTAAGCTGAGCAGAAGAGTGTGTAGGAACACCGGGAGGAATGTCATAAGTTTCGTGACTGATGGATGGCTTTACCTTTGTTATAGATGTCGTGATCGGAGTGCTGGGAGATTGTAGAACCGGAGATTGGAGAGATGCAGGGGTGTAGGCCTGTAATCTTTGGATGGTGGGCGTACTCGTGAAGCGTAGTTTCTTCATCTGGTTTTCCCAGATCACGTCACGTCGGAGAAAACAGTCAGTAACAGCTCTTTCCAGCTTCTCTAAGGCCTCTTGGCAGTAGCGCTCCAGCCCTTCTAAGCCAGCGTCCACTGCCTCACGGAAACTGGTTTCTCTGTTTAGACTGCTGTTTACGGATTGTCTAAAATCCTGCTCGAACTTGCTCACTTTGTCTGTGAGCGCCTCCACATCCGCCTTGCATTGATTTAGTTCATTGTTCATTGTTTGCACAACATTAATATCAGACACATGAGCAATAACATCATCATCATCATCATGTCTATCAGATATGTACAGAGAACTTATCAATGATGTTATTTCAGCAGTAGGGTTACGGCGTGTTACAAATGCATCATCTCTCTCCATCACATTACTATCTATAGCCAGGTCGGCCTTCATAGCACCACTAGCATTAGCGTTAGCATTAGCGCTAGCGTTAGCATTAGCGTCCATGTTTGTACAGCCACGTCACACAAAACCGGAAAATATCCAAATTATAGATTCCCTGTACGGGCCACCACTATGTAACGCTGGGATTATTATAAAACCTTTTGTTACACAAATACGGATTCGGGAATCTAGGAATGCGCTGTTAAACCCCACTTCCGGTATTGCGCAACCGCGGCGGGACAATAATAGACGTAACACCAGAGCAAGTAGTGAAAATAAACCAAAGTGTATTATACAAAACAAACCAATAACCAAACAAACACGGTGCACCGAAACCAATATATACAAATATAATACAATAATAAACAATGTGTATGGTGTATGCAGGGGTGTGTGAGTGTGTACAGTGGGAGCCACGCCAAATAGCCGCGACAGTGTGGCTGAAGTGTGAATGGCGTGTGAATGGCCTTTGCACGCCGTAATCCCCCCTCCCTTTTCTGGCCGAAAGGCGTGTCAAGATTTCACAGTAAACACGCCCATTCAAGCCCAATTTATTCATTTACCTGGTGCCACCACTAGATGGCGCTTCGTTCTCAAGAACACGTTAAAACAAGCCAGCTGCGCTGAGTTGCAATCACGTGATTTCAACAACCCGCCTCCACCCCCGCCGAACTGACGCTGCCAAACTACAGAGATGAAGATGGCGGCTTAACGGACTATTCGTGGTAAGTGATGTTTTATTTTATAAAATGTGTTTGGGGTAGTTTACAGTTTATTTCCCATTTTAGTTTTTTTATTGGCCGTTTTAAATATCACTGGCAGCACCAGCAGCGGTCAGATGTGACTTTAGAGAACTTAATGTTCTGTTTACCAAGTCTGGAGTTAATATTACAGCTTACTGTCAGTGTCACACACTCACAATGTCACTCCACTTTACCTCAAAAACATGCTCAAGCTTCGACAATACTATTAATGTCCCTATTACAAGAGCTGCACTACCCGATGAAGAGTGTTTGTGTTCTCTGTAAATACTGAGAGAATCTCACCGCGTGTTGTCTGGATAAATTCAGCACTTATTTATTCTCTGGTTAAGAGTTAATCTGCAGGTTATTTCTGTGACTGTAATATAATGTGATGCAGTTGATGAGGGACACAGACTGAGGGTAGCTGTACAGGAGCTAGTAACGCTCATAACCCGGTTTATATTTTATACACTTTGCCCGGGACTTTCTGTGGTAGCGCGAGCGCTTAGTTAACGAGCTGAATAACAACACTGAAGTGTTTATCAGTGGAGGAGGAGGAGGGGGGAGGTGTGTGTGTGTGTGTGTGTGTGTGTGTGTGAGGGGCTTCAGTAAGTTATAGTTTGGCTTCAGGGATGAACTAATGCTCATATACGAGTGTTATATGGCTTAACTTATTTGTATGAGAAGCGCATTAAGTAAATTCCCGGTTAATTTAATGCAGACGATAATACAGACAGTCAGTGGTTAACACTAACACTGTTCACTGGTTAACACTAACACTGTTCACTGGTTAACACTAACACTGTTCACTGGTTAACACTAACACTGTTCACTGGTTAACATTAGCACAGGCAGTTTATTTACATTCCAGAATCCCCAAAACAGTACTTTACACACTCTGTGGTAAATAGGTTTATTAATATATTTTATTTTTATTAGAACTATATGTTCTGTAAAGTTTATTTGTCTTTGTCTTGACTAAATTCTCCTGTTGTCTTTAAGCAGAGCTCCGCTGTGGAGGATTGGGGGGTCAGACGGCTGATGGCTGGACTTTTGGAGCTACAGGACTGGAGGAGCCTGAACAAGCTGTTGAGGGAGCTGTAGGAGGGATGACGTCACAGTCCGACAGCTTTAGAATGATGTTTGATCAGGTCTACTGTATATTCTGAACATAGAACTGCAAAATGTCTGATACAGTACTTTGGGGGAAACAAAGACTTAAACTGTTAAGTAATAACATTATTAATAACAAATATGTAATAGTTTTGATATTTGAAAAATTTATATTTTAATGTAAAAGGACTATAGATAGAGACTTATAAGCAGCTGGTGTATCCGGGTTGTTTAATGAACTTTAAGCAAAAAGACAACATGTATTCATCTGTTTTATATAAATTACTGTTTTAACTTTGACTAGTTTTGGAAGAATAAATTGAATTGTTAAAGTGATGTTTTGCGTGTTTTAATTTTGGGGGATTGTTTGGGTATTTAAAAATTGTTTAGTTGAACCAACAACTTCAATGGGCAAAAAATGGGACACAACTTTGTTTTAAATAGTCAAAGAGTTGGGCTGAAAATAATAATAATAATTATTGATCATAGAAACAAATGAAACCAGTTAAACAATTGATTATATGTATTTGTGTTTGTGATTGTGACCCATAATAATTTTTTCTCAGTATAAATAAATGTTTTGGGTTTTAAGAACTCCAAAAGAGCAACGACAAACTTGGTATTCTCCATTGCGGTTTCTCACCTTCCACTCCTGAGTAGGACATGGTGTTAATTGCTCTGTGTGTGCGTGTGTGTTTTTGGCGGGGGATGGGTGTGTGTGTGTGTTTTCGGCTGTTCAGCAGTTCTAAACACAAGCACAGTTTTTGTCCCTAACTAAAATACTTCAATACGTTAATAATGAATTTATTTTGCTGAATAAGGTAATAAGCGATGTTTAAACCAAACCAGTAAGTTAAGTAAGTGTTCCATACATTAAAGTACTGTGTATAACCAAGTGCCCTAGCAAACACAGTTACAGTACAGTTTACAGTACAAACAGAGTGTGTGCGCTGGAGGGATTGGAAGGTGAGTGAGAATACTCATTTACAAGACAAAAGACGGTCAGAGGCAGCGCCGTTCTAGACCAGACAACACGGGGTGGGGGGAGGGGGGCATCATGTTCGAGCACTGTTTTTACCTGGCCTTACTGTATAGTAACAGTATTGTATTTGCTGAATTGTGTTGAGGCACGCAAACCCCCAGACCACAATAAGGTGGCAATCCCTCAGGGGGAAACTAAAAAAAAAAAAAAATATATATATATATATATATATATATATATATAATATCCTTAATCCAGATTTTATCAATCAATGACATAACATTTATCTAAGCTGGATGGTCAAATTCTCAAAAACGTTTAACCTAAAGTAAGACTTAACACACTATAACTAAAATATTTACAAAACTGAAAGGTTGTCTTATGAATAATAAAAAATACAAACTAAATTAAAACAGATGGGCTGTTGAACAGATCATAATATGTTTTATGTTTTATGATTATAAATGATATATGGGTTGATTTTAGAAAGGCTAAATGAAATAGCTAGTTTTGGTCATGTCAGTCCAGTAACTATACTATGTAAAAGTAATTATAATATGAATTAATTAAGGGCAGGACCTAACCTACAGTAATGTTAATAATTTACACCATGATAACATTAGTATTCATGTTTTTGTATATATTTTTAAATGTTCAAATGAACGTTTCAGAGTATATAATTTGTCGTGTCATCTGTGATTGAGACCCATGAGTTAAATTGAAATATTTTTTATAGGTAGTAAGCCAGGTTTTAGTAACCTTGGATAAATCAGCATGAAAGCCCTCTCTCGCGCACGCGCTCTCACGCTATCTCTCGCACTCACACACACACACACACACACACTGTACACACACAGACACACACAAATAATACATGAAATCGCGTAAAACCAAATGAAACTAGGGTAAAAAATATGAGCAGTAAAATACAGTAGTATCCTGTAGGTGATTCCTGTCCTGTGATAACAGACACTAACACTCTAGAACTGTTTACTTCTGTTAGTTTTGTTTTCAAGTGTGAATGTTTATGGGGATTAAATCTGTCTCTGCTGCTGCATCTATACACCATTGTGATAAGTGATTTGTGCCCCATCAGATCTTTGATGTGGGACGTTATGCTGGTTAAATGACTAAAGACACACTGATCCGTATGGACAGATATTTGTTCCAGATATTATGTGCCATTAATCAATTTGTTATGCCAATTTGACTTTCAGCGAAAACATCAAAAATATAACGAAAACAAACCCAAGCAGAAGTTACATTTTAAGCTTTACTTTCAAATTCTAATTTGATTTGTCACATACACAGCGCGATATGCAGTAAAATGCTTTGGGTGCTTTAGGTGAGGCTCGAACTCGGCACTGCTTCACCTGGACCGCTTTATAAGTATCACGCGCTAACCGATTGCGCCACTGGAGCCACACGGAAGTTGGTCTTGTCAGAGTATCCTCTCTCTCGTGCGCGCGCACACACACACACACACACACACACACACACACACACATATGAAATTGCGTAAAACCCAACGAAATATAAGCAGTAAAAAAAAAATCAGTAAAAATACATTAGTATAACAGGGGCTAACCCTCTGGAACTTTTTTTTTTACTATTGTTTCCAAGTGTTTATGGGGATTTAATGTGTCTCTGCTGCCGCATCCATTCACAGTTGTGAAGTGATTAATGCCCCATCAGATCTTTTGACGGGGGAGCATTATGCATGATTCCATATGGGCAGATATTTATTCCAGGTTGCATGCGGCATTAATTGCCTTTCTTATGCCACTTGTAGACTATCAGTGAAAAAATCAGCGAAAACATCATCAAAAATATAACGAAAACAAACCCAAGCAGACGTTACATTTTGAGCTTTACTTTGCAGCAAAATATTATCTATCAGTATATTAAATGGAACGGGGTAAAATACACCGTAATGTAAAATAATGTACATAGCCTGCGTTTTTATTCCGTACCTACAATGATCGGTATAGACAAATTACAGCCGCTACCGTGTCTTTAAGGATCATTTCAGGATGTCTTAAAAAATATTTCACGAACTAATTTTATTAATTCATTATTAAATAATAAATAGCATAATCATCATGGGTTGTGTATTGAGTGATTTAACAAATCTGTTTTATTAATCGGTTTGTTGTTGTTGTTTTTTCATCTATTTATGAAACTATGTTGACAATGCAAGAACTGTCTGTATATTAAAGATACGGTATTGGGCTTCCTGGACACTGCAGTTAACTGTGCCAGTCAATGCTCCATCTGGCGGAATTATACGGCATTGCAACCATCTTTTTAGAAAGCGCATGGGGGCGTTTATGGGGCGGGGCATCATTAACTGCGTCATCGTGGGGGATCACATTCCATGCACGAAGCCTGCATTAACCCTTCATGGATCTGCCACGGAGCAGTCATGCTCCAGGCGGCTGTTTGACGTGGCTCCCACTGTATGAGTGGAAGTCCAGGGTGTAGTGTATTGCGGAAATGAAATATGAGTTGGAGAGATTTATTCTCTGCCTCACCAGGATTGATGTCGCCACTGGGAGCAAGAGTAACGGAATGAGAGGTGAATAGTGAGTGTCCAACGAGATTCATCCAAATACTGATCATCCGAAGGGAAGCAACCTACTATCTCTCTCTCAAAAACACACAGCGCGCTGGGAAAATCTCTCCGTGCCGGCTTCCTCGCCGGTTCCGGCTTCATGCCGGATCACGTGATCAGTCCGCATCCGGGTCCCTCGCGGCGCGATCGCGCATGCGCGTGGGAGCTTGCCCGGTGACCAACACTGTCATAGGGGAAGTTTAAAACCGTTCGGGCACATCTTAGGCTACAGGTGAGCAGCATTAGCTCTTCAATTATTTACCCATATATAAAAATGTCCCTTTATGTGGCCGCGCTACAAAGTTGTTCACCTTCAACTTCACTGAAGAAATGTGGTTGAGAAAAAAAAGTCTATGATTAGAGATCATTTAAATGCTTGGCAGAGTTGCATCTTTAAAAAAAGAAACATTAGTAGAAATCACAGCCATGTTTCATAGTGACAGGATGTTTCCACATGCACAATATGATGGGAACTTACATAATTGGGACTAGAGAGCTGAATGCACAAAAGAAAAGCGGTTAGTCAGGATAATCAGAAAAAGAGACTTCTAAATGCTATGGACCATAAAGATTGGACTTTGGGTCAATGGAAATGGAAGTTCATGTGGTCTGATCAATCCAGATTTAACTTTTTTCCAGAGTGAAGGGTGCGTCAGGGAAAGAAATAAAAGCACTGTATGACTGGGTTATCCCATTAATGGACTTTTTCCTTCCCTGATGGCACAGGCATATTCCAGCACTCAAATTATGAAAGAGTGGTTCTGGGAGTATGAAGAATATTTTTATACATGAATTGGCTTCCACATTGGGCTCTCTAATCAAACCTAAAAGCAGTCAAACAAAATCTTACAGATTGCGACTTTTTGACCATGTCAGTTATCTGTTTTTATTTATGGTCAATATGTAGAAAATCACTTACAGATAGGCAATGCCAAACATTCTCCATTTCCCCAGCCTTAATATGTCTGTTTATTCCTGGAAGACTATGGGATGATATACAAAAACCATCATTCACTTTTGTCTGAGTCATTGTGTGTTGATTCTGTGTTCCTTACAGTTTGCCCCAGGATATAAGTAATGTTTATAGGTGAAAAAATTATTTACATTGTACTGGCTCCTTGCTTCCAGGGAAAACTTTTAATAAATACGCACACCATGCGTAAGCATAAAAGCAGGTACTCATGAAATATAACCTGTGTAAGTGGAAATCAAATCCTTTTTAGTTCACAGCCCCATTTTATATTCTTGCTGTCATTCCTTCCCAAGAATATGGTGTCGCTCTGAAGAAATGCTGCATTGGATTTATGTTTTTACCAAATATAATTCATCATGCACAGTGTCAAACACAGATTAATGATTTTTGAACCCCACATTATACAAAACAAATAATAAATAATGTAATTACTTTAAAATTTGTAAAAAAAAAAAATAAAAAATAAAATAAAAAATTAATTAATTAATTAAAAAGAGCAGTTGAACAGATGTATCAGATTATTGAGAAAGGTGATTTAAGTGACTTTGAACGTGGTATGGTTGCTTGTACCACACACACTGGTCCAAGTATTTCCAAAACTGTTTTTCTACTGTGATTTTTCACTCACAAACATCTTTAGGGTTTACCAAGAGTGGTCTGAAAAAGAGAAAATATCCAGTGAGCATTAGGTCTCTGGCCAAAAATGCCTTGTTGAAGCCAGAGATCAGAGGAGAATGGCCAGCTTGGTTCAAAATGATAGAAAGGCAACAGTAACTCAAATATTATCTTGTTACAACCGAGATTGTAATATGCTAAAGATCATTTCTGAATCCACAACTATTGAATTAGATGGGCTACAGCAGCAGAAGACAATACCAGGTGTCACTCCTATCAGCTAAGCACAGGAAACTGAGGCTAAAAGTAGACAACAGAAGACATTTGAGACCAAAAGTAGACAATAGAAGAATTGGAAAAAATGTTGTCTGGACTGATGAGTCCCAATTTCTGCAGTGACATTCAGATGGCAAGGTCAAAATTTGGTGTAAACAACATGAAACCATGGATCTGTCCTGCCTTGTACGAATGGTTCAGGTTTCTAAAGGTGGTACAATTGTGTGGAGGATATTTTTTGACACACTTCAGTTCCGTCAGTAAATTAAAGAATAGAAGACTGGAAAAATGTTGCCTGATGAATCTTGATATTTGCTCAAAGATATTTGATATTTGCTGTGATGTCAGAATGTGGCATAAACAACATAAAAACATGGATCCATTCTACCTTGTACCAGTTTTTCTGGCAGGTTGTGGTGGTACATTTTCTTGGCACACCTTGGGCCCTTTAGTACAAACTGAGCATTGTTTAAATGCCTACCTGAGTATTGTGCATGATCATGTCTATCCCTTTATGTAAAAATATAAGAAAGTCTGGAACCAAAATATGAAGAAATACGGTGGCTGTAGACATTTCCACAGTACAGTACACATTTGTGTCAGGGGCAGTTCAGAGGTGGCTGAACTGAAGTGAACCCAATAGCAGACGAACGGTGATTAACTGATAGGAAATAGTGTTTAAATCTTTATTTTATACACTGAGGCTTGTGTAAGTAGGTGCAGAGGAGAGAAGCAGTGGCTGTGTGTGCTTAGTGACTGGGAGAGTGGGGAAACCTTTAGTGACGGGAGAGGAGGCAGGGCTATGAAGCGAGGGAATCTCCACAATCGAAGTCGAACGCCGGGAATCCTCTCTGGTTTTTTGCGAGCGATTTCTTGCTGTCAATCCGCTTAGCACGTAGAGGTTGGAGGGTGGAATGCAATGGCTTGTTCTCTTCAGCCAAAGCGAAGATCGGCGCACACCACGAGTGTCCTTTTTCTTTTTGTTTTAAAGTGAAGATTGGCGCGCACCGCGAATGTTTTCTCTCAGCGAACACGGGAATGCTTGCGTTGGCGAAGAAGGCGAAGTGGTAGCTGGAAGAATCGTCGAGAGCTTGAAACCTCACGGGCATCAAAGATAAGGATTGTGTGTTCCTCCTTAATGCCCCCCATCTCGCCTTCCAGCCTGTTTGGCGACGCTGTTAATTCCGTCGCCACTAGGTTTTGGGAGGCGAAACTATATGAACAGTCCCCTGCCGTACTCAAGAGTCGGGACTGTTGGCCACACAGTACTGACCAGGTCTGGCTCTCGCGAGGCGCGAAGCACAAAAGGACAGTGTGGTGAGCCAGTCACCCCCTCTTAGAGACTGGGGTGGGGCTTGCCGCTCTTCGCAGTCCGCCTCAAAGAGGCCGGACTTGCGCACCGTCATCTTCTCAAAGAAGAAGTCCTGAGGCTCATGCGACCGTGGGGATGACCCGAGGATGTTTCCGATTCACTCCTATTTATAACCTGCAGGTGCACTTCATCAGATGACGTCACCTGACCAAGGTTATATATGGCCAAAATTTGGCGTGTTTGATACAGACAAGCTTCAAATCCGGTAACACAGAAAGATATTCCCATAGTGTTTTCACGCAGCATCTCGTTCCCGTTTTTTCAGGGAAAAAACTTTAAAAATAAACTTTAAAATAATTCATTTGTTTCTCCTTGAAATGATGTACAAAACATTTCAAATAGTTTCTAATAAAGGCCCTTGATGAACCACTATTGTGTTTCCTTGTTTCTCCTTAGTTGCCTTTAAGAGACAAACCATGAACAAGTTGGACTCATGATAAGAAACATCAACTCAGTCTCATGAGACCACAAGATGATTTCCTGAGCAAAAATTTTTTTTAACGTCTATAAAAACACTATGTCAGCCAAAGTATTTGTACACCCAACCATCTCACCAATATGTGGGCCTTCTGCAAACTTGTTCTCCACCAACAAAACTTGTTCGACAATGCACGGGTGGCACCACAAACATACGGACACAAGGGGAGGTTTTTGGGGAGAAAGGGTAATTTTATTTAAGTAAAATGGGGAAGGAAAGGGTTAAAGGAGGGAGGAAGGATAAAAAGGAAAGGTGTGGAGGTGTGCAGATACGTTGGCAGTGCCCAGCTGGCATGCAGGCACACAGCAGGTGAAAGGCAGCAACAGGCAGAGTGGCAGACTAGAGCAGACGGAGGTAGTGCTCCTGCATTCTCCTATGACGACGTCCTCTCCCGCTGACATAAGCCAAGACTGGCCCCTTTCCAGCTCTTTCTGGGCAGAGTCAGGCGGCTCCGCGATCAGGGGCCCTAACGCAGTCCTCTCTGTGGTCTTTTCCTTTTTGGCAGCAGGGATGTCAAAGGCAGGCTCTACGTGGGTTACGAAGGTTCTCTCACAAAGATCAAAGGCAGGCATTCTGGTCTTCCCTTTAAACTCTCTAGGGTGTGTACCATGCTCCGCTCACGTGCCACACTCTTTAATAAACCCACCATGTGACTCTTTGCTGTGCTTCCGAACCCCGGACTAAGCTCTTTGCTTTATAAAGACCTGGCAGCCTACATAGGGAGCCTTTAGAGTAACGAGGACCGATATCAGATTTAGGCGCACGGCCATCACAGGCGCACACGTGACAAGGAGAGTTGAGCGATGTCTTCTCCCAAGGATGGGCGGGGGAGCTAGGCTGGCAGCAGAGGAAGACGAGCTTGCCAATAGCCTTTTGTTAGATCCAGCTATGAAGCCGGATCTTCCACACGAGGCAGTGGGTATACGTTGAATTCTGAAATTTGTTTGAGGCAGCAGAAGTCATTGCACAGACATAGGCTAGCGTCAGGTTTCATTACCACCATGATTGGACTGGACCAGGGACTTATGGACTCCTTTATTACACTGGCCAGTAGCATTTTGTCCACCTCAGCCTCGATCGCACTTCGATCGGGCAAGGGGTAGCTCAGTGGTTAAGGCATTGGACTACGGTTCGGAAGGTCCCTGGTTCAAACCCCACAACCACCAAGTTGCCACTGTTGGGTCCTTGAGCAAGGCCCTTAACCCTCAACTGCTCAGATGTACAGTATAATGAGATAAAAAAAATGTAAGTCGCTCTGGATAAGAGCATCTGCCAAATGCTTAAATGTAAATGTAAGTAACTTGTATTTATGACCGCGTGCTGATTTGGGGAGCAGTCCAAGAAGGTCCATGCCAATCCTCTCGAATGGCACCCGTATTACCGGTAATGGAATGGGGGAGTTTCCTTGGTGCGGTTCTCTGGCACAATTTTTGACTTCTGCTTTCAGTCCCAGCCAGTGGAAGCAATCCCGGACCTTTTCAAATGGTGCAAAAGTTGGTGTATCAACTTTTCCCTGGGGTATTACTAGTAGATCACAGGGCTTACCTCTTCTCATAGTGTAATAATATAAGAGTTATTATATTATATAATATATATATAATTATATTATTACGGTGTCCCCTGCCTCCTGTCGTTGGCCGTGAACTTGCACGTTGACCGGGGTATGGGAGGAGCTGTGTCATAAACACAGTATGTGTATCGGCCATATTTATTTTTAGAAGGAAATACAAATCGGTCTCTGGCAAGACATATAAAATATTTTTAATGCATTACACTTTCAAACTGTGGTGGGGACAAAACTGGGCATGTCTCCTGCATAAGTTACAGCTATATATTAGAACATTGTTATCTTAAATTGCTAACTGTTAGGGTGACTAGTTGTGAGTAATGACCACCAAAATGCCTCTTGAAGTGAATGTTTATGCAATGTCTCAGGCCTAACACTGATATTTTGTGAGTTGTTCTGCAGGGAGACTTTTTTCCCCCAAAGAACCTGTCTCTTTGATTTTTATTTGTAATTTTGAAGAGTATTGAAGACTGGCACTTTAATAATCCGAGGCCTGTGTGGTCAGAATTTTGATAACTACTGATCTCCTATTTCCATTTGTCTCATTCTCATGCAAAGGTGCAAGGAGAACCGACTTTCAGACCTCTCTCATCTCAGCATATCTCGCCTCTGCCATATTCTTTGACAATTTCCCTGTGATATCCTTAACCTTAGACTGGCCTTTTTTAATGGAAAAATGCAGATTGTTATGCTCCAGGAGAAATGTTAGCACTGCAGAGGTTAGTACCCTGCTTCATTTAACACACCTGATTCACCTGATCAGCTAATTACAGAGGCCTTCATGGACAAAATTTGATGCATTAGATGAGAAAGAAGACAAATCTCTGTCGTGCTTTGACACTTCTGTGCTACATAATTAAATTTATTCCTAAAGGATTAACAATTGTTTATGAAATGCTTCATTTTCCAAATAAAAAAAAATGTTTTACAGAGACAAGATAATTGAAACAATGATGGTCAAAGTCTGATTTGAGATCCTAGTGTAAATGTCAGCAGGCATTCCATCATCTCCCAAGGAGACTAAATGGAACTGGTATTTCAACACTGCTGACCATATGGCCTGGATAATTAATGGCATGGATTATATTTTGGCTTTCTTCCAAAATTCCTCCAGTCAGTTATGTCTTGACCCAATTCTAAACAAACAATTATTGCTTCTAGCATTCCAAAAGCTTCTTATTTCCTCATTTTCTTTTTTCCTCTGTGTAATCAATTCTTTTATTTTATCTGTTGATATACATCATATAGTAAATGTAAATGTTAGACATTATATGCAGTATTGATACACAATCAGTGTCTAGAACATGTTTTATCTATTTTCAAATAACAAAAAAATTACACACTAAATGCATATAAAGATTACTCTTTTTTTTATGCACAAAGCAAGTTATACATATGAATGCGAAAAAAAAACAATCACATCAAACAATCATGAAACAATCTATTTATCTGTTTTTTTTAAATAATATTATAGGCAGAGCTATTAACATTTGCTTAAAATTGATTGCATTCCTGCTGACATGGTAATGAACTCCAGCCATATTTTTCCTGTTCCTCAGAGGGATGCTATTGACATTAACAAAGCGCAGCTTGCATATTAAGCATTCACAGTTATATGTATAACAATGGCTCCTGGCCAAAGATGGACCTGTCACGTTTACACTGTGGAGACACATTTCAACACAAAAATGCTGGAAATAGATTCATCAATTAAGGCCCATCTTAACGATATGCGCCAGATTGCGACAGAGGACAAAAAAGGTTATATGAATAAAAGTGCACTCTTAGACACAGTATAATTCTCTTCTCTATTGTCAGGTGGTATGCTGCCCTGTATACTAAAACCTCCAGACACAGGAGGAGTTTCTTTCCTCATACCATCCCCTGCTGTAGAAACATCAACATGCTTTTCACAAACTCATTACATCCTCCTTCACCTCTACAAATACTGCATTGTACGAACAGTCATACTGTATATCACTCAATTGACATAGATGACGTACATTATTGTCATGCTTTTTGTACTGTATATTGCATATTGTACAAACAGTCATACATTACACAATAACTTTATATGTGATGCATGTTATTGATGTTTCTACTACCATGCACTTTCATACTTCATGTATATTGTTGATGTTTTTTGTTTACCAATTGGTAACAATTCTAACACAACTGGCAGGTGAACTGAATAACATAGATTATCAACTGCATGCCAAAAAACTAATGACAGGATCATGGCTAACCATGGCTCACCTATGCCTGTGGGGATGAAAGACTAACTCTTCTGGTCAGATTACACAGAAAAGCCAATGCTGGCCATGATAAAAAGCTATCAGAAAACTCAGTGGATCACAGTCTGCCACATAAGGGGCTTAGCAGGCAGAGGGTTGTGGGGCAGTGGTGGCTCAGAGGGCTAAGGCACTGAGTTACCGACCGGAAGATCGGCGGTTCAATCCCCAGCTCCACGAGGTTGCCACTGTTGGGCCCTTGAGCAAGGCACTTAATCCTATCTGCTCCAGGGGCGCTGTGTCATGGCTGACCCAGTTACGCTGGGATATGCGAAGAAGGAATTTCACTGTGCTGTAATGTATATGTGACAAATAAAGGCTTAACTCCAAACGTCCCAGATCTCAACCCGATCGAGCTTTTATTTATATCTCAACCCTAATCCATGGAGGTCCATCCAACTGCAACCCACAGCACCGAATAGATCTGCCGTTAACTTTGCAGTGCCAGACTCCAGAGCACAGCCACAGAGGTATTGTGGTGTCATTCCCCTGACTGGACAAAGCTGTCCTGGGGGATCAAGAGGAACCTACGCAATGTTGAGCTTTTTTAATATTATTATCAGAACATGTTGTGCATTTTCCATTGCATATTGTCTGTAAATGATATGTACGTTGTCTAGATTTTTGTTTGTATTTTTAAAGAGTCACCACCAGACAGAAGCAAATTCCTTGTGTGCGTTTATATACTTGGCCCAGAAGTGATCCTGATTCTGATAATACATTTCATTCCAATTGCACCACTACCCATCAAAATCCCTGGTGTTGACCTAAAATTAACAAGTACAAAAATACTTTAGCAGTTTAGCATATTTAAACAGCAAAATCAATTGCCATGTTTGCTTTTTCACTTTCTCTACATCGCGCTTCAAGCCAATCAAAATTTAAACGCAATCGCTAATCCATTTGAAACTGCATTTCCAACACGTTACACGGAGACCTGTCAATCAGCATCAGGGGTGGATCTATACTGTGGGGCGGGATTGTATGGGGAGTGGCGCCACTCGCAGTCGCCGACCAAGAGGAGGAAATTTGAGCAATGGAGGTGAACCACAGTAAAGTTGGTGTTAGGCGTTAAATTCCCCCCTGCCATGGATTGCACCCCCAAAAAATCTCTTTCAAATATATTAGGACATCACAATCAAAAATTCATATTATTATTCATTCATTCATTCATCTTCTATACCGCTTTATCCTGTATTAGGGTCGCGGGGACCTGGAGCCTATCCCAGGAGACTCAGGGCACGAGGCAGGGTACACCCTGGACAGCGTGCCAATCCATCGCAGAGCCCACACACACACTCATTCACACACTATGGTCAATTTGGGAACGCCAATTAGCCTAATCTGCATGTCTTTGGACTGTGGGAGGAAACCGGAGTACCCGAAGGAAACCCACTAAGCACAGGGAGAACATGCAAACTCCATGCACACAGAGACGGGAATCGAACCCGGACCCTGGAGGTGCAAGGCGACAGTGCTAACCACTACACCACCGTGCCGTCTTCATATTAATAATATCAAATATATTATATTTGTATTAACAAATATATTATTACTATTATAATTAACTCTAGGCCTTCAGGACAGGAATGTAGAAAGACAGATGGTGGTGGATGGAAATGGCAGTCGTAAATAATTTCTTCCAGAAGTGGCAGGAACATAGGGTGACATATAAGAGTCGAGGCAGAAGCACTCAGGTGGACTACATCTTGGGTTGACGTTGTATTCTGCAAAGTGTTGGACGGGGAGAGTGAAGCCAGACAAAACAGAATGGTGGTGTGTAAAATAACCCTGGTGGTGAGTAAGGTAAAGAGGACAAAGGCAGAGTAGAGGACAAAGTGGTCGAAGCTGAGAAAGGAAGAATGTTGTGTAGTCTTCAGGGAGGAGTTGAGACAGGCTATGGGTGGTAAGGAGGTGCTTTCAGTTGACTGGACAACTACAGCCAATGTGATCAGGGAGACAGGTAGGAGGGTACTTGGTGTATCATCAGGTAAGGGAAAAGTGGACAAGGAGACTTGGTGGTGGAATGAGGAAGTCCAGGAGTGTATACAGGGAAAGAGACAAGCTAAGAAGAAGTGGCACACTGAGAGGACTGAAGAGAGTAGACAGGAGTACAGGGAGATGCAGCGTAAGGTGAAGGTAGAGGTGGCAAAGGCCAAACGAAGAGCATATGAGGACTTGTATGCTAGACTGGACAGTAAGGAGGGAGAGGTGGATCTGTACAGGTTAGCAAGGCAGAGAGATAGAGATGGGAAGGATGTGCAGCAGGTTAGCGTGATTAAAGATAGAGATGGAAATGTACTGACAGATGCCAGGAGGGTGATGGGAAGATGGAAGGAGTATTTTGAGGAGTTGATGAATGAGGAAAACGAAAGAGAACAAAGGGTAGAATACATGACTGTTGTGGAGCAGGAAGTAGCAATTATTAGTAAAAGTGATGTGAGAAGGGTTTTGAAGAGGATGAAGAGTGGAAAGGCTGTTGGTCCTGATGACATACCTGTGGAGGTATAGAAGTGTTTAGGAGAGGTGGCAGTAGAGTTTCTGACTAGTTTGTTTAACAAGATCTTGGAAAGTGAGAGGATTCCAGAGGAATGGAGGAGAAGTGTATTGGTGCCGATTTTTAAGAACATGGGAGATGTGCAAAGCTGTGGCAATTACAGAGGTATAAAGCTAATGAGCCATACAATGAAGCTGTGGGAAAGACTAGTGGAAGCTAGGTTAAGGGCAGAGGTGAGCATTTGTGAGCAGCAATAAGGTTTTATGCCTAGAAATTTTACATCAGTTGCAGTACAGTATTTACTTTGAGGATGCTGGTGGAAAAGTACAGAGATGGTAATAAAGAGTTGCATTGTGTCTTTGTAGATTTAGAGAAAGCGTACGGCAGGGTGCTGAGAGAGGAGCTGTGGTGTTGTATGAGGAAGTCTGGAGTGGCAGAGAAGTATGTTAGAGTGGTACAGGACATGTATGAGAGCGCTAAGACAGTGGTAAGATGTGCTGTAGGTGTGACAGAAGAGTTCAAGGTGAAAGTGGGTCTGCATCAAGGATCGGGTCTAAGCCCCTTTTTGTTTGCTCTGGTGATGGACAGGATGACAGATGAGGTAAGACAGGAGTCTCCATGGATTATGATGTTTGCAGATGACATTGTGCTTGGAAAATTTGGAGAGGTGGAGGTATGCTCTGGAAAACAAAGGAATGAAGGTTAACCGGAGCAAGATGGAATACATGTGTGTGAATGAGAGGGACCCAAGAGGAACGGTCAAGAGTGTTCAAAGGAGGTGAAGAGGCGGGTACAGGCAGGTTGGAATGGGTGGAGAAAAGTGTTAGGTCTGTTGTGCGATAAAAGAGTACCAGCGAGAATGAAGGGAAAAGTGTACAGGAGAGTGGTGAGACCAGCGATGCTCTACGGCTTAGAGACAGTGGCACTGAAGAAAAGACAGGATGCAGAGCTAGAAGTAGCAGAGATGTTGAGGTTCTCTTTGGGAGTGACAAGGATGGATAGGATCAAGAATGACCTCATCAGAGGGACAACCCATGTTAAATGTTTTGGAGATAAAGTCAGAGAGGCCAGATTGAGGTGGTTTAGACATGTTCAGAGGAGAGATGGTGAATATATCGGTAGAAGGATGCAGCGGTTGGAACTGCCAGGCAGGAGGTCTAGAGGAAGACCAAAGAGGAGATTTATTCATGCAGTGAGAGAGGACATGAAGTTAGTTGGTGTGAGAGAAGAGGATGCAGAGGATAGGGTTAGATGGAGGCAGATGATTCACTGTGGCGACCCCTGAAAGGGAACAGCCGAAAGACAAAGAAGAAGACAATTAACCCTAGGCACGTGACAAATTAATACACAAAAATTAAGACAGTAATCCAAATTCTCATATAATGTTTATTTTGTGGCACATTTATTTTGCAGGGGTTTGTCATGTAATACAAAAATGTTTAGACAAAATAAATATTGTTTACGATGAAAAATTACATGAAACGATTTTAATTATAAATAAGCAATATAAAACTATACATGTATCCATCCATCCATCCATCCATTTTCTTCCGCTTATCCGAGGTCGGGTCACAGGGGCAGCAGCTTCAGCAGGGATGTGCCCTCTCCCTGGCCACTTCTTCCAGCTCTTCCGGGGGATCCCAAGGCGTTCCCAGGCCAGCCGAGAGACATAGTCCCTCCAGCATGTCCTGGGTCTTTCCCGGGGTCTCTTTCTGGTGGGGCGTGTCTGGAACACCTCACAAGGGAGGCATCCAGGGGGCATCCTAAATAGGTGCCCAAGCCACCTCATCTGGCTCCTCTCGATGCGGAGCAGCAGCGGATCTACTCTGAGCCCCTCCCGGATGACTGAGCTTCTCACCCTATCTCTAAGGGAGAGCCCAGACACCCTGCGGAGAAAACTCAGTTGGCCGCTTGTTTTTCGCGATCTTATTCTTTCGGTCACTATCCACAGCTCATGACCATAGGTGAGGGTAGGAACGTAGATCGACCGGTAAATTGAGAGCTTTGCCTTTTGGCTCAGCTCCTTCTTCAGAGTACCGATACAGAACCCGCATCACTGCAGACGCTGCTCCGATCCGCCTGTCGATCTCCCGTTCCATTTTACCCTCACTCGTGAACAAGATCCCAAGATACTTAAACTCCTCCACTTGGGGCAGGATCTCACTCCCAACCCTGAGAGGGCACTCCACCCTTTTCCGGCTGAGGACCATGGCCTCAGATTTGGTGATTCTCATCCCAGCCGCTTCACACTCGGCTGTGAACCGATCCAGTGAGAGCTGTTGGTCGCAGGATGATGAGGCCAACAGAACAACGTCATCTGCAAAAAGCAGTGACTCAATCCTGAGCCCACCAAACTGTAACCCCTCAACGCCCTGGCTGCGCTTAGAAATCCTGTCCATAAAAATTATGAACAGGATCTGTGACAAAGGGCAGCCCTGTCGGAGTCCTACTCTCACCGGAAACAGGTCCGACTTACTACCGGCAATGCGGACCAAGCTCCGACACCAGTTGTACAGGGACCGGACAGCCCTTAACAGGGAATCCGATATCCCATACTCCCGGAGTAGCCCCCACAGGACTCCCCGAGGGACACGGTCGAATGCTTTCTCCAAGTCCACAAAGCACATGTAGACTGGTTGGGCAAACTCCCATGCCCCCTCCAGGACCCTGCTAAGGGTGTAGAGCTGGTCCACTGTTCCGCGACCTGGATGAAAACCACACTGCTCCTCCTGAATCCGAGGTTCGACTATCCGATGGACCCTCCTTTCCAGGACCCCTGAATAGACATTCCTGGGGAGGCTGAGGAGTGTGATCCCTCTGTAGTTGGAACACACTCTTCGGTCCCCCTTCTTGAAGAGGGGGACCACCACCCCGGTTTGCCAGTCCAGAGGCACTGTCCCCGATGTCCATGCAATGTTGCAGAGACATGTCAACCATGAAAGCCCTAATACATCCAGAGCCTTGAGGAACTTCGGGTGGTAGTTGAAGCTCGTCCTGACAGGGGACTCTGCCAGACGTTCCCAGCAGACCCTCACAATACGTTTGGGTCTACCAGGCCTGACAGGCATCCTACCCCGCCAACGAAGCCAACTCACCACCAGGTGGTGATCAGTTGACAGCTCCGCCCCTCTCTTCACCCGAGTGTCCAAGACATGTGGCCGCAAGTCCGATGACACGACCACAAAGTCGATCATCGAACTGCGGCCTAGGGTGTCCTGGTGCCAGGTGCACATATGGGCACCCTTATGCCTGAACATGGTGTTCATTATGGACAATCCGTGAAGAGGACAGAAGTCCAATAACAAAACACCGCTCTGGTTCAGATCGGGGGGGGGGGGGGGGGCGTTCATCCCAATCACGCCCCTTCCAGGTCTCACTGTCATTGCCCACATGAGCATTGAAGTCCCCCAACAGAACGATGGAGTCCCCAGGAGGGACGTTCTCTTGCGCCCCCTCCAGAGACCCCAAAAAGGGCGGATACTCCAAACTGCTGTTCAGCGCATAAGCGCAAACAACAGTAAGGATCCGTCCCCCCACCCGAAGGTGGAGGAAGGCCACCCTCTCTCGTCCACTGCGGTGAACCCCAATGTACAGGCCCGAGCCATGGGGCAATATGTATGCCCACACCTGCTCGTCGCCTCTCACCGGTGGCAACTCCAGAGTAGAAGAGAGACCAGCCCCTCTCAAGGAGACTGGTTCCAGAGTCCAAGCTGTGCGTCGAGGTGAGTCCAACTATATCTAGCCAGAGCTTCTCAACCTCACGCACTAGCTCAGGCTCCTTCCCCGCCAGAGAGGTGACATTCCACGTCCCTAGAGCCAGCTTCCGCAGCCGAGGATCAGATCGTCAAGGCCCCTGTCTTCGGCCACCGTCCAGCTTACACTGCACCCGACCTCTTTGGCCCCTCCTACAGGTGGTGAGCCCATGGCTGTGCCCGGCCGTTCCCCATGGGTGCAGGCCCGAGCACCAGGTGCTCGCCATCGGGCCCCACCTCCAGGCCTGGTTCCAGACGGAGGCCCCGGTGACCGACGTCCGGGCGAGGGAAAACGTTTTCCAAGGGTCTTCTGAACCACTCTTTGCCTGTTCCCTCAACTAGGACCAGATTGCCATGGGTGACCCTGCCAGGGGCATAAAGCCCCCAACAACATTGCTCCCAGGATCATTGGGACACGCAAACCCCTCCACCATGATAAGGTGGTGGTTCAAGGAGGGGACTATACATGTATTTGAAAAAAATATATATAATTTAATTTTTAAAATTATATAATTGTATTTTTAAATTTATTATTATTATTTTAATAATAAAAAAACACCCCAACTCTTATTTAACAAATTATCTGTTCCCTTTCAAAGGCTTCTCTCGATGCTGCGTGAAAACGCTATGGGAACCATTTTGTCATATTGCCGGTTGTGAAGCATGTGTGCAAACACGCCAAATTTTTGGCTATATATACAGTAACCTCGGACAGGTGACGTCATCTGATTAGACGCAGCTGCAGGTTATAAATACTAGTGAGCAGGCGACAAACCTCAGATCATTTGTCTTCACCTTGTTGTTAGCGTGTTTGTGTTTAAACCAGCAGAATAAGAAGTGTTTACCTCACCGATATCGGAGTTTTAAACAAGATGTCCCTCCGTGTATGATAATCCATATCGGAGTGCGATCTTTACTGCTTCGATTAAAAAAACTCACTTCCTCGTTGGATCGGGAAATCCCTCTGTCCGCTCTCAATCGCGCTATAGGACTGTCGGCCACCCGGTCTCGACCGGGTCTGACTCTTGCAAGGCGTGAAACACAAGGAGTGTGTTTTTGAGCCTGCCACCCCTTTGGGGTGCAATGCGCCTCACTATCAGCCTCAAAAAGGGTCAGACTGACATATTGTCTTCTTCACAAAGAAGCCCTGAGGTTCATGTGCCCAGAATTCCTTTCAAGAATGAAGTGGTCTCCCTGACACCCCCAGGAGGTCGGTGTTCTTGCTCCGCCACCACTGGTGTTTCAGGCAACAGCAGTCTCCAATAAAGTGTTAGTTCTTCGTTTTTTCCTGCCATGTTTCAGGATGCCGAACATCTAACACCCCCCTACCCCCCTGTTTAACCAAGCCGCCAAAACTTTGCCCCTTTCTGAGAAATTGGCAGCGTGGAAGCTACTGCCAAGTATATCTCCTTGGGTACTAAGCACTGTACAGTGGGAGCCACGTCAAACAGCCGCCTTGAGCATGACTGCTCCGTGGAAGTTCCATGAAGGGTTAATGCAGGCTTCGTGCATGGAATGTGATCCCCCGCGATGACGCAGTTAACGATGCCCCGCCCCATAAACGCCCCCATGCGCTTTCTAAAAAGATGGTTGCAATGCCGTATAATTCCGCCAGATGGAGCATTGACTGGCACAGTTAACTGCAGTGTCCAGGAAGCCCAATACCGTATCTTTAATATACAGACAGTTCTTGTATTGTCAACATAGTTTCATAAATAGATGAAAAAACAACAACAACAAACCGATTAATAAAACAGATTTGTTAAATCACTCAATACACAACCCATGATGATTATGCTATTTATTATTTAATAATGAATTAATAAAATTAGTTAGTGAAATATTTTTAAGACATCCTGAAATGATCCTTAAAGACACAGTAGCGGCTGTAATTTGTCTATACCGATCATTGTAGGTACGGAATAAAAACGCAGGCTATGTACAGTATTTTATATTACTGTGTATTTTACCTCGTTCCATTTAATATACTGATAGATAATATTTTGCTGCAAAGTAAAGCTCAAAATGTAACGTCTGCTTGGGTTTGTTTTCGTTATATTTTTGATGATGTTTTCGCTGATTTTTTTTTCACTGATAGTCTACAAGTGGCATAAGAAAGCCAATTAATGGCGCATGCAACCTGGAATAAATATCTGCCCATATGGATCAGTATTTCTTTAGTCATTTAATCATGCATAATGCTCCCCCGTCAAAAGATCTGATGGGGCATTAATCACTTATCACAACTGTGAATGGATGAAGCAGCAGAGACAGATTAAATCCCCATAAACACTTGGAAACAATAGTAAAAAAGTTCCAGAGGGTTAGCGCCTGTTATTCTAATATATTTTTACTGATTTTTTTTTTTTTTACTGCTTATATTTCGTTGGTTTTTACGCAATTTCATGTGTGTGTGTGCGCACGAGAGAGAGCAAGATCCTCTGACAAGAGCAAATTCCGTGTGGCTCCCGTGGCGCAATCGGTTAGCGCGTGACACTTATAAAGCAGTCCAGGTGAAGCAGTGCCGAGTTCGAGTCTCACCTAAAGCATTTTACTGCATATCGCGCTGTGTATGTGACAAATCAAATTTTACTTTGAAAGTAAAGCTTAAAATGTAACTTCTGCTTTGGTTTGTTTTCGTTATATTTTTGATGTTTTCGCTGAAAGTCAAATTGGCATAACAAATTGATTAATGGCGCATAATATCTGGAACAAATCTCTGTCCATACGGATCAGTGTGTCTTTAGTAATTTAACCAGCATAATGTCCCACATTAAAGATCTGATGGGGCACAAATCACTTATCACAACGGTGTATAGATGCAGCAGCAGAGACAGATTTAATCCCCATAAACATTCACACTTGAAAACAAAACTAACAGAAGTAAACAGTTCTAGAGTGTTAGTGCCTGTTATCACAGGACAGGAATCACCTACAGGATACTACTGTATTTTACTGCTCATATTTTTTACCCTAGTTTCATTTGGTTTTACGCGATTTCATGTATTATTTGTGTGTGTGTGTGTGTGTGTGAGTGCGAGAGATAGCGTGAGAGCGCGTGCGCGAGAGAGGGCTTACATGGTGATTTGTCCAAGGTTACTAAAACCTGGCTTACTACCTATAAAAAATATTTCAATTTAACTCATGGGTCTCAATCACAGATGACACGACAAATTATATACTCTGAAACGTTCATTTGAACATTTAAAAATATATACAAAAACACGAATACTAATGTTATCATGGTGTAAATTATTAACATTAGGTTAGGTCCTGCCCTTAATTAATTCATATTATAATTACTTTTACATAGTATAGTTACTGGACTGACATGACCAAAAACTAGCTATTTCATTTAGCCTTTCTAAAATTCAACCCATATATCATTTGTAATCAGAAAACATAAAACATATTATGATCTGTTCAATAGCCCATCTGTTTTAATTTAGTTTGTATTTTTTATCATTCATAAGACAACCTTTCAGTTTTGTAAATATTTTAGTTATAGTGTGTTAAGTCTTACTTTAGGTTAAACGTTTTTGAGAATTTGACCATCCAGCTTAGATAAATATTATGTCATTGATAAAATCTGGATTAAGGATATTTTATTATATAATTATATATATTTATTTTTTAGTTTCCCCCTGAGGGATTGCCACCTTATTGTGGTCAGGGGGTTTGCGTGCCTCAAAACAATTCAGCAAATACAATACTGTTACTATACAGTAAGGCCAGGTAAAAACAGTGCTCGAACATGATGCCCCCCTCCCCCCACCCCGTGTTGTCTGGTCTAGAACGGCCCTGCCTCTGACCGTCTTTTGTCTTGTAAATGAGTATTCTCACTCACCTTCCAATCCCTCCAGCGCACACACTGTTTGTACTGTAAACTGTAACTGTGTTTGCTAGGGCACTTGGTTATACACATTACTTTAATGTATGGAACACTTACTTAACTTACTGGTTTGGTTTAAATATCGCTTATTACCGTATTCAGCAAAATAAATTCATTATTAACGTATTGAAGTATTTTAGTTAAGGACAAAAACTGTGCTTGTGTTTAGAACTGCTGAACAGCCGAAAACACACACACACCCATCCCCCCGCCAAAAACACACACACACACAGAGCAATTAACACCATGTCATACTCAGGAGTGGAAGGTGAGAAACCTCAATGGAGAATACCAAGTTTGTCGTTGCTCTTTTGGAGTTCTTAAAACCCAAAACATTTATTTATACTGAGAAAAAATTATTATGGGTCACATAATCACAAACACAAATACATATAATCAAGTGTTTAACTGGTTTCATTTGTTTCTATGATCAATAATTATTATTATTATTTTCAGCCCAACTCTTTGACTATTTAAAACAAAGTTGTGTCCCATTTTTTGCCCATTGAAGTTGTTGGTTCAACTAAACAATTTTTAAATACCCAAACAATCCCCCAAAATTAAAACACGCAAACATGACTTTAACAATTCAATTTATTCTTCCAAAACTAGTCAAAGTTAAAACAGTAATTTATATAAAACAGATGAATACATGTTGTCTTTTTGCTTAAAGTTCATTAAACTACCCGGATACACCAGCTGCTTATAAGTCTCTATCTATAGTCCTTTTACTTTAAAATATTAATTTTTCAAATATCAAAACTATTAAACATGGAACAGTTCAAGTCTTGGTTTCCCCCAAAGTACTGTATCAGACATTTTGCAGTTCTATGTTCAGAATATACAGTAGACCTGATCAAACATCATTCTAAAGCTGTCGGACTGTGACGTCATCCCTCCTACAGCTCCCTCAACAGCTTGTTCAGGCTCCTCCAGTCCTGTAGCTCCAAAAGTCCAGCCGTCAGCCGTCTGACCCCCCAATCCTCCACAGCGGAGCTCTGCTTAAAGACAACAGGAGAATTTAGTCAAGACAAAGACAAATAAACTTCACAGAACATATAGTTCTAATAAAAATAAAATATATTAATAAACCTATTTACCACAGAGTGTGTAAAATACTGTTTTGGGGATTCTGTAATGTAAATAAACTGCCTGTGCTAATGTTAACCAGTGAACAGTGTTAGTGTTAACCAGTGAACAGTGCTAGTGTTAACCAGTGAACAGTGTTAGTGTTAACCAGTGAACAGTGTTAGTGTTAACCAGTGAACAGTGCTAGTGTTAACCAGTGAACAGTGCTAGTGTTAACCAGTGAACAGTGCTAGTGTTAACCAGTGAACAGTGCTAGTGTTAACCAGTGAACAGTGTTAGTGTTAACCAGTGACTGTCTGTATTATCGTCTGCATTAAATTAACCGGGAATTTACTTAATGCGCTTCTCATACAAATAAGTTAAGCGATATAACACTCGTATATGAGCATTAGTTCATCTCTGAAGCCAAACTATAACTTACTGAAGCCCCTCACACACACACACACACACACACCTCCCCCTCCTCCTCCTTAACTGATAAACACTTCAGTGTTGTTATTCAGCTCTTTAACTAAGCGCTCGCACTACCGCGGAAAGTCCCGGACAAAGTGTATAAAATATAAACCGGGTTATGAGCGTTACTATCTCCTGTACAGCTCCCCTCAGTCTGTGTCCCTCATCAACTGCATCACATTATATTACAGTCACAGAAATAACCTGCAGATTAACTCTTAACCAGAGAATAAATAAGCGCTGAATTTATCCAGACAACACGCGGTGAGATTCTCTCAGTATTTACAGAGAACACAAACACTCTTCATCGGGTAGTGCAGCTCTTGTAATAGGGACATTAATAGTATTGTCGAAGCTTGAGCATGTTTTTGAGTTAAAGTGGAGTGACATTGTGAGTGTGTGACACTGACAGTAAGCTGTAATATTAACTCCACACTCGGTAAACAGATCATTAAGTTCTCTAAAGTCACATCTGACCGCTGCTGCTGCTGCCAGTGATATTTAAAACAGCCAATAAAAAACTAAACTGGGAAATAAACTGTAAACTACCCCAAACACATTTTATAAAATAAAACATCACTTACCACGAATAGTCCGTTAAGCCGCCATCTTCATCTCTGTAGTTTGGTAGCGTCAGTTCGGCGGGGGTGGAGGCGGGTTGTTAAAATCACGTGATTGCAACTCAGCGCAGCTGGCTTGTTTTAACGTGTTATTGAGAACGAAGCGCCATCTAGTGGTGGCACCAGGTAAATGAATAAATAGGGCTTGAATGGGCGTGTTTACTGTGAAATCTTGACACGCCTTTCGGCCAGAAAAGGGAGGGGGGACTACGGCGTGCAAAGGCCATTCACACGCCATTCACACTTCAGCCACCCTGTCGCGGCTATTTGGCGTGGCTCCCACTGTAGAGAAACTACAGGACTCAGTTCTCACATCACCTTCCACGTTTCAAAATGGCGTGGTCTCCACTTCCATGAAACCGGAAAGTGCACATCTCCGGACAGAAGTTGCTGGGGAATGGGCCCATGGAACATGTTCCCCTACCAGACAGTGAGTCAGACTACTACAATCAGTAGTCCTTGGTTCCCAGAGGAACGGGGGGCTGCATCAAAATTTTTTGATTTCGCGGGCTGTACCGCTATCTAAAATAAATAATACAGTTTCAAAATGTTGACTGTTAAAGTGATTGCTCTCAAATCCTACCAAGCGATTGATTTGTGACAATCGACTGAAGGACGCTTGTAGATGCGGACATATTTCACTAGTTTTGACTCGTATCTTTAATTTGAAGTTTCACTCACACAACAGAAGTCCGATGATCTCTTTGTCTCTTGTAGTTTATTTTGTCAGCATCAAAGAATCAACACTGCATACAGTCGTCTTGAATAAATCCACTGTGATTACAACACCAGTTGCTGTATCTTATAAATTTCTTGGATTGCGATTAGCTTACGCATATAACAACACTTTTGTTGCATATATCTGATTATGGGTAGCTTACAGTCAAAAGTGTTTGTGTTTCCGTAGCCTTCCGCATCTAAACTGAAACTTTCTATCATGCGACAGTCATATTGTCATAATAGAATGACATGACAGACCAACTTACGAGTGTCAAAATGTATGCTTAACTAACAAATTTAAAGCTTATGGCTTATGTAATAAACTTAATGCTTAATGCTTTACTAATGAATAGAATAAGGTAAAATAACATGAAATAAAACAAATAAACACAACAACAAATTCATAACAAGTACGATATGGCTCTTACAACGCTTACTTTCATATAGAAATATTCCCACAACACAGGGAAAGACCTGAGGTTCGCTTTCGGGGGGCCAAGCTTACCAGTATTGGTTCCTTTCAGTTGGTCTAGCTTTCTCACCTGCACATATTAAAATGCATGGATGTAGTTCGGGCCTGTGCCCTAGTACTCTCAGGACGCACATACAGTAACTGCATCCTCACTCAGCTATCTTCCAAAAGTTCAGCATGCACCCTATGAGAGATGCTATAGCCCTCTCCTATGAGGCGCGTGGGCTCACTTCACCTCTAGGAATCAGGGCTCACTCAACCAGGGGGATTGCCTCATCTATTGCATTAGCAAGAGGTATTCCCCTGCAGCAACTGCGTGCAAAGCAGGTAGACCCAGTCCACTGCCGAATTGTTTCAGTGCCGGAGTCTCTGCAGGAAAGTTGTCCTCAGGCTTGTGCCCTAGTACTTTCAGGACGCACATAACTGCATCCTCACTGAGCTATCGGTCCATAAACAACATCACCCTATTGTTTTGAAGCCTTCTGTCCTCTGCCTTTACAGCTTCGGAGCAGGAGAGACTTCACTTACTGTGTCCAGTACGTGTTCTTCAGATTTATGTCCACCGCATCAGCCAGTGGTGTAGGTCAGAGCAGCCTTTGCACGTCTTGGGGCCGCGGGAGCGGCCGCCAATACACTGGGTGAGAGATGCATATTGCCCTCTCCTATGAGGCGCGTGGGTTCACTTCGCTTCTAGAAAGCAGGGCTCATTCAACCAGGGAGATTGCCTCCTTTTGCACCAGCAAGAGGTATTCCCCTGCAGCAATTGTGTGACGCGGAGGGTTGGTCCTCCCAAAAAAATTTGGCGTGTTTGCACACATGCTTCACAACCGGCAACATGACAAAATGGTTCCCATAGCGTTTTCACGCAGCATCCCTTTTTCAGGGAACAGGGTTACAGCAAAGTAACCCGAGATGTTTTATTGCCACAAGAATTGTCTGTGTAATCATTTATTTTAAAATGTACATTAAAATAATTATTAATCAATTAAACAAACAAATAAATAAACAAATAATCCATACTGTAGCCTAACAGTGTAATATGTTTGATGTCCTGTGAGGTATTTCTCTGTAATCTTATGTATTCTTCAGTAAATAAACGGTTGGGTCTTGGTCATGCACTTTTTAGACGGTCCCTTAGTGACTCCATCGCTATAAAGCGCCTGTAAGTAGCGTTTCTGAAAGATTTAGCTCCAGCAGGCTGTAACAGGTGAAGATACAAAAATATATTTATTTGTAACAGCTTCCATGTCCACTCCAGAGTAAGAAAATATGCAATTCTTCATTTTTGTGTGTTTATGTCTTGATAAACATATGAGATAATCTCGGTTCACCTCCATTGCTCAAATTTCCCCCTCTTGGTCGGCGACTGCGAGTGACGTCACTCTCCATACAATCCCGCCCCACAGTATAGCTCCACCCCTGACGCTGATTGACAGGTTTCCGTGTAACACATTGGAAATGCAATTGCAAATGGAATATACATACTAAAATATAAAAATAATATATAATATTAATTATAATATTAATATATAAAATATACATAAATTGCGTTTGAATTTTGGCTGACTTGACGCGCGACGCAGAGAAAAACGTGGTAATTGATTTTGCTGTTTAAATATGAGAGGTTCATGACTTGTAAGACATGGGAAATGCAAATGCAAATGGACTTTTGTTTTTCATTTGAAATGTGGTAGTCTGTGTGCGTTCACGAAGTCGAAAAAGCAAATGGTAATGCAAAGTTTGCAATTGCATTTGAATTATGGCACACTTTGTGCGTCCACATATGGGAAACGCAATTGCAAATGCAATTTGCAATTCCTTTTGAATATTGTCTGGGATATCACTCCATACTTCGTCACTTCAGCCTGCCCTTAAATGCTAAATAAATAAATGCTGCTCATTATGACAGCAGACACTTTTTTAAAATAAACCATAAAGTCCATGTATTTTCCATGTAACCTCCCCAAGTTCCAAAACAATTCATAGTTTTGGGGAGTAGTTAGCTACTATTAGTGACCCTAATTTAGCACGGTGCACTTTTTAGTCAAGACATTTTCCAAATAATAGAGGATTTCCAGGAATTCGTTAACTTTCCAGCAAGTGACAACACATAAGTGCTTTTCATTTTGTACATAACCAGTTCAATGTAATTTTTAATTAAACTACTTGCAACATGCACACTATCGCTTCCACTATAAAACAAGTTCAGTACTTGTAATTGTTGTAGAATGTGTGTAGATGCAAACACATCAGTCTACCCAGAACTGTCTAGAGAATGAGAAATGAAAAATGTGAAAACCTTACTGCCATATACTGTACATTCTGTAGGATCGGACTGGATAGGCTGGTCTTTGGTCCCTAAAGGCATGAATGAGCCTTGGGTGCCCATGATCCTGTTACTGGTAGATAGTTGATAATCAAAAAATGACAACACTGTAGGTAACTGTATCAATGAAGTATTACAGCTGACATCAGGCATCTAACCTACTGTAGTAGATAGAGCCAGCCAATATGAAATAACAAGCATTGATGAAAATCATTATAATTTTTATTGCAGCAAATTCCCAAGGGTCAAATGTCCACTTTAATTCACTGTTTTAAAAATATTAGATCAATGTATGCACAGCATTGGTAGTATGGTGGTTAGCACTGTGGCCTCAAACTCCACAGTCGAGGATTTGCTTTCTGGTCTGTGTGTGTCATGCTTGCATTTTCTACCCGTGGTTGATGGGTTTCCTCCATGTTCTCTGGTTTCCTTTCACAGCCCATGACTTGACATGGAGATTAAGCTAATTTCCAAATTCCTCATAGTGTGTGTGCCCTGCGATGGATTGGCATCCTGTCCAGGGTATACCCTCTCATGACCAAAGTCCCCTGGCATAGGCTTCAGGCCTCCCATGCACAATCCTGTACAGGATACGGTAAGTAGTATAGAGAGTAACTGAGCATGAGATTATTATATACTCATGAATGGTGGTAACGAACTAGATTCCAAAATCTAGGTTCTAAAAATCATTCTTGTAATTGTATTTTACACTAAAGTAATGTTAATGTTCTCTAACTTACCGTAGTGTACATATACAAAAATAAATTAATTGATTACATACACTGTTAAAAGCCCCCAGAAAATGTAGTACTATGATAAAAATGTAAATATTTCCCACAGATTGAGAAACTAGTTTCAGTGTACTTTTTGACAGTAGCTAGCAAAACCTATGATCAATGATGTCATGATGAATCTTTTTAATAGGCAAAGACTGAAGAACCATTTGAAATATAATTGCAGGGGAAGAATGAAGTCAGATACAGATAACTAATATGCAGAACAAAACCTGAAGAGTCAGACAGCAGGCCATAATCCTTATTCAATAGGTAAGAGTAGAGCTAGGGGAATTTTTAAACAGATGCTCAGTCCCCTTTGAAAAGTCAATATTTTTCTCAATGATGAGTTGCATAGAAACTTCATCAAGCTCTGTTGATTGGCCATGTGCCGCTTCATATTAGTCAGATAATGTCATTGAGTTTAGCTATGGGCTTTGATCCAAGATCTGAAATGTACCTTTGATTCATTTACCAAAGACCGCATTAATTAAAAGCCTTAGGAGTATAAGGACAGATGGCCATTGGGTCTCATATGACTTCTATTTCCTCATGTTTGGCCCATTCAGATGCATACAGCCTTCACAGTGCCACTATTGTGTCTTATGTCCCAGGGTGCATCAGCCTACAGGGCTGGAGATTTCATTTATTTAAAGGAGCAAAAAAGGTCACTGCTTAGAGCAAAAGCAAGGCAATAGAATGACTTAAACCCAATCATGTTTTGTCAAGAGCCTTTGTTCCACTTATCTGGCATGGTGCTTCCAAGAGTATAGCAACACGATAACAATGATACTTGACATCAAGCCACTACCATACCATTTCAAACATAGCTCACAATCAGAAGTGTAATGACACAGAAAACTCTGTCTAGCAGAGGTGGAAGAGTTAGTGTGCCCACAGGAGAGCTGCTTAGGCTGGCATATTTTTGCACCTGTCCAGTTAACATTAAATAAAAAGTCTTCTTTAAAAAATGTGTCAGCACTTACATAGAGAAACCTGTCTAAGCTAAAAAAGTTATGTTAAAGCCTGATCCAGGAAATCTTAACGTTTTGGAGAGTAAAACATTTTATCTTGTCAAACCTTGAGAAGTGTACAGCAGACTATCCTAAAGCAGACTTACTCATGTCAGAGTGAACCCAGTGTCTATCAAGCACAAACAGCTGGTATTACAAGAAAGTGTAATGTAATACAAGGATGATATAGGAAACCAAAATTAATAATTGCTTAATAGTTGAAATTGAAGTCTGTTTTTTATGGTGAGAAACTCACATGGCTATATTAAAAATAAAGATATTCCAATGCCACCCGCATGGGTCAAAGTAAGTGGCACAGTCTGTAGTGCCTGAAATAGGGGAGAGAAGCTGCCTGCCAATAGCGGCATTAAAAATAGAAGCACTTTCAACAAGAAAACACATTTGATATTCTTATGTTATATTAGGAGGATAAATGATTTGTAATAGGGTGGATATAACATTGGAAGATTATATAAACCTCAACATCTCCAGGTATATATTTGCCTTTGCTTTGTTTAGTAAGAGTTTTGCTCCAAGTGTCAAGATACAGTATGCTATATGAACCTCTGCTAAGTGTTGACTTAATTTATGCATTGTCCTTTTGGTTGGGTTGCTATATTTTACTATTTGAGGGTGAGTCAAAGATTACTCCGGTTATATTAAAACTTCTGTTTACTGCACTTATGTTGGTCGTCTTATCTCTCTAGTCACTGCAATACACGTGTGAAAGTATTACTGCAATGTGTATTTTTTCTCTTTTTTTTTTGTATTATGACGGTGTATCTGGTGCCAAAACAACTCATGTAAGATCATAAGAACATAAACAGAAGATTTTGGATATCTGCTAACAAAATGTCGACCAATACCGATAAGGTTAAAGTTTCTTAAAGAGAATAATTCCTGGTGACGAGACATGGATTCATTACTACAAGCCTGAGAGTAAATGTAATACTCTACGTCCATGAGTCCCCCAGATCTGCCCCTTTACCCAAGACAAATCTGTTTATAAAAATGTATGATTAAATAAATAGGCTTTTAGCCTAGACTTAAACAGCAACGTATGGAACGCAACCATCCTCAATCACCGACCAAGATAAAGGTCAAAAGTTAACCATCAGCTGGAAAATTGAAGCTTACACTTTTCTGTGAGTCTCAAGATTATTATTGGAACATAGTTTCATATGTTCTGAAACCATGGCACTAATAACAAGCAGGAATGTGATGCGCCACTATGACATAATGTTCGTTACAGCAAACATAACCACAGCTGTCCAAGGTGAGGGCATGTAAAATACCCGGACTGAGCGCCCAGTGTTATGTGCTAAAATGCCCACCGCCCACCCCAGATCCCCCAAAGTATAGCGCCCCCTACATAATTCCTATAAAAATATCTATTACAACACAATTTCATCTATAAAAATAAAAGAAACACTTGTCTGTACATTGGTTAGAACTCTCACTTTCAATGATAAGAGAAATGCCTAATTTCACCTGCACCATAAGTGAAGTCAAAATGTTGAGTAAAAGCGATGTTATGAACAGTTACATGCCGGATTTAATAATCTACTTTAAAATAAGCTACAGTACTAATAACTACTTCCTCAATGTAAACAAGCTGATTTTACAGAAAGATGTATGTGGACTTCCACCTAAAATAGTAATACCACTGATTACATTAAGCTGATCAGCTTATTTGTAGCTTTGACTATTTAAACTCTCTTTCTACAAACTCTTTCCCATCTAGAAAATAAATAAATGTTTAGAGTGCTGCCATTTCTGCCTGTCTGCTGTTTTCAGAGCTTCGAACTAAAATATCCAACTGCTTTAAACCTTTGTGATTTGACAAGCAATATTACACTTGGAGTCGTGCTGATGTACTGAACATCACCACAGCTGTGATACAGTTGCAGGCATGAGGCCACTGCCCAAGTGCCAAAAATAATACAGCCGTGCTGGTATTCAGATCAACAGCATGAACTCGAGTGTGATATTGTTTTCATATGACATTTCCATTATTATTTAACCAGGTATTTTGCTCCATTAACGCATATCTGTCAGTGACTGGCAGAACAAACTAACTTATTGGTTGTCAGTTAGAGACTGGAAGTAATTAACCGTGGTAAAAGTAGTACTGTAAGAAATTCTTGCATGTATTTTGTAGCCAAAAGGTGAGGAGAATAAACCATGGAGGTGTTGAACAATCCTAAAATTTACTTAAACTTACTCCACTTTAGAATACAGTGGAACCTCGGATTACGAGCATAATTTGTTCCGGAAGCGGGCTCGTATTCCAAAACACCTGTAAACCAAATTTTATTTTTGAAATATAATAACTATAGAAATAATGGAAACTCAAATTATTCTTTCTACAGCCCAAAAAATAAATACATAAAAATAATTAATACAAAATATAAAGTAAAAATAAAACAAATTAACCTTCACTTTAAAAAAAAGTAAAAATAAATAAAGATAAGATAAGTTTTTCCGTTTGTGCACACAGGCGCTGTGTGTGTGTAATGTGCGTGCACACACACACACACACACACACACACACACACACACACACACACACACACACACACACACACACACACACACACACATTAACTGAGAGACTGTTTTATCGGAAAAATTAGCAAGGAACATCACTAATCACACTCGCACGAGCGCATACTAAAGGAACCACATCTGTAAAGTAAAAAAAAAAAGAAAAAAGAACCTGCACTTTACATTTGGGAGGGGTGCTGTAAATGCGAGAGAGAGAGAGTGTGTGTGTGTGTGTGTGTGTGAAGGAGCACGGTGTCAAATTACGAGCGTGCGTGCACGCACACACACACACACACACCCTGTGTTGGTTGTAGACTCTCTTGTTCCACAATCTCAATGAAGTGGCCTTGAACAGGGGTTAGACAGGGATTTGAGATTCAGCCTTGTGTTAGCTAGTTAGCTTTGTGGGTTGCATTAGCCATAAACAGAATGGTTCAGAGGCATTGAGAATGACTTAGATGCAATTACTAAGAAGATAAGGTGTTGTTTAAAGTGAATTTCCATCTTCCAGTGGAAAGCAGCAAACTATCTCCACATCGTGAATATGAACTCATATTTATTTCAATCTGTGATGCAGATAGACTATGGTCACAACTAGCACACATGCAAATTAGTACATCACACACACATCTGTATGACAAGTATGTTCATAATTGTCTCAGTTTACCCCACACACAATTACAACAAATTGTGCTTGCAAACTGCAATTATCACTACAGTTTCCTTCTATTCAGAGAGTTTAATTAAAATAATTATCTTTCTCAATAGCTTGACATGACCAAAATTTATGAGGCAACACTTATGCAATAAGTAGGAGCCTTTTACAGAGTTAATAAAACAGACATACAGTAGATTTGTGAAACTGTTATGATTACAGCGCTTTCTAAAAAAAAATATCTATACATACAGTATATACCATGTTTAAGCTTCTTGGGTGGGAGAGACTTCACCGACAATGTTCAGTAATTCCACCTTTAATTTAGTTTCCTTTTTCGTTTTAAAACAAAATGAAAGACTTGCATAATCTACAGTGCTTCATCCTTTAAATATTCTATGCTTTTTCACAGGAAGAGCTACTTTTGTACTATTAAAGAGGACTCTGTATTAATACATAGGAATAAGTCCTTATCTAGTTTCCCTTTCCCTTTTTCTGCAGACAATTTGCATTTTAATTTGATGCTTCAACCTATCCTTAACATAATTAAATAGAGAGTATTCTAGATATGATTCCCTGACCCACTGCAAGCTCTGAAAGAGCACAAAAACCAAAAGTATTTTTGCTTACCGCCAAAAAAGAAAACTAAATAAGCTTCCTATTTTTAGATAAGAATGAAAGCAAACATTTGTTTCATAAAACACCATATCATTTGAGATTTATGGACAAAAAGGTGAAATTTTTAGCTTTAATTAATGGAGAGTAGCTTTTTATTAATATTTAAAAAAAAAAAGCATTTGCAATATTTCTTTTCTTTGCTATTGAATATGGCATATAAATAAGGGACTGTTGTCATCTTTCTCTCAGATTGTGTATTGTTTTCCTTTAGTAACTGCAGGGCATATATCTATGAAATTGGAAATGGTCTTGCCAAGCATTTGGTTGTTTACAGCTTCTTAGAATTTTGCATTTAGGTCAATATTGGGTTAGGCTGTGAGGGAAATAGCTTGTGCAGAAGTGGTTCTATGATGCATGAAGAGTCTAGCTGTCCTAATAAGTGGGAAAAAAATGAAGCATGCCATTTGATATTTAGATATGAGAAAGATGAGGTGCACACAATGTAGCCATTGACCTGCACTTTTCTTGATGTGTAGAAGTATAATTAATGTTTTGTAAATCCTGTTTCAATAGCGGCGACAATCATATTACATTCTATATTTTGCCAATGTTTCTCTCAAAATTATTTTGGACACTTTATTGGCCTTGCCTGCCATGGGTTCAATTCCCAGCCAATGACCAAACCCCAAACACTGGCCCAAGCCTGGATAAAAATGGTAGGCTATCTGGCGGGAAAACCTTTGCCAAATTGCGTGCAGATTGGATGGTCCACTGTGGCAACCCTTTGACAGGAGCAGCTGAAAAGCAGCTGACAAACACAACAACATTTTCCATCTTTCTAAAACAGTATAAGAAAAAAGTACATTTGGTTAATTTTATATTTTACTAGAGTTACTCCTTTCTCCTGACTAAATATATTTTGTGATAGATTAGTTATAAACCTCAGAGCTCTCTGTGACAAACCTTGTGGTTTGGGTGAGATTTTATTTAAACAGTCAAAACTAGGCAAGGTAAAATACTTGAATCAAAATAATAAGAGAATAGTAATGAACTGAGGCAATTCTGTGAAAAGCAGTGTGTTTTCTTGACTCTGTTGGTAACAGTGGAATTCCCTGTGATGTCGTAATGAGCATTTTCTGATTTAGACAGTGGTTTTTAAAGCAAGGTCATGCACATTGAAAATCCAGCCAAAGGTACTGATGGGGAGAGTCGAAATCCAAAAACAGGCCCAATCACACACAAAGAGAAATAGAGGTACAGTAACAGGACTAGAGGTGACTATAGAGATGCTCCAGTGGAGAGTGAAGATCTTCTTAAAGCTACAGTAGGAGTTACCTGATAGATTTCAGGTGAGAGAGCCAAGAACAATTGGCTGAAGGAATTAGTTTTGAGAAATGAAAAAAAAGAAAGAAAGCCTGGAGTGGATTAAAAAAGAGTTATGACCTGTATGTGCCAGACTCATCTGGCTGGCTCATGACACTTTAACATTTTTTGTCTTGTAGGCCAATAAAGTTTTTTTGAGGCTGTAATAAATCAGTTAGAGGAATTACAAATCAATTCTGACATACAGAAATGCCAACCTTGATATGAAGATGTACATGAATAATAATTATGGGACTCTGTTCTGCAAAACAGGAGAAAAATTAAATCTTTTTTTTTTTTTTTTTTTTTAGAAAAAGTTCTGCTTGAAATGTTATGCTCCTGTTGTATGGGAAATTACTTTTAGGTACTGTACCTTTGTAAAATAATAATAAATATAATAAATAATCATAGAAAGTTTATGGTGCTACTTGGGTTTTTTATAAATCCTTTCCATGCTGGGAATTTATAATGTGATATTGCTGGATTATTGTGTGGGTTTCCCAATCAGAAATAATGATATAGACAAGTCTTTTATTTTGTGACCATAGTCTCATGTCTGCGCTGTTTCATCCATCTCTTTGTAGTGGTGCTAATTAGTCAGATCTTCATGTTCTATTTAAATAATGAAACAGCGACTGACTGGAGACATGAAGGTGCTTTTGCATTGCAACAGAATGACTTTGGAAGCCCATGGGATAGACTTAGATAGCCTGATGCTGTAAACCACAGGGATCTATTTGTCACATATTAAATTAAATTATTATTTATTTCTTCTTCTAAAGGTTTAACTAATTAAAACATATTTGGCAATGAATTTAATTATCACTTTGTTGGGGTGTATTATGAAGCACACGAAAAACACATTACTGTAGAGGGCACCTCCTGTAAAATATGGGATTTCTGTCTCATGAGGTAACTTTCATATGAGTACAATTTGTCTTGTAATCATCAATCCTTTGTTAATAGGAATCTGAGAAACAATGAAAGCACTGTGTAGTGTTTTCAACCACGCTAATTAATTGGTATGCATTACATTGAGTTGTTATTGCGTTTCCACTTATTCTAGATGTGTCAGAAGTCACCAGGATAGTTGCTTAGTGGTTAGCACTGTTGCCTTCCACTCCCAGGGCTAGTCTGTTTCCATAGGGGTTTAATTTTTTCTAATGCTTAATGGTTCCTTTGGTTTCTAAAGACATCTGCATGTACCCCACCTTGTGCCCTGAGCTCCATGGGATTGGCTCAGAGTGACTAATATCTCCAAGTTTTACAGAGAATTGTCTGAAAAAATATATATATGCTTGGTTTTAACGAAACTTTATTCTTTCATGAGTTATTGTAACTTATTATTAATTATTATTAACATATTATTAACCTATTCTTATTATTAGTTATTGTTAACTGGGTGGTCTCGTAGGGTGTCTTGCATTGAAATCTGCTGCAATGACCCAGTTACTGTGTTCACCAGACATCAACACAATTTCTATCCGCTCCTCACGTGTTAACCTCTGCGACATGACAATGGCTGTAAACAAAGAGAAACTTGTAAATAACTCATAAAAGCATAAAGTTACATTAAAACCAAGCACACCATTGTTTTTCTTGTGAAATTCCCAATAAGTTTGATGTGTCACATGACCCTCTTCCTATTGAAAAAAACAAAGGTTGGACTTTGAAAATGGCCACCATGGTCGCCACCCATCTTGAAAAGTTTTCCCCCTCACATATACTAATGTGCCACAAACAGGAAGTTAATATCACCAACCATTCCCATTTTATTAAGGTGTATCCATATAAATGCCCAACCTGTAGAATGGACATTCTCCTGTTGAAAATTCCTTGTTGATGCCAGGGGTCAGAGGAGAGTGGCCAGTCTGGATTGAGCTGATAGAAAGGAAACAGTAATGCCAATAACATCTCATTACAACCGATGTATGCTGAACAGCATTTCTGCATGCACAATATGTCAGACCTTGAAGCAGATGTACTACAACAGCAGAAGACCACACAGAGTGCTGCTCCTGTCAGTTAAGAACAAGAAACTGAAGCTAAAGCTTGCATGGACTAATCAAACTTATATGAATTTTTACATATATCATGATAGCATGGATCCATCCTGCCTTGTATCAACGATTCAAGCTGCTGGTGGTGTAATGGTGTGGGTGTCACGAGTCACGGTCTGTCGGCCGTCTTTTTCCCACGCTGTCACTTTTCCTCACGTGCTCATGTTTGTTCCCTAGCCCATCTTGCGCATTTCCCACGCCCCCGTTTCCACCCCGTCTGCTCACCTGTTTCTCATTCCCTTACTGATTACTCCAGCGATTTAAGCATGCGCGGCGCACTGCTCAGATCGCTGGATTATTGTGTGTGTTATACCTCGATTCTCTCGCGTTTTCTTTTCTCTAGCTTTCACGTTACGACCTCGCTTTGTTTTTTTCTCGTTTTTGATTTTCTGCTTGCCGATTTGTATTGTTCGCCTGCCCTTTTGATCTCCCGGTCTCGACCCACGCTTCTCCCTTTTGATTTACGACTCCCGTCTCTCGTCCTTTTGGTTTCGTTTTTGCCTCGCTGATTGACTTCCCGGTTTTGACCTCGTGCTTTCCCTTTTTGATTACGGCTCTCGTCTAGTGTTTTTGCTTTGGACGCTTCGCTGACGGACTCACGGCTTTCGACCCTTGTTTCGACCCTCGCCGACGTCACGTCTCAGCTTCAGAGACTCCAACTCTCTCTACCGCAAGGAGCAAGTTCCCACGCGCAACAGGAGCCAAGCCTCCCCGCCCCTCCCACCTACGAGGGAGATCCAGGCACCTGTCGCTCCTTCCTATCTCAGTGTTCCCTGATCTTCGAGCTCCAAGCCTCCGCCTTTTCCACCGAACGATCCAAGGTGGCCTACGTCATCACGCTCCTGTCTGGACGAGCCCGGGAATGGAGCACCGCGCTTTGGGATGCCCACGACCCCTGCTGTTCCAATTTTGAGGACTTCGCCAGGGAGATGAAGAGGGTGTTCGACCGCTCATGCCATGGCAGAGAGGCGGGCCGAAGGCTGCTGAATCTCCGCCAGGGCTCGCGCTCGGCCTATGACTATGCCATTGAGTTCCAGACCCTGGCCCTTCCCAGCGGTTGGAACAACCGAGCGCTATGCGACGTCTTTTTGGAGGGCCTGACAGAGAAGCTCCAAGATGAGCTAATCTCACGAGAGCTCCCCTCGTCTCTCCAAGAGCTTGTGGACCTGGCCGGTCGAGTAGATGCCCGCCTCCGTCTTTGTAGGTCAGCCCGGTTTTCTCCACCCAGAGCTCTACCGCGACTCCCACCTCCACGAGTTGAACCCCACTGTGTTACTGTGGGAAACCAGGACACCTGCTCAAGAACTGTCCAGCAAAAGGGGGCGCCCTGTAGTTCAGCTGGGAGCACTAGAGGGCGAAACTCCAATGAGGCTCCCAGACCAACGTCATCTGCTTCCCATCCTCCTCATCCATGAGCAACAGACCCACCTAGTGCAGGCACTGATCGACTCGGGTTCAGATCGTAACCTGCTGAATGCGGCTTCAGCCAAAATCCTGGGTATTCCTGCGCTGCCCTTGGAGAACCACCTCAAGGTCCAGGCCCTCGACGGGAGTCCGCTCCCACCTATCACCCACAGAACCCCTCTCATTGGTCTAAAAGTCTCCGGCAATCACTCAGAACAGACGTCGCTGTTCATCATGGAGGGGTCACATGCCACGGTCGTCCTGGGCTTCCCCTGGTTAATCCAACACAACCCGCACACTGATTGGGTCAGGAACTCGATCGTAGCCTGGAGCCCGTCATGTTCTACGTCACGCTTACGCGCCGCCACTACGCCCTGCCTCGACCCTACCCCCACAAAGGAGCCATCGGACCTCACCTGTGTTCCCCCAGAATACCATGACCTCAGGACTGTGTTTAGCAAATCACGTGCAGTCTCTCTTCCCCCCCACCGACCATACGACTGCGCCATTGACCTCCTTCCAGGCACCACCAGGCAAGAAAGATGGTTCCCTTCGCCCATGCATTGATTATAGGGGCCTTAACGACATCACCATAAAGAACCAGTACCCCCTTCCCCCGATGTCTACTGCCTTCGAACTCCTTCAGGGGGCCAGCACCTTCACCAAGCTCGATCTGCGCAATGCCTATCACCTTGTCCGCATCCGGGAAGGGGATGAATGGAAAACAGCTTTCAATACGCCAACTGGACATTATGAATATCTGGTGGTCCCCTTTGGACTTACTAATGCCCCCGGAGTGTTTCAGGCCTTAATTAACGACGTTCTCAGGGACTTCCTAAATTCTTCCGTATTCGTCTATCTAGACGATATCCTGATCTACTCTCACAACCCAGAAGAACACCAACATCACATCAGGCAGGTGCTGCAGAGGCTGCTGGAGAACAACTTGTTCATCAAGGCTGAGAAGTGCGAGTTCCACACCACATCTACCACGTTCCTCGGATTCACCATCAGCCCCAAGGGCATCGAGATGGAACCTGCTAAGCTTCAAGCGGTCACTAGGTGGCCCACCCCCACCTCTCGGCATGAACTCCAGAGGTTCTTAGGCTTTGCTAATTTTTATCGTCGGTTTATCCGAGGCTACAGCTCCATCGCCGCCCCTCTAACAGCCCTGACCTCTACCAAGACCCATTTCTGCTGGAACCAGGAATCTGAGAAAGCCTTCAGCGAGCTGAAGAAACGGTTCACCTCCGCCCCTATCCTCACCATCCCAGATCGGTCACGGCAGTTCATCGTGGAGATCGACGCCTCCAGCACCGGAGTAGGAGGCATCAACCGGGATAATAAGCTGCACCCCTGCTCCTTCTTCTCCCACCGCCTAACTCCTGCTGAAAGCAATTACGGCATCGGAGATCGTGAACTCTTAGCCATCAAGTTAGCACTGGAGGAATGGAGACACTGGCTAGAGGGAACGGAGGTCCCATTCCTAGTTTGGACCGATCACGAGAACCTCGAGTACCTACGAAGCGCCAAGAGGCTCAATTCTCGTCAGGCCCGGTGGTCCCTGTTCTTTGCGAGGTTCAACTTCACCCTCTCCTACCGACCAGGGTCTAAGAACACCAAGCCGGACACTCTCTCAAGACTATTTACGACCACCCAAGACCCTGCCCCATGTGAGACGATTCTGCCACCCCCCCTTTCCTTTGGGTAACCCAGTTTTCTACCACAGTCCCACAATCTACAAAAACGTCTCGGGTTACTTTGCTGTAACCCTGTTCCCAGAAAAGGGGGGAACGAGATGCTGCGTGAAAACGCTATGGGAAACATTTTGTCATGTTGCCGGTTGTGAAGCATGTGTGTATCAAACACACCAAATTCTGGCTTATATAACCTCGGTTAATCTTGATGAGAGTGACATGGACATCCAGACTATAAAATTTTTCAAATGTGTGCGGAGAGGACCGACACGCTGCGTCACACACTTGCTGCAGAGGAGTACCTCTTGCAAGAGCAATAGATGAGGCGACCCCTCTGGTCGAATGGGCCCTGATTCCTATAGGTGAAGTGAGTCCACGCGCCTCATAGGAGAGAGAAATAGCATCACTCATTCAGTGACAAGTCCGCGTATTTGGTACCTTACACTTGACTACAATTATAAACCAATAAAATTTTTTCACAACTGACAGGTTCCTCTTGAGAGAGGAAATGGCCATAAGAAAAAACATCTTAAGAGTCAAAGCCTGTCAGGTGATGACTCTAGTGGCTTCAATCAGAACGTGGCAGGCTGAAATAGCGGCCATGTACGTTCTGCTTTTTTTTTTTAGGATACTAGGGCCCGAAGACAATTTCTCTTGGAGGAACTCCAGCACTGAAGCAATTCGGCAGTGGACTGGGTCAACCTGCTTAGCACACACTTGCTGCAGGGGGGATACCTCTTGCTAGTGCAATAGATGAGGCGATCCCCTTGGTTGAATGAGCCCTGATTCCTACAGGCGAAGTGAGCCCATGCGCCTCATAGGAGAGGGCAATTGCATCTCTCATCCAGTGTAGTTCGGTCGCACCGCCGGTTGCGGTCCCAAACATGTACTGTAAAAGCTGCTCTGACTTACGCCACTGGCTGATGTGGTGGACGTAAATCTGAAGAGCATGTACTGGACAAAGTAAGTGAAGTCTCTCCTGCTCCGAAGCTGTAAAGGCGGTGGACAGAAGGCTTCAAAAACAATAGGGTGCATGTTGGGTTTATGGAACTTTCAGAAAATAGTTGAGTGAGGATGCAGTTAAGTACGTCCTGAGAGTACTAGGGCACAAGCCCGAGGACAAGCTTTTCCCGCAGAAACTCCAGGTTTCTCCAGGTTTCTGGAAACTCCAGAACTGGGTTTACCTGCTTAGCACAGTCTTTCCTGCTCCGAACCTGTAAAAGGCGGAGGACAGAGGCTTCAAAACAATAGGGTGCATGTAGAAATGGAACTCCCTGACGTGGCAGGCTAAATAGCAGTTACGTACGTCCTGAGAGTACTAGGGCACAAGCCCGAGCACAACTTTTCTTGCAGAAACTCCAGCACTGAAACAATTCGGCAGTGGACTGGGTCTAACTGCTTCGTCATGCACGACGTTTCACATACATTCCTTCTGAGGGCATAAGCTCTTCTAGGGGAGGGAGCCCTCTACAATAGTCTTAATTATGCCGGCTGGAAGACCAGCTTGACTCCCGGAAGCAGAGCTATCAGGAAAAATTAATAGAGACGTAACCTGGGCCACTTACGGGCCAAGGTGTCCAGACTCAGGGGATGGAAGAGTCAGAGAGCAGCAAAGGGGACATTTGCTGATCTTACGAGGTAAAGAGGCCCACCTCAGCTAGCTGAAATCTCTCCCAGATTGACTGACTACTTTGGGGTGTGGTTTCCAATCCCCGTGTGTCAGAGCTTGACTGGACAGTACAATTGCTCCTCATTCATATGCCCTGAAATGTAAATCGCCCTGAGGGAGAGGAACCTGGTACGCTATCTGTATAGCGGCGCGAGCACAGTCCACTCTGTCAATAATATACCATAGGGCAGTGGTGGCTCAGAGGGCTAAGGCACTGAGTTACTGATTGGAAGATTGGCGGTTCGGTCCCCAGCTCCACCAGGTTGCCACTGTTGGGCCCTTGAGTAATGCCCTTAACCCTATCTGCTCCAGGGGCGCTGTATCATGGCTGACCCTGCGCTCTGACACCAGTTGTGCTGGGATATGCGATGAAGGAATTTTACTGTGCTGTAATGTATACGTGACAAATAAAGGCTTAACTTTAAAACTATATTGTAGTCCATCCGCACTAGGTTAGCCTCTCAACTGCTGGAGGAAGTGCTTTAGGGCCAGAAATAAAGCCATCATTTCGAGGCAATTGATGTGCCGCGCAAGAAGAAGGCCTCTCCAGCTCCCTTGGGCTGGACGGTCATCTAAGACCGCACCCCGGCCCGTGAGGGAAGTGTCTGTCGTTAGCATCTGCGATGACAAGACGAACTTAGAGTGGGACCCAGAGTCAGAAACCGGGATCTTGAACCACATAGGAAGGGTACGGAGCACTTGGCGCGTAACCTTTATTGGGGTTTTTCCCCTAGAGTGAAATGACCTGTCTTTGCCACAACTAGAAATGCTCTCATGTGCAGAAGGCCCAAAGGTGTCACCATGGATACAGCTGCCATGAGAGCTAAGATTTCTGAAAGTGATGATCACTTTCTGGTCTAGCTTGATTTCCTTGTAGAATGGATACGTTTACTTTTGGGTCTCAACCCTAGAACCAAAGATGAGCTAGGACGACATGCTGATGTCGAAGCCCTAGCTACTGAGACTGGGCCAGCCAGTTGTCTATGTAATTCAATACATCCATGCATTTTATATATGTGCGGGTGAGGGAGCTAGACCAAATGGAAGGACCCGATACTGGTAAGCTTCGTCCCCGAAAGCGAAACTCAGGTCTTTCCCTGTGTTGTGGCAATATTTCTATATGAAAGTAAGTGTCCTTCAATCGATTGTCTAAAAATTTGGACGCAGCCCCCCGTTCCTCTGGGAACTAAGGAATACCGTCTGTAGTAGCCTGACTTACTGTCTGGTAGGGAAACGTGTTCCATGGCCCCATTCCCCAGCAGGTTCTGTCAGGAGATGCGCACTTTCCGGTTTCATGGATGTGGAGACCACGCCATTTTGAAACGCGGAGGGTGATGTGAGAACTGAATCCTGTAGTTTCTCTACAGTGCTTAGTACCAAAGGAGACATACTTGGCAGTAGCTTCCACGCTGCCAGTTTCTCAGAAAGGGGAAAAGTTTCGGCGGCTTGGTTAAATGGGGGGGTGTTAAATGTTCGGCATCCTGAAACATGGCAGGAAAAACCGAAGAACTAACACTTTATTGGAGACTGGTGTTGCCCGAAACACCAGTGGTGTTGGAGCAAGAACACCGACCTCCTGGGGGTGTCAGGGAGAACACTTCATTCTTGAAAGGAATTCTGCATGCCTCTCCCCATTGGGGGGCCACCCCATGGTCCTGGGCACATGAACCTCAGGGCTCCTTTGTGAAGAAGACAATATGCCAGTCTGACCTTTTTGAAGCGGATAGTGAGGCGCGTCAAACCCCAATCTTTACGAGGGGTGGCAGGCTCAAAAACGCACTACTTGTATTTCACACCTCACCAGAATCAGACCCGGTCGAGACTGGGTGGCCGACAGTCCCGACTCTTGAGCACGGTGGGGAAGGAATTTCCCAAAGGCTTGCTTATATATAACTTCGCCTAATGAACCTAGTGGCGACCGAGTTAACGATATCGCCAAACAGGCCGAAAGGCGAGATAGGGGCATCCAGGAGGAATGCACGATTCTTATCCTTGATGCGCCTGAGAAACCCATCGCAGCCATAAAACGGCCGATAGCACGAGCCGTCTGCTTTTGTTACACGCAGAGACAAGTCTGTTTCCCGGCGTAATTCCAATACGCCCTGTCTGAAGAGCCCCGCCAGTGCTCAAGTCTCTGAGCCAGTCAGCGTGGTAGGCCATGGTGTGCCATGGAGCAGGAACCTGACCTGCTGCCTGCAAAGCTTTTCCCTCCAGATACGATGAAAGTCTACACAGCTTAAAGGAAGTATTACCTTTCAGGAAGGATGATGCCCCAGGAGAGAGAGAGCCTGTGAAGCGTCTCTTCTATCAGGGCGTCATCATATAACTTCGCGCTTCCACATCAATTACATTTAAGAAAATAAATAAGTCGATGTCAGGAAAACACGGGATAATACAGCTTACTTCATGAAAGGGTTAACTCAAATGGAGAGCGCTAAGAGGGGGAAGAGAGAGCGTATTCAGAGGAATTTCCCAATCCGATGAGAACGCAAAAGAAAGGAGTTTTAAAATCCATTTCTCACAGCTTTGTCGGATACAGTTTCAAGCCCCCCAAAAATGCGCCGCGGCTCGAAGCTTTTCAAGGAATGCGGGGCACACGCGAGCACTTAATTGAAGCAGTAAAGTGTAGAGATCATCCTCCGTATACAGTATGGATTATCACACACAAGGACATCTTGTTTTAAACTCCGATATCTGTGAGTTAAACACTTCTTATTTTTCTGGTTTAAACACAGACACACTAACACAACAAGGTCAAAGTGAAGACAAAGAATCTGAGGAATGCTTCCGGCTCACTACTATTTATAACCTACAGATGACGTCACCTGACCGAGGTTATATAAGCCAAAATTTGGCGTGTTTGATACACACATGCTTCACATCCGGCAACATGACAAGATGTTTCCCATAGCGTTATCACGCATCATCGAGTGTAGCCTTTGAAAGGGAACATGTAGATTAGGCTAATTGGCATTCTCAAATTCCCCGTAGTGTGTGAATGTGTATGTGTGTGCCCTCTGATGGATTGACACCCCGTCCAGGGGGTACTCTGCTTCATGTCCTACAGTAAGTCTCCGGGGATAGATCGTGTATACAGGATAATGTGGTATAGACGATGAGTGAGTGCTCCATTAATGATGTTAATAGTTTTATATCAAACAATCCTAATTTATTGCAGGCCTTAATGCAACCTTTATTTCCCCAGGCCAAACATATGTAAAATAAATGTTTTAATTGTACCTTTTTTAGGCTCACTGTAGTGCCATATTTCAGCATTGCCCATGTCTCTCTGCAAACTCTGCCTATGATGTAATCCTACTTAAGGGTTGAGCATATCACTTTTAATATAATGTTATAATGTTATAAAGTTATGATTCCTATATCCTGACCATGCAGGAAAATCTGAGAAATCAGGATGAAAAGTCGACAAAGCAAATGCCCTAGGTCCAATTATTAATGATTGGCTTTGAGCACTCCCACCTACGGAGGTCACTACCTTAACAGTCTCTATTCATTGCTTTGCAGTAGGCTTTCCCCGTGTTTTTTCCTATTGGGCTATATTCATTATACCCTCCCCATGCACCATTTTCTCCCCTCTGTTTCCTTTCAGGAGATAGAAAGTACATAACACAAGCAGCCATTATCTGCCACCAGTCCCAGACCAGGCTTCCTATTTTATTCATCAGGGAAAAGAAAAGAGAAGATCAGAAGAGACTACTGCAGTGCAGTGAATGAAGGTACACCATTGACAGAAATCAAAACGTAACAGAAGCACATATTCTGTCTATGTCTGACTGACACTTCCCTCCAGATACAATCATGCTACATTATAGTACCTAGGATCTATACAATTTTAGCGGCTGGCTGCACTTGGCTTATATACACATAGAATGAAGTCTAATATAAACAAGAACATCAGCCTGCAAATCAAACCTTTCCTTACAAAATGCTTTCTCTCCTGCACACAAGCCTAATACTTTTATTAACCTTCTGCCATACTATTTTATGCAACTTTATTGATTGAATTGTGTGGGGTTTTTTTTCATTATTCACAGCAAAATATAATTCTTACTTTGTATATTAATTGTGTTTCAGCTGTGGATAAAAGCCATTCCCACATGTGTTCTTACACAAATTTTACATGAAAGACATTTCACAAATGACAACCCCTTCACTTACTGTACCCTAACCTTAACTTCTGGTTTATTTATTTATTTATTTATTTACTTTTGTAGGTAAAAGTAAATAAATAAATAAACCAGAAGTTAAGGTTAGGGTACAGTAAGATGGCTCATGCTAATTCTTTAAGCGTGTAATGGTGAGATTGAATCACTGAATCTTACTGTAAGAGCCATATCGTACTTGTTATGAATTTGTTGTTTATTTCATTTTATTTTATTTGTTGTTATTTCATTTATTCTACCTTGTTCTATTCATTAGTAATGCATTAAGCATTAAGTTTGTTACATAAGCCATAAGCTTTATATTTCTTAGTCATGCATCCATTTTGACAATCGTAAGTTGGTCTGTGATGTCATTCTACTATTACATGCATTTTTGTGACTGTCATATGATAGAGAGTTCAGTTTAGATGTGGAAGGCTACGGAAACACAAGCTTTTGACCGTAAGCGTAAGCTCGTCAGCTAACGAGAGCTCCCGGTAAGCTAAGAATGTAAGATACAGCAACTAGGTTGTTGTAACCGTAAGCTCCCGTAAGTGGATATATACAGCAAGAGTGTTGTTATATACCTAAGCTAAGACTGTAATTTACAAGATACAGCAAACAGGTTGTTGTAAAAGTCAGAGATTTGCAAGATGCAGCAACTGGTGTCTGTAATCACAGTGGATTTACTCAAGTGTATGAAGTGTTGATTCTTTGATGCTGACAAAATAAACTACAAGAGACAAAGAGATCGGACTTCTGTCGTGTGAGTGAAACTTTGAGACAAAGCTACGCGTCAAAACTAGTGAAATAATATGACCGCATCTACACTTACGTTACATACAGTATGGGTCTTAAATTTAACTACAACAAAGTTTTGGTGTAGATAATATTATAATATGAAGGGTATGATTATTAATACATTATTTAGCTGTAGCTAAGAAGTGTTTAACTAAGCATGAGTATTGCACTACAATAACAAATTTTTTGCTTGATTGATTATTTTATCACTTTTTTAAAAGAAGGAATTAAGCCTGAAAAGAATAAAAGGCTGTTTGGCAATACTTTGGATTTAACCAGATACTGGAGGCTTTGTTTAAGTAAGGATCAAAATTGATCAGCCCTGCGATTTTTGTCTTCGTGGTTTGAAGGTGAAAAGTGGTTAAGTCGTAATATATTTAGATGGGTTAGTGGACAGACAGTGTTACAATGGAAGAGGAGTTGAGACTGAGCAGTAGGGGAGCATTCTCAGGCAGCAATGACCAGTGTGGCCAAGTGGCTTAAACAAAATGCACAATAATAAAAAAGAAGTTTTGGGAAGCCCAAACTTCTATTATTGCCTCGGTGCTGCAGTTTATCAAGTACATTTGTGTGTGCTTTCCACCCAAGAGAAATTCCTTACATATGTCATTGAAACTCTTAAAATATTTAGGAGAGATTCAAAATGGAAGCGAGTGAAGCAGGTAATTTATTTTAAGAACACAATTCATCTTTATACCGTTGCCTTTCCCCCAGAGAGATAGACCCAGTAAAGATAGGCCTTACATCAATATTGACTTTCTGCAATAACAGGTCAAACTTAACTTTTATTATATCCTCTATTTTAGTGGGGAAAAGGATGCCAAGATATAGTAAACCTTGTTTGGGCCACTGGAAGCTACCAGTCTGAAAAAGTGTGTTGCACAGAATTTTGATGGAGGCAAAAGCTCTAATTTAGTCCAGTAGATTTTATATTAGAGATCTAGGAAAAAAATTATATATTATTATTGATTTATATAAGAGAATTATTGAGTATAGCTGTTGTTCTGAAACAAAAGAAGAATGTCATCTGCATATAACATTAATATAACATTAATTTATGGACAGGGTCATTATATGAGACACAATGGAAATCTTCATTGCGCCTTTATCGCAGCTGCCAGTAATTCCAGTGCCAAACAGAACAACAACTGAGTAAGTGGTGATCCCTGACGTGTCCCTCTTCCCAATTTAAATTACTTAGATATTTAACCAATTGTGTGAACTGCTGCTTTAGGTGATTAAACAGTGGTACAACCCAATTAATAAATATTTCCAGAATACAAAGGTCTCTAAAGCCTTAAACAAATACGCACACTCTACCCTATCTAACGCTTTTCAGCATCAAGCGAGAATGCAGGAATTGGTGAAGTAGACTCAGAAACTGCCCACATAATATTAATAAAGCATCTGATATTATATGCAGAACTGCAGTTCCAGATAAAACATTGTTCATGTACAAAGTGTGTGTTTACATTGAGAAATTGGGCAGTGACTTCATACAAGATGTATAAACATAAGGATCTTTGCCTTTTTTTAAAAGAATAAGTGTACTTAATGCTTGTGACAAACTGTAGTAGCAGACAGTTCCCCTCTTTCATATTCCTCATTATAAATATCTAGATGCAAGGGGGTCAATTGAGAGATGTAACATTTGAAAAACCTCTGCCGTAAAGCCATCTGGCCCTGGAGCTTTCCTGCTTCGCATTCCCTTAATAATGTTAACAATTTCTTCTCTACTTAATGTGTTATCTAGTTATTTCCTTTGGGAATCTGACAAATGCTTAAGATAGTGTTGAGAGTTGTTTATGTCTTTGTGGATTCAGATGACTCTATCATGATTCAATCCTGTTAAATAGGACTGGTATAATTAGTGCAAGCTAAATGCTGGACAATCAGTATTAGGATACCTTACTTTAGTGCCCATTTCAGATTATGGATGCATTTACAGAATATGTAAATGCATCCATAATCGTATGTGATATGTGGGATATGTCTCTAAATTCGTCTTCTATGAAGATTCTGTGAAATTCAGTAGAGACGGCTGGTGAACAGCAAGTCTTGCCAAAGATAAGATTGAGGTCTAGGCTTTGACTGGGGACCATTTAGGTACTTTTAATAGCCATCCTGTTGTAAGGTGGACCTTTGCCACATGCTCAATTCTCTTGCAGACTTGAAAAGGTTTCTAAGATTGACCTGTAATTGCCTCCATCTTGCCCCCAACCTCAGCCAGTTTTTTGCTGATGAAAAGCATCTCCACAATATGATGCTACCACCACCACCGCACTTCACTGTGTGCATGTTTTCTCATGGTGATTGATGGTTAGTGTTGAGTTTCTTCCAAGTATACCACTATTTGCTAGGTTCCATCCATCCATTATACACACTACTGTAAATATTCCGTGTGGTTGGTCCCTGGAAATCTCACACACTCACATACACACAATCAAGTACTATGGACAATTTGAAAATACCAATCGTCCTAGACTGCATGTCTTAGGACTGTTGGAGAGTACCAGAGTACCCAGAGGAAACCCACCAACCACGTGGAGAATATCTCAACTCAACACACATACAGACGCAACAGGGGTATGACGTGATGTCGCTAACCACGCAGCCACACTGTTGCAATTGTGCTATTGTCAAAAAATTTAATTGCGGTCAGAATAGATCAGGAAACCTTTGCCCTAAATCTTCCCTGAGTCTTAAATGGAGAATTTCATATCGTTTTCCTCCTGGTAATGGCTTTCTTCTATGTAGCTACTTTTACATGTTTTATGGAATGTCTAGGCTTTGGTTGGACTATGAAAAGCTTTTCTCATCTGAACTGTTGATCTCTCTAGCTCTTTCAGTTGCTTATTTTGGTTCTTTCTCTTAATAAAAATGTCTTTGCCAATTGACTAACTACACACGGATTGCATCCCTTAGGCAGAGTTCTGTTTGTGCAATACAGGTCCTTCTCAAAGAATTAGCATATTGTGATAAAGTTCATTATTTTCTGTAATGTACTGATAAACATTAGACTTTCATATATTTTAGATTCAATACACACAACTGAAGTAGTTCAAGCCTTTTTTTGTTTTAATATTGATGATTGTGGCATACAGCTCATGAAAACCCAAAATCCATATCTCAAAAAATTAGGATATCATGAAAAGGTTCTCTAAATGAGCTATTAACCTAATCATCTGAATCAACTAATTAACTCTAAACACCTGCAAAAGATTCCTGAGGCTTTTAAAAACTCCCAGCCTGGTTCATTACTCAAAACCGTAATCATGGGTAAGACTGCCGACCTGACTGCTGCCCAGAAGGCCATCATTGACACCCTCAAGCAAGAGGGTAAGACACAGAAAGAAATTCATGAACGAATAGGCTGTTCCCAGAGTACTGTATCAAGGCACCTCAGTGGGAAGTCTGTGGGAAGGAAAACGTGTGGCAGAAAACGCTGCAAAATGAGAAGAGGTGACCGGGCCCTGAGGAAGATTGTGGAGAAGGACCGATTCCAGACCTTGGGGGACCTGCGGAAGCAGTGGACTGAGTCTGGAGTAGAAACCAGAGCCACCGTGTACAGGCGTGTGCAGGAAATGGGCTACAGGTTGCAAATTTTGCATGTCATTCGGAAATCAAGGTGCCAGAGTCTGGAGGAAGACTGGGGAGAGGGAAATGACAAAATGCCTGAAGTCCAGTGTCAAGTACCCACAGTCAGTGATGGTCTGGGGTGCCATGTCAGCTGCTGGTGTTGGTCCACTGTGTTTTATCAAGGGCAGGGTCAATGCAGCTAGCTATCAGGAGATTTTGGAGCACTTCATGCTTCCATCTGCTGAAAAGCTTTATGGAGATGAAGATTTCATTTTTCAGCACGACCTGGCACCTGCTCATAGTGCCAAAACCACTGGTAAATGGTTTACTGACCATGGTATTACTGTGCTCAATTGGCCTGCCAACTCTCCTGACCTGAACCCCATAGAGAATCTGTGGGATATTGTGAAGAGAAAGTTGAGAGAGACAAGACACAAGAATCTACAAAAGGATTCCAGACCAAGTATTGAGTGCAGAACTGAACATAATTATTTGAAGGTTGACTCTTTTTGTATTAAAAACACTTTTCTTTTATTAGTCAGATGAAATATGCTAATTTTTTGAGATGGGGATTTTGGGTTTTCATGAGCTGTATGCCACAATCATCAATATTAAAACAATAAAAGGCTTGAACTACTTCAGTTGTTTTTAATGAATCTAAAATATATGAAAGTCTAATGTTTATCAGTACATTACAGAAAATAATGAACTTTATCACAATATGCTAATTTTTTGAGAAGGACCTGTATTTGTTCAGTTTTTAAAATAATGGATATAATGGTGCTCTGAGGAGTATGTGAATATATCTTTTAGCTAATTTATAAATGATAATTTTCCCAAACATAGTCCCAGACTTGTTTGTATATCTTCATGGTTTCAAGGATTCTGTCTGTTAGGTATGTCTCTTACAAAATCGAAGACTTTGCAAGGACAGGTGTATTTCTGTTGATACTTTAATTGCACAGCATAGAAATTGCAAAATGGTTTCAGCACCATTGGTGCTTGGGCCCTTATTAACAACTTTTGATGTCTTGAGTTAAGTAAAATGTTTATAATGGTTAATAAAACATTTTGAATTAATAAGCATTTTAAATGCCCTATTAAGTTTAAAGGGAAAAGATGTTTTGACAGATCTTTTGAAATGCCTGTCCACATTCTAGGGGCATGTAGGAGCAAAACATTTATGAATGGCAGAGTGGTATTTAGTGATTTCATGCTTCTCTTTTCTAACTCTGTACAGCTCCAACTCCAAAGCTTCTGCTCATTCAAAGGCTGTCATTCAGAGAGAAAAATACCCTACAGAATCTTTGCTCTAGTTTTTAATCCCGTCAAGACACAACTACATGCTTGCTGTATGTTCACTTTCCATTTCAGTGAATGTATAAATGCTGCATCCTGATTTCATCAAGCATTATGCCTGCCAGTGAATGAAGTAGCTGTAAAAGATTACTAACTGTCATGGAGCTGCATAGCTGCCAAGCCACTGGCCCCAAGGGGAAGATCTGAGAGCCCAGATGCAAATCATGTTTGTCCTGAATATTTTGTGCTCACTGCAGTACATGGGAGCATGCATGCTGAGAATCAAATGAAACATTTCCACCTCATGAGGGGGTGGATTAATTGATAAGGATTACGAAATTCCATCCATTATACAATTAAATTGAATGAAATTTTTTTTTAAACAATTGCTTAAATAAAGCTATAATATACTGGTTTGTTTCTGAACAACATTATAGCACTTTAAGATATTTTGATCTGGATTATTCTAGCTTCCGTTAGAGTTGTTTCTACATAAATGTCACTAATAATCTTCTTATCTTTGTTTTGATAAGAATTTGCAAATGTGTTCTTATTATTAATAATGGCTGTCCATTTCTCTTTTTGTGCCTTTATAATTGTGTGAATATACTGCATATAAAATGTTGTGTGCTTGATGCGTCTAGAATGATCCCACAAGGGCTGTTTTTTAATATCACCTCTATGTGTTTGTTTACTTCCAGTGCAATAGTTGTGAACGGAATGGCACGCACTTGAGAGTTTAATTCATTGCAAAAATAGATTGAGAGAGGGCAGAAGAGATCTATAATTGGAATCTGTTGACTCCAGACACAAATCTTTGCTAACGCTCAGCACCCCGACTTGCCTTGGCTAATGGGAAAATAACTGCAAGGACACATTCGCTCAGTAAACATCTCTCAGTGCTTTTCATTCCAGGTTATTTACAAAGTCAGCGATACTCCTAAGTCTTCACAAGACTGGTCATATACCAGTTTATTACTAATATTATATTACAGCAAGGAAAAATATTATGTTAAAGTTTCTTGTACACAAATAAAATGGTTTTCAGTGAAACATTTTTGAAAATTGCTGTAATGCACATTGCTTTTGTAAAGTTTGTAAATGTAGTTAATAATAATAATAATAATAATAATAATAATAATAATTATTATTATTATTATTATTAATGTTATAAAAAGTTTAATTAAAAAAGTTACAAATAAGCTGATCAGCAGTGATAAAATAAATTGGTATTATTTTGTATTTTATTATTTTGGTGTCTGTATGGCAGAACTCTCTGTCTAACTTATGAATACAAAGAAATTTTGTAATGAATAAAAAAATCATTTGTAAGGTTGAGTATGCTACTGTACGCCTTGTTTCCCGCTAAGTTGTACTTCTTTCATAGTCAGCCAAATATACATGATAATCGGAAAGTGAATCACAGAAGAGAAATCAAAAAGGATATTGGATAAAGATTGTTTTGCCTTAACACAACTACAGCAAATTCACTTCAGCACTTTTATTTCAGAGGTGAAAATATTAAGTACGCCAAGTAAAAATATTCAGTTTAGCTTTTATAATTAATTGGTGCAGCTGCTTGTTTACATTGAGAAAATATCTTATTTTACAGTAGATGATTAAAGAAAACATTTTGCTTCCACATATGGTGCAGCTTAAGGTTTCAGGCAGATGTTAAACTACTGCAGAAGCACCATTAAATAATGTCCAGACAGTTTTGCATGATAAAATTGTTTTAATAGATATTTTAATAGCAATTATGTAGGAGGGGCAATCTGTGCCAAGAGGGCATTAAGCACATAACACTGGGCTCTCTGGCTATTAAAAATATTGCTAGATGCAGTGACACATACATACATACATACATACATACATACAGACAGACAGACAGACAGACAGACGGACATACAGACAGAACATTTTCTGAGACTGTTTTCCTCCAATAAATGAAACATAAGGGTATCACTAAAAGAGGGAGGGTGACATGGTGGTGTAGTGGTTAGCACTGTGGCCTTGCACCTCCAGGGTCTGGGTTTGATTCCCAGCCAGGCTTTAATCCTGTCTTGGTCATGTATTTTTAAAGTTTAAACATTTGTCCAGATCTTATTTTATCTTCCTCATAAATTGGTAAATATCTGTTTTTGTATTATCATCGTCAGCCATGGGATAAACAGAATTGGTAAGATACACTAAATCGTGTTAAACACTGGGCAGATAGATGATTAAGCGTATGAATTTATAACTGTATAAATTTTGTTCAGTTTAATCAAATTGACCCGAATAAAGATTCAATTCACCCCTGACCCAGAGTTGAAACCCTGCACACCAAAATATGTAGTCATATGCAGGTTAGGTTAATTGGCGTTCCCAAAATTTCCCACTAGTGTGTAAATGGGTGTATGAGTGTGTGTACAGTATGTGTGTGTTCCAATCGATGGATTGGCACCCTGTCCAGGGTGTACCCTGTCTCGTCCCATAAGCCTCCCGGGATAGGCTCCAGGTCCCCGCGATCCTGAATACAGGATAAAGCAGTATAGAAGATGAGTGAGTAAAAGAGTGAGTTCTTTTCACACACCAATTTACAGACAAAACCTTACATTTACTTGTATAGATATTTATGTGTAGGGTCTAGCAAGCCACCTCAAAAGGGAGCCGTTGAATGAGGAAGAGATGGTTCACAACATTAGCAACTAATGTAAAGAAGTGGTTACACGTCTCCAACCCAGATGGTGCAAATATGCAAAGCAACTTGCTTGCACAAGAGAGAAGCATTTCATATATTCACTCAAACCGTGTAGATCAGCATAAATCCTTTGAATAGGAAAGTTTCATAACCCTTGGCAGTTGCTGACCCCACCGGAATGCATTTCCTCTGGGCCCCAGAACAGAGAACATACCTTCAGGGACATGTAGTATGTCAATCAGTTAAAGTATGCCAGTAGGCCCAATATAAAATTATATATTTGTGCATATAGAATGTATGATGTCTTTGTGTTGTGTTCAACATGTTTATCATAAACTTAAGGAGTGTAATTAAAAGGTATAACCCTTGCTATAGATAAAGATATAAATGGTATCAAATGAAAGCTCTGTATATTCAATGAATGTTGATCTGCATGAAATCTTAGTCATACTGTATGAACGAGCAAGCTCGACCTCTTGACGACCTCCGCGGGCGTCATCTGCTCTACAGAACTCTCAATGAGACTTCGTGCCTGAACTCCAAAGTCCTGCAATGAAGACACCCAGAAGAAGTTCCAGAGCGCTGCCATCGGTAACCAGACAACCAACGCCTCACCGAAGGACTTTCGCTGAAAGACGTCATGTCAATTACCGCGCATCAACCAATCAGCAACGCCGTGATTCCCTTCGCTGGAGGCAAAACACCAGATGAGGACGAAACGTAACGAAAGTAAACAAACAAAGCTTCATACATTGCTGAAAATTGGTGCTCGATTCATAACCAAACAGTAAGATTAAACCCCAGACTCTGCTCTTGTGACTTTCTCAGGTCTAGTAAACATTACTAGAAGAACCCTATTAACTTTAACCCTCTGAACTGTTTGTGTGTGTATGCGTGTGTGTGATTAAATAGCGCAGTTTCATGTAACGCAAATTCTTGTTTTCTTTATAAAGAACTGTTGTCTCCGCCATGTATTTTTAAAGTTTAAACAATTGCCCAGATCTTACGTTTTTTTGCTCATGAATTGATAAATACCTGATTTTGTGTTATCATCGTCGGCCGCAGGTTAAACAGAATTGGTAAGATACACTAAATCGTGCTAATTGCTGGACCGATAGATGATTAAGTGTATGAATTTATAACTGTATAAATTTTGTTCAGTTTAATCTAATAGATTCGATTCACCTCTGACCCAGAGGTGAAACCCTACATATGACGCCAAAATATGAAGTCATACAAGACACCCATTATTATAGAGCAAGGAAGACCTTAGCACTCCTTACCATGAACAAACAGGACTTCCACAGCAACTGAAATTAATTTGAGAAATTGAATTTTTCTCTATGAACCCAAACAAAATGTGATATAATCTATACCTGATATTACATCTTTTCCTCTTGAGGCCTGCATTGGTACAGACTGATGTTAGTGGAATGCAAATGCAATAGTGAAATGTGAGGAAATGAATGCAGAGTTTATCATACATCATCAACCTGCTGACAGAAACCACCGCTGACATTTGTATGGACCAGAGGAGTGGAGGAGGGAAAAAAAATACAAAAGAATGGAGAAGTCAGTGGAGAGTGAACAGCTCGGTAATCTGTCAGGATCTGAAGCCTTTTGGGAGATCAGAGCGATTCGTCTTGTTTAATACGCTGCAGCTGATGGGAAAGAGTGAGAAAATAAAGAGAAGGGTAAAAAGCAAGAGGAGGACCAGAGTGGGGAGACGGAGCTGGAAGAGAGAGGAGTGAGCCACAGGGGTCAGCGAGGACTCCTGATGGGAGTAATGAGGTTCATATAGCATCCCACACGTTCCTCTAAAAGAGAGGAGCTTAAATGTCTCCCACAGCTACTACTGATAGATTGTATGCTGCCTGGGTCGAGCACAGGCTCACCCCTTTAATGCTGATGTACCTGACTCTGAGTATAGGTAACGTCATTCCCGAAAGCATTGGATACAGGAATAAGAACTTCATGTTTTTCCAAATAAGAGGTTCAAAGCACCCAAAAGGATTCAAATACTGATCCAAGCATACAGCTGTTTTTTTATTTATTGTCAACTCATCCTGTACATGCATCCAGTGGGGTTCAGGACTGTAACCTCTGGACCATGGTGTAGCACATAGTTTCTGTTTCCAGAAGTCCTAAAAGTAGCTAAAAAATTAAGATTAAAAAAATACACAGACCAGCTGGTATGGATGTTTATAATACAAAAAAAGAAACCTTGAAAAAGACAAGCACTATTGGCACCATGGTAAGTGACAGCTGCACACCAGTTACTCATGCCTTATGAAGAAATTGTGATGCTGCTGCTGATGTTCAAGGGAAAAAAATGCTTTGTGCCATTATCTGCTTGGCCTGCACTACGTGTCTAGCTTAACAATAGCCACATGAAAAGCATTGCAATCAATATTTCTTCCACTAATTGAAGGGCTTTTTATCTGAACCAGTCTCAGCGGGCCGTGGTGTGGAAGAAGAGATGGCTGAGGGGAGATTGTTTGGAACAGCTGCTCCATATTCTGTTCGTTAGCATACTTTTTTTCACTTTACAAAGTTCTGGCACCTTCAGGAAAGTGGCATTGCTCCCTTACCAGCAAGAATGGGAATTGCGTTAAATGGCTTGGCTCAATGAATGAAAAGGTCTATGTAGGAAATTTGACTTTTGAAGACACTGCAAACTATTTAATCTTGTAATTATCATTTTAATAATAGCTCCTATAAGCCAAACCTTAGCCAAACATTATAGTGCATAAGACCAGGGTAAGGGGTGGCATTCACATTCATATTATTTCTTTGTATAAAACGCAATGATATAACTTGACAAAATCCCTATTAATTTGGTATAAAGTCATGGCATTAGGCCACCTTTGAAAGTGAAAGAGGCCAAAGTCTTACATCATCCTAGAATCCCACGTGCTATAAACAAGCATTCTACAATGAATTGATTTAAAATCCAGTGTAGTCTACATACAGATTGTGTTCTCTAAGGACTTCATGTACATTGTAGTGAGAGATAGCAGTAATTAGGATGTCTGGTTTTTGTCCACAAGCACATTCAGCTGCAGGCTTTATCTGGAAAAAAAAATTATCAACAAAAGGTAGGCAGCCAGCAAGGTGATTGGATGCTTCCTGACAGTTTCAGGTCTTTTATCACAATGAGCAGTTCCATCATGTCTATTAATACAAATTAGTTCACATTAAGTTCTCCTGGGTTTTTGTGCTACAGCACATCTGCTGCTCAAGCAAAATGGTGGAAATAAGTGAAAGAGCTTAACACTTTGTTCTCCATTGTGATACTCAATGAAAATGTTAACTCTTGACCGGCATATGCATGATTTTTTTTTTCCTGACACACAACGGTTGCATGAAAGAGCAGGTATGCAGGTGTCCCTAGTATTTTTTGTCCCATATTTTGCTTCCAAAGACAGATATTCTTGAGGAATAGTTCCCGAGACTATCATTTGGCTTTAATTTTTCAGGTTTTTCACTCTCAATTTAAATCCAGTGCCTGTACCTAACCAGTTTTAGAGGAATGTTTTTGTTTGTTAAGCAAAATGAAACAATGACCTATGAATAATTGAAGCCAAATAAATAAATAAATAAATAAATAAATAAATAAATGTAATAAAATAAATATATAAAAACATATAATGTATGGCATGAAACAGTGAGAAAAATGTGCAGATGATGACAAATGATTAAATCCATAATTAGTATACCGATAATGCTGAATCCTGAGTGGTTGGAACAGACAAGAGGGGAAAAGAGGTTCCTGAGGGGATTGTTACATAAACCACAAATTTTAAACATTTTTATTCACTTTGTCACTGTAAAACATTTGTTCCCATTTCTTCAATTTCATACATTTTAATTTAATGTAAATTAATGTAGTTAATGAAGTTAATTTAATTTAGAAAATAAATTATATATCCATAAGAACAATTATATCTGACTAATGTTGGCATGTATTGAATTTGAAGTATTGGCATAAGCTATACCCCAGGGTCATAGCTATAAAGCATATTTGGCCATGACAAACAGATTTAAAGTTTATCTTAATACGCTTATCCAGAAAGACCCCCTTCTCATCACAATGCTAAATGGATATTTTTTCACTACTAAACTAACTCGAATAAACAAGTCTTCTGCAGAGACATTCTTTTTCTTGAAGTCAAAAGTCTTGACAGTGTTAGAGTCTATTCAGTGTAAAAGACCAGGTAAAACAAAAGACACCGAATAAGCTACAGTTTGCGGTGGAGTTACCATTATTGATAAGAGACAGCCCTTCTGGAAACAACAAACAACATGCCATAGTTAAAGTCATAGGGACCACATTTCTCCCCATTTTATGTATTGTACTGCTGCGACATAATTGGATGATTTGATAATTTCATTAATGTGCAGATATTCTTAATACAGTGATGGTGAGTGTATATTATTCATGTAAATTAAAAATACTTCTTTCCCTCCTTTACTGGTCTAATTATCTCCTCTCTGCTGGAAAGGCTACCCACTACATTTTGGAGCATGGCTACTGAAAAGTGCTCAGTCTGCCAGAAGAGCATTAGTGAAGATGGGCACTGATGTCAAGCAGGGAAGCCGGGGTAACAGTCTCCAATCCAGTTGACTGCTTCTTTCATAGCAATCTTGCAAAATTATGTTTTTAGAAACCTTGCTTTGTGCATGGGGGCATTGTCATGTAATGTGTGCTAATGACAGACAGGTAAAATCTGTGCAAATATAATAATAATAATAATAATAATAATAATAATAATAATAATAATAATAATAATAGTATGTAAAAGACCAGATAGCGTAACCCCACCATATTCCCTTATTGATGGGTTGATCATTCAGTCTTGCATATTTCTCTAGGCAGAAACCACAGATGTGTGAGAGACTTGTGTACAAGACATGAGATAGAGAAAGACATGCATCCAGACTCTTTTCTGTTCTGGCACCTAGGTGGTGGAATTAACTTCCTCTAGATGTCTGTACAGCTAAGTCTCTGGCAATCTTGAATTGATGACTTAAGACGAAATATTTGTTTCTTCGATTCTTGTGTTGATCAAACAAACAAAAACCCAAAATCCCTATCTCAAAAAATTAGCATATCATGAAAAGGTTCTCTAAACGAGCTATTAACCTAATCATCTGAATCAACTAATTAACCTGCAAAAGATTCCTGAGGCTTTTAAAAACTCCCAGCCTGGTTCATTACTCAAAACCACAATCATGGGTAAGACTGCCGACCTGACTGCTGTCCAGAAGGCCATCATTGACACCCTCAAGCAAGAGGGTAAGACACAGAAAGAAATTTCTGAACGAATAGGCTGTTCCCAGAGTGCTGTATCAAGACACCTCAGTGGGAAGTCTGTGGGAAGGAAAAAGTGTGGCAGAAAACGCTGAACAACGAGAAGAGGTGACCGGGCCCTGAGGAAGATTGTGGAGAAGGACCGATTCCAGACCTTGGGGGACCTGCGGAAGCAGTGGACTGAGTCTGGAGTAGAAACATCCAGAGCCACCGTGTACAGGCGCGTGCAGGAAATGGGCTACAGTTTGCAAATTTTGCATGTCATTCGGAAATCAAGGTGCCAGAGTCTGGAGGAAGACTGGGGAGAGGGAAATGACAAAATGCCTGAAGTCCAGTGTCAAGTACCCACAGTCAGTGATGGTCTGGGGTGCCATGTCAGCTGCTGGTGTTGGTCCACTGTGTTTTATCAAGGACAGGGTCAATGCAGCTAGCTACTGTATCAGGAGATTTTGGAGCACTTCATGCTTCCATCTGCTGAAAAGCTTTATGGAGATGAAGATTTCATTTTTCAGCACAATATGCTAATTTTTTGAGAAGGACCTGTACATTGTACAGTATGTAGCAGCAGTGAACTTAGTACATTCAGGCACCTTTGTTCATTAACATAATGTGTGAGTATCTGTGTGTATGTACACACCAGTCCAGTACACAATGTTAACACAATCACTGGTTTACTGTACGGACGTCCACCATTGCACAAAATATCCTCATAAACAAACTTAAATAATTCTTTTGATTGTGTAAAGCTGTTTTGAGACAATGTCAATTGTTAAAAGCGCTATACAGTACAAATAAAATTGAATTGAATAAACAAAGCTGACATCAAATCAAGGAGACTGGCACACAGACAATTACATTATTGGCACAAGGTAATGTTACAAAAATACAGTGGCTCGCCTAACACTGTACAGATGCTGCTTTAGTACAGTGGCTCGCCTAACAAAACCTATTATGCCTGCAGAGAGTCACTGAAAAAAGTGATACTTTGGATCAACTTTAAAGAATTGCTTCAATTTGTTACAAGCAATTTTTTTTACTTTCTCTCAAATCAAATGTTATAATTTTATTTAAGGTTTCATTTTTATTAAATATAAATATATTTTTAAGTTTCCCCAAAGCAAAAATAAATTCATCCATCCAAATCAGAAACAAAAGTTATTACAATGCCTTAGGTCAGTAAAACTTGTTTTCTAACAACTTGATTATATCACTTTAGAAAAACCTAAAATTTATCATTATATTTAAGTGTAGTGCATACCTTGAAAGAAACAAATTACATTCATGTAGTATAAAGTAATCGGAGTAAATTATAGTATTATCTTTTTCATTATTCTCAAGTTAAAAGTATGATTACATACAAACTTAATTTTATGAATTATACATAAAAATCAACAAATAGTCTTTATCTGAAATAAAGAAATGTACTTATCTCTGTGCCAAAAAAGTTCATTTATGTAGAGAACTTACATTTATGAATGAAGTAAGTAACTTTTTTTTTAAAAAAGATACATTTATAAATGAAGACAATGAATAAACAAGTTCTCCTCAAAAACATTTATTACCATCCTTGAAACCATACATTACCTATTCTTTTTGTTGTACCATTATTTCTCCAATTAAACGACAGAAAACTACAATTAAATAAATAAAACAATGCAAGTTTAGCACATAGATGAGGCCAAACAACATGGAACATTCATGTGCGACAGTAAGTCACAATCCCGATTTCATGTGGTGGCTAAAGACAGTCCTCTTCCTACCTGACGACAAACAGGGCCATCATGCACCTCACAAGTTCTGCCTGAGCTTCATCTTTCTGAACAACCTAATAAAAGAAAGGACATTTGTTAGACAAGTTGCTCTATTCGGCAAAACAGTGTCTGATGTACAGTATGCATGTAAAAATCACTTAATGGTCCCTATGAGTGCAAAAAAAAAAACCCCACCTAGGATTAAGGTGCATCAAGTTAAATGTAATTATGTCAATGAATAGGCAAAAACAACTGACATACATACACACACACATTATATATTACATTATATTGCCAAAAGTATTGGCTCGCCTGCCTTCACATGCATACAGTATAAACTTGAGTAACATCCACTTCTTAATCCATAGGATTTAATATGATGTTGGCCTTTTGCAGCTATAACAGCTTCAACTCTTCTGTGAAGTTTTTCCACAAGGTTTAGGAGCATGTATGTAACTAATGTTAATACATACTATGATTAAAAAAAATAATAATAATAATGGCCCTGTGTAAAGATTGTACTGCAGCTGATAATGCCACTGATCATTTTTGTGAAAATGAAGGAGCAGAGGTAGTTTTGTGGTTTTTGGATGTTGGTACAGATGTCGCCTTTAAGACTGCGCGTGTTCCCTTTCAAGGTTACACTCGATGCTGCGTGAAAACGCTATGGGAACCATTTTGTCCTGTTGCCGGCTGTGAAGCATGTGTGCAAACACGCAAAATTTTTGGGCTATATATAACCTCGGTCAGGTGACATCATCCGATTAGACTCAGCTGCAGGTTATAAAAACTGGTGAGCCGGCGACAACCTCAGATTTTTTGTCTTCACTTGACCGTGTTGTGAGCGTGTCTGTGTTTAAACCACCGATATCAGAGTTTTTAAACAAGATGACCCTTCCATGTGTGATAATCCATATCGGAGGGCGATCCTTACTGCTACGATAAAAATAAACTAAAAAAAGTGGTCGCGCGCCTCGCATTCTCCAAGCCGCGGTGCATTTTTAGTGCTTAAAACTCACTTCCTCGTTGGATCGGGAAATCCCTCTGTCGACTCTCAAGCGAGCCATGGGCTTCCTGTGAATGGGTAAAGATAAACATCCTATCTTGCTTAAACCGCTGAGATTGAATAATCTCCGAGTACTAGGAAAACAAACAAACAAAAAAAAACCCGGAATCGGGTGGACGGGGGGCGGAGCCTCAACGACGCGCTCCCCCAGCTTTCTCCATATGAGGTAACCCTTTCATGGAGTAAGCTGTATTAATCCTGTGTTTTCCTGCCATTGACTTATTTAGTTGTTTAAATATAGTTAATGTGGAATTGCAGAGTTATATGATGTACTGTATATGATAGCCCAGATAGAAGAGACCCTTCAAAGCTATCTCTCTCTTGGGACATCATCCTTCCTGAAAAGCTAATACTTCCTTTCAAGCAGTGTAGACTTTCATCTTCCCTGAAGGGAAAAGCTGTTCAGGCAGCAGTTCAGGTTGGTGCTCCTTTGCACACCATGGCAGTTTTGCAGGCCTACCACGCTGACCTGCTGAGAGACTTGAGCACTGGTGGGGCTCTTCAGATAGGGCGTATTGGAATTACGCCGGGCCACAGACTTGTCTCTGCGTGCAACAATAGCAGATGGCTCGTGCTATCGGCCGTTTTATGGCTGCCATGGGTTTTCCCGCGTAGACACTTGTGGTTGAATCTTAGGCGCATCAAGGATAAGAATCGTGCATTCCTCCTGGATGCTCCTATCTCGCCTTCCGGCTTGATTGGCGATATCGCTAACTCTGTTGCCACTAGGTTCATGAGGCGAAGTTATATGAACAAGCCTTCGGGAAATTCCTTCCCCGCTGTGCTCAAAAGTTGGGACTGTCAGCCACCCAGTCTCGACCGGGTCTGACTTTTGCGAGGCGTGAAACACAAGGAGTGTGTTTTTGAGCCTGCCACCCCTTTTGGGTTACGACGTGCCTCACTATCAGCCTCAAAGAGGGTCAGACTGGCATATTGTCTTCTTCACAAAGAAGCCCTGAGGTTCATTGCCCAGGACCATGGGGGTGCCCCCCCACCCCAATGGGAGAGGCATGCAGAATTTCTTTCAAGAATGAAGTGGTCTCCCTGACACCCCCAGGAGGTCGGTGTTTTTGCTCCGCCACCACTGGTGTTTTGGGCAACACCAGTCTCCAATAAAGTGTTAGTTCTTCGGTTTTTCCTGGCATGTTTCAGGATGCCGAACATCTAACACCCCCCCCCCACCCCCCGTTTAACCAAGTCTCCTTGGTACTAAGCACTGTAGAGAAACTACAGAACTCAGTTCACATCACTTTCCGCGTTTCAAAATGGCGTGATCTCCACTTCCATGAAACCGGAAAGTGCACATCTCCTGACAGAAGTTGCTGGGGAATGGGGCCATGGAACATGTTCCCCTACCAGACAGTGAGTCCAGACTAACTACAATCAGCATTCCTTGGCCAGAGGAACAGGGGGCTGTGTCCAAATTTTTTGATTTCACGGGCTGTACCACTATCTAAAATAAACAATACAGTGTCAAAATGTTGACTGTTAAAGTGATTGCTCTCAAATCCTACCAAGCGAGTGATTTGTGACAATCAATTGAAGGACGCTTACTTTCATATAGAAATATTCCCACAACACAGGGAAAGACCTGAGGTTCGCTTTTGAGGGCCAAGCTTACCAGTATTGGGTCCTTTTCAGTTGGTCTAGCTTTCTCACCCGCATATGTTAAAATGCTTGGATGTAGTTCTGGCTCTTATGACTACCAGGGCATCCATATTTGAATTACATAGACGACTGGCTGGGCCAGTTTCATTAGCTAGTGCTTCGACATCAGCATGTCGCCTTAGCTCATCTTGTTTCTGAGGATTGAGACCCAACGCCACAAAAGCGTACTCTTTTCTGTTTTGAGGATTTGGGTGTCACATGAAATTCGATCGTAAGCGGGCACAGCTGTCTCCTGCTCATGTCGAATCCATTATCAACACCCTCAAGGAAATCAAGCTAGACCAAGAAAGTGACCATTACTTTCTGAGATTTTAGCTCTCATGGCAGCCGTATCCACGGTGACCTTTGGGCCTTCGGCACATGAGAGCATTTTAGTTGTGGCTAAGACAGGGGATACAGGCCAAGTGCTTCGTACCCTTCCTATGTGGTTCAGACCCCGGTTTCTGACTCTGGGTCCCACTCTAAGTTCGTCTTGTCATCGCAGATGCTAACGACAGACGCTTCCCTCACGGGCGGGGGTGCAGTCTTAGGTGACCGTTCCAGCCCAAGGGTGCTGGAGAGGCCTTCTTCTCGCACGGCACATCAATTGCCTCGAAATGATGGCTCTATTTCTCGCCCTAAAGCACTTCCTCCAGCAGTTGAGAGTGCCATGTCCCATTGCGGGTGGACAACACTATGGCAAGTCTCATATATTTATCGCCAGGGCAGACTGTGCTCACGCCTCTGAATAGCTAGCGCACCAGGTTCCTGTCCCTCAGCGCGATTTACATTCCAGGGCATATGAATGTGAGAGCAGTTGTAACTGTCCAGTCAATCTCTGACACATGGGGAATGGAAACCCCACCCCGAAGTAGTCAGGCAATCTGGGAGAGATTTCATGCAGCAGAGGTGGACCGCTTTGCCTCACAAGATCAGCAAATGTCCCGTTTGCTACTCCCTGACTCTGGATCTAATATCCCTCTTCAAGAGCTTATGCCCTCAAATGGAATGTTTTTAAACGGTGACATTGGGTGAGAGATGCTATTGCCCTCTCCTATGAGGCGCGTGGGCTCACTTCGCCTCTAGGAATAAGGGCTCACTCAATCAGGGGGATCGCCTCATCTATTGCACTAGCAAGAGGTATTCCCCTGCAGCAAGTGTGTGCGAAGCAGGTAGACCCAGTCCACTGCTGAATTGTTTCAGTGCTGCAGTACCTGCAGGAAAGTTGTTCTCGGGCCTGTGCACAAGTACTCTCAGGACGCACGTAACTGCATCCTCACTGAGCTATCGGCCTAAGTCCATAAACAACATCACCCTATTGTTTTGAAGCATTCCGTCCTCCGCCTTTACAGCTTCAGAGCAGGAGACACTTCACTTACTATGTCCAGCACGTGCTCTTCAGATTTACGTCCACCGTATCAGCCAGTGGTATAGGTCAGAGCAGCCTTTACATGTCTTGGGGCCGCTGGAGCGGCCGCCACTACACTGGGTGAGAGATACATATTGCCCTCTCCTATGAGGCGCGTGGGTTCACTTCGTCTCTAGGAAGCAGGGCTCATTCAACCAGGGAGATCGCCTCCTTTTGCACCAGCAAGAGGTATTCCCCTGCAGCAAATTGTGTGACACGGAGGGTTGCTCCTCCCCGCACACATTTGTTACATTATAATCTGGATGTTCATGCTACTCCGGACTCAGGCAAAGCCCCGAGTTAGCTGCCCAGGCATGGTTCTGAGACCTTCTAGGCTTTATGTCACACGCTACACAACCTTGGGGTCCAGACACCTGTAGTGCAGCGGCGTTGGTATTCTCATTCCCATAGCGTTTTCACGCAGCATCGAGTGTAGCCTTGAAAGGGAACGTCTCGGGTTACTTTGCTGTAACCCTGTTCCCTGAAAGGCGGGAACGAGATGCTGCGTCCGAATGCCGCACTACCACGTGACCGGACGTCCGTTCAGACAAATTAATCTGAGGTTTGTTGCCGGCTCACTTGTATTTATAACCTCCACCTGCATCTAATCAGATGACGTCACTTGACCGAGGTTATATACATAGCCAAATTTTGGCGTGTTTGCACACATGCGCCACAACCGGCAACTGGACAAAATGGTTCCCATAGCGTTTTCACGCATCTCGTTCCCGCCTTTCAGGGAACAGGGTTACAGCAAAGTAACCCGAGACGTTTTTTGCTTTAGTTTCCAGAATCCCGTCCGTTCTCGCATAGACGGCGCAGCTCTGGTTATTTCGTGTTTTCAGTTTTCTTTTGAAAAAAGATTCATTACAAAACAATGAAAGACATGACAATGCCTCGGTTTAAATGGTCTTGAAATTAATTTAGTACTTGAATTTAATTGATAGTAGGCTATCTGATAGTGTTAACTATGTGTCGCCATCATCAGAAGACATGAATGAACTATATATATATATATATATATATATATATATATATATATATATATATATATATATATATAATAAAAATTATTTAAAAAAAAAAATAAATTATTCAGCATGTTCTATCTTTTTTAACTTTGAGCACCCGCCCCTTTAAATGTCTCTGCAGGGCCCTGCATATATATATATAGAACATGCTGAATAACAACAACTCACATTCATAACGAATCTAATATGGAATTGCATCATACTGTATGACTGTCATCAGGTCGGGACAATGCAAAGCAAACGTAGCCTATGTTTTACCTGATGGCGTACAATGTTGCTGTTGATTATTATATTATTAGTAATAATTTTAAGAATCTATACACATAAAACACACAAACATGTAACCCCCTTACCCAGTTAGCTAGCAGTTCATGACCACCACTACTTGTGCAGTTCATTAAAGGACAGGTAATGTTTGTCGCGCTGTTGCACAAACAGCACGCTCATTTATTTGAATTCATTTGTTGTTATAAACTATAGTGTGCATTGTACACCCTATTTACTGTTTTGCTACAGTCTGCACCTTCCAGTTAATTTGCCTGCTTCTCCTCCAGCTCTGCAGAAAATGCGCGTGCACTTTGCGTGCTCGTACCCGGCTCGCGTAACGAGCGGGCGAGCATTGGTTAATGGCAAGCATGTGACTGATGCAAGCCAGATCCTTTTATTTAGCAAAATTGAGATTAATAGTTACATTTTATTGTTGAGGGGCAAAGACAGGGCTCCATACGCACATACACAGAAAAAAGGGTACTTGAGGCATCCTGGAGGAAAGGGGCGAAATCATGAATGAAAGGTGAGAAGAGGCATTACAGGGGGGGTTCTGTGTGTCTCCAAACTCAGAAGGCTACGTGTCAGCCGATAACTGCTCCTTTGATCTGCTGGTTACAGCGGGGCGCCGACTGCTGATGAGCGTATAGTAGCCTGTACAAGCCAAGCTCTTCCCCAAAAAATAATGTGAATGTCTGCAACAATCACTAACCATTAAAATGTTATTTTTTGTGTAATTAAACACGAATATATAAATTATATTTTCTTTACACATAATATTTTCATTATATATACACGGGCATCACTACGCCATTTTTAGGGGGGCTTTAGCCCATCGTCCCCTTTATATTTATTTAAAGTATTTTTTATATTTTTTATGTCTGCCAGTTTCCAAAAAAAAAACAGCAGTATTGTCAAAGAATTAACAGATAAATATTTAATATTATCGGCACCCACACAGTTTATTCCATTGTCCAGCCTCATACTGTAGGTGTGTTGTTTATATTGCTAATCAATGTAAGTTTAAAGTTATATGCTGTTTTCTGGTTAAATTTTTCTGATTGTACCTGTACATAGAAAAAAGTTTATACGGTAAACACACACACACACGCATATATATATATATATATATATATATATATATATATATATATATATATATATATATATATATATATATACACGTGTTTAATTAAATTCTTAAATCATCGTGTTCACCCATGCACTGAAAAAAAGAACTTGTAAGATTTACTTGATAAAATCCTCTTAACAATTGATTAAGATTTTATACATATATACATAGATTTTAAGTAAATTTTATTGCTCCAATATTAAGTAAAACTCACCCGTAATTGTCAGGTAAAATCTACTTAATAATTAAATTAACAATCAAAGAAATCAAGTTAAAGTTACATAATTATATTTAATGCACAAATTAGATTTATTTAAAATAATCAAGTAAAGTTAATTCATTCCCAGATAGCACACACAATGACCAAATATGATAATAAATAAATAAACCACACTCTCAGCTAATAATAAAACAGATTCGTTTATTTTTTATAAAAAATACATTTAATAACAAGCAAACATTTGATTAATTTATACAAAAACGAGATAACAGTAACTTACAAATGAGGTCTCGATTTGAAAAGATGTACAAAACAAACCACAAATAAGTATTAATCATAGAAACAAAATTAAACACCAACAGAAACGTTTTGTACTTTATGATTTTTAAATATGACCGTTAGATACGTTGGTCAGGAAACTCCTGAAGTCAGATGCAGACACACTTTCAGTTACAAACTGCTGTGAAAAAATACAGAGATAGATATTCAATTAAAATTCATGATACTTAATTTAGCAAATGAACAATATTTATACTTTGTTCCTCTCGCTTCACAAGTCATGAGAACAGACCGAAACCAGAACCGAACCAGAGATTAAGGAAAAAGTGAGAAGCGAGAATCATGTGTGGAAAGATTAAGCATGCAAGGTCACAGGATGACTCTACTTCTTTTTCTTGTCTGCAATGCGATTTAGACAAATTAGAGCTGCTAATACTGTATGAACATATGTACAGGTTCTTTACAGTTGAAATTTAACTTGTAACTTATTAATAAAATTTGGATTCAGAAAAAAACGTTTATTGCTAGTGCTCTTTTACCATTTAATGCTTTAACACACGACTCAGTTTGTTCAGAAATGGCATCTCACTGGCGAGCCTTTGTCTGAACACGCCGTTTTCACGAGAGGTGGATGTAAGAAACACACATCTCGGTTTATTAATCCGCGCACTCGGTTCGTTATTATTTTATTTTTTAATTTTTTTATTTATTTACCACAGGACCCCTGGGGGGCTCCGTAGGTTCAGGTTTTTACACGAAAACGCTGTTTTGTGAATATCCACACAATTAAAAACTGAAATATTGCTAATTATACGTCCTGAGATTAAGAAGAACATTAATTGGGAGTCATGAAAGCGAGAATCACATCCAAAACAGAAAGCTAATCTTACCTCGAACACGACAAACTCCAGCTCCAGCCACGCCGTGTAGTACCTCCGTGATGATTCCCAACCGACTGATCCACAGCGCGGGCACAGCGTCTCCAAACACGCATGCGCGGTTTAATTTGGACATATTTTCGGCTTCAGTAGACACACAATACTTCAGACTGAAACACGACTGCTCCCTACAGGTAATGAAGGGCATGTTCACAGCTTCCCGCACATAGCCGCGCAAAGCCGCGGCAAGTCACGTGATCCCTTTTCTCGAAACATGCGTTTTTAATGGCGACATCTGTATACTGATTGGAAGCTCACAGGTTCAAACCCCAGCACCACAAAGCTGCCACCTGGATCTCTGAGCAATGCTAATTTATCAATTCAGTAATATTTTTCAGTTCTAAGGTTGAAATGCCTTATGAACAAATGCTTACCAGTGCTTAATCAGTTGGTCCACATTTTCCACTAAATACACCATAAGACATCTCAGGAGATACTCTCTTCATACATTCACCTCCAGGCTCTACGAATGTAAAAACAAACATAGTATTGTTGGTTATGTTAGGCTTGTGATGCGTGATAAAATGAACATATGTTTTAATTTACTGTGTCACAGACAATTTGATTTGGATGCCTTGCTCAGGTCCTGTGGCATCCATCCACAATATTACATTTGACACCAAGCTAATTTCTGCTTTTTTGAGCAAGTATATACAGTACCAGATCAAGAACTTGACGATGACGATTTTATCTCTGACAATTCTTCCCTTTCTGATGATCTCAATTAATTTGTAATGTTGCTTGTCCAAGGAAACCAGCAATCTTCCTTGAAGTGGAGCAGTTGTAATTCTCAGAAACCCATTACTGATCTTAAAAAAAGAATAAACACAAATTGGACTGGCTCAAGTTTTTAGCAAATCTTAATTACAGTGTGTAGAGAAAGAATCACCCCCCACACACACACACACACACCTTTAAAATAACTGCATTTTGTTGCTTTGCAAGTGCTCACTACTGATAATACAATAAACCCATGAACATAATTCAGTTTCGCTGGGTAATTGAAATTATTCTCTGATATTATCAGATAATTCAACTACTTATTTTCAGTACTCCGTTATTTTTGAGAGAGTTTATTTTAGGATATTTAGATTACACTGACATTTACTAAATTCACAGCAATTCTATTGTATGATTTCCATTTCAAGATTGATCCACATAATGTTTTTATTTGTGCATTCTGGAACTTATTTTCTGCAGTATGGGTAAAATAATGTCCTTTCAGAAAAGCTAACAGACCTGTAAACACAAAAGTGAATAAAGATTTCATGTTTACTTTTAAACTTCATTCATGACCTTAAATCAACGTGTCAAATTGCTGCCAGTGTTAGGGATTATATACTGTACTGATAACGTTGAAAACGTGTCATAAAGTGTCATTGGTATGTCAGGAGCATGTGCTAAAGCCCCCTTTCATACGAGGGAAAATAGTTTTAGTGATATTACATTACTTACACGTTAGCAAGTCCAGAAGGTTTTAAGCATAACTATAAATACACATACACTCAGTCCAAACTAGCTTGTTCTATGTTTAGGTTACTTTCCTACTAATTTTACGGCACTTAAATATAATTAATTTCATGTTATTCGGCACAGCCGAATGAGTGTAGAGTGTAGTAACTCCGGTGTTTTTGAAAATAACCGCATTAGTTCGCTAATGCTACTGTAAGTAATATAGGTGATTTTAGCTACAGTGGCAAACACGGACACAAAACTCAATCTACAAAGTAGTTGTTCCTGACATAAATCATAAATTCGCTCATGGAAGAGATACATTTAACAACGAAATGACATGAGTTTGCTTTCTTACCTGTTGTTTTCTTTGAGAAACTATGGGCGCCAGCAGAACATAATTCAGTCCGTGATAATACTATGTCATGAGGTCAAGTGACACGGCGAACCTTTGGTTTGAAGCAGAAATGTGCGTTGAGTGAATGGATTACATTTAAGTTTAAACAGTGGCTGCGATGTTTGCTTTTAAGCAACGTAAAAATATCAGTTTCGTATAGGAAATCAAAAAATTTCCATCAGATCAATGTAGAAACGTATTTTGTATCAACAACACAGCAGTTTCACTTTTTTCAGTGTATCCCATCACAGTTTAGAATTGAAGACTTTATGGACTTCTTCAATGAAAAAATCTATAGTATCAGGAAGAAAATAACGGAGGTTCAACCTCTAATACGTAGCATCTCATGATCCAGTCCAGTCTAAAGCTTCACATTTAGATTTTCAGTGCTTTACAGGTATAGGACAGAAAGAGCTGTATAAACTTATCACCATGGCTAAATCAACAACATGCTTGTTAGATCCAATCACAACCAGATTTAAAAAAAAAAGTGATGCATACAGTAGGAGAGCCGCTTCTAAACATTATCAATTATTCATTATATCTAGGTAACGTCCCTAAACCTTTCAAGTTGGCAGTGATTAAGCCTCTTCTTAAAAATCTAATTTATACCCGAATGAAATAACAAATTACAGACCGATTTCAAACCTCCCATTTATATCAATATTAGAAAAGGTAGTATCAGCTCAAATATGCACATTCTTGCAGGAAAACAATATCGTCAAAGAACTTCAGTCAGGTTTCAGCTTTTTAGCTTCGGACCAAGGCTGCATCTCAATACTAGTCTTACTTGATCTTAGTGCTGCAACATTCGACACTATAGATTAGGGGTACTCAAATATAAATTTGAAAGGTCCACTTACCAAATTTCTATTCAGTCCGAGGTCCGGAAAATTACAGTCCAATTTCAAATAGAAAACTACAAAAAAAAGTCAAACCCAAAATTTTCGAACAATACCCATAAATGGCATTTTAGTGTGAAAGGTGACGTCTTTGTGCCACCAGTTGTTTGAACTTTGGCATAAAAGGTGTGAGGACCAGGTGGAGGCACTGATGTAAATGTTCATTGGTGAGGGTGTTGCGATATGTGTTTTTCACCGTGCTCATAATTAAAACGACAGATTCATAGCAGTACGTTAAGGAAAACATTGTGAGAATTTGAAGGGCCATTTTCTGCAGGACAGGAACACCTGCTGCAGTAACCATCTTTGTCCAGAAGGTGAGAAGGTGACCACTTTTGATTGCTAGATTAAGCACATTGGTTTTCTGCTTCCCAAAGGGAGCACGAATGCATATTTTTCTGTCCACTCACTCTTAAATTCGCTGTTTTCAAAATCAATTTATATCAATGGCCAGCACACCATTAGGATATTAAGGACATATTATAATAAACAGGGCCCGGTTTCTCGAAAGCTTCTTATCGCTAAGTAAGTTGTACCTTAACCTCTCTCTTAACTTTATGGCGCATTTCCCGAAACGTTCTTACGCTAAGTATCTCTTAGCTAAGTCACACGTTCGTAAGGTTGGTCTGGACCAACCTTAACTCATACTTAGCGTAGTTTCAGCTCAAGACTCTAGTCGCCGCCACTGAGGAGCAGTCTTTATAAACCAGCGGTGTATGCAAACACATTATGGCACGTTGTCAAAGTCGTATTAATGATGGAATATACTGTAGACCTGTTTAAGAATTTTATTTTATTTGATATCAGAACTAATAGAGTGACTTTTAATTAGCCTATTTCATAATGTGACTAATGCATTAAAATTGCCAATCACTATTAATATTAAACAGGTGGCGAACAATTTGGCAGCGTGATGTTGTGTTAAACTGAAGACGGCGCGGTCTGAGGAGCTGTGTGAGTCATGTACATTTTTTTCTTTAGACAAAACTTCAGCCCATTTCATATTTTCCCCGTGGACGTTAAAAAAAATATTTAAATTAAAATTTTTGCTTTCCAAGGCAACAGATTATGGAGCTTCTTGAGCTGCTCAGACCTGCGCGTGCCAGACCAACGCATCGTACTTACTGTACACTCCCCATCCCGATGTCCAGCTGCTCGCTGCTTTTTGTTTAAAATATGTTTCATTGATCATTAGCCATTATCCATGACTTTATGGGTTTTTCTTTTGACACGTTTTATTTTTATGAAATTTGATTTAGTTAAATGAGAAAATAACCTTGGGAGTTTCAAACCCCGCATCCATTCATTTTTCTGGGTGATTGTAATGTTTAATACCCCTACAGTATTCACTTATGCAGTTTGACTCGCTGTGAGATGCGGTGTGTTATACCTCTATCTGACCTGCGCGGGCTCGCGTTGTGGCCGTAGGCTTGATCATTATTCACTCCGAGTTTTTGCGCTGTGATTACGTTTCCATCTTTCCGCGTCAAAAATTCCACGTTTAGTTTTTTGCTGGTCCTCGCGGAAGCTTGCAGACCTTGCAGAACTTCGCGGAACGTTAAAGGAACATTGCGGGCAATCGCGGCAGCTCACAGAGATGAGTCAGGCCACACAGGTGAGATTGGGGTATTAGGCACCGTGATCCGCCTCGAGTGACCGGCGCCTGACGGTCCGCGAAGATCTACAAGGTCCGCGAGCTTCCACATGTTAAACATGTTTTTTTTTTTTTTTTGCGTGGTGAAATGGAAACGTAATAACAGCACCAAACTCACGCCGAATCATAATGAACCGCACTTACGGCCCCGCGTGTGAGATAGGGGTATTAAACCTCCACTCTGTCATCTCATTGTATTCATTCCATAAGTGCGCTATACAACCATAACAACTGACATACTTCACATTGATTCTGAAGCTGGTGAAGAGTGTTATCAGCTGTTTGTACATCAACTATGATTGGATACCCGGTTCGTTTCACGGCCACATATTACATGAAAATATTAGCGATATTAATTAATTAATTAATTAATATTAATTTATATATTTGTCTATTATGGCATGTTATTGTTAAGTTAACCCATGTCGAAATAAACGCTATTAAAAGAATTTAGTGCAATGTTTAATTGGAAATTTGAATGTTTTAATTAGAAAGTGCCGTCTTTCTTAACGCTGTCATGCAAAAGGAGTGAAAAATCGATTCCTGAGCCACCGATGTCAGCTAATTCAGGACCTTCACTGTAGACAGCGCCTTGTAACGTCGGACGTAAGAGGCAGCGACTTAAGAAGACTCCTAAGAGACAGTTCGAGAAATACACTTAGAAAAGTTATCACTTAACGTAAGATATATGTTAAGCAGAGGTGTAAAGTAACGAATTACATTTACTCGCGTTACTGTAATTGAGTAGTTTTTTTTGTGTATTTCTACTTTTTTAAGTAGTTTTAAAAATCTGTAATTTTACTTTTACTTAAGTATGTTTAGTTTGAAGTATTGTAATTCGCTACATTTTAAATCATATTCGCTACTGAGTAAAAAATAAATGAATGAAAATGATAAAATAATACAAATATTATGCTTTGTATAAATGCTCCGTTGCGCCGCGTGTGTGTATCGTGTCCTGGTCGCGCGCCGCTCCAGACTCCACTCCAGGTTTTCTGACATCGGCATCTTCCTGACCTTCCACACGGTCGCTTCCGCCCTGAGTGACGTCATCGACTAGCGCGACCATTTATAAACCGGAGAGAGACGCGGGAAAGATGAAAGAGGTTGTGATTTTGGCGTTTTGATATTTGGTTGTGTATTCTGGTTTGACTTTTTGCCTCCCATTGACTTTGATTATTGCTTTGTCCCTTTGGTTTGGTTGGTCTTTGTATATATTTGTAGATAATTTCACTGTTTTTGGTTTAGGGAGTCCGGGAAGGTACCTGTATTTGTGTTTTTTTTTTTTTTTTTGGCAGGTAATCTAGCTACTAAATATAAATACCATTTTGTTTATTATCATTTGGCCTGGGTCCACCCTGAATCTGATCCTCCTCCTTGTGTGTGTGTGTGTGTGTGTGTGTGTGTATATATATATATATATATATATATATATATATATATATATATATATATATATATAATATATATATATATATATGATTGGATCTAGTTCTTTCTGCCATATGCCACCATTTCCATACAGTTTAAAATAGAACCCTGAACCATTCTTTTGCTGGATGACCCTAGACTGGGACGTAACACCATATTTAAGTGACCACTTTGATTTTTAAGCACAAGAAAAACAACAGCTTTATTATGCAAAGGTGTTCCTTCAGTTAAAAGCAACTAGTTTGAGATTTATATCTGCTCATCTTTTTTTGAATTACGCTTGAATGCCTCGTCCCACCCCCGCTGTTAAAAAAATAAAAATAAAAAAGTAACTCGGTAACTTTTACTCTGAGTAAATTTTTTAATGAGCTACTTTTTACTTTTATTTGAGTAGATTTTTATAATGGTAACTTTACTTGTACTTAAGTAAAATTTCACTGAAGTAACAGTACTTGTACTTGAGTACAAAATTTTATTACTCTTTCCACCTCTGATGTTAAGAGTCTACTTAGCGAGCGAATAGTGTGCGTTATCGAGAAACCGGGCCCAGAATGAGTAGCTCACCTCTTATACAGTATCTTCCACGAGTCGTTCGTTCTTTTGAATCTACTGCACCACATAGCGCCTATGGGAGTCACGTGACAAAGGACCGAACAACTCGGGACTTGACGATTCGTTGAGAACCTTTCAATTCATAGCCTACGGAGGTATTACGATGATTTGCGCATGCGCACCCAGTAGAAAATGAACGAATCACTCTCGGAGATGACTCGTTCTTCTGAGTCACGTTAAAGATTCATAAAAAAAAAAAACGAATCGTTCATGAACGAACCATCGCTAGAAGACTCACAGATATATCGTGCGGAAACACAGTTGCGCACTTCATTGAGAACTCATTTGGATTATGATTAAATTACCATGTTTGTTTTGGCGTCGGTCCAGGTGTAACCTGGGTATTTGGGTCCGGATGCCGGACCGGAGTCCGCCTATTGAGTACCCCGGCTATAGATCATAATATTCTCATACTGTAGATCGCTTACAAAGTACCCAAGTTGTCTAGACTAACTGAGTGTGTCCTGGATATAAAAGATTGAATGACCGATAACTTTCTTTTACTAAATTCAGATAAGACAGAGATATTACTTATTGGTCCAAAAACCAACACAACAGCTCTCACAATTCAGCTTGTGTTTAGAAGGATGTACTGTTACTACCAGCTCGACAGTGAAAGACATGGGCGTCATATTAGACAGTAACTTGTCCTTTGAAAATCAGATCTCCAATATCACAAAAACAGGCTTTTTCCATCTTAGAAATATTGCCAAGCTTAGGAATATCTTATCCGTATCTGATGCAGAAAAGCTAGTTCATGCATTCATGACCTCCAGACTGGACTTTTGTAATGCATTACTAGGTGGTTGTCCTGCATCCTCAATAAACAAGCTACAGTTAAATGCAGCCGCCAGGCTTCTCACTAGATCAAGAAAATATGATCATATAACCCCAATATTATCATCCCTGCACTGACTACCTGTTAAGTTTAGAATTAATTACAAAATAGTATTACTTACAACGCTTTAAATGGTTAAGCTCCCGCATATCTAGCCAGTCTTCTGATCACAAAACTCCGGACTTCTGGTAGTTCCCAGAATATCAAAATCTACTAAAGGGGGTAGAACGTTTTCATATTTGGCTCTAAAGCTTGGAATAGGCTTCTAGACAATGTTCAGGGCTCAGAGACAGTGTCCAAGTTTAAAAGTAGACTCAAGACGCATCTCTTTAATCTGGCGTACACGTAATTCATCCCATAACCTCATACTCCAGTACATCTACAAACCGGATTCCAAAAAAGTTGGGACACTGAACAAATTGTGAATAAAAACTGAATGCAATGATGTGGAGATGGCAAATGTCAATATTTTATTCAGAATAGAACATAAATCACGGAACAAAAGTTTAAACTGAGAAAATGTATCATTTTAAGGGAAAAATATGGTGAATCAAAATGTCATGTTGTCAACAAATCCCAAAAAAGTTGGGACAAGGCCATTTTCACCACTGCGTGGCATCTCCCCTTCTTCTTACAACACTCAACAGACGTCTGGGGACCGAGGAGACCAGTTTCTCAAGTTTAGAAATAGGAATGCTCTCCCATTCTTTGTCGCACCTTCCTCTTTATGATGCGCCAAATGTCCTACAGTACGCAGCCATGATGTTGTGATTGATGCAGAATGTGGTCTGGCATTATCTTGTTGAAAAATACAGGGTCTTCCCTGAAAGAGATGACGTCTGGATGGGAGCATATGTTGTTCTAGAAACTGAATATATTTTTCTGCATTGATGGTGCCTTTCCAGACACGCAAGCTGCCCATGCCACACGCACTCATGCAACCCCATACCATCAGAGATGCAGGCTTCTGAACTGAGCGTTGATAACAACTTGGGTTGTCCTTGTCCTCTTGGTCCGGATGACATGGCGTCCCACATTTCCAACAAGAACTTCGAATCGTGACTCGTCTGACCACAGAACAGTCTTCCATTTTGCCACACTCCATTTTAAATGATCCCTGGCCCAATGAAAAATGCCTGTGCTTGTGGATCTTGCTTAGAAATGGCTTCTTCTTTGCACTGTAGAGTTTCAGCTGGCAACAGCGGATGGCACGGTGGATTGTGTTCACTGACAATGGTTTCTGGAAGTATTCCTGAGCCCATTCTGTGATTTCCTTTACAGTAGCATTCCTGTTTGTGGTGCAGTGTCATTTAAGGGCCCGGAGATCACGGGCATCCAGTATGGTTTTACGCCCTTGACCCTTACGCACAGAGATTGTTCCAGATTCACTGAATCTTCGGATGATATTATGCACAGTTGATGATGATTACTGCAAAGTCTTTGCAATTTTTCGCTGGGTAACACCTTTCTGATATTGCTCCACTATCTTTCTGCGCAACATTGTGGGAATTGGTGATCCTCTGCCCATCTTGGCTTCTGAGAGACACTGCCACTCTGAGAAGCTCTTTTTATACGCAATCATGTTGCCAATTAACCTAATTACTGTTAATTGGTCTTCCAATTATGCTCAAATTTACTTTTTCCAGCCTCTTATTGCTACTTGTCTAAACTTTTTTGGGATTTGTTGACACCGTGAAATTTGGAATCAACATAGTTCCCTTTTCGAGGCTTCACTCAATGCTGCGTTAGAACGCTTATGGGAACTATCTTGTCGCATTGCCGGCCATGAAGCATGTGTGGAAAAACGCCATTATCTGGCTACATATAACCTCGGTCAGGTGACGTCATCTGATTAGATCAGGTGGAGGTTATAAATACCGGAAAGCCGGCAACAAAACCTCAGATCATTTGTCTTCATGCCGACTTGTGATCGCGTGTGTGCAGCAAGCATTTAAAAAAAAAAAAAAAAAGGATATATAAGAAACCATTCTTAACAGAGAAAAAAAAAAAAAAAAAAAACTCACCAGATATAATGGCCGAGTTCAGTCTATCATGCCCGTGCGGTAACCGTCTTTCTCAAGACGATAGCCATAATCTCTGTTTTGAGTGTTTGGGTGAAAGCCACGCTCTCCTTGGACTTGAAGGAGAGTGTGAGCACTGTGATAATCTCCAGATGAAAGTGCTACGAGCGCGTCTCGCGTTCTTTAGGGAGCCACGAGCCGCTCTGCACTCCTGGGGCTCACAGGTTGATTTGGCCGAGGCACGAGAGACGGAGCCCCTCCTCTCTCTCGTTTCCTCCCCCGATCTCTCTCTCTCCCCCCCCACTTCGCGAGCGCACTTCGGTGCTTCTCGGGAGTGTTTGAGGGAGACTCACTCGCTTGCTTCAGTTGAAATGGATGTAGCTACCTCAGAACGATCCTCTAGGGATGATAGAGAGTATGAGGAATTAATTGAGGTTATAACACGCGCAGTTGAACGTTTACATATTGACTGGCCACAAGAGCAAGCTCATACAAAACGTTCCAAACTGGATGACAGATTTCTATCGGGTGGCCAGGAGATGGCGTCACAACGCCGTTCTCTCCCCTTTTTTGATGATCTCCACAACGAGTTATCTCGTTCATGGAGACGTCCCTTTTCTTCCCGTATTTTTGTACCTTCAACTTCATTTTATTCGAATATTGTTGATGCAAAAGCACAGGGTTATGTGATGATGCCCCAGATTGAGGAGACGCTCGCGGGCTATCTCGCTCCTGGAACATCATCTTCATTAAAAAAGCCAACCCTTCCCTCCAAGGCATGTAGAACTTCTTCTACCCTGTTAGGGAAGGCGTTCCAAGCAGCTGGTCAGGCCGGCGCTTCCTTGCACACCATGGCGGTTTTGCAGGCGTATCAGGCCGACCTGCTGAATGATCTGAGCACGAGCGGCAATATGAATCAGGAAGCGTTCATAGAATTACGCCGGGCTACTGATCTGTCCCTGCGTGCGACGAAACAGACAGCCCGTGCTATTGGCCGTTCTATGGCATCCCTGGTGTCTGCAGAGAGACACCTCTGGCTAAATCTAACTGGCATTAAGGACAAAGATCGGGCATTCCTTCTCGATGCTCCCATCTCACCCTCAGGCCTATTTGGCGAAGCTGTAAATACTGTCGCTACCAGATTTAGAGAGGCCAGTCTCTATGAACAAGCTTTTGGGAAATTTATCCCACGCCGTGCCCAGGTGTCGAGGACATCGGCCACCCAACCTCGACCCGATCTCAGTCTCGCTAGACGAGAGGCGCAGAAGGAAAGCGTCAGTAGCCGCGCACCCCCCCGTAAGGACTGGGGTACGGCTCGGCGCCCCCCTCAGGCCGCCCCCAAAAAAATAGACCGCTCTGTCTTCTTCGCGAAGAAGCGTCCCTGATAGCAGAGCTCAGGACCGTGGGGGTGACCCCCCCTGGGGATGGGCACATAGGAGCATGCCCCCCTGGGCACCCCCAGGAGATCGATGTTCAGTTTCCGCCGCCTTTGGTGTTTCGGACAACACCGGTCTCCGACACGTTAGTCCTTCGGTCGCATCCTGCTATATTCCAGGACACCGAACCACTAACACCCCCCAGCCCAGTAGAAGTACTTGCACCCCTTTCGGAGAAGCTGGCAGCGTGGAAGCTACTGCCAGGCATATCCCCCTGGGTTTTAAAGACTGTAGAGAAAGGATACAGGATCCAGTTTGCATATCGCCCTCCGCGTTTCAACGGCGTGGTCTCCACTTCCGTGATACCGGAAAGGGCGCGTTTTCTGAGTTCCGAACTCCAGAAATTACTGCAGAAGGGAGCCATAGAACAGGTTCCTCCTCCAGACATGGAGTCAGGTTACTACAGTCGGTACTTCCTGGTCCCCAAAAAGGACGGGGGTCTGCGTCCAATTCTGGATCTTCGCGGTTTGAACCGCTATCTCAAAAAATGCAACTTCAAAATGTTGACCATAAAGACTATTGTTTCACAAATCCAACCACAGGATTGGTTTGTGACAGTAGATTTAAAGGACGCATATTTCCACATAGAAATTTTGCCACAGCACAGGAAGTTCCTGAGGTTCGCCTTTGGGGGAAAAGCCTACCAATTTCGGGTTCTTCCATTCGGTCTAGCCTTATCACCCCGCACATATACAAAATGCATGGATGCAGTTCTGGCTCCTTTGAGACTCCAGGGCATCCGCATTCTGAATTACATAGACGACTGGCTAATACTGGCCCAGTCTCAGCAGCTAGCACTTCGACACCGAGATGTCGTCCTAGCTCACCTTCACTTGCTGGGATTGAGACTCAACGCCACGAAAAGCGTTCTCTTTCCAGCACAAGTGACAACCTACTTGGGCGTCAGGTGGAATTCGATCGCTATGCAGGCACATCTGTCTCCTGCTCGCGTCGAATCCATAAACAACGCTCTGAAGGAAATCAGACTAGACCAAGAAGTGACTGTACATCACTTACAAAAATGTTTAGGCCTCATGGCAGCTGCGTCCATGGTGATACCCTTGGGTCTCCTGCACATGAGAGCGTTTCAGCTGTGGTTAAGAGCCAGGGGAGTTCACACGAGAACAAATCCCCGAAGGCGGATAAGGGTTACGCGCAAAGGACTTCGTACCCTTTCTATGTGGTTCAGACCCCGGTTTCTCGCCTTGGGTCCCACTCTAGGTCCGTCTTGTCGTCGCAAAATGCTAACGACAGACGCTTCCCTTACCGGCTGGGGCGCGGTCTTGGATGGCCGTCCAGCCCAAGGGGTCTGGAGAGGCCACCTTTTCGCATGGCACATCAATTGCCTCGAAATGATGGCTCTATTTTTAGCTCTACAGCATTTCCTCCAGCAGCTGAGAGGCTACCATGTCCTAGTGCGGGTGGACAGCACATCAGTAGTCTCCTATATAAATCGCCAGGGCGGCCTGCGCTCACGACGCTTGAACCAGCTAGCACATCAGGTTCTGCTCTGGGCTCAGGACAAGTTCCTGTCCCTCAGGGCGATTCACATTCCAGGGTACAGGAATGTGGGAGCAGACTTTCTGTCCAGACGAGCTGTGAATCACGGGGAATGGAAACTCCACCCCGAAGTAGTCACTCAAATCTGGGAGAGATTCTCTACAGCGGAGGTGGACCTCTTTGCCTCACAGGAGACTGCACAATGTCCCCTCTACTACTCTCTGACTCATCCAGCTCCCCTGGGTCTGGACGCGATGGCCCATACGTGGCCCAATCTACGCCTCTATGCGTACCCTCCGATAGCTCTGCTCCCGGGAGTCCTGGCGAGGGTCCGTCAACACGGTTTGCGCCTCTTATTGATAGCGCCCCGTTGGCCGGCCCGAGTATGGTTCTCAGAAATAATATCACTCCTCGACGGCTCACCTTGGATGATTCCAGTGAGGAGGGATCTTCTATCTCAGGCGCAGGGGACAATATTTCATCCCCGGCCCGAGCTTTGGAACCTTCACGCTTGGCCCCTGAACGGGACCAATTGAGTCAAGCCGGCCTTTCAGCCGGCGTAATTGACACCATCCTAAGTGCTAGGGCTCCCTCCACTAGAAGGATTTATGCCTTCAAATGGAAGGTATTCGAGAGCTGGTGCATGGCTAAGCAGGTGGACCCAGTCCACTGCCGAATTGTTTCAGTGCTAGAATTCCTGCAAGAGAAATTGTCCTCGGGCTTGTGCCCTAGTACCCTCAGAACGTACGTGGCCGCTATTTCAGCCTGCCACGTCCTGTCTGAAGGGGCTACTGTAGGAAATCACCCTTTAGTTGCCCGTTTCATTCGTGGAGCTAAACGGTTGAGGCCACCCACTAGAGTCACGGCTCCCTCTTGGGATTTATCTATCGTGCTCGAAGGTTTGATCGAGACTCCTTTTGAACCGCTAGAATCAGCGCCCGACAGGCTTCTGACTCTCAAGATGGTTCTTCTTATGGCCATCACCTCTCTAAAGAGGATCGGAGACCTGCGTGCATTGTCAGTCTCCCCATCCTGCCTGGACTTTGCCCCTGGGCTAGTCAAGGCCATTCTGCATCCTCACCCAAACTATCTACCGAAAGTTCCTTTCTCTACCATGCACCCTGTCATCCTGGAAGCCTTCTGTCCTCCGCCCTTTGCGGATTCGGAGCAGGAGAAACTTCACCTACTGTGCCCAGTACGTGCTCTTCAGGCTTATGTCCACCGCACCAGCCAGTGGCGTAAGTCAGAGCAACTCTTTATATGTTATGGAGGCCGCAACCGGGGGGCGGCCGCCACCACACATACTCTGTCACACTGGGTGAGAGATGCTATTGCCCTCTCCTATGAGGCGCGTGGACACACTTCGCCCCTAGGAGTCAGGGCTCATTCAACCAGAGGGGTCGCCTCATCTATTGCTCTTGCAAGAGGTACTCCCCTGCAACAAGTGTGTGACGCAGCGGGTTGGTCCTCTCCGCACACATTTATGAGATTTTATAGTCTGGATGTCCATGCCACCCCAGGCTCACGAGTCCTCGGTTCAGCTTCCCGGACATGAATCTGAGACCTTCTCGGCCTTGTGCGCACACGCTACACAACCTTGGGGTCCAGACACCTGTAGTGCGGCGGCGTTGGTATTCTCGTTCCCATAAGCGTTCTAACGCAGCATTGAGTGAAGCCTCGAAAAGGGAACGTCTCGGGTTACTTTGCAGTAACCCTGTTCCCTGAGAGGCGGGAACGAGATGCTGCGTCCGAACGCCGCACTACCATGTGACCGGACGTCCATTCAGACAAATAATCTGAGGTTTTGTTGCCGGCTTTCCGGTATTTATAACCTCCACCTGATCTAATCAGATGACGTCACCTGACCGAGGTTATATGTAGCCAGATAATGGCGTTTTTCCACACATGCTTCATGGCCGGCAATGCGACAAGATAGTTCCCATAAGCGTTCTAACGCAGCATCTCGTTCCCGCCTCTCAGGGAACAGGGTTACTGCAAAGTAACCCGAGACGTTTTCCTTTAAAATGATACATTTTCTCGGATTAAACTTTTGATCTGTCATCTATGTTCTATTCTGAATAAAATATTGACATTTGCCATGTCCACATCATTGCATTGAGTTTTTATTCACAATTTGTTTAGTGCCCCAACTTTTTTGGAATCCGGTTTGTATACTGATTGGCAACTATGCTAATTCTTTCACTCTGTTCTTTATCTTTCTATCCATCCAGAGGCATCTGGAGATTGTGCCAGCTTCAGTAGACAAAGGCCAACCCTGTGAGGATCCTGAGGCATCCAGAGAAGGACCAACTCCAGCTGGATTCTGCTTCATGATGGTTTGGAGCTACAGTACACATGCTGCTCTCAGATGGCTGCTTTGAGTTCATCGCTCTGTAAACGATAGGATCCTTTACTATATATAAATTGTAACTTTTTGCTTTTGTTCTGCCCTCTGCACCTGCTGACTCATCCCTGTTCCTGAACTGGACTTCATGTTAATTTAAATAAATTGAAATGTAAATTTTTGGTTATTTTGAACTTAAGCTGCATAACACACTTGATGTTACAGTATATAATTTCTATCCGTTATCACCCAAATGAGGATGGGTTCCCTGATTGAATCTGGTTCCTCTCAAGGTTTTTTCATATTGCCATCTCAGGGAGATTTTTCCTTGCTACTGTTGCCTTCACCCTTGGCTTGCTCATCAGGGACAATCTCATTATTATCTAGACACATTTTTCTCACATTTTCTCAATTCCCGGCCAGGCTCGAATCCCGTCTCTGTTTGCATGGAGTTTGCATGTTCTCCCCGTGCTTGGTGGGTTTCCTCCGGGTACTCCGGTTTCCTCCCACAGTCCAAAGACATGCAGATTAGGCTAATTGGCGTTTCCAAAATTGACCATAGTGTGTGTGTGTGTGTGTGTGTGTGTGTGTGTGTGTGTGTGTGTGTGTGTGTGTGCGTGTGTGTGTGTGTGTGTGTGTGCTCTGCGATGGATTGTTACGCTGTCCAGGGGTCAGGGGTAGCTCAGTGGTTAAGAACATCCCAGGTTAAGTCCCAGGTTCAAACCCCACAACCACCAAGTTGCCACTGTTGGGCCCTTGAGCAAGGCCCTTAACCCTCAACTGCTCAGATGTATAATAAGATAAAAATGTAAGTCGCTCTGGATAAGAGTGTCTGCCAAATGTCTAAATGTAAATGTGTACCCTGCCTTGTGCCCTGAGTCTCCTGGAATAGGCTCCAGGTCCCCGTGACCCTAAATACAGGATAAAGCGGTATAGAAAATGAATGAATGAATGAATGAATTACAACAAGCCAACAAAGTTTCCCCTGTCTACACAACACCACTGAAAACAGAGTTTTGGGAAATCTGCACTTTGGATAGAGTTTTCCAAAAGCTCCGTTTTCAATGACCAAAACTGCATTTGCATGTGGACGAAAGGCGAAAACCACAGGAAAAATCTCAGTTTTTAAAAATACCCGGCTACATGTGGACATGGCCTAAAGCTAGAGATTTTTTTTTGCTGCCGCTACTTTATGTTTAACTCAGTACAAAATCAGAATCAACGCATGCGTTTGCTATATATATTTATTTACTAAAATCAATCAAAATATTACTGATGCTAAACTGCGGGCTGATTTATCCATGATTTATATAACCCAAATAATGTTGACAGAATATTTTGGCATTTCTGCTTTTGAACACCCTTGTGATTCAAAGCAAGAATGCACATAAAATATATATTCACTAATAAGCCATAACATTATAATGCAAAATATTATTCCCAGGACTGTGTACCTTCCACTTTTGCCATCTGGACCAGAACATGACTCCAGAAGATCTCTGAGTATGTGCTGTGATGTCTATTACCAGGACATTGGCAATAGATCCTCTGCTGTGGTTGCAGAGTCAGGCCTTCGTGGACCAGACCTGTTTGTCTGGCACATACTGTATCATTGGTGCTAAACCGGATTGGAAACTGGGGAGTCTGGAAGTTGGGACGGTGACCTTTGGCTGTTTGTCAAACAGGCTGTAGTGCACTTGGTGTTCCTTCTGGCGTCTTTCTGTTATGGCCAGCATTGACCTTTTCAACTTGTGCTATATTTTTTTCTGTGGGATTAGACTGAACAGCCTGGCTTTTTGGTGTCTGTGAATATGAGTGTGATATGGATGTTGTTATGGCTGAACAGTATGTATGTGTTTGTGTGTCTTAAAGTTCTTCTATCTTGGATTATTCTTCACTGGTAAGGCAGGTTCTTGACGTTAGTACCCTTGTTAGTGACACAATTAGTTTTATATTGTGTACCTAGTATTGCAGTTCTGTAGTGTTGATTGTAGTGCGATTGAAGTAGGTCTGAAGTAATTTGTTACCTTAGAGGTGATTAATCAAGAGTTGTTTCAGTCTCCCTTCAATTTGTAAATTGTGGGCAGGGCTTAGCAACATATATTAGCAAGGATTCACCAGTTTTTCTTGGCCCTCGTGTAGACACTGACTTAATTCTTGGCTAGGCTGTAGACAGTTGCCTTCTCTCTTGCAATTTCTTATATAACAAGACACTTTTTTATAAAGCAGAGGCAGATCTCAGAAACCCTCTACTGTTGTCTCACTCTCAAGCACTGGTGGTAGGTGGGCTCGGGAAGTGAAAGTTCCGCTAAAAAGAAAGCAGATCTTATCTCAGCTCTAGCTGCCCACTAATGTTTGTATTTTTTTATTTTTTATCACTTATTAATAGCTGGATATCCCTCAGAGCTCAGCTACTATATACCAGGTGCCCTGTCCTCTGCCTATGCGTTCCCTTACTCTCCATGAGAAACTGTCTGCCAAATGCCGAATTGTAAATGTAAACCGGCAAAGGTGGTGGTACAGGTCTGCTGTTGTCAAGGAGATGGACATTCACACCTCTCCCCCTGTCTATTCTTAACAAACAATCCTTTAAATTTCATGCTGTTAAGTTAACCTTCAACATCAACCACCACATCATTATCAACCTCCGGGTCCTCTAGGAGGCTTTCTTGATGAAATGGACATGCTTCTTAGTCTTTTCCCTTTTGACTGTTCAAGACTGTTCTTGGAGACCTTAACCTCCCCTCTGATAAGCTCCAATTCCATTTCCTCCTCGCTCTCCTCAGCTCCTTCACACTAACATTAAACAACTGCCCTCCCATACACACAAGAGAAGGAATTCCCTGAAACTATTTTTTGCCACCCCTCTCTAGCTACAGATATTAGTGGCATCCTACTCCATATATCTGATTATTACCTGATTTCTTTCACCTTTACTCTTCCTATCCTGTCTTAACCTACCCATCCAAAATTCCTCTTCTACAGTACCTGCAAAAACTTTCACTGTATCTCTCATTCCTGTTTTTTCCTGTACCCTCTAATCCCCCTGACCCAGACTCCTTTTTTCTCTACCATTAGAAATAGCCACAGATATCTTTCTCTCCTGTCGTTCCTCATCCATAGACCTCCTATGCTGTTTGTTTTCTAAAACAAAAGGAATATTTACTGTCCTGCACCACGTCAATCTGACGGACTGCGCAACAATCAAAGAGAATTAAGAGAAAAAAAGAGAAGAGATAGAGATCACATATTTATACAGATCTTGTCCTTTTCTGTGCTCTCTTGTAAAATCTCATGTGTAATGACTTCCATAGGGAAACGCTGGAAGCTTTTGTAAATGATCCTTGCAAGCTTCACAACATCATCTCTTTGTTACTCAACCCACTAAATTTCATACTTTGACTGCCATCTTTTATGATAGGAAAAAACAAAAATCTGTAAGACCTTTGCTGCCACTCTAGCCCCTACAGTTAAATTTCTTATCTTAACACTCCCTTTTCTCAAATAGCACAATTTTACAACCTGACAGCCAAAGAGATTCAGCACATCATCTCATTTTCTAGTCCCTCCACCTCTCCTTTAGACCCAAACCCTTACACAATGCTCCCCAAGGTCAGACCGTGCAATGCACAGAAAAAAAAAAAAAAAAAAAACGAAGAGCTATATCTCAGAGACCCTACAGGCCTCACTAGCATGTTAAATGTTAAAGTCCATGACAGCACGTTAAATGTTAAAATCCATGACAGCACAATTAGAAGAAGACTGAAAAATATGATTTGTTAAGAAGGGTTGCCAGGAGAAACCTCTTCTGTCTATAAAAACATGGAAGCGCAACTGAGGTTGGCAAAACAGCATCTGCACAAACCACAAGACTTCTGGAACAATGACCTGTGAGACCTAAGTGAAATTGTGTGGCATTAATGTCCAGCGCAATGTTTATCCCTTTTACAATGCTTCATTCTCACAAGACTTCCTTCCTTTCATCAACCTTTCCATATCATCAGGTGATGTTCCTGATTCATTTATTAAAGGGTTATTCTTATCCTCAAGAAACCCTGACTGGATACATCACACATCAGGAAAAATCTGAAAATATCACTTCTTTCTTTTCTCTTTAAAATTCATAAATACATTGTTTACAATCAAATGTCTGTTTACATCTTACAAAACACCATCAAGGATGCTAACCAATCTGGATTTAAAGGGCCACATTTGACAGCAACTGCCCTTCTGTCTGACTGCATGGTGCTAGATCGGCTAAACTATCATCTGTCCTCATTCTCATGGACCTCTCAGCAGCATTTGACACAGGTAACCACAGGATTCTCTGATCTATCATTGCAAGGCTTGCAAGCTGTGGCATGGCAATGGTTTGCCTCCTACCTAGAATATTGGTCATACTGTATGAGGTGGATCTCTCTCTTCACAGGACATTCAGGTACTTGTTCAAACCCATGTTATTTATGGACTTCTGCACCTCAATCCTGGCAGGTCTGCCTCTGTACACCATTGGTTGACCCAGAATGCAGCTGCACGACTTTTTTTTTAACCTTCCCATCTTCTCTCACACCATCCCATTTCTCCATTCTCTCCACTGGTTTCCTGTATATGCCCACATCAAATTCAAATCTCTGATGTTTGCATACAATGCTACCCAGCACCCACCATACCTCAGAGCACTTATCATACCCTGCACTGCACCACGTTCCCTCCAATCCACCAGCACTGCCTCTGGTCCCACCATCTCTCAAGAACAGAGGGAGACTGCATCTCGACTGTTTTCTGTCCTGGCTCCTAGTGAACCAGTATCAGAATATATTTAATGATGAAAACTTCGAAGCACGTGTGCTTATTTTTCTTCTGAAAAGCACAGAATTCTCCCACTGTGAGAATTCTGTGCTTATTTTTCTTCATCTCTGAATATAATTTTTAGTGTATATCACTATGCCTTATCAAATATTGCTGCCTTAACCTTCTTGGACTGTGGTGCCCTGGAGCTGTTGTGCACATTTTGTACTTTCTTTGGTATTTACATACAGTATGGCTCCCTGCATCACATGCTTCATCTAATGTCAACAGGGAATTAGATGCTGAGTGCAGCCTGTTACTGGGACTGTCCAAATAGAGAAATATAGCTTTAAGACATGTTTTAAATACAGACAAAAAAAAAAGGCTGAATGCAAAAACTTGTGCATTTAAGCATTAGAATTCTAGCGCATGTCAGCACATTAGTCGTATCTAGTGATTGTATAAATAATTCTACCTTGCTGGACAACAGCTCTCAGAGGAGGACCAATCTGCCACCCTAAATTGGATCACCACAAATTTTTGCAATGTGGGATAAGCTGAATAATGCCAGAACTCATTTTTCTCAATCCTTTCATCTACCGGTTTATGTCCTTGTAGAAATGAGATGCTCATCAATGTTTAATTGCAAAAGAAAACATTAAGTTTGCCAGACTATGAGCTATGAGTCATTGCCTATTTTCCCTCAATGACCTGTTCGTCGTGACTGCATTGCAATGCTGATAAGTTGAGTTTATGTAACATCCTCAGCCCTCCATTCAGACTAGCACTGGAGCAGTGAAGCGTGGCCAAGAAAGAGTGCCTGTCACCCAGCAGCTTCCCTTATAATCAATGTGTTAAAAATTAACACAGGTCTTTTATATGGATGAGAGTCAGGAATCAAACTGGAACAAATCTTTGACACAATATTCATATGAATTCTAATACGCTATAGCAATGTCAGTAGTTACTGTAAGTACATTTATAGTAATAGAGAAAAGAAAAAATATCTCTGTCACTTTAGCTGTGGCATGAGTGTTGGTGCCAGGTAGGCTGCTTTGAGTATTTTAAAAACTGCTGATCCCCTGAGGTTTTCACACACAACATGTAGACAGCTAGAGTTTGACAAAGTAAGTGTATAGCTTATGTATGTTAAAACTGCTGACTCAATTCATTCAGTAATAGTTCATTTGAAATGTTCTCATTTCTATGAAATGTTTTCATTTATTTTTTATTATCGTTAAATGCAAAAAAAAGCATATATACAGCAGTTTCAGTAGCAGTATGGCAGCTAGTGAAAAGAAAAGTGAAAACCAAAATTAGAGTAATGTGCCTCAGTAGTGCTTAATGTCTAGCAACACTCCAGCTTCATTCCATGAACAACATATCATGACTGACTCTGCCCTCTGACTCCAGGATCCTAACAAACTGGGATATGCAAAGATGAAATGTTACTGTACTGTAATATACATTATACTGTATGTAACAATTAAAATGGCCAGGGGTAGCTCAATGGTTAAGGCATTGGACTACGGTTCGGAAGATCCCAGGTTCAAACCCCACAACCACCAGGTTTCCACTGTTGGGCCCTTGAGCAAGGCCCTTAACGCTCAGATGTGTAATGAGATAAAAATGTAAGTCGCTCTGGATAAGAGCGTATGCCTAAATGTAAATGTAAAATATTTTAATTATGAAGTGCAGTATACATCTCTAATTGTGTGTAAAAACATATAGTAAAATATATAGTACCAAATATATGATCAGCCTATAAGTACAGGTAAATTGATGGTGGATTCTGGACTGACATGTGAAGCGCATGATTATATTGTTTGTGCTCATGTCATTATGAATATGATATTGTAATGTAGCATATCTCAGGGAAAAAGCAAAAGTCGAGATGTTTGATACAAGCATGGTTCTGTAGCTAAATTAGTGCCTTAAATTAGTCGCAGACAGCAGTGATGCATGAAATGATGTCCTGTGGCATGTTGGTGAGACCTATCTATGAAGGGCAATGTGCACAGAAATATCAATGTAGCCAAGGCATTTCTGTACACGTGACAAAAGAGATAAACATACTTAAAAAAAAGAAAGAGTATGAACATATTTACAGTTTATTTTAGTATCTTTGTAAGAACAATGTGAATATGTTTATGTTCAGCTGTCTCCAAGCAACTGAAGTGAATGGTGCAGTTTATGATTAAGTATGCAGTCTAAAATTTCATTCATATGTTAAATTGCAGAGCAATAATGTTTATATGTATTGACATTGTTATCATGTTGGATTTAATGATTTCTATGTTAAAAAATATCTGGTGTCACCTTAAATGTCATCTGTCACTTGGCTTCTTATCCACTACCCTTAACAGGAATTCAGGTCAGCCATTAGAAATTATGGACAGAGGACAATATTTTTCAAATCAGGCCCCTTATCCACACCCACTGCAGCACCACAACCATCCACCCACCCTTATCTATGATATAACATGGGCAATTTCAAATAAGTGCTAGGCCATTAGCCTTGTAGTGACACAGAGATAACGTATCTCTAACAACCAAACTCAATGTTATCATCTATGGCTATAAAGCATCAAGGTAAAGTCAGTTACTTCAAAACACAGAGGAAAATAATTGGTTTAGATACGTCTTTGTCAGTTATATTTCTTTTTTTTAAGTTACAAAAAAAGTAAGGAATGAAAAATGGCCTTGCAAAAGGTGAAAAAAATTAATAAATTACTTCAAAGCATGAAATAATGAGAACAAATTATGCCTGGATAAATAAATTTACTCATCATTTATCATTTGTCAAATTTTGAGGCCCAAATTGATTATAATTAATGCATTGATAAAAGTTTTGACCTGATTTAGTATTTATTTTGTTTGTTTGTTGGAGAATTTAAATACTGTAGAGAAAAAACACTGTGAACTGGACTACTACTACTACTACTACTAATAATAATAATATAAACAGCAGCTTAACTACTGTACATGTATAACCTTATTTTATTGTAATCATCTCTGATGTTGTATGTAGTCTATGTAGACTTGTAATGTGCTGCTAACTAGTGTTTAGATGCAAATGTAATTTGCTTGCCATTTCTTGCTTCAAAGTTGCTGATAATATGTTTGGAGTCCAGTTTTACGGACTCTTTGGTTTTCTCTTAGTGGAGTGGATGTCGAATTGCAAGTAACTTGATCTGTGAGTGTTTTGCAAGATGAGCAAAATTTTTTAATAACATTTAACTTAATAAACGAGTGACATTTGTACTATGAGCAGTATGTATACGCTTTGTCTGCCAAGCGTCATGTGATCACAACTGAGCCAATGGCTCTCTCAGACGGCAGGATTGTGAGGATTTGTCTCCCTTGCTCGGTCTTGGTGCGCGTGCCTCACTCATATACAGTAGCCAACATCTGTGTGTGTGTGTACTGTTTGCTGAAGCATTGTGACCACATGTGTTTGCGTAAAGCATTTTTTTTTTTACATTTTGTGTCAATGACAATGCAATGTCACATTTCTGCAAAAGGAGCAAAACTAGTGTCATTAGATTTTTTGCTTAAGTCACATGAAAAAAGAAACATTTCCAGTTTCCAACAGGAGTGATTTTGTTAGTGTGTGTGTGTGTGTGTGTGTGTGTGTGTGTGTGTGTGTGTGTGTGTGTGTGTGTGTGTGTGTGTGTGAACGTCGTCCTACACAATAACCCCCAGTAACGATGCAGGTTAATTTCTTTTTCTTTTTACTTTATATTTTGTATGAATAATTTTTATATTCATATTTATTTATTTATTTATAATGTAAATAAATGTATAAATATATATTTTAAAAAGTATAAAAATAGATTGTATTCTCCATTTTATAAGGAAATAGTTGAACTTCGCATGGGCCCCCAGGGACTCCTAGGGATGACAACAGTGTAACACAAATCTATAGGTCCTACTAATTTTTAAATATAACTTATTTTTGTTATATTGAAAACACAAATGTAGCATTTAATATGAGGAAACAATCTCAAACATAGGTTAGTCAGGTTTCACCCTTAGTTCATTAGCTCTTGCTAATTATTTTTCAGCAACATTCAATGTCATATTAATAAGAACCTCAAAATTAAATTAGTGGAAGGAGCAAAGGTTGGCTCAATTTCCACTTCCAAATTTCACAAGCAGATATACAGTCATGTGTAAAAGTTAGTGCCCCCTCTTTTTTGTACAAATTATCTGATTGTAGAGCTTTTTGGTATTAGGCAAATACAACATCAGACAAGCAACAACACATGCAAATATTTATTTAACCAAAAAATAAAGCAATAAAATTTAATTAATCAGGGCCCGGTTTCCCGATAACGCACACTATTCACGCGCTAAGAAGACTCTTAAGATACAGTATATCTTACGTTAAGTGATAACTTTTCTAAGTGTATTTCTCGAACTGTCCCTTAGGAGTCTTCTTAAGTCGCTGCCTCTTACATCCGACGTTACAAGGCGCTGTCTACAGTGAAGGTCCTGAATTAGCTGACATCAGTTGCTCAGGAATCGATTTTTGACTCCTTTTGCATGACAGCGTTAAGAAAGACGGCACTTTCTATGCAAATTAAACATTGCACTAAATTCTTTTAATAGCGTTTATTTCGACATGGGTTAACTTATCAATAACATGCCATAATAGACAAATATATAAATTAAATTAAAACTGTCGCTAATATTTTCATGTAAGCTGTGGCGGTGAAACAAACCGGGTATACAATCATAGTTGATGGACAAACAGCTGATAACACTCTTCACCAGCTTCAGAAACAATGTGAAGTATGTCAGTTGTTGGGGTTGTATACTGTAGCACACTTATGGAATGAATTCGATGAGATGATAGAGTGGAGGATTAATACCCCTGTCTCACCTACGCGGTTTCGCGCAGGGGCCGTAAGTGCGGTTCATCATGATTCAGCGCGAGTTTTGGTGCCATGGTTACGTTTCCATTTTACCACGCAAAAAAATTAAACATGTTTAACATGCGGAAGCTCGCGGACCTGCAGATCTTCGCGGACCATTGGGCGCCGGTCACTCGAGGCGTGATTGCCCGCGACGTTCCTTTAACGTTCCGGAAAGTTCTGAAAGGTCTACAAGCTTCTGCGAGGACCAGCAAATATATTTAACGTTTAATTTTTCATGCGGAAAGATGGAAACGGAATCACAGCGCAAAAACTTGGGGTGAATCATGATGAACCCTACTTACGGCCACAGCGCGAGACCGTGCAGGTGAGATAGATGTATAAAAACCACATCTCACAGCGAGTCAAACCGCATAAGTGAATTGGGGTATTAAGCATTACAATCACTCAGAAAAAATAATGGATGCGGGGTTTGAAAGTCCCAAGGTTAATTTCTCATTTAACTAAGTCAAATTTCATAAAAATAAAACGTGTCTAAAGAAAAGTCCATAAAGTTATGGATAATGGCTAATGATCAATGAAACATATTTTAAACAAAAAGCAGCGAGCAGCTGGACATCAGGACGTACTGTAGAGCGTAAGCACGACGCGTTGGCCTGGCAAGTGCAGGTCTGAGCAGCTCAATAATCTGTTGCCTTGGAAGGCAAAACCTTTTTCTTTTTTTTTAAATAACGACCATGGGGAAAATATGAAAAGGGTTGAAGTTTTGTCTAAAGGAAACATTTACATGAGCCACACGGCTCCACGGACCGAGCCGTCTTCAGTTCTACAGTATATTCCATCATTAATACGACTTTGATAGCGTGCCATAATGTGTTAGCATACTGATTTATAAAGACTGCTGCTCAGTGGCGGCGACTAGCGTCTTGAGCTGAAACTACGCTAAGAATGAGTTAAGGTTGGTCCAGACCAACCTTATGAACGTGTGACTTAGCTAACAGATACTTAGCGTAAGAACGTTTCGGGAAATGCGCCATAATGTTAAGAGAGAGGTTAAGGTACAACTTAAGAACTACTTAGCGATAAGAAGCTTTCGAGAAACCGGGCCCAGAACAATAATCAGTAGCACCTTACTGCTTCTACAGAATTTAAGAGGGTAAGTTGGTTCCAGGTGTGGCTAATCTTCCGACCACGATTAATTGATCAGCAGCAGGTGTGTAGAACAATCAGAGGTTTTGGCAGTTTGCTGGTTTGGAGCATTCAGGTGTGTTTTAATCCAATGCCCAAATCAATTGGTGCTGCGACTCAATTTGGGAAATGTTATACAGTATAACCAAAGAATTTGGAGTTGATCATTCTAGACTGAGAAAGATTATTCACAAGTGGAAAACATTCAATACAGATGCCAATTTTCCCAGGAGTAGATGTCTCAGTACATTCTCCCCAAGGTCAAACCATGCAATGCACAGAGAAATGTAAAAACCCCAAGAGCTACATCTCAGACGCCACAGGCCTGAGCATGTTAAATGTTAAAGACCATGACAGCACAATTAGAAAAAGACTGAAAAATTATGAGGGTTGCCAGGAGAAAACATATCTACATGTCTACAAAAACATAAAAGCACAACTTAAGGTTGGCAAAACAGCACAAACCACAAGACTTCTGGAACAATGACCGTGAACAAATGAGCAGAGGTGGGTAGAAACAAGTTACATTTATTCCATTACATTTACTTGAGTAACTTAAAAAAAATTAGTTCTATGAGTTTTACTGCACCATACTTTTTACTTTTACTTGAGTAGATTTGTGAAGAAGAAACACTACTCTTACTCCACTACATTCGGTTACACTCGACTCGTTAATTGTCTACCATTTATTCTACACATGCCGCCGGCAGATCTACCGCATGACTGTTTCACCAATCAGACGCAGCCACAATAATCATATGACTCCGTTTGACCAGTCTGCCGCAATACTTGAAATTGGTTAAATTGGGTCATGCAACAGGACAATGATCTGAAGCACACCAGTAAATCTACCTCTACTACCTCTAATCTATGGCTGAGAAACAAAAGAATGAAGGTTTTGGAATGGCCTACGCAAAATACAGAGGTCAACCCAATCGAAATGCTGTGGCAGGCCCTTAAGAGATTTGTGCATAAGCAAATGCCCAAAAACTTCAATCATCCTGAACTGAAGAAATGTTCAATGGGCCAGACTAAAAGAACTGAAGTACCTCTCTCTTTCTTTGGGCAGAGATGAAGATAAACTTAAAGCCCACTGGGTCTTTTATCAGCAAGTAATCAGATGACATTAATGTATAAAGTCACAACAGATTAACATGAAGCTGAAAGAAGTTAAAAAAAATAAATTAATAATATTAATAATAATAATAAGAATAATAATAATAATACATGTTTATTTTTAGTTGCATAATTTATTTTTATTTTATCATTATGCACACCAAATTTTTTAAACATTCTGGCCTATTCTTTTGTTTTACAGGAAAGTTATAGTTTAAGCAAGAATTTGTTTTAGCCATAAACTGAGAATGACAAACACACAGCAAATCCAGCAATACACCTCTTAAAAAGACTTCACTGCATGTCCAGGTAAACTTAAGTACAATTTTCCAGACCATCGCTGAGTCTTTCATGGGAATCTAAGGGGGGAAATGGGGAGCTAATTGAATTTTACAGCCATGACTATTGCAACATCAAAGTCCAACTTGGAATAATAGATTCAAGCCATCTAGCAGACGTTTTCTGCTCCTGGCACTTTGTGTAATTCAGTGAGCATTTCTGGGGAAAAGGAGAAGAAGGATTTTGAAGTTCTTCTCAGAAAGTATTTCTGAGAATATTAGCTCTCCTGGGTGGCTGTAGAGGCCATGTACTAAAATCTTGATGTGAAATAAAAGTGGTATGATATTAATCCAACCTAATATATTAGTTATTTCACAACATTGTTATTACGCTAACTTAATATCTTATTGGTTAGATTTAATAACTTGTTATATTTTATGCCTGTAGATGCGGTCATATTATTTCACTAGTTTTGACGTGTAGCTTTGTCTTAAAGCTTCACTCACACAACAGAAGTCCAATCTCTTTGTCTCTTGTAGTTTATTTTGTCAGCATCAAAGAATCAACACTTCATACAGTCGTCTTGAGTAAATCCACTGTGATTACAGACACCAGTTGCTGCATCTTGCAAATCTCTGACTTTTACAACAACCTGTTTGCTGTATCTTGTAAATTACAGTCTTAGCTTACGTATACTGTATAATAACACTCTTGTTGTATATCTCTACTTACGGAAGCTTACGGTTACAACAACCTAGTTGCTGTATCTTACATTTTAGCTTACCGGGAGCTCACGTTAGCTGACGGTCAAAAGCTTGTGTTTCCGTAGCCTTCCGCATCTAAACTGAACTCTCTATCATATGACAGTCACACAAATGCATGTATAGTAATAGTGGAATGACATCACAGACCAACTTACGATTGTCAAAATGGATGCATGACTAAGAAATATAAAGCTTATGGCTTATGTAACAACTTAATGCTTAATGCTTTACTAATGAATAGAACAAGGTAGAATAAATGAAATAACAACAAATAAAATAAAATAAACACAACAACAAATTCATATATAAAAATAAAATATGAATATATATAATAAAAATATAATAAAAACAAGTACGATATGGCTCTTACAATGCCATTATTTCTTCTACAGTGATTCTTTGATTTGACTAAGTAACTTATTCTTTCAAGCTAATGATGTGACTTAAAGTTTTATCACATTATAATACTCAGTCATTCACTTCCTCAACGTCTACACCACTTCATCCTGTATACAGGGTCGCAGAGGGCCTGGAGCCCATGCACGGACACAAGGTGGGGTACACCCTGGACAGTTGAAGTCCATTGCAAGCATTTTACCTATTATAACTAAAACGAACCTATTGAGTATTAGTTATTCTTTGTATTGATTCTTTGTTATTGTATAAAAAACTACATCAAACCTAAGTGGTCATAATGACTATTAAGGCCACTTTGGAACTGAAGAGCTACAAATCTAAACTGTAACAATGTCTGAATGCATTTAAGTGAGTCACCAGTTAATTGTACAACACAATACACCCTCTCATTCATTTTCTACACTACTTATCCTGTACAGGGTCATGGGAGGCCTAGAACACATCAGAGTGACTTAGGGCACAAGGCAGGGTACCAATCCCTCACAAGGCACACAAGACACACACACACTATATATGGAGGATTATTGGACTGTGGGAGGAAACCTGGAGGAAAACCTGCAAAGTACAGGTAAAACATGCAAATTCCATGTACACATACCCGAGGTGCGAATTAAACTCTCGACTCTGGAGGTGAGAGGCAACAGTGCCACCCTCAATAGATATACAGTACAGTGTTAGATATATTTATTTTCATGTGTTTTATTTATTATTTGGAAAATAGATTCTCGTATTTATTATTATTATTAGTAGTAGTAGTAGTAGTACATGTACAGTATGTCAGTCTTATTCAAATCTTATAGAAGTGTTAGCTGTTTAAATAACAAGAGATTTTCGAAAACTTTTCACTTTTTTTGTAATTTTTATACATATAGATGGGTCTCCAATGTGTACACCGCGTTCCAAATTATTATGCAAATTGGATGTAAGTGTCATAAACATTAAATGTTTAGTTTTTAAATTAAACCCATGGATGGTGTTGTGTCTCATGGCTCTTTGGATCACTGAAATTAATCTCAGACACGTGTGATAATTACAGATGTGGCCATTAAGAATGCGCATGTTTTCCCGCGAGATCCCGCAATTTAGCGTGCGGCTTCCCGCGACTTGCCGCAAGCAACATTCGGGAATTTAAATTAATGTGTTGTGCTTCACTGAATATCCGCCAGATGGCGCATGGAAGGACTTTATCTAAAAGCCGGACCAAGTACAGTACAAGGAAGAATTGTTTATAATTAGTTAGCCTAAAACAATATTGTTTCCAATGCTGAAGTAAACATGAATTTTATTTTGTTTTACAACAGATCTTTCATGATGAATGTGTGTATATGTGCTTCATATTATATACAACGCGACAGCGCACTCAGTTACTGTAATCCCTCTTCTCACCTTTCATGTAGGTCTGCTCGGACTTATTAATTTGTTTTAAACCCCTCAAAAATGCGTGTGTACAGTATACAGCTCAAAACCTCCATCAGTTATTAAAGATAGCGTCTATTTAGAAAAAATGCCCCAGCGATTTCGGAGCTTCAGGAAATCTCCCAGCAGTCTGCACATAACACCCGGCCGACTCATGTCGGAAAGAATTTATAAACGTTTTCTAAACGTGGACTATTGTTTTTTTTTTACTTATAATTTAATTTAAATGAGGTTTGGGCTCGGGATTCGGCATCGTGATTCTCCTCTTTAATTTACTACATAGTTTTAATCAGCGCTGGTGTGGCTCATTGGTTAGGCCATTTGCCTTCCATGTGGGAGACCCGGGTTCGATTCCCAACCAGGGAATCGCTATCAAATATTATATTAGATTTATATTATATTTGCAAATATGCAATGTGCAAATAAACATTTATATTTAATACAAATAAATATTGTTTATGATAAAAAATTAAACAAACCCCTCAAAATGGGGTTTTAAACGTGATTTATCGATAAAAATGCAGACATTCTCGGCCAGAAATGCACAAAATAAAAATACATGTACTGTCTATACGCGTTGTTTTGTCCCGGAGAGATTGTGTGCGTGTGTGTGCGTCTCATATTTGACATTCATATGGACATTCATATGAATTGCACGTTCTTGATACTTGTTGCTAAGTGTATGAGGATAAGTTGATAAGTATGTTGTCAAAGTATTTGTGGACATATTATTAGGGGAAAAATGTCACTTAAGGATGTCTTGAAACCCACTAATAGAGTTGCAGTAACTCTATTTATTTGAACACGGTAAAGGTGTTAATGTTTCGTACATTCCACTGTTTTCCATAAACATAAAACGTATGGACAACAATGTCGTGGATCAGACTGCAGTTTGCAGACGACTGTTCCGTTGGCATCAATAGAGGAACATCGATCGGAATGTCTGTGGATGTAGACTGATCTACTGTTGGCGGATGTGACGTTATCTTCTTTCAAACGTGCTTCCAACCAACCAACTCTGGCCTCCAAACTCTCAAGTCTACATTCCATATCCGATAACTGCACCTTTGATCTGCTGGTTACAGCGGGGCGCCGACGACGAATCACTGCAGCCTGTAAAAGCCAACATTAAAAGCATTTAATACCTTTAGCACACCACTGACATGTACAGATTGCGTAATGTTGTTGCAAGATAAATACATACCGTTTTCTTTTTAACGAGCCGGGTGGTCACACTTTTTTTTTGTGCTTTGAGGCAACTTGTTCTCTTTTCCAGAACGCTGTAAAAATAGGAAAGAGTTAGAATACAAGTACAACAAAATCTGAATGTCAAATAAAGTCAGTCGAAAAATTGGCATAATGCAGTAATGCAATAACTACTAAATATTATTAAATGGCTTTCTTACCCTGCACAATCGTCAACATTGTTCATGGAATAAAACGTACTTGCCTCCATGTCTGTTGCTAGTACTATCTGTGCTGAAAATGCATACAGGTATTTCGTTCAATTTCTTTTATAGCTTAGGACCCTACCCCCCGCCCCCCACCCCCACCCCAAAATAGTGTTAATGTCTACACCAATCATTAACCAGTAAAATGTTGGATTTGAATTAAATTGCGACCATTGTTTACCCCATGACCAAATTATAGCATACACACCAGGACCCAATGATAAAAATGTTCTTAATGTTAGTTAGTTTTAAAAGAGTATTATTAGAAGACTGTATTAAGAAAGCTTTACTAAATTTACACACTGTTCAGTGTTTGCAAGCTCTGTTTTTGACCACTTTGTAAAGATGTTTTTTGTCTATAGTGTTCTTGGCAGGCCATGTTGACAGGCATGGCTTAAGTAATGTCTGAAATGGATCTTGTTTTATAGAGCAAATAAACGTTAATTGTTGGTTTTGAATGAAAATGACACACGAGTGTGTATATGATTTGGGAATTAAATTACACACGAATATACGAATATATATATATATATATATATATATATATATATATATATATATATATATATACATATATGTTAAAGCTATTTTTTCGTTTATCTTTGATCTTTGAGATTCCGGTTGATTGACACACACAATAAGTGTGTGTATATACAGTATATATATATATATATATACAGTGGTGTGAAAAACTATTTGCCCCCCTCCTGATTTCTTAGTCTTTTGCATGTTTGTCACACAAAATGTTTCTGATCATCAAACACACTTAACTATTAGTCAAAGATAACACAAGTAAACACAAAATGCAGTTTTTAAATGAGGGGTTTTATTATTTAGGGAGAAAAAAAATCCAAACCTACATGGCCCTGTGTGAAAAAGTAATTGCCCCCTGAACCTAATAACTGGTTGGGCCACCCTTAGCAGCAATAACTGCAATCAAGCGTTTGCGATAACTTGCAACGAGTCTTTTATAGCGCTCTGGAGGAATTTTGGCCCACTCATCTTTGCAGAATTGTTGTAATTCAGCTTTATTTGAGGGTTTTCTAGCATGAACCGCCTTTTTAAGGTCATGCCACAACATCTCAATAGGATTCAGGTCAGGACTTTGACTAGGCCACTCCAAAGTCTTCATTTTGTTTTTCTTCAGCCATTCAGAGGTGGATTTGCTGGTGTGTTTTGGGTCATTGTCCTGCTGCAGCACCCTAGATCGCTTCAGCTTGAGTTGACGAACAGATGGCCGGACATTCTCCTTCAGGATTTTTTGGTAGACAGTAGAATTCTTGGTTCCATCTATCACAGCAAGCCTTCCAGGTCCTGAAGCAGCAAAACAACCCCAGACCATCACACTACCACCACCATATTTTACTGTTGGTATGATGTTCTTTTTCTGAAATGCTGTGTTACTTTTACGCCAGACGTAACGGGACACGCACCTTCCAAAAAGTTCAACTTTTGCCTCGTCGGTCCACAAGGTATTTTCCCAAAAGTCTTGGCAATCATTGAGATGTTTTTTTGCAAAACTGAGACGAGCCTTAATGTTCTTTTTGCTTAAAAGTGGTTTGCACCTTGGAAATCTGCCATGCAGGCCGTTTTTGCCCAGTCTCTTTCTTATGGTGGAGTCGTGAACACTGACCTTAATTGAGGCAAGTGAGGCCTGCAGTTCTTTAGATGTTGTCCTGGGGTCTTTTGTGGCCTCTCGGATGAGTTGTCTCTGCGCTCTTGGGGTAATTTTGGTCGACTGGCCACTCCTGGGAAGGTTCACCACTGTTCCATGTTTTTGCCATTTGTGGATAATGGCTCTCACTGTGGTTCTCTGGAGTCCCAAAGCTTTAGAAATGGCTTTATAACCTTTACCAGACTCAATTACTTTTGTTCTCATTTGTTCCTGAATTTCTTTGGATCTTGGCATGATGTCTAGCTTTTGAGGTGCTTTTGGTCTACTTCTCTGTGACAGGTAGCTCCTATTTAAGTGATTTCTTGATTGAAACAGGTGTGGCAGTAATCAGGCCTGGGGGTGACTACAGAAATTGAACTCAGGTGTGATAAACCACAGTTACGTTATTTTTTAACAAGGGGGGCAATCACTTTTTCACACAGGGCCATGTAGATTTGGAGTTTTTTTTCTCCCTTAATAACGTAAACCTTCATTTAAAAACTGCATTTTGTGTTCAATTATGTTATCTTTGACTAATAGTTAACGGTTTTTGATGAGCAGAAACATTTAAGTGTGACAAACATGCAAAAGACTAAGAAATCAGGAAGGGGGCAAATAGTTTTTCACACCACTGTATATAATGGGTGAACATGATGATTTGAGAATTAAATTACACACGAATATACAAATATATATATTTAGATATATATATATATATATATATATATATATATAGAGAGAGAGAGAGAGATTCCGGTTGATTTTGCTCATTTTTAATCCTTTTCTAAAGCATTAAATTGTTGGACTTGAATGAAAATAACACATTTCTGTGTGTGTATCTCATGGGTGAACATGATGATTTGAGAATTATATCTCATTTACATTTAGGCATTTGGCAGACGCCCTTATCCAGAGCGACTTACATTTTTTAAATTTTTTTTATCTCATTACACACCTGAGCACTTGAGGGTTAAGGGCCTTGCTCAAGGGCCCAACAATGGCAACTTGGTGGTTTAAACCCGGGATCTTCCGAACCGTAGTCCAATGCCTTAACCACTGAGCAACCCCTGTCCCCTACACGAATTACACACGAACAGAGGTGGAAAGTAACGAATTACATTTACTCGCGTTACTGTAATTGAGTAGCTTTTTTGTGTATTTCTACTTTTTAAAGTAGTTTTAAAAATCTGTAATTTTACTTTTACTTAAGTACGTTTTGTTTGAAGTATTGTAATTCGCTACATTTTAAAATCATATTCGCTACTGAGTAAAAAATAAATGAATGAAAATGATAAAATAATAAAAATATTATGCTTTGTATAAATGCTCCGTTGCGCCGCGTGTGTGTATCATGTCCTGGTCGCGCGCCGCTCCAGACTCCACTCCAGGTTTTCTGACATCGGCAGCTACCTGATCCACACGGTCGCTTCCACCTTGAGAGTGACGTCATCGACTAGCGTGAACATATATAAGCCGGAGAGAGACGCGGGAAAGATGAAAGAGGTTGTGATTTTGGCGTTTTGTTATTTGGTTGTGTATTCTGGTTTGACTTTTTGCCTCCAATTGACTTTGATTATTGCTTTGTCCCTTTGGTTTGGTTGATCTTTGTATATATTTGTAGATAATTTCATTGTTTTTGGTTTAGGGAGTCCGGGAAGGTACCTGTATTTTTGTTTGTGTTTTTTTTTTTTTTTTGCAGGTAATCTAGCTACTAAATATTAATACCATTTTGTTTATTATTTTGGCCTGGGTCCATCCTGAATCTGATCCTCCTCCTGGTATGCGTGTGTGTGTTTGTATATACAAACCTCAATATTTAATCAATTAATGATTGGATCTAGTTCTTTCTGCCATATGCCACCATTTCCATACCGTTTAAAATAGAACCCTGAACCATTCTTTTGCTGTTTGGCCCTAGACTGGGACGTAACACCATATTTAAGTGACCACTTTGATTTTCAAGCACAAGAAAGACAACAGCTTTATTATGCAAAGGTGTTCCTTCAGTTAAAAACAACTAGTTTGAGATTTATATCTGCTCATCTTTTTTGAACTACACTAGAATGCCTCATCCCACCCCGCTGTTAAAAAAATAAAAAAGTAACTCGGTAACTTTTTTATAATGGTAACTTTACTTGTACTTAAGTAAAATTTCACTGAAGTAACAGTACTTGTACTTGAGTAAAAAATTTTATTACTCTTTCCACCTCTGCACACGAATATACGAATATACGAATATATATATATATGTGTATATACTCAAAAAATATTAAATACTCACTACGGTCTATTAATTTGAACTAATTGTACTTCATATGTTTAATGACTAGGGTTTACAGTGTGCTACAAAAGGTCTAGGAAGGAAACAGGTTTAGGTGTTTTACACAATCTGCATATATTCAGTAAATTTGTGAATTACACTCAAAGTATCAAATCCAACTATGAAGTCTGATTTAATTGTTACCATTAAACATTTTATATCTACTCATGTTTATTTTTCTGTTTATGTTTTGCTGGCGAAATACACTTTAGGCTCGGTCTTGTTAATTTGTTTTAAAACCCAATTCTGCGAATTCCCCTAGCAGCTAAACCGGTTTGATAACTTCACACCTACAGTACAGTGTGGTGAATGAAAGGTTCGCGGGTGTGGGGCGGGGCGGATTGTATAAATAGATACAGTGTTGTGGGAAGCGGGCTGGGGCGGGCCAAATAATTTCATAAAAGCGGGACCTGCGGGTTGGAAAAATACCCGACCCGCGCATCACTATCGCGCGCGCACACACACACACACACATACAACAAGGCTACGATTATAAGTAAGTGTGGGTGCGCTTCATCTCGGAGCGCGCTGTCGCGTTGTATTCAAAGAATAGACTTTTATTCTTTGTTCACACAGGGCATCTTTAAATTTGAACAGAAAATAATAGTGGGCTGGTAGGCACGTTATTTTTCATATAACTTAAATGGCTGAATGAACTTAAATATACACAATAAATTAATAATTGCGTTTGCTTTACATTTGGGCACTCATGTGTAAATTGCTTTTTCATTGCATATACTGTACACTACTAGATCATATATTTGTGTCTAATACTGTTTTATTCTTATTTTAAAATGTAGCCTACGTATCCTACAGTATAAACATATTTCAGCAGTGAATGAGAAATTTGGTCGGTCTGGCTTTTAGATAAAGTTCTTATGGGATAAAATTTTATAATTTAATTAATTATCTTATTATAAACATGATTCTTGTTCTCTATATTCTTGTCGAGTATAGTCCTTCATGGCTGCATTTTTTCGCACGCATTTATCATCCTTTTGATCAAAACGGTGCCCTTTGTTAAGGCTTTTTGTTTATTTTAGATTCTCCACAAAATTTTCCCGGTAAACTCAGTTTTCTCTAAATACTTGGAGGTAGAGGATAAATGTTTATTTTTTTTGAGATGCGTTAAATGAATCTCTGATTCATTTGTTTGTTGAGTGTGAGAAAACAAAAAAAAATTCTTAACTCTTTTAAAAGACCATCACTTGAACCACCTTAATGTATCTCACTCCTTTACTATTAAAGATATAATCTTTTATTATGAGAATGTGGAAAATAAACCGCTTGAATTTGTTGTTAATTATTTTATTTACATGCAAAATACTTTATACTACTTACTAGTATAAAAATATAACACAATACATAAACGTAAAACCAAGTTTCACTGAACATATATTCGGCCATATTTGTAAAACAAAGGAAAGAATAATAAGACAAACAACATATAAAACTACAATATTTTCAATGTCCAGTAGCACCAGTCTCCGTGGGTGCCAGTCGTGAATAGCTGATACTCAGTGACACTCAGCTTACTCAGTCTTTTTGCACACGCGCGCGCGGTGCGTTACAATAAGAATAAGAATAATAACAATAATAAATTCGGAGAACTACTACTACTACTACTACTACTACTACTACTAATACTAATAATAATAATAATAATAATTCTGAATGGAGAAAGCGCAGTCAAAGAAGTACAGTACCATCATCGAAGAAGAGAAGATAATGAAGAATAAATACATTTCAGTTTGAGCTTGACACGTTCATGAGCTCTGTCGCTTGCTGTCAATGGGCGCCTAAGAGACACAACACATTTTCGGCTTCAGTAGACACACAATTCTTCAGACTGAAACACGACTGCCCCCTACAGGTAATGAAGGGCATTTTCACAGCTTCCCGCGGGAAGCCGTTGCAAGTGGTGGGATCCCTTTTCTGAAAACGTGAGTTTTTAAAGGCCAGATCTGTAGTTTGCCAGATAAGCCCAATTAAAGGAAAAGTACTGAAGAAGGTTGTTCCACATTTATTAAGCAGGCCACAGGTTTCAATCAATATGGGAAAGAAAAAGGATCTCTCTGCTGCCGAAAAGCGTCAAATATCGCAACGCCTTGGACAAGGTATAAAAACACTAGATATTTCATGAAAACTTAAGCGTGATCATCGTACTGTGAAGACATTTGTGGCTGATTCAGCGCACAGACAAGTTCGTGCAGATAAAGGCAGAATGAAGAAGGTTTCTGCAAGTCAAATTCATCGGATTAAGAGAGCAGCCGCTGAAATGCCATTATAAAGCAGCAAACAGGTATTTGAAGCTGCTGGTGCCTCTGGAGTCCCGCGAACCTCAAGGTGTAGGATCCTTTAAAGGCTTGCAGTTGAGCAGAAACCTACTATTCGGCCACCCCTATCAATGATCACAAGCAGAAACGGTTGCAGTGGGCCCAGGCATACATGAAGACAAGCTTTTAAACAGTCTTGTTTACTGATGAGTGCAACCCTGGATGGACCAGATGGATGGAGTAGTGGATGGTTGGTGGGTGGCCACCATGTCCCAACAAGGCTACGACGTCAACAAGGAGGTGCCGAAGTCATGTTTTGGGCCGGAATCATGGGGAGAGAGCTGGTAGGCCCCTGTAGGGTCCCTGAAGGTGTGAAAATGACCTCTGCAAAGTATATTGACTGACCACTTTCTTCCATGGTACAAACAGAAGTGCCTTCCGTAACAAAATCATCTTCGTTTAATGGTCGGGTGTCGGGTGTGGGGCGGGGCGGGGCGGGTTGTATAAATAGATACAGTGTTGTGGGAGTCGGGCTGGGGCGGGCCAAGTAATTTCATAAAAGCGGGACCTGCGGGTTAGAAAAATACCCGACCCGCACATCACTAGCGCGCGCGCGCGCACACACACACACACACACACACACACACACACATACAAAACACCAACTGTTGAGTTTCCTCTCGTGAGATGTTTTGCCAGCTACCTTCAGTAGATGTTTGTTTGTGGGCTCTTAGTGAGTAAAAACCATGCTCATTTGGTTTGAGGTCAGGTGACCAATTATGTAATTAAAAATGTTTAATTTCTTTACCTTGCTTTGTGTACATGATACTATTTTATTATCCTTATTTGCTTTGAAGTACTGACTTATCAGCTCTATTCAGGTCAGAATTTATCCTGCTACTTCTACCTGTCACAACATTAATAAACACCAATGACCCAGTTCCATTGGCAGCAATACACACCCATGCCATAACACTGCCTCCACCATGTTTGACAGATGATGTTGTTAGAAAGGCCACTGTGTGTGTGTGTGTGTGTGTGTGTGTGTGTGTGTGTGTGTGTGTGTGTGTGTGTGTTAGCATTAGACTGTAGCATTGCTGCGCCACTCGCTTTGTGTTGTTGTGAGCTGACACTGAAATTGAAAGCACTACCCCAATTCTCAAGACAAGTGTATCAGTATGACAGTGTACAGTATGTTATTTGGACACAGAAGTTGTTCATTGCTGTGTTTTGGTAGGTGCACATGCACACACACACATATGGTCACAGTGTTAAAGTAAACAGTACATGCGTGCATGGATGTTGACTATACGAGTGACTCGCGCATTGAGACTGAGCATGGGAGACGATTACCCATAATCCCACGGCATGAGAAAGAGAGAAAAAACATTGGCTCAGTTGTGATCATGTGACGCTCAGCAGACAAAGCGAATACATACAGGTCCTTCTCAAAAAATTAGCATATTGTGATAAAGTTAATTATTTTCTGTAATGTACTGATAAACATTAGACTTTCATATATTTTAGATTCATTACACACAACTGAAGTAGTTCAAGCCTTTTATTGTTTTAATATTGATGATTGTGGCATACAGCTCATGAAAACCCAAAATCCCTATCTCAAAAAATTAGCATATTTCATCCGACCAATAAAAGAAAAGTGTTTTTAATACAAAAAAAAAAGTCAACCTTCAAATAATTATGTTCAGTTATGCACTCAATACTTGGTCGGGAATCCTTTTGCAGATTCTTGTGTCTTGTGTCGCTCAACTTTCTCTTCACAATATCCCACAGATTCTCTATGGGGTTCAGGTTAAGAGAGTTGGCAGGCCAATTGAGCACAGTAATACCATGGTCAGTAAACCATTTACCAGTGGTTTTGGCTCTGTGAGCAGGTGCCAGGTCGTGCTGAAAAATGAAATCTTCATCTCCATAAAGCTTTTCAGCAGATGGAAGCCTGAAGTGCTCCAAAATCTCCTGATAGCTAGCTGCATTGACCCTGCCCTTGATAAAACACAGTGGACCAACACCAGCAGCTGACATGGCACCCCAGACCATCACTGACTGTGGGTACTTGACACTGGACTTCAGGCATTTTGGCATTTCCCTCTCCCCAGTCTTCCTCCAGACTCTGGTACCTTGATTTCCGAATGACATGCAAAATTTGCAACCTGTAGCCCATTTCCTGCACACGCCTGTACACGGTGGCTCTGGATGTTTCTACTCCAGACTCAGTCCACTGCTTCCGCAGGTCCCCGGAATCGGTTTGATCGGTGGAATCGGTCCTTCTCCACAATCTTCCTCAGGGCCCGGTCACCTCTTCTCCTTGTGCAGAGTTTTCTGCCACACTTTTTCCTTCCAACAGACTTCCGACTGAGGTGCCTTGATACAGCACTCGGGGAACAGCCTATTCGTTCAGAAATCTCTTTCTGTGTCTTACCCTCTTGGTTGCGGGTGTCAATGATGGCCTTCTGGACAGCAGTCAGGTCGGCAGTCTTACCCATGATTGCGGTTTTGAGTAATGAACCAGGCTGGGAGTTTTTAAAAGCCTCAGGAATGTTTTGCAGGTGTTTAGAGTTAATTAGTTGATTCAGATGATTAGGTTAATAGCTCGTTTAGAGAACCTTTTCATGATATGCTAATTTTTGGAGATTTTGGGTTTTCATGAGCTGTATGCCACAATCATCAATATTAAAACAATAAAAGGCTTGAACTACTTCAGTTGTGTGTAATGAATCTAAAATATATGAAAGTCTAATGTTTATCAGTACATTACAGAAAATAATGAACTTTATCACAATATGCTAATTTTTTGAGAAGGACCTGTAATACTCAAATTTCTTGACTTCACTTATCTTGCAAAACACATGCAGACCAAGTTAAAAAAGGTTAACACTCAGGGCCCAGCAGCAGACAGAATATAAAACACAATGATTCGAATAAAGGTTAATTTAAGTAAAAGAAATATAAAATGGATGAAGTTAATGTATGAAAAAGTAATTTCTTTAGGTCATATATTTATATGATAATAAATGCTGCAACAAGTCCAAATGTTCTTTAAACATCAGACTGTAAAAACTTACATGCTTTAAAACCTGTGCATGTCTCTGCAGACATTGATTTGCAGGGTGTGTTGCTGAAATTCTGATATCTTCATTGGTTTTGGCTTTTTTACATTCCAGATCATGATCATGTTTCTTTTGAAGCATTTGAACATAATATACTCATAAATCAGGCCAGAGATGGTCATCTATCTCCAGTGTCTCAGACATTGCTGCTGCTGACTTAAGGCACCTGAAATGTAGAACTTCAGCAGGAAGTTGTGAATCAGATTTAAAATCGAATGATTTCAATTCATCAATTCATGGACTGTCTTTAAACCCTTAAAACTCAAGCGGCACAGATGTGTGTGTGTGTGTGTATATATATATATATATATATATATATATATATATATATATATATATATATATATATATATATATATAAAACACTCAAATAATAGCTAAAATGCTCTGAGCTTAAAGCTTTAATCCTGCAGTGGATGGGCATCTCATTGATGTTGAGGCCATCTTGTGCCCGGGCATGCAATGCACTATACCATTATAATAAACTGTGTTCTCAAAGACTGTGACAAAAGTATGTGTTACTAAGTTTGTTATTTTGAACCCCTGGCAGAGATCGAAAACAAGTTAACAGCACCCACACAAATGCATCAAGCAGACGCTCACACAGTGTTTGGTTTCCACTCAATACTGCTATTTATGTACAGTACAAATCGTTTAAGTATAAGATATATTGTGTGCATATACCTTCACAACGAATATTACTTAGAAGTGCTCTTCGTGCCAGCGAACAGCTGTAAACCAAACAAATCCAGTGCAGATTTAACTGTTTTTGCAACATTTTTCCCTTCCATGAAAAGAGAGAGCAACTCTGTCTGACCTTTTCTATGGTTTCTATGACAACACAAATGGGTAAAGGGATTCAAGTGTGTTCAATATGTTTCTCTGAGCTTTAAGCATTTAAAACAGGAGTTGCTTCAGAATAAGAGAATGGTAAGGCGACTACATGCTAAAGCTTAATTTTTTTTTTTTGTCATAATATTTGCTTGAGGCTAAGTTCCCAAATAGACTGTGAGGCATCAACAATAAATCAAATTTCTACAATTGCTGCTTTATATAGCAATTTGACTTGTGCTATAAACACAACAGCAAACCAAACCTCATGAGAAGAACTCACAGGTAGTCACTCCTGATTTCATTAATTTTCCCTACATGAAGGGACTGGAGGACTTCAGGCAATGACATATATTAGGACTCATAAAGTATAGTAAAAGGTCTATGGATGTTAAAGAAAAAGAATCTATTTTTAATAAATGCAGGTTGTTTACAGGGAATTATCTATGGAAACTCTGAACAAGATTTTTAAAAGCCTTTAAAAGAGAAATTGGAGGGAAAAAAACTTTTTTTTAAATTACATAATTCGAGCTTTTTACTTTTGAATTAGATTGCCTAACAATTCATTATACAGCCTTAGTTGGAGTGGCAGAATACAAGTGACCTGAACACCTTTCTGATGAAGTGGAAAACAAATTACTCTCCTGGTCGCCTCACTCAAAATCGCTGCCTGACCTCTTTAATACTCTTGTGGTAAAATGTGGAAAATCTACACAGCCATGTTCCAAGATCTAGTGTACAGCCTTTGCTGAAGAGCAAAGGTTGATTGGACAAGTGTTCACTATTGATGAGACGATCATTGATTATAGTCAGTGATCACTTGATTTTCTGTGCATTTCAATAGATCGATTGTAAAAAATGGCAATTGATTTTAATCATTAAAAATTCCTAAAACATACTACATTTCATGTTTTTATACGCATATGGGCAACTGCTATGAAGAGGTAATGTGTTTGCATATATCTCTAATAACTACACATGCTCACAACACAGTTGTGTATAGGAATACGTTTACATTACAGTACATCTACAGTATGCATTTGGCAGGCATTTGGCGATTTTATCCAGAGCCGAATTACAAAAGCGCTTTGAAGTTTCCAACATTGGATAGATCCTTACACAAGTTACAATGTTACTAAACTACTAAATGTATAGCCATATGGATAACTAGGAAAGAGTTAAATTTGTAGTAAATTCACTGTAATTTTGAAAATTACCAACTTGATTTAGCTCAGTGGTACTGCATAAGCTTATGTGAGCCGTATTTAAGTCCATTTGGAATAAAAAAATTTTAAACTTAACAATCGGTGTGCAGAGCAGGAACATTTATGATGATAGAGACCTATAGTAATGTACTTATATGCCCATCAGTTTTGATTTGTTTTTGATTGGCATACATGAAAAAAACCTGAACTATCAAAGAAGCATTGTAGTGTTTGGTTAAACTGATTATTTATCGATTTATCGATTTACTGATTGGTTTTCTCAAAGCGATCATGGAATGGTTACAGACTGCCATCACATACAGTATTGTGGACATTAAATGTATCTCTCCTTCTAAAATAGTGTTACCCTGAGCTACAGTACTGTAGGTTTTTTTTTACTGTAGGATAGACAGAATCTACATGAATAGATTGAAATAAATAAATCCATGCTTCATTAAGTTTATTGTAATAATATTTTAGCTATTATTATTCATTCATTCATTCATCTTCTATACCGCTTTATCCTATGATCAGGGTCGCGGGGGGCCTGGAGCCTATCCCAGGAGGCTATTATTATTATTATTATTATTACTACTACTATTATTATTAGCCTTAAGTTTTAACTTGTCTTTAGATGAATTAAAAGATATTATATAGAAAGAAGGGAGGATGCATTCAGGGTATTCATAGCACGGCAAATTTCTAGAGGAAGAAATCATCAATATTGGAGTGATGAAGAGGGGAAGAAGGCTGGAGTAGCACTAAAGAAAATAAATAAAGAATAAAGTGTACAAAAAATATAACCTAAAGCATAATTACAGTGCAATTTTTTAAAACTTATTTTTGTAAAAATCTAAAATATATTTTATGGAAACAAAGATTTATGCATGTTATTATGGATGTTATCGTAATACAACAAATATTTAAAAGTTTCGTTATAGGTCATGACAAGTCTATTTTATTGTAAACCAATTACAAAATTATGGAGTCAAATGTTGCAAAACACATTATTTGCTTTTCAAAATGGTTGAAACATTAAAAAAATTATGAAATTATAAAAAATCTAAATATGTATTCAACAACTGCACTGTAAATATGCTTTAAAAGCATTATAAAAGACTATTAACATGTAAAAAATTTTTGCAGATGTATGATGTATGGTTTTAAATCATTACTCCTAAAGTAATACTTTAAATTAACATTCTTCATCATATTAATAAGATAAACACAATTTTTGGATTTTACCAATTTAGTGTCTGAAATTGTTAAAAATCAGTATATATTCTTCTTTTGGAGGCTTTAAACAATTGCTAGCAGTGATGTTTATGCATTTGGGAGACATGATGCACTTCACAAAACTGATGTACTATTCACAAAAGTAATGTTAACGAAAAAAATGAAGCGGATAGATAACGCTACAATAGGCATTAAACATGAGATACATGGATTGCGGGCAGAAAGCGTTTGCAATAAAACTTAACATTTGTTTCCTTATCCAAGGTGTTTCCATGAACCATACAAAAAAGCATGAGTTTACTATACAATTATGCTTTTATACATGTATAATACATTATTAGAGTAAACTAGAACAATTGCAAGCTGATTTATCCTTAGTGACAAAACTATGGCAGGTGGAGTTGTATTGTTTTGCTAAATCATCTAAAATTCACACACCCTAAAAAATGCTGGGTTAAAAACAACCCAGTCTGGGTTGTTTTTAACCCAGCTGCTGGGTAAATATAGGACTAACTAAATGCTGGGTTAATTTAACCCAGCAAGATGGGTTATTTGTTTAACCCAGCAAGTTGGGTTAAATATTCAACCCAAATGCTAGGTTATATTTAACTATAATGCTGGGTTAATTTAACCCAGCAAAATGGGTTATTTGTTTAACCCAGCAAGTTGGGTTAAATATTCAACCCAAATGCTACGTCATATTTAACTATAATGCTGGGTTAATTCTACCACATAAATTGGTCAAATGTTCTACCCATATGTTTGGGGTTTGTTGGTTCATTTTAACTGGAATGTTGTTAAAATGACAAATAGGTTATTATTTCCATGTTTTACAGTGAATCTGTAAAATAAAAACATGTCTATTAAACAGTTAAATTACTTTGATATACTGGTCTATTACAAAAAAACATACATATATGCAATAAACAACATCCTATTAAATGTTCTTAGAAAAAACATTTATTTTTCAAAAGCACAAGAACAGATAATCAACAGTGACATCATTACTATACTATTACTGATAAGGGCAGAATGGAGTAATTGCACAAATAGACTGAGGCAGCTTCTACAGAGCAGGATCTCTCTGTGACTTCAGATATCTTTTCTGCAGAACAAAACTATCCAGACCTGGTCTCATTTTAACATACAAACACTGTCTATGACTTTTCAGGTAGGCCTCGCTATTTCATAGCAACATTACAACTTTACTGAGAGCAGCACTGGTCATTATCTCCCAACGTCAGGATGTAGGGGTAAGGCCTCGACACTTCAGCCTGCTGGAGGTATTCCACCATGTTGGTTCCAACCTTAGAAAGAAAGAAATGAAAGTTAAAATTTTGTTGAATAGCAAAGATTAAACTGAATAAGACTATTAATTTAGTGTGAAATAGGATTGATACTAAAAAAGGACAAAGCTGCCCATTAAGATAGGGTATAGGTAACCAAAAACAAAAACATGGAGACAGCTACTACCAAAAATAAAACGGCAAAATAAGCATGGCTTTTAGGATACAGCTCTTTATGTCAGACTAGTTGATATTGTGGTCTGCATTGATTTTAAGCTACTTACCAAAAAAATTTCATAGCTGGTGTCATACTGGTACTTTTTCCTGTAGTTGGCGCGCTGACTGATAGTTAATTTAACTTTGGTTAAAGAGAGCTACCTGGTTAGCTTACGTACATGCAATTACTGGTGATACATTTGCATACTTGCCAAAGGGGGAAAGGTGTAAAATATTGTTATAACCCGGGAGAAACGCAGGAGAAATTTGACCGCAGAGTAAATTACTAGCTAGTGAAAAACAGGAGGGTTAGAAGGTCTGTATATTTGTGAGAGGGTCAGTGTTTTGTAACACTCCAGCATTTTATTGTCTCAAGCAGTGAGATTAATAAAGTTCTAAAGTGGTTGCTAACGCTAGCAAACTAACTAAATGCCTCCGTCATGTTAGCGCTACAGTTAACAGTTTAGCGTTCATTCATCACTTCACCATCTTCGTAACCCTGCAAACATTCTACAGAGAAAGCTAAAAAGCTCAGACATCTTAGCCGTTTCTTTCATACACAGGTGGGGTGGCTAGCAGCTATTCTCAGCTAAATTATCATCCAGTACCTCAGACCAGCCGGAAAGTTTGTGTGTAACCTTAACACGGTAACAGTAATAAATGTTACATATAGTAATAATTTTTCAGTCATATGTGAATTAGGTGAGTGAACATGTGTATACAGACCTTGTATTTAACGCCATTTCCCCTTAAATGTCCGAGGAGGATGAACCGTCATCAGCGGTGTGGGAGCTCAAGAGACACGAAGCTGAGTCACAGCCGCTGAATCCACCGGTGAACTTTGTGGGAGGGGCCGAGCAAACTTCAACCCAGCAGCTGGGTTACACAAAAACTACCCAACTCTCTGTAAATAACCCAGAAAAATGACCCAACCGCGGCAACCCAGCGTTTGGGTAGAAAAAACAACCCAGCATTTTTTAGAGTGCACAGATAAAAAAAACAATTCTGACATAAAATTTTGCCATTTGTGTCTTTTAACACTCTTGTCACTTCCAGGTACAATGGAGAAAAAATCCCCTGAAATATCTCATTTTGCAGTCAAATTGTTCATACGTATATAATTTTATTATATTATAATTTCATTATGTTATAATAATAAATAAAATGTTTATTAATTTAAGGCAATTTCATGACATTTTACATTCAAAACTTTTTTTTTTTTTCATTGGAACACTTGGAACACACAAGTATATAGGTGCTTCCCTTACACTCTAAAAAATGCTGGGCTGTTTTTTCTACCCAAACGCTGGTGGGTCATTTTTCTGAGTTATTTTCAGAGAGTTGGGTAGTTTTTGTGTAACCCAGCTGCTGGGTTAAAGTTTGCTTGGCCCCTCCCCCAAAGTTCACCGGTGGATTCAGCGGCTGTCACTCAGCTTCGTGTCTCTTGAGCTCCCATCAGTAATAGTATAATAATGATGTCACTGTTGATTATCTGTTCTTGTGCTTTTGAAAAATAAATGGTTTTTCCAGACTGGGTTGTTTTTAACCCAGCATTTTTTAGGGTGTAGGGAGAAAAAAAATGCGTCCAACTTCATTAAAAATGCCATGAGGAGCCAGTCTCAGCTGTAATTAAATGAATGATCATTAACTAAATTAATGACAAATATCCTCTCTATCCTGAGTTAATCTCCAAATCAGCTTTTCCCCCCTCAAGAAATAACATTCAGCTTAAAAATAGCAAAATGGCAGTGCTCCTAGACATTTCTTTTTCATCTCGCTTGCTCTCTGAGTGAAATGAAAAATCGCTTTATGCTTTTCTTAAGGCAGCAATGGTACATTGTCCTGTTACTGATGCAACAAATGTGCAATATTTTTTATTGAAAAGGTTTTTGCCATTTTGTGCAGCAATTTCATTTGTTGTGCTCATGAACTGCATATCATATATGGAATCAGGTTTATTGTAAATAAAATGAGTGTCCTGATCCAATATTTCCAAGCTCATTTATTTATCCACCAAAATCCTTAACTTTAAATTACACCCAATGTTAATTTAGACAAAGACAAAAATAGACACCAGTTACCAGTTACTTCATCCCTGGAAATAATTGATGCTTTGTTCTTTAGTTAAAAACATTGCCTACTTGTCCTTGTTTCTTGAGCCCTTTCAATGAACCCAGAGGAATTATGTAGCACACTTTTACTTATATAACAAGTGAACCATCAAGGTCTCCACTAAATTGCTCTGAAATCTGTTCCCACACAACATTGGCTATGGCATTTATTGGATGCACAATTGCTTTACAGTTCTTTGAATACATTCTGAGGCAAATGAAAAGACAGGCTCTGCTTAATTAAAATACGAGATAACACTTGTTCTCACTTTGCTGGGTGATTGCAGCAGTCCTTCTTGATGTTGAGTTTTATAAGGAAGAATAAAGAGTAAGCGAATTCAGGACACACCATTAAATAGATAAATTAACATAAACTGGCATCAAACTGCCATCTATAAAAGCAAGTGTGTACAAGAGTTTTGGGTTTCATCAAGAAACACAAAGTCCTTGTGAAATGCAGGAATAATAGTTCTTTAAAAGCGATGAAAGCTGTAACCCTCAGAGACCAGTGGGTTTTACCCATCAGCTACTGCTAATGGGTTGAAAAGAAGACATCAAGACATAAACTGACATTTTAGCTGGTTTAGTTGAATCTGTTCACCTCTTTCCCTTTCTCTTCCTCTGTCCTTAATATTGCTAAAGGTTATAGGCTAATAGTGTAGATCACAATGTCTGTATTTTTGCAGCTACAGAGTCTGCAAAAATTCTAGGATCCGTAGAGCTGTGCTAATGAATGTATTTAATCTACTGGCTCTTCCTGTCTAATCACACACCCCAGGTTAACTGATACAAACAATCACCCATCAAAGCACGTTAACGGAACCAAGACAGTGCTTTAACAGCATTGCTAATTATTCATATATTCTTTAACAACATGGGCAATTTCTGATGCTGGGAGAAAGACCCAAGCCAACACCCTGGGCACATGCAGGATACTGATAAAGTTGTTATTGGCAAATGTCCTTAATGCTGCCTGAGTAGGGGCTTAGAAATACTTATGTTGTCTCAGCACTCCCCTATTAGTCTCCCAGGACTCCAGGACTCCCTACAACAATCAGCAGCTGCTCACATGGCGATAACAATAGATTTTGCTCTACCTTTGCATCAGTCTATTGGCAGAATTGACTGCAATTATCATGGCAGTGGAGAACCAGTGCTACATTTTATTTTTCACAGAAAAGCCTCCTAAAGTCAAAGACGAAGAATGGTGACTCTGTTAGTGTACCTGCCATGGAAAAGGATTAGGATGAACGAGTCAGTCTGTGACCCAACAGTTTAAGTGGCCTCTATGAATATCCAGGACTAATATATCAAGAACAAGCCAGTGTTTAATATAAACTGCTAATTACAGTATATACATCAACCCAGTGTACAATGACATTTCCATTTTGTTGAGAGTCTAATGTGTGATTTTATTTTAGTTTTTTTTTTTTTATCATTATAATGTTTTGGTGCATTTACAAATTGGCTAGTGGTTCTGGCAAAGCTCCAGACCCTAACCTGAAATACATTTTCACTTGGACCTCGCATGCATGATGCATGTCCACCGAATCGCTGTGGATGGAGCGCTACATCTGATCATTTTCAGCGCGCCTGTTACTCCCATTGATGGCAGGGAGCTTTGTGTTATCGTTCTGAGCAGTCTCTGCGCTGCTCACCCATCTGTTCAGCGATGTATCTGTGTTCGCGTTGTAGGGTGCTTGTGCAGCTCAGTGGTTTTGTAGATCTATGTTGCCACATTCAGAGAGATGGTACCAGGTGGTGCTGATGTCATGCAGACTGTACCAGCATAGGCATTCCCTGGAACTGTAAGCAGCTACACCAATGAAATGAGATCATGCCAGGTTTTGAAGGACTCTGGTAACGAGTCTGTCTGTTTGTTTGCTTTGTTTGATTATTTGTTTTCTCATTATTTTGTGTTTTTTGTCTCTTTTCCAGAATGATTAAATACCCTTTGGTTCGGATAAATCAACAACAACAACATCAATAATAATAATAATAATAAGCTGCGATGGATTGGCACCCTGTCCCTGCGATTGATTGGCACCCTGTCCAGGGTGTACCCCGCCTAGTGCCCGAAGTCTCCTGGGATAGGCTCTAGGTCCCCCGCGACCCTGAACACAGGATTAAGCGGTATAGAAGATGAATGAATGAATGAATGAATAATAATAATAAGCATAGTATGCATAAGCACAGTAAATGGCCAAACCGTGGTAGGTCACTAATAAATACAAATATGTATTTTTTCTGTCCATTCAACTTATTGTCATTCTGGAAGAACCAAACGTTCAACTCAGGTCCCATCCATCAAGAAAAACCTTGAGAGCTGATGAACTTTGGTGTCAGCCATGTGACAATAAGAAAAGTGGAGGGCAAGACTCCTGCTCATCCCGCTTTGTGACATTGTTGGTCAAAGAGTCCATAACCCTGGCCCTGTTTAGTCAAGGAAAAGACTGGCTTGAATGACAATGGAGATCTCCGTTCATTCCAGGAAGAGGTAGTGAACTACAGATTGATGTTCATATTCTGAAAGCAGTACCAATACAAAGTGATAACGCTTTATCTTTAATTACATGTCACAGTAGCAAGGTAATACATAGTTCTGTTGTTGTTGTTCTTTTGGAGGATCCCATTAACGGTTGCTACAGCATAACATCCGAGCCATGCATTTTGATATTGGTATAGGTTTTATGCCAGATACACTTCTGATGCAGTCCTCTTATTGTCATTTAGGGTTTAGGCCAAGCACTAAGGGTGCCCTGCAATCCTCATGGCTGGGTGTAGGCCTTCGGTTTGGATGGGGAAACTAGGACTTTGACATGGTGGGCGAGAAGCTTAATAATGCCCCATCAAGGAGATTATCCTTATCTCCTGAAAAAATTATTCTGATTCATGTCTAAGCCATTAATTTAAAGCCCTAGCATTGCATTGTTTACGTTTATGTTAAATAAGTTAAATTGTTAGAAATGGAAGGTTAAAGCTAAAAATAAGCTGATCAGCTTTAATGTTCTGTAATCATGGATATTATTATTATTTCAGGTTGAAGCCCATGAAGTACCTGTCTGCCTGTCTTTTGTACAGCAGAACTCTCTGCCTTATTCATTAATACAAAGAAATAAAATTTTTTAAGACTGAGTATCTTACATCTTGTTTTCGCTACGTTGTGCTTATTTTGTCGTCAGCCGAATACACTTGCTGTCTAATGTAGGTTATTAAATTCGGTACATGACTGTTCATAACATGACTTTTACTCAACATGTTCCACATCACTGCTTTAATTAGCACCACAGTTTCAAATATGAGACCAACTGGTTTTAAACATCCTGCAAGAAGAATAAACATACAATGATCTGCCCATACATCTTTGAAGATTAATTTTTCAAAAGTTACAGTACATACCTTTTTTGTCATGCTGTGTTGCGCATTTGTGTTTTCATGGGGATTTGTGTACTTTGAAAGGGCATTACGGTTAAATTGTTAAATTTAACTGGTCACTGCATTCTCTGTGTATTAACAGTGAACTATTGTGTTGACTGAATCTCATGAGTGACGCACATAGCCACGCCGACCTTAATTTATGTACATAGCAGATTTAACTTCAGGTAAATGCAGAAGAAGTGGCAAAGTTTCATTAAATTCTGTCCAGCTAGTTTTGAATGATGCTGTGATAAAATTAGCTGGACAGACATTCAGGGATACAGACTTACAGACAGAATTTTTTCTGAGACTGGTTTTGGGTTCTCAATGTACTGTATGAAACATAGAGATGTAATTGAAAGCTAGTTCTGACCAATGTATAAACAAAACCTTTGTTTAATTTATATAGATACATCTGTATAAATGTGACTGTATCTGTTAATGACCAGGGTTAGATATGTTTAATAGGAAGTGAAGTATGATAGATACATATTCACTGTTTAACCATGTCTTGGTAAAAAGTAGTTGCAATGGTATGAGATGTAGAGTCATTCAGGTTAAAGGATATATAGAAAATATTTTTAAAGGAAGCTATGGTCTGTGACTACAGTACATATAGTGCATCTACTGAGCTGCTAACAATGTGACACAGAGCTCCCACTGAAGCTATGAGGCCAACTCTGTGTTCCAGCACTATTTTTAACACCCCTTCATGAAGCTATGAAGTTATGACTCCAAAGTGCATGCCAACTGAATGACACAGGCAGTGTTCTATAAAGTACCCAATAGTCCTACCTGAATGACAGTAAGAATATCTTTTAGGGAAATATAAGGTCAAGGAAAGAAAGTCAAGATTGAAATAACTTAGAAAAAGTACCATACTACAAATGAAAAACAAATATATACACATATATTGTGAATTTAAGTACACTTAAAGGTATTTAAGTATATATAAAAAAAGAATAGAATAAAAGCTATAAATATTATCACTTAGGACAAAGTTATTCTATACATACAGTACCTCATCTTTATGTAATTGTCGGTGTTCACCGCATAATGCCTTTCTAACTTTTTTGCTTCAGTCTTGAATCAATATCCATTGTCTGCAGCCAAACTATAATATTTTGTTTAAGTATGAAAATAATCCCCATGTTGCCAAAACCAATCTGAGAAAATGTCCATGTGATCGGGAAGAATAAAGTACATCGATGTGATGTGAGCTTGGCCATTCAGTTCATTCAGGTACTGATTTCATTTTATTGCCACCTAGTGCTGCTAGACCTGACCAGCTACCCCAGATCATAACGCTACCTCCAGAGGCTTGTACAGTGGCCACTATGCATGATGGGTTCCTCACTTCATGTGATTTTCGCTGTGTCAAGTATTGTCCCTACCACATTTCTTCCACAAAGTTAATGGTTCATAACTATCCTTCCAGGGTTTAATAATGTGTTAGAGGGCTCTTAATCCAGCATCGGGGTTTAATAGTCAGGGTTTCCAATGTTCTGAATGTACTTGAAAGTATTGTGTTTTACTTAAAAAAAGAGAAACAGTTTACAGAAGGTCTACCTACCTATACGGTACCTGAATTTCTGAAATGTAGGCTCCTATATTTCTAAATATTCTATTGCTACACTTAATGGCAATATTGCACTGGTCTGCTGGGCTTGGTTGAACAAAAATAGACAATATTTAGTTGCTTAAGCGTATGTATTCAGTCATTATTCAATGGTATACTAAAAATCCATATGAAAAACTTACTTCTCACTGTTCTCAGGTCAAATATTTATATGCGATTAAAATGCGATTAATTTCGATTAATTAATTACAAAGCCTCTAATTAATTAGATAATTTTTTTAATCGAGTCCCGGCCCTTATATATATATATATATATATACAACTAATATATATATATATATATATATATACAACTAATATATATATATATATATATATACAACTAATATATATATAAATATATACAACTAATATATATATATATATATATATATATATATATATATATATATATATATATATATATATATACAACTAATATATATGTTGTATATGTAAGTTTTATATATATATATTGTCCCTACATATACAGTACAGTATATATATGCGATGGATTGGCACCCTGTCCAGGGTGTACCCCCCTACTGCCCGAAGTCTCCGGTATAGAAAATGAATGAATGAATATATATATTATATATAAAACTTACATATACAACTATTCCACTATTCCCTACGTATCCTGAGTATTTTTTATGTAAAATTGCAATAAACCAAATATAAGGTTTTCAAACCAATTCAAATATAAAAATGTTTTCAAGTAGCAAACATTACTAGAAATAGGCTTTTTTTTTCACTTTCTACGGTAAACTTAACTTGGCTAACTTTTTGATTATTACTGTAATTGTAAAAATTTGAGTCCATAGAACATTGAATGGAATATCTAATCAGCCTCACCTTTTCCTTTTTGTGCTGACATTGCATTTTCTTGCACAGTCCTTGCACTTGCATATGTATGAGAATAAGAAGCAGACTTTTTGTGCCATGAATACAGCGGATAAAACCATCGGCTTTGTTCTTTATCCACCCCTGGTGTTGATTAAAACATCTAGGCTGTCTTCTTTGTGTTAAACAATATAAAAAATTTTTAAAGAATGCACTATAAAGATGTAGTTGATGGGTTTATGAATATACTGTAATAAACACAATTACTTAAAATAACAAATCAACTGCAGTATGTGATCCTGTGTAAACTATAACAGTTATCTAATTATATTAAGTAATAAAAAAAAAACTCTGAAATCATTTTGCATATTATGAGCTACAGAAGCCTAAAAGCAATCAAATCAACCCTATTAAATTACCACCACAAAGTCATATGCTTTAGTCAGAGTCCATGCTTGCAGGAAAACTAGTTCTTTCTGGTTCTTTCTTGTTGTTCAGTTGGATTTTTGGGCACACTGGACAATCACAAGAGCTGTCATTCAGAAGTCTGCTATTTAGAAAAAAAAATTGCCAAAAAAAATAATGTTTCAATTTATTTGTGAATTATGCTAATCGCCATGTTTTAGTTACAGCTAATTCAGAGAAATTAGCATTGTTCCTCTGCTAGTTCAATGCTACTTAGATTTTCACTAAGGTTAAAAGTAATGAAATCACAATTAAATTGATAATCTGCAAAGATCCTTCTAAATAAATAAATAGTTGAAATCTATGAATAACTAATAATTAATTAATTTATTTATTTGTTTATTTATTTATCTCGTGCCCAAAGTGTTCTGGGATAGGCTCCAGGCCTTCTGCTAACCTGTGCATAGGATAAAGCGGTATAGATGATGAATAAATAAATCTGTTTCTGTTAAAGTAAGAAAAATCCACAATTGTCACTGAAATAACTGAAACTGACAAAAGTAATAATGCATACAATAAAGTTTAACTTAAAATTGACTAATGAAAATCTGACTTTTGATTGTGACCCAAGAGAAGCATTTAAAAAAAGCAAACTAATGAAACTGGCCTGGACAAAAATTATAGTACGTTTAATTTTATATTTTTGTTGTACAACCATTGGAGACAATCACAGAAATCAAAAAATTTCTGTAACTCTCAATGAGATTTCTTCAGCTGTTGACAGTTATTTTGACCTACTCCTCGTGAAGCAAACTGCTCCAGCTGTCTCAGGTTTGAAGGGTGCCTTTCCAGACTACATTTTCCACAGATGTTCACTAGGATTTATAAAAGGGCTCATAGAAGGCCTCTTCAAAATATTCCAATGTTTTGTCTTAGCCAATTTTGAGTCTTTTTAGTCAGTTTGTTTAGAGTGTTTTGGGTCATTATCCTGTTGGAGAACCAATGCTTTGCGACTGAGAAGGTTCCTCACACTGGGCAGAAAATTTCAATCCAGAATGCCTTGATAGTCTTGAGATTTCATTGTACCCTGCACAGATTCAGGACACCTTATGCCAGATACAGCAAAACAGCCCCAGAACATAACTGATCCTCCGCCATGTTTCATAGAAGATACAGTCTTCTTTTCTTTGTATTATTCATTTTTGCATCTGGGAACATGGAGCTGATCTTTGTGTTGCTTTGATGATGAATGTTGCAGCAGGTTGTAAATTAAAATTCACCTTCTGGGGATAATAAAATTACCCTTGAACCTTGATGTGTCTTGCCAAAAAGTTCCAGTTTTGTCTCATCTGTCCAAAGGACATTCTTCCAAAGGCTTTGTGGCTTGTCAATATGCATATGGCAAATTTTAGTCTAATTTCTTTTTTTTTTTTACAGATTGCTTTCAACAGTAAAGTCCTTCTCGGTCATCTTCAGTTACTGTAAGTTAACCTAAATTGCCTGAAAATGCAACGGATGGTGTGATCTAAAACCGATTTACCTTGACCTTGGAGTTCACTTCTAATCTCTTTGAAAGTTGTTCTGGCCTTTTTGGTTACCCTTTATATTATCCATCTCTTAAATTATCGAACAATTTTGCTTGGAGATGGTCTTAATCATGTCTGTTTATATTTTTTTTCTAATCTCTTTCCTTAGCTTTCTGAAAACTCTCCTAGGTTTTCCGTGGTCCATGTTCAGTGCGGTACGTACCATGATACCAAATAGCACAGTGACTACTTTTCACTCTAAATAGACTGACTACAAGTTTGAATAGACGTGTGATGCTAATTACAAGACATGATTTACTTTTACATGTCCCTTTGGTCCCAATTTTTGTCCAGGCCAGTTTCATAAATTTTTTAATGCTTCTTTTGAACCACAATTCCAAAGCAATGTCTGTTTTTCATTAGTCAATTATTCATAAATTTCTGTTTATTATTACTATTGTCAGTGACCATTGTAGGTTTTTATATATTTATGTAACTGAAGGGTGGCAACAATTTTGTCCATGTACTGTATGTAAATTAATAAATATAATAATGTAATTATTAAATATGTTTGGGGACATCAATGAGGATGTGTTCATAATAGTGCAGAAAATTAACTCGTTCATTAAACCTAGCAAGTTGTATGTGCTTCTGTTTCTGTTTATACTCCTGTCATATGATGATGTTCTGTCTTCAGTAATCTGGTATGAGCTGTGAAAGATCTTCTGAATTCTTCATAGGCTCAGTCCAGGCATACTGTATCGCTCACCGTGGCAAACAGATGGGACCTGTTCATTAAGTCCCCCTTAATTCATCTTCATTGTGTTTTGGCTAGAGGGAAGAATTGGTCATAATGCACTGACATTTCATCATTTAAAAAAAAGTTTGGCCCCCGAATCGTGAGCTGTTAATCAACGCCAGTAATGTGCCATTTTAAATGCACAATCCCTATGGTCATACATATTGAATGTCACTTCCCTGTTCCAGGTATGCTCATGAGTCAGCAAGAAGGCTAACCTTTGAAGATCTTTGATTACCTTTGTTGAAAAGACTCTCTTGAAAATTCTCTTTATGTGCCTTACCCATTCTTGTTCACCTTGCCCATTTTTGTTCAATGCTGCCCCATTGTTCTGTTCTCAGATTAAATTATTATATCCTCTAAAATGTTTCCCCTTAACACGTTGGCCTAAATGCACTTACATGAGAATAATTAATGTTCTCATGTCACATAATAAGCTTGTAGTTCATCTGACGTTTATTTTTTTTTTTAACTAAATCATACTGTATGATACAAATGGCATGTTAAGCCACATACTTAACACATACACATACATACACAAAGGATTCAATAGAAAGGTAGTACAAACAGAAGGTTTTTACTTTCATGCTTACCTGAGTGATTTGTCAGCTTTGAACATTACAGCTCATTAGTATCTGCCTAGGCTACATTTGTTAGAAAATATCATGGAAGGGTAGAATATTAAGAAAAATAATAACGCCTCAAGCAGAATTAGCAAAGCAGACATCCGGCCGACATCTCTTGATTGAGATGCAGAATCAGGTTACATCTGTGCAGTGTTTTTTCACGTTTTTAAGAATTTTCACCTCGATTTCTTTATTGCCCCTACAAATAATAATAATAATAATAATAATAATAATAATAATAATAATAATAATAATATGTTAAGTGAATTTGCAATGATAAATTCCCCCTAGGTGTGACTTCTATGTGCATTCTGCCCTGCGATGGACTGACCTCATTCCCAGGGTTTATTAGGATTGAGACCCTGACCAGGATTAGGATTAAGGATTAAGCTGAAAGTGAGTAAGAATTGCTTTACATAAATGCTGCAACTGCTTAATCTGTCTAAATGAATAGTGTAGAATAATTTGCTGTCATTTAATGTAATTTTATTAATTTTGTACAGAAAAGAGTAAAGAGAGAGAGAGGAGAGAGAGAAGAGAGAGAGAGAGTTGGAGAGTAATAAAAACGAAAACATCACACGTACAGAGAGATTTTAAGAGGAACAGGATAAAATAGAAAGACAGATAGAGGGATGGAGACAAAATAAAAAGGGGTTGAGACAAATAAAGAAGTACATAGACAAAAGACAAGCAAGGATGGGAGAGGCAGAGAGACAGAAAGGTTGAAGAGGGCTTGACAGGTACATTCCTCGAGGCATGCTGAGTCAGACAAAGCTCAATTTGTAATTTATAAACTGTGCAGCCACACATACCTGTTCTGAGAGCAAATATCCCTCAAGACTGCAGTGGCACCTTCCTACAGTTCTACATGTTACCTTAGGAAGCCTTATGAGTCATCAAGACCCTGCATGACTGTACAGTAGCAAACCGATTCCTATGAGAAATCCATTAGTGGTACATTATAATGTTTCAAGTGACAAGAATATCACTGGTGTAACTGGGTAAAGAAACATTTTTAGATAGACAGTACATCCTTTTGATTCTGTTAATGGCAGTGTTGGAAAAGCTGATTTAATAATTCAATTAACTAGAATGTCTGTGGGGGTGGTTATTAAAAAAAAATAAAAATTTAAGCCATGGCTGCTTATTCTGAAACTCTGTTCACTCGCTCTCATTATTAATTTTATTTTTGCATTATTTTGTAAAAAGTTGTGTTTTTCTTCGTATTTTCTGAACTGAACTCAAATGTTAATCAAAAATAGTGATTTTACCATTTTTCAATAACAGTTCGGTTTAACATTATAGCAGTACACATGGTCAAGCCAAGAGTTTTCAGAGTACAAAAATATTTGTTTAGTGAAAAACTAATTAGCTTAAAGGTACTGTACTGTGATGTGGAACACAAAAATAACTACTGGACTCCATTTTACATCAACTATTATAACATCAATTAACATCAACTATTATAGCTGAACCTAACACTGTATAAATCCAGATCATTTCCTGCTATCTGTTTTACCCAGATGAGGATGGGTTCCCTGTCGAGTCTGGTTCCTCTCAAGGTTTCTTCCTATTACCATCTCAGGGAGTTTTTCCTTGCCACTGTCGGCCTTGGGCTTGCTCACCAGGGACTATCTGACCATTTTGATTCATACACATTCACATTCCATACAAACTTAAATAATTATTTTGATTGTGTAAAGCTGTTTTGAGACAATGTCAATTGTTAAAAGTGCTATACAAATAAAACTGAATTGAATTGAATTGAAAAATGAACACATTATGCCATACAGTACTGTGCAACAGTCTGAAAATTACTTATTTTCCAGTTTAATGAAATTAAATGAGATTATTTGTCTATCTTTGAGATATAAGATGTACTGTAATAATAATAATAATAATAATAATAATAGATTTTATTTGTAGGCGCCTTTCATGACACTCAAGGACACCTTACATACCATAAAAAAACTAATAATAATACAGAGAATAAATGAATACAGCAGTTTTATAAATAAAAGACAACATACAAACATGGACAAATAAAGGACAATATACATACAATGCAGTGATAAAAGTATGTCTGCCTGAAGAGATGTGTTTTTAAACTGGATTTGAAGACAGAAATAGAGTTACTATTACGGATATCGAGAGGTAGTAGATTCCACAGGTAAGGGGCAACGTAGCTAAAAGCTAGAGATCCCATGGTTGCCAAACGCATACGAGGAAGAACCAGATTTAATGACGATTATGATCTCAGATTTCTAGAAGTAGTATAGGTTAGGAGAAGATCTGTTACATATGACGGAGCGAGGTTATGTAATGCCTTAGAAACAAAAAAAAGAATTTTATAATGTATGCGCTGTTGGAAATGAAGCCAGTGTAACTGTTGAAGAACAGGAGTTATGTGGTCCATTGTAGGAGCCCTAGTTAGTATTCTAGCGGCTGAGTTCTGTACTTACTGTAATTTATGTAGGAGATTGAGGGGAAGACCAAAAAAAAGAGCATTACAATAGTCTATGCAGGTGGTGACAAGAGCGTGTACCAAAATAGCAGCACTCCTCATTGAGAGGGCCGGACGGAGACGGTTTATGTTTCGGATGTGGTAGTACGCTGTCCTAGTGATTTTATTAATGTGAGCTTCAAAGGATAGGGTGTTAACTTTTAAGCTTTTTTACTTGTGTTGAAGGAGATATTGTAGAACCACATAACGAAAAACTACTGGTCTTCGATATAGTATTTTTAGTGCCCACGAGGAGTATTTCGGTTTTACTACTGTTGAGTTTAAGAAGATTATTTGAGAACCAAGATTTAATTTCAGCTAAACAATTTGAAAGAGAAGATGGAGGAAGGTCAGAAGTAGGTTTGGAGGAAATATATAGCTGGGTGTCATCAGCATAACAATGGAACTGGACACCATATTTCCAGAAAATGTACCCCAGGGGCAGATGATAGATGATAAACAGTAAGGGACCCCTGCAATGATGGGTAAAGATATAGATTTAACTTGGTCTAGCTGAACAAATTGAGTGTGGTGAGAGAGATATGAAGAAAACCAAGCCAAGGAAGTATCTACAATTCCAATGGACTTCAGTCTTTCTAATAGAATATTATGGGAGATGGTGTGCAAATGCTTAGAGCCTCATTTCTTTAAATTAAATTAAATTAAATGAAGAAGATAAAATGAAAGAAATGGGAACAATGTATTTACTGTCACATGCTAAAAAGTGCCTAAATATATACAATAAAAAAATGTATTGTTTATGCCACAACCTCAGCAGAAACCTATTTTTTGAGGGGTGGGTCAATACTTTTCATTGGACTGTATGATTTACAGTATGAAAACGAAACATGCTTTCACGTCGGCATCTCCAAACGTTCTGAAAAGTCTCCAATAATCAGGAAAAGTTGCTAGATGTGTCGCTAGTCGCTTTTCACAAAAAAAGTCACCAAGAGGGTTTGGAAAGTTGCCAAATAGGCAACACTGTTTTGCAGACACATAACTACCATGATGTCAGGTACAACAGAGAACATCAAAAGTACCATTTACTGACATTAGACTACAATGTATTTTCATTGGTAATTATATTTGTGGTGTATTTCAGAGCCCAGAAATACCAGAAAGATTTCTGATGATTACCTGAGGTATAACCAGCTGCTTTGTCAAACAGATACAAGCAAATAAATTTCATATGTAGTATTGTGTGGTGGGCTTTGCAGCTTATTCAAAAGAGAAAAGAGCAAAAAAATGGATGTAAAAATGGATGAGGAAGATATGCAGAAGTTTGATTTGTTATCATAACATAATTACAACAGACGGTGTACAAATATGTGATTCCTCCAGGATTTGCTGGTGATTGTTATCGATATTATTACTTCATTCAGTGCTTCTGTTTCAAATGAGATGATGCTAAGGATTATGCTCTGCTTTACACTTCATAAAAAGATATGCAGGTATCATTACCTAATACTAACATTTTACGTTTTCTAATTAATATTGACCAACTGTTCCGGGGTTAAATTCCAAATAGTGTAAAATAGAAAGCTAGTGCACTATGTACTGTAGGATTTAAATCCCTTGTCCCACGCATGAAGACGTGCCCTTGTTTAGGGGTTAGAGAAAGATTTGAGATTCAGCCTGTGTAGGATGCAATTTAGCACTGTAGCTTGTGTTAGCGATGAAAAAAGGCACAGACAGTTCAGAGACAATTTAGAAAGATTTAAAAGCAATTATTAAGGAGATAAAGTCTTTAAATGACATGTGTTTTCTTGCAGAAAGTGCTTTCCTGACTGGTTCTGAATGTGAGATTTGGTGCTGGCATTTGTAAAGTAGCGTCCCTTTGGCCATCCAGAAGTGAGCAAGAGTATGGGAGTGATGGGAAATTTGAATCATTTTAGTGACTCTGTTCTTTGAATCTCATTCATCAAAATGAACAAATCTTTTTTTTGTTTGTTTTTTTTGAGTTAATTTCATTCTTTTGTTCAGAAAAAAAATACAATTTCAATAAACAGACCCCCAGCAAGTCTACAGTACATACATAAATTTTGGCTATAATTCCAGTAATGAAAATCTTACAATGTACCTAAGGACATATTATGAATAAGACTAAGAAAGAGCTGCTCACCTCTCATATCTTCTGGTCCGAGTTGTTCGTTCTTTTGAATCTATTGCACTGCATAGCGTCTATTGGAGTCACGTGACAAAAGAATGAAACAACTCAGGCTATAAGACTCACTGATAAGAATCGCTTAATTCTGTTTCCAGTGTAATGCACTGCAAAGCGTCTAGGAGAGTCACGTGACAAAAGAACGAACGATTCGGACCAAAGACTCAAAGGTGACTTACGTTAAAAACTCGTTAAAAAACAACAAATTGTTCATGAACGACCCATCACTACAGTATGGTAGACAGAGATTGTGACATCATGTGCCATATGCCAGTAGGTAATAATATAATAAAACAGCATAAACTCCTGACAAGCTGCAATTTTTTTTCAAATACCCACAGTAATAACTACAGTATGTATAATATAGTGTACAGACACTTTAAATAAACAAATTAATGTTTTATGTGTGACCCCCACAATGATGTTTATAAAATGCATTTACAGTAAAAGTAAATGCTGTAAATTATACTGTTACTTAAAAATAGGACTTACAAATCTGATAAGCAGAGGTGTCAAGTAACGAAGTACAAATACAAATAGAAATATTTTTTCATATACATGTATACTTTTATATGGTTTATTTTATAATAAAATTAAAATAATATTTATTTGTATTATAATAATATTTATTTGTATTATATATGAATGTTTATTTGCACATTGCATATTTGCAAATATAATATAAATCTAATATTTTTGATAGTGATTCCCTGGCTGGGAATCGAACCCCCTACCACTGAGCCACACCAGTGCCCATGTATATTTTGATAAAAACGCTGCCTTTTGTAAAGTGAAAGTACTTTACAATAGAGGAAGAGCTTTATTTCAGTCATAAATTCACAATCACATCACATTCCAGCTATTATTTCCAGCCGTGGTTAAATAATGGATGAAATAATTATTCAGTGCTGGACACAAACAGCAAATATGATTGTAGATGCGGACATATTATTTCACTAGTTTTGACGCATAGCTTTGGTTTGAAGTTTCACTCACACAACGGAAGTCCGATCTCTTTGTCTCTTGTAGTTTATTTTGTCAGCATCAAAGAATCAACACTTCATACAGTCGTCTTGAGTAAATCCACTGTGATTACAACACCAGTTGCTGTATCTTATAAATTTCTTACGCATATAACAACACTTGTGTTGTATATCTGCTTACGGGTAGCTTACGGTCAAAAGCTTGTGTTTCCGTAGCCTTCCGCATCTAAACTGAAACTTTCTGTCATGCGATAGTCATACAAATACATGTCATAGTGGAGTGACATCACAGACCAACTTACGAGTGGCAAAATGGATGCTTAACTAACAAATTTAAAGCTTATGGCTTATGTAATAAACTTAATGCTTAATGCTTTACTAATGAATAGAATAAGGTAAAATAGCATGAAAATAAAACAAATAAACACAACAACAAATTCATAACAAGTACGATATGGCTCTTACAATGATGATTATTATAAAAAGCCAGATGAACGTCGTATTATATACTGTATATATATATATATATATATATATATATATATATATATATATATATATATACAGTAACAATATATATATTGTTCATTGATGTCCAGTGGCGTTTCTACACTGAATTGCTCCCTGGGCTAGATATATATATATATATTCATTCTGACAGCACTAATGTTTATTGTAGGCAACCATACAAGGGTAATTGTTACTAAGCCTACACAAATTTTCTTGTATGTTGCCCTCACAGATTCCTGCAGCTAAGCTTGGATGTACATTTACAAAAAAACATTTCAATAAAGGTTACTGATGACATGCCTCTGAAGTTTAAGCAACATTAAAATACTTATAGGCAACTAGTTATCATATCTTCTTCTCCATAAAACATGCTAATGCTCAGTAGTACACACATATGGTTCTTTAATTGTTTTTAATGTATTTGCATTGTACTAAAATTTATTCTTTTTCAATTGCCATTATCTTTTTCAATTGCCATTACAGTATCCCAAATCACTATGGCCGTTAAAAAATACAACAAAAAAACAACACATTTTTCTTTTTTTTTTTTTATGTGATGTTAGTGCAGTATATAGGCCCATGGCACAGCCTAAGCTTTTATCCTTAATGCTTTTTTTACCCCCTTACTTTTACTTTTATACTTTAAGTAGTTTTGAAACCAGTACTTTTACACTTTTACTTGAGTGAAAAGCTTTAGTTGATACTTCAACTTCTAAAGAATTCTTTTTAAACCCTAGTATCTATACTTCTACTCAAGTAATGAATGTGAATACTTTTGACACCACTGCTGATAAGTAAATCCCAAACAATACACTGTCCCACTTAGTCAATGATTTACTAAAGTCTTGCATGAGTAAAACATACATTCTGCCTTGATAAAATTATTAAATTTGTGCAAACTGACTTGCTAATATTCATGGAAAACGTCTCAGGTTACTTTGCTGTAACCCTGTTCCCTGAAAAGGCGGGAACGAGATGCTGCGTGAAAACGCTATGGGAACATCTTGTCATGTTGCTGGCTGTGAAGCATGTGTGTATACTGTAAACACGCCAAATGTGACGTCCGGTCACGTGGCAGTGCGGCATTGGGACGCAGCATCTCGTTCCCGCCTTTTCAGGGAACGGGGTTACAGCAAAGTAACCAGAGACGTTCCTTTTCAAAAGGCCTCGATGCTGCGTGAAAACGCTATGGGAACGAGAATACCAACGCCGGCCGCACTGCAAGTGTCTGGACCTCAAGGTTGTGTAGCGTGTGCGCACAAGGCCGAGAAGGTCTCAGAACTATGCCTGGGCAGCTAACTCTGGGTTTTCCATGAGCCCGGAGTAGCATAAACATTCAGATTATAATGTAACAAATGTGTGCGGGAGGACCAACCTTCCACGTCACACAATTGCTGCAGGGGAGTAACAAGAGCAATAGATTAGGTGACCCCTCTGGTCCAATGGGCCCTGATTCCTAGAGATGAAGTGAGCCCATGCGCCTCATAGGAGAGGGCAATAGCATCTCTCATCCAGTGTAGTGGCGGTCGCACCGCCGGTTGCGGTCCCAAACATGTAAAAACTGCTCTGAATTACGCCACTAGTTGATGTGGTGGACGTAAATCTGAAGAACATGCACTGGACACAGTAAGTGAAGTCTCTCCTGCTCCGAAGCTGTAAAGGCGGAGGACAGAAGGCTTCAAAACAATAGCAATGTTTTTTTTTTTTGGACGATAGCTCAGTGAGGATGCAGTTACGTGCGTCCTGAAAGTACTAGGGTACAAGCCTGAGGACAACTTTCCTGCAGAGACTCCGGCACTGAAACAATTCGGCAGTGGAGTGGGTCTACCTGCTTCTCACGCACTTGCTGCAGGGGAATACCTCTTGCTAGTGCAATAGATGAGGCGGTCCCCCTGGTTGAATGAGCCCTGATTCCTAGAGGCGAAGTAAGCCCACGTGTCTCATAGGAGAGGGCAATAGCATCTCTCACCCAATATCACCCTTTAAATACATTCCATTTGAGGGCATAAGCTCTTGAAGAGGGATACTAGATCCAGAGTCAGAGAGTAGCAAAAGGGGACATTTGCTGATCTTGCGAGGCAACGAGGTCCACCTCTGCTACATGAATTCTCTCCCAGATTGACTGACTACTTCGGGGTGGGGTTTCCATTCCCTGTGTGTCAGAGATTGACTGGACAATACAACTGCTCTCACATTCGTATGCCCTGGAATATAAATCGCGCTGAAGGACAGGAACCTGGTGCGCTAGCTATTTAGCGGCGCGAGCACAGTCCGCCCTGGCGATTAATATATGAGACTTGCCATAGTGTTGTCCACCCGCAATGGGACATGGCACTCTCAACTGCTGGAGGAAGTGCTTTAGGGCCAGAAATAGAGCCATCATTTCGAGGCAATTGATGTGCCGTGCGAGAAGAAGGCCTCTCCAGCTCCCTTGGGCAGGACGGTGATCTAAGACCGTACCCCAGCCCGTGAGGGAAGCATCTGACGTTAGCATCTGCGATGACAAGACGAACTTAGAGTGGGACCCAGAGTCAGAACCGGGTCTTGAACCACATAGGAGGGGTATGAAGCACCTGGTGCGTAACCCTTGTTGGGGATCGGCCCTAGAGTGAAATCCCCTGTCTTAGCCACAACTGAAATGCTCTCATGTGCAGAAGGCCCAAGGTGTCACCGATACAGCTGCCATGGGCGCTAAGATCTCTGAAAGTGATGGTCACTTTCTTGGTCTAGCTTGATTTCCTTGAGGGTGTTGATGATGGATTCGACACGAGCGGGAGACAGCCGTGCCGACTTACGATCGAATCTCATGTGACACCCAAATTCTCAGAACAGGAAAGAGCACGCTTTCGTGGTGTTGGGTCTCAAACAAAGATGAGCTACTGTAGGGCGACATGCTAATGTCGAAGCGCTAGCTAATGAGACTGGGCCAGCCAGTCGTCTATGTAATTCGAATATGGATGCCCTGGTAGTTGTAAGAGCCAGAACTACAGCCATACATTTTAATATGTGCGGGTGAGTGAGCTAGACCAAATGGAAGGAAGCGATACTGGTAAGCTTGGCCCCCGAAAGTGAACCTCAGGTCTTTCCCTGTGTTGTGGCAATATGTCTATATGAAAGTAAGCGTCCTTCAATCGATTGTCACAAATCAATCGCTCGGTAGGATTTGAGAGCAATCACTTTAACAGTCAACATTTTGAAACTGTATTATTTATTTTAGATAGCGGTACAGCCCGCGAAATCAAAAAATTTGGACGCAGCCCCCTGTTCCTCTGGGAACCAAGGAATACTGACTGTAGTAATCTTACTCGCTTGTCTGGTAGGGGAACATGTTCCATGGCCCCATTCAATTCAATTCAATTCAATTCAGTTTTATTTGTATAGCGCTTTTAACAATTGACATTGTCTCAAAACAGCTTTACACAATCTAATTTAAGTTTGTATGGAATGTGAATGTGGATGAATCAAAAATATTCAGATAGTCCCTGGTGAGCAAGCCCGAGGGCGACAGTGGCAAGGAAAAACTCCCTGAGATGGTAATAGGAAGAAACCTTGAGAGGAACCACACTCAACAGGGAACGCATCCTCATCTGGGTGAAACAGATAGCACGAAATTATCTGCATTTATACAGTGTTAAGTGTTAGGTTCAGCTATAATAGTTTATGTTAATTGATGTTAAAATGGAGTCCAGTAGTTATTGGAGACTCAGGTAGACTTGTAGAAAGTTCCAGTCCTGAACTATCGAATTGTCAAGTCCTTAGAGAAACAGCTGACAACACCAGTCGAGGCCATACCCATCTTCTAAGTAGAGAGAATCATACCCAGACACCAGACGCATCCCAAAGAGACACACGGGGTATCCATGCGACGAGACCTCCAACCAGAAACGGGGCACCAGGATGGATCAGACAGGTCCGGAGGGCAGAGGGAGTCTGGATCACTGGCAGCTCAGGAATGACATGTGTAGCTCGACAGAGAGAGAAAGAGTGAAAGGGGGAGAGAGGAAAGAGAAAGAGGGGGAGAAAGGAAGAAGAAGAGAGATGGCAATTAGGTATGGTCAGAGTCACAATGTATAATATGAATGTATATTTACTGTAGAGTGCAGCAGGGACTCCGGCAGGACTAACTATGACAGCATAACTAAAAGGGAGAGCCAGAAGAAAACACAAACATGATTGCTCCCTGAGATGTAAAGCAAACAATCACCTCACAGTCAACAAACCTGAGTGATCAAATGAGAGTGAGGAAGACAGCATCTAAACATACCAGTTCACCATAATACTCTACGTCCATGAGTCCCCCAGATCTGCTCCTTTACCTATGGCAAATCTATTTATAAAAATGCTTGGCTAAATAAATAGGTTTTTAGCCTAGACTTAAACACTGAGACTGTGTCTGAGTCCCAAACACTATTTGGAAGACTATTCCATAATTTTGGGGCTTCGTGAGAAAAAGCTTTGCCCAATGCAACCATGGGGGGGCGCAATCCAGTGTCTTCTTGTGCCAGTCCCAAGTCTGGATAAATGCAGAGGGTTGTGTCAGGAAGGGCATCCGACGTAAAACATTTGCCAAATCAATAATGCGAATCAGAAATATAATTTCCATACCGGATCGGTCGTGGCCCGGGTTAACAACGACCGCCACTGGTGCTGTTGACCTACAGGGTGCCGGTGGAAATTGGGCTACTGTTGGTCGAAGAAGGAGATGAGGAAGGCGTGTTCGAAACCAGAGAGAGAAGAGGAAAGGCAAGAGTTTAGGAGTGAAATTAGGGACCTTGAATGTTGGGACCATGACAGGGCAGGGAAGAGAGTTGGTTGATATGATGCAGAGAAGGAAGGTGGATATACTGTGTGTCCAGGAGACCAGGTGGAAAGGTAGCAAAGCTAGAAGCTTAGGATCAGGGTTCAAGTTGTTTTACCATGGTGTGGATAGGAAAAGAAATGGAGTAGGAGTTATCCTGAAAGAGGAGTTTGTTAGGAATGTTCTAGAGGTGAAGAGAGTATCAGATAGGGTGATGAGTCTGAAGCTGGAAATTGATGGTGTGATGTTCAATGTTGTTAGTGGTTATGCTCCACAGGTAGGATGTGGGTTAGAAGAGAAGGAGAAATTCTGGAGTGAGTTAGATGAAGTGATGCTGAGCATCCCCAGAGGTGAGAGAGTGGTGATTGGTGCAGACTTCAATGGACATGTTGGGGAAGGGAACAGAGGGGATGAAAATGTGATGAGCAGGTTTGGTCTTCAGGACAGGAATTTACAGTAGAAGGACAGATGGTGGTGGACTTTGCAAAGAGGATGGAAATGGCAGTTGTACTTTCTTCCAGAAGAGGCAGGAACATAGGGTGACATATAAGAGCGGAGGCAGAAGCACTCAGGTGGACTACATCTTGTGTCGACGTTGTAATCTGAAAGAGATCAGTGACTGCAAGGTGTTGGTAGGGGAGAGTGTAGCCAGACAACACAGAATGGTGGTGTGTAAAATAACCCTGGTGGTGAGGAAGGTGAAGAGGACAAAGGCAGAGCAGAGGACAAAGTGGTGGAAGCTGAGAAAGGAAGAATGTTGTGCAGTCTTTAGTGAGGAGTTGAGACAAGCTATGGGTGGTCAGGAGATGCTTTCAGTTGACTGGACAACTACAGCCAATGTGATCAGGGAGACAGGTAAGAGGGTACTTGGTGTATCATCAGGTAAGGGAAAAGGGGACAAGGAGACTTGGTGGTGGAATGAGGAAGTCCAGGAGTGTATACAGGGAAAGAGGCTAGCCAAGAAGAAGTGGGACACTGAGAGGACTGAAGAGAGTAGACAGGAGTACAGGGAGATGCACCGTAAGGTGAAGGTAGAAGTGGCAAAGGCCAAACAAAGAGCATATGAGGACTTGTATGCTAGGCTGGACAGTAAGGAGGGAGAGGTGGATCTGTACAGGTTGGCAAGGCAAAGAGATAGAGATAGGAAGGATGTGCAGCAGGTTAGAGTGATTAAAGATAGAGATGGAAATGTACTGACAGATGCCTGGAGGGTGATGGGAAGATGGAAGGAGTACTTTGAGGAGTTGATGAATGAGGAAAACGAAAGAGAACAAAGAGTAGAAGAGATGACTGTTGTGGAGCAGGAAGTAGCAAATATTAGTAAAAGTGAGGTGAGAAGGGCGTTGAAGAGGATGAAGAGTGGAAAGGCTGTTGGTCCTGATGACATACCTGTGGAGGTATGGAAGTGCTTAGGAGAGGTGGCAGTAGAGTTTCTGACTAGTTTGTTTAACGAGATCTTGGAGAATGAGAGGATTCCAGAGGAATGGAGGAGAAGTGTATTGGTGCCGATTTTTAAGAACAAGGGAGATGTGCAGAGCTGTGGCAATTACAGAGGTATAAAGCTAATGAGCCATACAATGAAGCTGTGGGAAAGAGTAGTGGAAGCTAGGTTAAGGGCAGAGGTGAGAATTTGTGAGCAGCAATATGGTTTTATGCCTAGAAAGAGTACATCAGATGCAGTATTTGGTTTGAGGATGCTGGTGGAGAAGTACAGAGAAGGTAATAAAGAGTTGCATTGTGTCTTTGTAGATTTAGAGAAAGCGTACGACAGGGTGCCGAGAGAGGAACTGTGGTGTTGTATGAGGAAGTCTGGAGTGGCAGAGAAGTATGTTAGAGTGGTGCAGGACATGTATGAGAGCTGTAAGACAGTGGTAAGATGTGCTGTAGGTGTGACAGAAGAGTTCAAGGTGGAGGTGGGTCTGCATCAAGGATCGGCTCTAAGCCCCTTTTTGTTTGCTCTAGTGATGGACAGGATAACAGATGAAGTTAGACAGGAGTCTCCATGGACCATGATGTTTGCAGATGACATTGTGCTTTGTAACGAGAGCAGGGAACAGGTGGAGGAAAATTTGGAGAGGTGGAGGTACGCTCTGGAAAGCAGAGGAATGAAGGTTAGCCGCAGCAAGACGGAATATGTCACATGTGTGTGAATGAGAGGAACCCAAGAGGAACGGTGAGGCTACAGGGAGCAGAGGTAAAGAAGGTGCAGGATTTTAAGTACTTAGGGTCAACGGTCGAGAGCAACGGAGAGTGTTCAAAGGAGGTGAAGAGACGAGTACAGGCAGGTTGGAATGGGTGGAGAAAAGTGTCAGGTGTGTTGTGCGATAAAAGAGTATCAGCGAGAATGAAAGGAAAGGTGTACAGGACAGTGGTGAGACCAGCAATGCTCTACGGCTTAAAGACAGTGGCACTGAAGAAAAGACAGGAGGCAGAGCTAGATGTAGCAGAGCTGAAGATGTTGAGGTTCTCTTTGGGAGTGACAAGGATGGATAGGATCAAGAATGAGTTCATCAGAGGGACAACCCATGTTAGATGTTTTGGAGATAAAGTCAGAGAGGCCAGATTGGACATGTTCAGAGGAGAGATGGTGAATATATCGGTAGAAGGATGCTGAGGTTGGAACTGCCAGGCAGGAGGTCTAGAGGAAGACCAAAGAGGAGATTTATGGATGCAGTGAGAGAGGACATGAAGTTAGTTGGTGTGAGAGAAGAGGATGCAGAGGATAGGGTTAGATGGAGGCAGATGATTCGCTGTGGCGACCCCTGAAAGGGAACAGCCGAAAGACAGAAGAAGTGAGAAAAAGCTCTGCCCCCAGCTGTAGTTTTCATAATACGCAGTACTGACAAGCAGCCTGCATCCTTTGACCGAAGTAGGCGTGCAGGATCGTAAGACACTAGCAGTTCGCTCAGATATTGCGGCGCGAGACCATTTAATGCTTTATATGTCAAGAGTAGTATTTTAAAATCAATGCGAAATTTCACAGGCAGCCAATGTAGTGAAGATAGGATAGGGGTGATGTGCTCATATCTTCTGGTCCTAGTGAGGACTCTCGCTGCTGCATTCTGGACTAGCTGAAGCTTATTCCCCATTCCCCAGCAGCTTCTGTCAGGAGGTGTGCACTTTCTGGTTTCATTTTGAAATGCGTAAGGTGATGTGAGAACTGACTCCTGTAGTTTCTCTACAGTCCTTAGTACCCAAGGAGATATACTTGGCAGTAGCTTCCACGCTGCCAATTTCTCAGAAAGGGGCAAAGTTTCGGCGGCTTGGTTAAACGGGGGGGATGTTAGATGTTCAGCATCCTGAATGAACCTCAGGGCTTCTTTGTGAAAAAGACAATATGCCAGTCTGACCTTTTTGAGGCTGATAGTGAGGGGCGTCGCACCCCAAAGGGGTGGCAGGCTCAAAAACACACTCCTTGTGTTTCACGCCTCGCAAGAGTCAGACACTCTTGAGCACGGCAGGGAAGCAATTTCCCGAAGGCTTGTTCATATAACTTCGCCTCATGAACCTAGTGGCGAACAAGTTAACGATATCGCCAAACAGGTCGTTGATGCTCCGTCCCTCCCGGCCACCCGACAGAAACTGCCTTTTTTTTGTGCTCGTAGAGTATTTCCATCTCCGCGGTTTAAGCAAGATAGGATGTTTATCCTTACCCATTCACAGGAAGCCCATGGCGCGCTTGAGAGCGGACGGAGGGATTTCCCGATCCAACGAGGAAGTGAGTTTTAAGCACCAAAATGCGCCGCGGCTCGAAGCTTCTCAAGGAATGCGAGGCGCGCGAGCATTTTAATCGAAGCAGTAAAGTGTAGAGATCGTCCTCCGATATGGCTATCACCCATGGAAGGACATCTCGAAGCGAAGGTGAAGACAAAAGATCTGCGGAATGCCTCTGGCTCACTACTATTTATAACCTGCCGGTGCGTCTAATCAGATGACATCACCTGACCGAGTTTATATAGACCAAAATTTGGCGTGTTTATACACACATGCTTCACAGCCGGCAACATGACAAGATGTTCCCATAGCGTTTTCACGCAGCATCGAGTGAAGCCTTTTGAAAGGGAACTGTGTCTTTCAAAATCCTTTAAAAATATGTTGAGTCCTTTTTGTGTATTACTTTAATTTGGTATTTTTCTACCAAGAATGTCACCTTGGGACAAATGTTACCAGTTGTCATGGTATGCTTTTATATTAGATTTTCATCTGATATTCACCCACCCATTGCCAACAGCATTTAAACAGAGCGACTCTAATTCACATTCACCTTATTACCATAATGCATAGCCTATTTGTGCCAACATTCTTTTGTTCATTTGTTCATATTGTATTTTGAAGAAACATTTTTTTTTCATTGTTTCATTGCCTTTAGATACTGTTAAACTTCAATTCTTTGCTTTTTAAACTTGCTACCAGAAACATTAGTAAATGCAGAAGGCTGAGTTAAATGCATCTTGGCATTTAGCATTTTGGTATTTAGGTATTTGGCATTAAACTAGCTTTAATGTGTATGAAGTTCAACTTGATTTTGCTGCTGCAAACAAAAAAGTTACACTTATCATAAAAACATTCTTTAGTCAAGAGATGAGTCTGTGTGATTATTACTAAATGCAGTTGATTACAAATTCCTGCCAGTGCCAGAAATTTTTAGATTAAAATCTCGGAATCTGCTAAAAGATTAGTTTAAAGAATATTTCTGTCTATGCAACCCCATTTTCTGAATGAGCTTCAATCAACTTGATTGTTTATGTAGGTGTAGTAGTGTGCATACTGTATACAGTACTGTGTATACCCTCCAATTTCAGCAACCACTTCATCATATGTTCTCAATAGACAATACTATAAAAATTAAACTTGGATATATTTTAGAGTAGTCAATGTGCAGCTTGTATAACAAATAGATTTACTGTGCTCTGAAAATCACTCAACATACAGCCATTATTGTCTAAATAGTTGGCAACAAAAGTGAGTTCACCCTATGTGATAACAGCTGTATATCTTTAACACTAGAAGCGCTGCGCCAGTGTCACCTTTTTTTTAACGAGGTTCACCGGTCATTTGACCGCCTATTGTTTTGAATGGGAAGCTGTTGCTGAAACACAATGAGCGCTTTCACCCAAAGCAAATAGTTTAGCTCCAAGATCAACGTGCACTTGGACAATGCGCCGTTCATTCCCATGTTGATAATCAGCGATTGTATTTTTTTCATATTCAACTGAGAAAACCTACTACAGAGTCTCTAAGGGGACAAAGGAAGAGAAAAAATTGCCTGAAGAAAAAAAAAACAAGTCATGTTTTGCATTATAACCCAAAGTTGGCATGACTTTTTTCTGCCATTTTTTCTGCTCCTTTGTCCATCTAGGGGCTTCGTACTATAACAAAAAGGAAAGCTTTACTTAATTTTATATACAGTGGCTTGCAAAAGTATTCGGCCCCCTTGAACTATTCCACATTCTGTCACATTACAGCCACGGACATGAATCAATTTCATTGGAATTCCACGTGAAAGACCAATACAAAGTGGTGTACACTTGAGAAGTGGAACGAAAATCATACATGATTCCAAACATTTTTTACAAATAAATAACTGCAAAGTGGGGTGTGCGTAATTATTCAGCCCCCTTTGGTCTGAGTGCAGTCAGTTGCCCATAGACATTGCTTGATGAGTGCTAATGACTAAATAGAGTGCACCTGTGTGTAATCTAAAGTCAGTACAGAGTACAGTACTGTACAGTACAGTTGTCTAAGAGAATATTGAGAGCAACAACACCATGAAGTCCAAAGAACACACCAGACAGGTCAGGGATAAAGTTATTGAGAAATTTAACGCAGGCTTAGGTTACAAAAAGATTTCCAAAGCCTTGAACATCCCACTGAGCACAGTTCAAGCGATCATTCAGAAATGGAAGGAGTCTGGCACAACTCTAAACCTACCAAGACATGGCCGTCCACCTAAACTCACTGGCCGAACAAGGAGAGCGCTGATCAGAAATGCAACCAAGAAGCCCATGGTGACTCTGGACGAGCTGCAGAGATCTACAGCTCAGGTGGGGGAATCTGTCCATAGGACAACTATTAGTCGTGTACTGCATAAAGTTGGCCTTTATGGAAGAGTGGCAAGAAGAAAGCCATTGTTAACAGAAAACCATAAGAAGTCCCGTAGGCAGTTTGCTACAAGCCATGTGGGGGACACAGCAAACATGTGGAAGAAGATGCTCTGGTCAGATGAGACCAAAATGGAACTTTTTGGCCAAAATGCCAAATGCTATGTGTGGCGGAAAACTAACACTGCACATCACTCTGAACACACTGTCAAATATGGTGGTGGCAGCATCATGCTCTGGGGGTGCTTCTCTTCAGCAGGGAGTGTACACTCTTCTCACGTGTACACCACTTTATATTGGTCTTTCCCGTGGAATTCCAATAAAATTGATTCATGTTTGTGGCTGTAATGTGACAGAATGTTGAAAATTTCAACGGGGCCGAATACTTTTGCAAGCTGCACTTTTGCAAGTTTTGAGAAAATTCATTAGTTTGTTCATTCTATTTGAAGCTTCTGAACATCTCGGATGGAGCAGGAGCAGCGATTTAGTTCTGAACTCGCTTCCGTGAAATTATCGCTAAAACAATATTGAGTTTGAATAACAATAATGACTTTTTATAACAGTACAAGAATTGCACGCAGACAGGCATGCACGCACACACACACACACACACACACACACTCACACACACCTCCCTGAGCCCTCGGTAAACATCCAATCACAGTCTGTATGCAAATGAGTCAAGACGTAGCCTAACCTAGTGTTGTGTCGGATTTCAGCGGTCACAGAGTGGAAAGACTTTGAGGAAGCTGCAGCGTTTTTTCAGTTACAACAAGCACAGCGATGAGTCCACGTCTGCTGAATTCGACAGACTGAAGAGAAATTGCCGTTGTCTGACAGACACCTACATAAAGCCTATAGTAAAAGCCTATCTTTGGTTTGGTTCTCATTGAGTGGCCACACATCACTTCCACATTTCCCTCGCTTTTATTACATGATTCTTATATGTGAGCATAAACAGTGAAACATTCCGCAGGTTTATAATACACCGCGGCCAAGTGAACCATGTTCCCGCCGATTAGGCGCGTGGTCCGTTGCCTAGCAACACGAGGCATAATCGTGGTGTTTGCTTCGGTTATGACATAGCATAGTTTATTATCTGCTGTGGTAGGACTGAATTATTCAAATTCAATATTGTTCTAGCGATAATTTCACGGAAGCGAGTTCAGAACTAAATAGCTGCTCCTGCTCCATCCGAGAAATAGAATGAACGAACTAATGAATTTTCTCAAAACAAAATAAAATTAAGTAGAGCTAAATCCCTAAATCTCCTTATAAAATATTGCTGATTATCAACGCGGGAATGAATGGCGAATTGTCGATATTTCACGGAAGCATATATACTATATATTCTATATATGCAGTTTTTATATATATATATATATATATATATATATATATATATATATATATATATATACTCAGCAAAAAAAGAAACATCCTCTGACTTTCAACTGTTTTTACTTTCAGTAAACTTAATGTGTAAATATTTGTATATATAAACGACCATTCCACAGGTGCATGTTAATTAATTGATTATGGTTAATTGAACATGCATGGAAAACATTGTTTAAACCCTTTACAATGAAGATCTGTAAAGTTATTTGAATTTTTACATTATTGTTGAATTACACAGTTCTGAAAAAGGGACGTTTCTTTTTTTGCTGAGTATATATATATATATATATATATATATATATATATATATATATATATATATACAGTGGTGTGAAAATCTATTTGCCCCCTTCCTGATTTCTTATTCTTTTGCATGTTTGTCACACTTAAATGATTCTGCTCATCAAAAACCGTTAACTATTAGTCAAAGATAACATAATTGAACACAAAATGCAGTTTTTAAATGAAGATTTACGTTATTAAGGGAGAAAAAAAACTCCAAATCTACATGGCCCTGTGTGAAAAAGTGATTGCCCCCCTTGTTAAAAAATTACTTAACTGTGGTTTATCACACCCGAGTTCAATTTCTGTAGTCACCCCCAGGCCTGATTACTGCCACACCTGTTTCAATCAAGAAATCACTTAAATAGGAGCTACCTGACACAGAGAAGTAGACCAAGAGCACCTCAAAAGCTAGACATCATGCCAAGATCCAAAGAAATTCAGGAACAAATGAGAACAAAAGTAATTGAGATTTATCAGTCTGGTAAAGGTTATAAAGCCATTTCTAAAGCTTTGGGACTCCAGCGAACCATAGTGAGAGCCATTATCCACAAATGGCAAAAACATGGAACAGTGGTGAACCTTCCCAGGAGTGGCCGGCCGACCAAAATTACACCAAGAGCGCAGAGACAACTCATCCGAGAGGCCACAAAAGACCCCAGGACAACATCTAAAGAACTGCAGGCCTCACTTGCCTCAATTAAGGTCAGTGTTCACGATTCCACCATAAGAAAGAGACTGGGCAAAAACGGCCTGCATGGCAGATTTCCAAGGCGCAAACCACTTTTAAGCAAAAAGAACATTAAGGCTCGTCTCAATTTTGCTAAAAAACATCTCAATGATTGCCAAGACTTTTGGGAAAATACCTTGTGGACCGAAGAGACAAAAGCTTAACTTCTTGGAAGGTGCGTGTCCCGTTACATCTGGCGTAAAAGTAACACAGCATTTCAGAAAATGAACATCATACCAACAGTAAAATATGATGGTGGTAGTGTGATGGTCTGGGGTTGTTTTGCTGCTTCAGGACCTGGAAGGCTTGCTATGATAGATGGAACCATGAATTCTACTGTCTACCAAAAAATCCTGGAGGAGAATGTCCGGCCATCTGTTCGTCAACTCAAGCTGAAGCGATCTTGGGTGCTGCAGCAGGACAATGACCCAAAACACACCATCAAATCCACCTCTGAATGGCTGAAGAAAAACAAAATGAAGACTTTGGAGTGGCCTAGTCAAAGTCCTGACCTGAATCCTATTGAGATGTTGTGGCATGACCTTAAAAAGGCGGTTCATGCTAGAAAACCCTCAAATAAAGCTGAATTACAACAATTCTGCAAAGATGAGTGGGCCAAAATTCCTCCAGAGCGCAGTAAAAGACTCGTTGCAAGTTATCGCAAACGCTTGATTGCAGTTATTGCTGCTAAGGGTGGCCCAACCAGTTATTAGGTTCAGGGGGCAATTACTTTTTCACACAGGGCCATGTAGGTTTGGATTTTTTTTCTCACTAAATAATAAAACCCCTCATTTAAAAACTGCATTTTGTGTTTACTTGTGTTATCTTTGACTAATAGTTAAATGTGTTTGATGATCAGAAACATTTTGTGTTGACAAACATGCAAAAGAATAAGAAATCAGGAGGGGGGGGCAAATAGTTTTTCACACCACTGTATATATATACAGTATATATATAAACTGCATATATGGAATGAAACCTGAGATAGTTACATACACACTGAATGACGCATACTGTAGATAGTATGCGCTGTCCCTTGCACCATTTGCTGAGAGAAATGAGAATCGCAGGTTGGAAAAGGCAGGAAACGTCATGCCGCCGCACAGCTGTTGTGTAAGCATGCAGGGTGATTAAGCTCAGAGATCTAGGAAAAGTCATGAAAGGAGGGTCCTGGAATTTGATCGAGTGTGAAGTATTTTCTTTTCCCCCATTGCGGTCAAAATGACCGGTCCTCTGCGCTTCTAGTGTTAACCGTGCAAAGTCACATGTCCTATTCGTCATGTTCATGTGTTTGTCAGTGGCCAAGTAAGTCTCCACACACACCATGGGTGCTTACAGTAGTTGGATTGGGATCTGCGGAGTTTGAATGTCTGGTTGGTGTCTTGGGCTCTTTTGGTAACGTGAGTCCTTGGTGCCCATTACCCTGTCACCAGTTTAGTGGTATATAATTGATAATCAATGTTAATGATGTAAATGTGTTGATGTATATATGAATAAAACAACAGCTTCATATAAAAATTAAATGGAGTTTATTATGCAGTCTATTTTATAATTTGGTCATAATGTTATTGGGATCTTGTTTAGATTGACAAGTAATAACCTGAAAAGCCTGCTGTAATCACACTAAAACTTGTTTTGGATGCCATTTCCTAATGTCTCAAAAACACTGCTGGTGTGATACTACACACAGAATTGCAACCAATTATGTATTGTTTTTTAATTCAATGATATCAGTTAATTATTTTTAGACCGTTATATGGTCACACTGAAATCAATCAGGCTAAACTCTGTCTTGTTTCTTCACAGCTCTACAAGATTACACATGGACCTGTCACAATTCACAATTCAAAATGTTCTAGACAATTCCATATTTATAAAAAAATAAAAAAAAAATTTATATATATATATATATATATATATATATATATATATATATATATATAATATATATATATATATATATATATATACAGTATATATATATATATATAGATTTTTTTTTTTATTATTATGCATTTTAGATATTATTTTATAGCAAAATCTAAATGAAAACATTATGCACATGAAGTAGATTTACATTTAGACATTTGGCAGACATTCTTTTCCTGGGACCTTCCAAACCATAGTCCAATGCCTTAATCACTGAGCTACAGTACCCCTGACCCCTGAAGTAACTGAGGTGACTGATAGGGTTACCTACCAAATAGTGTTGGATGCCATGCAGTTTCAAAGGAACGTTTTTTTGTTTCTTAAGCCACTTGATGTTGCAATATCATAAAATGGCTAAATTTGCTTGCTGCCAACAGAGGAAAGTGTGCAATGGAGTTTGCTTCTCATTCAGATGGTGCAGGGATGAAATCTCACAGTGTCAACAATGAACATAGCGTAGGTGTCAGTGATAGAGCTAGCTTTAAGATTAGCCAAGAGCGGTGTTGAAGCAGATGGAATGCACATGAGGTTAGTGTCCATGACTTCGGAAAGGATAAATCGAACAAGGTTATGGTAAAAGCATATGGAACCAAAAAGCCGTCGCTCTCTAGTACATGGTAAAGAAATAGGGACTGGCTGGATTATTCAGTAATGAAACATGCCATATTTAGCAAACTCATCTTCTGAAACAAGAAGTACTATCTGGTTGCTAAAAATGTATTTGTTGAAATTTCTTACTTCAAGATTCAATTCCAGCAATCAATGCTTTATTTAACTTTATTGAGAGATTACTAAATGGTGGAAAATGTGTTTTATTTTATCCTCTCTCTGCTTGTTTAATTATTTTTTTTTATTGGTGTGTGCTAAGCCGATCCTCAGTTGTCACTATTATTTAAATTGCATAGTCTATTAATACATTATGTGCTTTGATTCTGTATGCTGCTGATATTTACAAGAATTCAGAAAAACAGTTTCATGTCCTGAGCACCTGGTGCCATATTTAGGTTGTATGTGAGTTTGAGTTCTCACGGTTATGAATCCCCTTTAGGGACTTGATTGTTGCTGTGTGTCTCTTGTACATAAACTGGTAACCTGCTCAGCCATGCCCACCCACATATAAGGAGAGGCCTGATGCACATCTGGTTGGACTATATCTCGGCAACATACTGTAATACGTACTCATCTTGTTTTCTAATTGGAAAGAAGTGATCATGATATTGGTTTTTTTGATCAGCTACTTATGTTAGTCATCCATGAATAAAATAGATAGTCCAAAGTCATAAATGTAAAGCAAAGTACTTCCATAAAGGAATTTCACACAGCACTTCACAGCATTTACGATAAAGACTTTGGTTAACAACTGCTCAGGAGGCCACACTTCTCATTCTAAAAAGTGTTTGCATGGGGCATTTTTCTCTGTAATTAGCAGCTATTGTGGGTGAATCACATGCCTGTGGAAAATGCCTCCATTCAGTGAATCAAAGGGTGCAATCACACGGGGTTTCTGATGATGCTACACCCTCCAAATCAAGCCATCTCCATTCATAGACACTTTTTTCCATTGTTTTTTGTGTGTGTGTGTGTGTGTGTGTGTGTGTGTTGGGGTTATGTTTTATCGTTAGATAAATCACTACATCAAGATGGGGGGGAAATCACTTCGTGGATATTATCTTAATTTTATTTACCTCAGCTTCCTTACAATTCTTCCAATTCCCAACTACCAGCCAGGTCACCAAATCATACTGTATAACAGCTACCATACAGGGAGGCCAGGGAAGGTCAACACATTCTTCCTCCAAAACACATGAAACCAAACACATCTTTTTTTCACACTGCTACTCACACAGGGGAGCTATCTCCCCTCTTTTGCACACATGCCTCTATGTCTGAGAGGGTAGACAAAGTATGCCATTCTCCCACTCAGAGAGCATGAGCAATTTGGCCACAATTGGCTGTGCCATCATCAGAATCCCTGACGCAGGATTCATGCACTCCTGGCAAATAGCTTTCTGTTGCAACACCCAGGAGTGCTGTAAAAAAAATTTATGAGTCATTCTGCGCTAGCTTTAAACAAAAATGCATTTTGTACTGATGATGTGCTAAACAGAACTCTAACATTAAAATCTATTTGTTTTACAAGACCAAAGATATGAGGTTTTCCTATACATAATAGCAAATCATATAGAATAGAATCACTTGCAGGAGACACGGATAATAAACTAAGCATTCTTTTTTTGAGTAGACGAAATTACTGTTTTACTTTTCTGCAGTAATACCAGTGCTTTGCATATACAGTGGTGTGAAAAACTATTTGCCCCCTTGCTGATTTCTTATTCTTTTGCATGTTTGTCACACTTTAAATGTTTCTGCTCATCAAAAACCGTTAACTATTAGTCAAAGATAACATAATTGAACACAAAATGCAGTTTTTAAATGAAGGTTTACGTTATTAAGGGAGAAAAAAAATCCAAATCTACATGGCCCTGTGTGAAAAAGTGATTGCCCCCCTTGTTAAAAAATAACTTAACTGTGGTTTATCACACCTGAGTTCAATTTCTGTAGTCACCCCCAGGCCTGATTACTGCCACACCTGTTTCAATCAAGAAATCACTTAAATAGGAGCTACCTGACACAGGGAAGTAGACCAAAAGCACCTCAAAAGCTAGACATCATGCCAAGATCCAAAGAAATTCAGGAACAAATGAGAACAAAAGTAATTGAGATCTATCAGTCTGGTAAAGGTTATAAAGCCATTTCTAAAGCTTTGGGACTCCAGCGAACCACAGTGAGAGCCATTATCCACAAATGGTAAAAACATGGAACAGTGGTGAACCTTCCCAGGAGTGGCCGGCTGACCAAAATTACCCCAAGAGCGCAGAGACAACTCATCCGAGAGGCCACAAAAGACCCCAGGACAACATCTAAAGAACTACAGGCCTCACTTGCCTCAATTAAGGTCAGTGTTCACGACTCCACCATAAGAAAGAGACTGGGCAAAAACGGCCTGCATGGCAGATTTCCAAGGCGCAAACCACTTTTAAGCAAAAAGAACATTAAGGCTCGTCTCAATTTTGCTAAAAAACATCTCAATGATTGCCAAGACTTTTGGGAAAATACCTTGTGGACCGACGAGACAAAAGTTGAACTTTTTGGAAGGTGTGTGTCCCGTTACATCTGGCGTAAAAGTAACACAGCATTTCAGAAAAAGAACATCATACCAACAGTAAAATATGGTGGTGGTAGTGTGATGGTCTGGGGTTGTTTTGCTGCTTCAGGACCTGGAAGGCTTGCTGTGATAGATGGAACCATGAATTCTACTGTCTACCAAAAAATCCTGAAGGAGAATGTCCGGCCATCTGTTCGTCAACTCAAGCTGAAGCGATCTTGGGTGCTGCAGCAGGACAATGACCCAAAACACACCAGCAAATCCACCTCTGAATGGCTGAAGAAAAACAAAATGAAGACTTTGGAGTGGCCTAGTCAAAGTCCTGACCTGAATCCTATTGAGATGTTGTGGCATGACCTTAAAAAGGCGGTTCATGCTAGAAAACCCTCAAATAAAGCTGAATTACAACAATTCTGCAAAGATGAGTGGGCCAAAATTCCTCCAGAGCGCTGTAAAAGACTCGTTGCAAGTTATCGCAAATGCTTGATTGCAGTTATTGCTGCTAAGGGTGGCCCAACCAGTTATTAGGTTCAGGGGGCAATTACTTTTTCACACAGGGCCATGTAGGTTTGGATTTTTTTTCTCCCTAAATAATAAAACCCCTTATTTAAAAACTGCATTTTGTGTTTACTTGTGTTATCTTTGACTAATAGTTAAATGTGTTTGATGATCAGAAACATTTTGTGTAACAAACATGCAAAAGAATAAGAAATCAGGAGGGGGGCAAATAGTTTTTCACACCACTGTATTTTTGCCCCATTTTCCACATTTTTCTCACTCTACAGTTTAACTTTAACATTGCATTTTGCAGGACAGCCTCATTTAGGCAGTGTCACATTTTCATTTTGGACTGAAGCATAACGGAATACTGATCCTTGGACACCACGGTGCTGTTTGTTTAGGAATGTTGTCACACTAAGCCAAATTTCCACTAAATTCTGAAAACAATTGAGTGAATGCAGTAAGAACTTGGAACAAGTACAACATGCCGCAATGCTGTAGAAACCAGTAAGCACATGCTATTGTCTCTCTTGAAGTGGCACTGCCATGCTTTTTTTGTACATGTTTAAAAAAAAAAAAAAAAAACCTAATGAGAATGTGGTCGAAGCAAAATGCAAAAAGAACTTACAGTACAGTAATAAGAAGAAGAAGAAGAATATTCAATTATTGTCACATGTACTTTTTACAGCACAGCGAAATTTCTTCTTCGCATATCCCAATTAGGAAACTGGGGTCAGAGCGCAGGGTCAGCCAGCTTACAGCGCCCCTGGAGCAGATAGGGTTAAGGGCCTTGCTCAAGGGCTCAACAGTGGCAACTTGCCGTTGCTGGGGTTCGAACCCCCGACCTTCCGATCAGTAACCCAGAAACCCACAGCCTTAACCGATTGAGCCACCACTGCCCCTTTTAAGAACATCTCCAGCCAACTAAGTAACTAACATCTCATACGGCCTTCTTGATATACTACAAGTATGATATAGACAGGAAAGATTAGTGCTGTTGTTGTTGCATTGTTGCTGCTTCAATGCAGTTCTCACAACAATCTCTTCAGGCTTGTGCTACATTGTAGAAGACCAAATTCTATTCGTATTCTGGGATGGCATGCATGGAGCAGGTTATCACTAATAGGTCCAATTGCTCATGCCATCATTTCATCATGAAAAGCAATGCACTTGTCACACTTATTTATTGCGTCCTACGGGTTATACCAACCCATAGGACGTAATAAACAGCTTAGTAATCACATGATACGAGCGGTTAAGAGCGCAGTGCAATCTGATCAGACATAGTAATAACTCGGTTTGATATTATTGGACCTGGTGAGCACATGATCATGACAGGAAATTAGTGACAACATGATGGGCACATTGAGAACATGACAGTGTGTTCTTTGTTATTTTTAGGTTGCATTTGGAAATTCATGTTGTTCATTGGAGTGTGATGTGGCATTCCAGAAATGGTGGTTTTAATATTGAGATCATGTGGCAATTTAATTTCACTCAATCTGATTCCATTCAAGTAATTCTGGAAATTAATTCACTACAATATTTCGGCCGATTTTGTTTACATTGTGTACATAACAAGCATTGTAATTGTAGGTAAAGTTAATAACATTTCAGGGTTTATCACTGCAACCTGTGGGGAAGTTCAGTGGGAGATAAGTACTTACTATTGTATATGCGCTTGCAGTCTGTCTGCAAATCTTGAACCCTGTGGTTCATGATTGGCCAAGTTTTTCTTAGTAAATACTGTGGCTATTAGTAACTATGTTAGGGTGGTCTGATCTTGCATTACATATGCTGATAGTTCAATATACACCAAGGCCACTGTATTGCTCAAATAGAGCCGCAACAAATAGATAATGGTACTCAACAGAAGAACACTATAGGATATTAATAAAATATTATACTATTAGTACATTTAACATGCATTCATTATTATTTTTCTAAACTGTATATGTATAATTATGACATCAGCTAGTCTAGTTTTCTTATATACTGTAAAGAACTACAATTTGTCTTATTTAATACAGGATTAAACACTTTGTCCTTTAATAATTATAAGAATGTGATATACATAAAACAATAAATCAAATAAATAAACATCACCTGTCTTGTCACAAAGCTCAAAAAGACAGATCAGAACTGCTATATTTATTTATTAGAAATAAACATTCAAAAGGACCCTTTGCTCCTAGCCCAAATCAATGTTCTCCTTATCTAAAAGTCATCACGTTTTTATTAGAGACTCTATGGGTAATTGAAATCTTGGCAACAGCGAGTCTATGCATATCTTTTATACAAATCTATTGAATGACTGCCTGACCATGGCTTTCTGCAATGGTTCATTTATCAGGTTCTGCCTTAATTTAGTGACTGCCAGTAAACAGCGAATAACATTAAGTGAATCAAAACAAACAGTGAAAGAAAAAAAAGATCACAGATTTCATGTGGACATGTCAAAATAAAAGCAAATATCTATTTAAGAGTCTATGATTTGTCTGATGAGTGTGACCTTGATGCTTTCGAAAGAAATGTCAAACAGAATATAAAAAAAAATTAATATAGATTTGAGATTTTAAACAAAGCACTTAGGTACTTAGATTTAGGCACAATACATTTTATATACACACTTGATGTTCATTTTATGACTCTTGCATTATTGAGTCTGTAAATTTAAACAAAATGCTTTTCATTTGCTTTTCAAAAGGAACATATTTTTACCAATGAAATGGGCTGCATTTTTGACACGCATACTGTATATACTAAAAAAGAAAAAAAAACAGGGTTGTTCAAGTGAATCCAGGAATCCATGAATCCATGAATCCAGTGAAACCTGTGATGAACAATGAAGGCATAAAACCAATTGAGATTCATTTATATTTAGGCAGACGCTCTTATCCAGAGCGACTTACATTTTTATCTCATTACACATCTGAGCAGTTAAGGGTTAAGGGCCTTGCTTAAGGGCCCAACAGTGGCAATTTGGTGGTTGTGGGATTTGAACCTGGGATCTTCCGAACCGTAGTCCAATGCCTTAACCATTGAGCTACCCCTGTCCCCATTTCACAGACGCAGTACGGTGATGAGACTCATAGCCGCAGTAAAACATTTTCTTGGTGCGAATGTTTTAAAGAAGGCCATACATCCGTGAATGATGATCCTGGCCGAGATGGCTTGGGGCCCACTGCAGTCGTTCCCACGAGCATTCAAAGAGTAGAATACCTGTTCATTGAAAGTCATCAGATAACTTCTCGCCAACTTTCTGAAGAGACTTATCTGTCTGTTGCAATTATTCACCAACACCACTTGCACATCACAGGAACTCTGATTCAATTCAATTTTATTTGTATAGCGCTTTTAACAATTGACATTGTCTCAAAACAGCTTTACACAATCAAAAGAATTATCAAAAAGAATTATTTGAATGAAAGTTTGTCACATAAAGTCCTGACCTCGCTGCAAGCGATTCTCACATATACAGGCAATTAAAGAGGCCAGATGTTAAACAGACAGATCGTGTCTCGGTCCATGTAAATAAATGCATTACTGTTTGCGCAAAAAATAATAATAATGAATAAACATGTACAGTAATTAGGAAATTCATAAAAAAAATTGAGGTATGATTTTACACAGAATCCATAATTAATAATTACAGATTTGTCATCGATTTTGTGTAAGAATATACTCTTATGAAAAGACCTGAATTTTGTAACTGAATTCTGCACACACTCCCGATTATTGTGCCGTCTGTTACCTGGTGGCACATTAGCAATAAGTCCTCCCATTACTTTATGGCTGAGAGTGCAACATTACCATTATTGTGGTATATTTCATATCTTTCGACTTTTCTAAAACAATAATACACATTACACCCTTGAAAATGGCCAATATTTTTAAAATATGAAGCTGATACCTTCCTGTAAGCTCTTCATTTTATATTTACACTCAGTACCTTACACACGTTCCTTTTGCCAAACATATGAACTGAGATTATGCTTCATGAATAGTGAAATATGTAAGCAAGGACTATGGCACCAATATGTGATGCAAATAAGATATTTTTTAGCATCTCTGTACTTTAGAAGGCAGCAGCAGTCTTCTCTTCTTATTTTCAACTGTTTTTATTTGAAATCAATGTAGACCGTCCTTGTGCTTGACCTTCGGTACCAAGTCAATTTTACCACTCTAGAAGAGCAAGAATTTCATTTAAGCTTTTTTTTCATGGTACAAATCGGTCCTTGGGCTACTTCCCTGCTGTATGTTGACTACAATATCATTGGAGAGAAACTATTATCAACCACCATTACATGTTACATATATTCAATATATCTTCTATAGATTTTCTGTCTGTAGAAGAATTGACCAAATTAACTCAGCCTTTGCCTTTTAGGAATAGAAGAAAAAAAGAATACATTTCAAATTAAGCTGAGTGATTTGAAAGAGAAGAAAAAGGCACGGCCTTAAAGGGATATTCTAATGCTGGATGTCAAAGGATCAGCCGATTTCCATATTAATTGAAGAAGATGCACATGAGCCAGAAATGAGGCGAGACTCTGACTCTCTCAGTTCCGCTGCACTGCTCTCCGTTGCGCCATCAGCCATTAATGGTTGGAGCATTTCAACCTGCCGTGACTAATAAGCCACAGGAGGATATGGGTAAAGCTCAGGCCCATCCATACACACAGGTCCGTTCCATCAATCACCTGCAGGGAAAAACAAGGCAATTAGCTGGAGCTCACCTATAACATTATTTACCCTATACATACTTAGGGAAAAAAGCTTGTCATTAGTAGACATAGTGTAAAGGGGACAACATTATGTTTATTTGCATTATTTTTTATATAATTGTATAACAACAATTAAAAATTTAATCATGTTTAATCTTTTGATTAAACAAATCTATATATACACAGTCATGGACCATAAATCTTGGAACAAATATTTGGCACACCACTATAGGGTATCACCCCTAGAGGGCGCTAGGCGCCCGAAATCTTGTTTTGTGTAGTTTTTGTTTTTTAGACTCAGTTTCCCAGAATGCACCTCAGTCAGGCGATGAGAGCGCTCACCAGAACTGAGGTAGCTCATTAGTTTCGTTACAAATAGCTGTTTGTTCTGGGAAACTGAGCCGAGCATTGGTTATGTTAAAGTGGGTATTTGGTTTGTTTGGATACCCAAGTAAAAAAAAAGTATGCTAAGTATATTAAATCCTAGCATGCCAAAGCATACTTAAATGTATTTGCTCCAGACTAATGACTAGTATACTTGAAGTTTGCTATTTTGGAACAACTAATTTTGTACTAAGTGTATTTATGTTGTAATTAAATTGTACAAAAGCACAATTTTAAGTGTATTAAGTATACTTTTGTGTGCTAAAGTGGAACAACTTTAAGTATACTTTAGTATACAGGGTGAACACAAAAAGAACACCTCCCGCAAGGCACGACAGTTGCAAGCCGCCGCCCCGCCCACGCCACAATACTGTATTTCAAATGTATTACCAGTACATTAAGTGTTTAGGATATGCTAAATACATTTTATACACTATAACATGTTTTAGAAAAAGCATTACATCAGTAATTATGAGGCAGATTTTATTCATGTGTTCAACAGATTTAATTTGCACAAGGTTACAAAAAAGCACTTCTATAGTTTATTTGTGCTTAACAAAAGTCAGGTTGTCTCACAAACTAAAACATAAACTGGTGTGTGAACACAGACAGACATTAGTATTAGAATCTACAGGTACAGTATTAGTTTAAACCTGGTGTGTTGATTCTGTTACACAGAGACTGAAAACAGGCCGAGAGCTACGGAGCCATTATACCACAAGCAAAGTACAGAACACATTAACAACAACACATTAGACAGTACATACTATAGATTAAAGTATGTACCTAATTTAAAACCGTTAAATTTACCTTATGCCGATGAAAATAAAATAATAACGATACTGTGACGGTCAACCCCTAGAGGGCGCCTAACGCCCGTTTTTGGTTTTAGTTTGTAGTTTGTTTTGAGTTTGAGTTAAAGACTTCATTTCCCAGTTTGCCCCTCGGTCAGGTGACGTAGAAGCTCACCTGAACCGAGGGAAGTTAATGAGTTAATTATGTTTATGTTTCATTATAAATAGCCTGGCTGAAGTTCAGTCAGGCGTCTAGCATTAGTTACTTTATGATTCGTTTGTGTTTGGTGTTTGACTTTTTGTTTATGTGTAAATAAAAGACTTTAATGAACCGTCAGCTCGCCTCCTCTCGCATTCATGCCACGAACACACGCCAGACGCAGACCTCAGAGAGGGAATCGTGACAGAATGCTAGACCTAACAAGTGGCATGGCGGAGGATTTCCCCCTGGAGTTTTTTTGGGGGGGCGCGAAGACCATCTCGCCCGAGCTGGCGAACTGGCAGGAGAACAGCGAGGAAGAGGAGTACGGCGAGTGGGATTACTGCTGGTTGGAGAACGGCGAGGTAGATCTGCTCAGGAGCTGGAAATACAACCAGCTGGTAAAACAGGAGCAGGAGCACGGCCGGGAGAGCAGCGAGGAGAGAGAGAGAGACACACCACAGAGCTGGGAGGGCTGCAGGCTCGCCATTCGGCGGACGCCATTCAGGGGCGATGCGGCACGGGGTCACGTGGTTCCCCGCACCGGCCGGAAGAGAAGGGCGAGGAAGCCCAAGTACGGCGGTGACGAGGGGGAAAGAGAACCCCAGGCGGAGCAGCAGCACAAGGAGCTCATGTGGTGGATTCCGGAGCAGGTGAGAGGAATGCAGGAGCAGGTGAAGGAGCTCCAGCAGCTGATCCTCCACTTCCGGGATGGCCGCGAAGCGGTCTCGGAGCTTTCGCCTCCCTCGCCAACGCTCAGCAGCGAGCAGGCATGTCAGCAGCCGCTATGCAATGCACTCATCCTGCCGCCGCCTTCCAGCATCGATGACAGCGAGCTAGCGTGTCAGCAGCCGCTGTCCGACGCACCCGTTCTGCCGCCGCCTCCCGGTTTCGAGGACAGCGAAGCAGCGTGTCAGCAGCAGCTGACCGACGCTCCCGTGCTGCCGCCGCCTCCCGGTTTCGAGGACAGCGAACCAGCGTGTCAGCAGCAGCTGACCGACGCTCCCGTTCTGCCGCCGCCTCCCGGTTTCGGGGACAGCGAACCAGCGTGTCAGCAGCAGCTGACCGACGCTCCCGTTCTGCCGCTGCCTCCCGGTTTCGAGGACAGCGAACCAGCGTGTCAGCAGCAGCTGACCGACGCTCCCGTGCTGCCGCCGCCTCCCGGTTTCGAGGACAGCGAACCAGCGTGTCAGCAGCAGCTGACCGACGCTCCCGTTCTGCCGCCGCCTCCCGGTTTCGGGGACAGCGAACCAGCGTGTCAGCAGCAGCTGACCGACGCTCCCGTTCTGCCGCCGCCTCCCGGCTTCGGGGACAGCGAGCCAGCGTGTCAGCAGCCGCTGACCGACGCACCTGTTCTGACGCCGCCTTTCGGCTTTGAGGACAGCGAGCCGGCGGGTGAGCAGCCGCTGACCGACACACCTGTTCTGCCGCCGCCCCCCGGCTTTGAGAACGTCGTGGACCCATCATTGAGCACACTGCACGCTCCCACGCCGTCTACGAGCGCAGTGACCGCTCCCACGCCGTCTACGAGCGCAGTGACCGCTCCCACGCCGTCTACGAGCGCAGTGACCGCTCCCACGCCGTCTACGAGCGCAGTGACCGCTCCCACGCCGTCTACGAGCGCAGTGACCGCTCCCACGCCGTCTACGAGCGCAGTGACCGCTCCCACGCCGTCTACGAGCGCAGTGACCGCTCCCACGCCGTCTACGAGCGCAGTGACCGCTCCCACGCCGTCTACGAGCGCAGTGACCGCTCCAACGCCTTCGTCGAGCGCAGTGACCGCTCCCACGCCGTCTACGAGCGCAGTGACTGCTCCCACGCCGTCTACGAGCGCAGTGACCGCTCCCACGCCTTCGTCGAGCGCAGTGACCGCTCCCACGCCGTCTACGAGCGCAGTGACCGCTCCCACGCCGTCTACGAGCGCAGTGACCGCTCCCACGCCTTCGTCGAGCGCAGTGACCGCTCCCACGCCTTCGTCGAGCGCAGTGACCGCTCCCACGCCTTCGTCGAGCGCAGTGACCGCTCCAACGCCTTCGTCGAGAGCAGTGACCGCTCCAACGCCTTCGGCGAGCACTTCTCCAGCCCTGCAGCCGCCGAGCACGCTTCCAGCCCTGCAGCCACAGAGCATGCCTCCAGCCCCGTCACCCAGCCTCCTGGATAGGAGGCGAAAGGTAGAACATTGGGTTGGGTGTCCGGGGCCTCCGGTGATGCTCCGGAGGAGCATTTTTTTGAGGGGGGATACTGTGACGGTCAACCCCTAGAGGGCGCCTAACGCCCGTTTTTGGTTTTAGTTTGTAGTTTGTTTTGAGTTTGAGTTAAAGACTTCATTTCCCAGTTTGCCCCTCGGTCAGGTGACGTAGAAGCTCACCTGAACCGAGGGAAGTTAATGAGTTAATTATGTTTATGTTTCATTATAAATAGCCTGGCTGAAGTTCAGTCAGGCGTCTAGCATTAGTTACTTTATGATTCGTTTGTGTTTGGTGTTTGACTTTTTGTTTATGTGTAAATAAAAGACTTTAATGAACCGTCAGCTCGCCTCCTCTCGCATTCATGCCACGAACACACGCCAGACGCAGACCTCAGAGAGGGAATCGTGACAGATACGAACTAACGCACGCGATGATGCAGCTTCAGACGTTAATTCAAACTAGAAGTGGAGAACTGGGGAGCCAATCAGAGAACGGACAGTCCGAATCTGCCCGCCTCCAGCCTCTGATTGGCTGGTGGGGCGCCGTCTAGTCTCCGGTTGGCTGGAATAGTCGCAAAGTTTACAACCCTGCTGCAGTTTGCGTGTCGCTTTATGACAGTGAGCGGACAGAAGAGTGAGAGAGTGCACACATAAATTACCTTGAACGGCAAAAGTGATTTTGAGCGCGCAGGAACGAGTTTGAGATCGCGCGCGAGGGAGAGATTCAGCGTGCAAAAACGAGTCTAAAAGCATGCGCACGAGAGAGTAGTGCACTCAATATAAGTACATATTAATAAGTACATTTAAATTTAACTGATAATATACTGAGACTACCGTATATTAAAATTTGTATTCTAATATATACTTTCTGTACATTTGTACAATGATTATTTCGAGCATATTAAAAAAATATATATTCCAAAAATACATTGAAAAACAAGTTTAAATAAGTATACTTTGGAAATTAGACCAGCCTTTCACTTAAAGTATATTTTCCAATAATATATTTTTGGAACGTGTACTATAATACAATTATTTTTAAGTATATTTAAAGTTTAATTCCAAAATTTGGTAAAAGCATGATGTCAGTATACTTTTTATATATTAACTGATGGTACAATTTTTTGTTAGTATATTAGCAGTGTATTATCGAGGTTTTCAATATATTTGTAATACTGTACACTAAAGTGCATTTTTTTTCCACTGGGGTATGTTCTGTTTTAGTTTGTTTTGTTTTAGTTAGTGTTTTGTGCTGCTGTTTAAGTTAAGTTTTTTTTATTTAGTATGTGTTGTTAGTTTGTCTCTTTGTCTGTGTGTATCCTAGAGTAAGCTTATCCCCTAGTGTGGTTAGCCCCTAGTAGGATTAGTCTCTTGTGTTCAACCTCATCTGTGATTAGTCTCATGTATGTTTAGTTCTTAGTCTGTACATCTACTAACCATTGAACTACTGACTTGCTTAGATCATAGTCTGTTTAGTCTCTTAGCCTGTTTAGTTCTTAGTCTGTTTCATACCTAATCTGTTCTTCCCTTGGGTCTCTGGCTACTAGTCTGTTTAGCTACGATCCAGCTTAGTGTGCATAACAGCTAGTGTGCATAACAGCTAGTAGGCAGAGCCAAGTCCCTTGTGTGTTTAGTCCCCAAGTCTGTTTAGTTTTAGTCTTGTCTGTATTGTATCCCTTGTCTGTTTTGTATACTACTGTCTAGTCCCTAGTCTTTGAGTTATTTGATGTTTTGTTTGAAACATGCTCCAGCAGTAAAGGCATCTTTTTGTTCATGTTTCATTAAAAGACTTGTAAGCCCTTCATACCCTCTGTGTTTATGCCACACCTTTTAAGCCAACAGTCCAACACCATCCAATTCATGACAACCACCATATTTGAATTCAAAATGAAACTGAAGATGTGAGCAAAGTGAAGATGTTCAACTTTAAGGTGGTTTGACAAATGTGTGGTATTAAAGATTTAGGAATTGCAACCATTTTCATACACAATCAACTAGTTGGCTTGTTCACAAATAATGGAACACATGGCTGACAAACAGTTTCATGGCCAGGTGTGACCTGTTCCCTTGTTACTCCCTGACTAATTAGATAAAATGCCTTGAGGTGGTTGTATGTTACATTTGCATTCGGTAGATGTTCACCTGAAATCTCAACAGGCGGTGGCTGTGTGACGGAGGCCATCACTAGGCAGAAAAAAACTAAAACATTGGGGCTAGCCAAAGCAACAGTTTGGAACATTTTTAAAAAGAAGGAAGTAGGAGGCCAGCTCAACAACATTAAAGGCTTGGAAGTCCACTGATGACAACTAAACAGCACATAACCAGAAATAATGCTAACAACAGGCCAGATTAGATGTCAAAAAGACTGTGGTCTGAATTCAAAGTTTAGATGGGTGTTTTTTGTTTTGTTTAAATAAATGATTTATATATTTTCTGTGTATTAAATGGAAAACTACTTGAACCCAGTAGAATATTAATAGACTTGAAACACTTAAAAATGTGCTAAATATGAATGACTGTGTGTTTCTCTCGATGTCAGGGTAAAATGTGTGCATGTACAGTAGAGTGTTTTGAGGGATGGATGCATTCAAATAACCCAAAGATCTCAATCACAGGGAACATCTGAAGCTATCAAGACTAAACCTAAAATAAAGCCACTACTCCCAAGATAGATGTCACTATTATTGGAGCCACTATGTTTCCTATTGCACCCTCTAGAAAGACCTTTAATTCACAAGTGCCATAAAGATGACCAAGGGCATCAACTGTCTCAAAACTTATTTTTTCCTTCAATTTCACAGTGCCATTGGTCCTAGGTCAAACTACTCAACTGCTCTTCAAAGCTATCAGCAATGACTCCCATGCTGTTGTAGAAAGTTCATGGTCCTTAGGCAACCCATTATAAATGGAATCGATTTATCTATAGTCAGACACAGATGGGGACTAGCATCCCTGACACTTATGATGGCTTATGATCGCTTAATAGTCAAGTTTAAGGAGAAAGGTTGTTTTTGGATATTTGTCAGTTCTGAACATTTTCCATTGCCTTTTTATTCTTCATTCCACTGTGACAACGGTTCAAAAGCAGCTCCTCCATGCCTATCTTAAAAGCTCTGATTTAATAATCAAAGCCAATGCAGCTGATCTCCTCCTCTGATAGTTAACAAAAGCTAACAGGGCCAATGCAGAACAATAATGAGCACTCTCTCATCGAAACTACACAATGCCATGGTGCATTATGGGGAAGCAAGTGATTTATATATGCTTTGAAATGAGTTGAAATTTTTAGACTATCTATATGGTAATCTGAAGGAGGAGATGAGAGTGGAGCTATGGCTTTTTATACTGTACACTGATAAACCACAACATTAACGCCACGACCAGGTCAACTGAATAACACTGATTATCAATTATAGACCAGTGACCTGGGAACAGGCTCATGGGCACACAAGACTCATCTATGCTTATCAGAACTGGCTATGATAGAAAGGTGGGGGTTGATGCAGTCTCTACATGTTATTTGTATATATATGAATATTACTGAATGATATACATTCTGCACATACTGTAAATACATACATACATACATACATACATACATATCTGCATTTTAGCAGAGTTATAGCAAATAGCACATTATTGGTCTACATCAAGCAAAGAAAACAAATAAAGAGATTTTAAATTAAAATAATTAAATCAAGAGCTGTGAAATGTTCAGAAAATCATAAACAGATATGACTTAAACCTTTGGTGGAGTGTTGCATCATAAAAAAAAATTACAGTAGAAATCAATGCTATGTTCACACACACACACACACACACACACACACACACACACACACACACACACACACACACACACACACACACACACACACACACACAGTGTTATGAGAAATCTTAGGACTGGAACAAAACATCTGCATGGCCATAGGAAAACCATTTGTGAGATTAATTGTGAAAAAAAAAGGCTTCAATTTGAGAGGGTGCATAAAGATTAAACTTTGGAGCAATGGAAAAAAGGTTTAAATTGACCCTATTCCAGAGTGATGGGGCATCAGGGTAAGAAGTGCAGGAAGCAGTGCATACCAGCCACTGTACAATAGTCTGGAGGCAGTGTAATGATCTGGGGTTGCCTCAGTTGGTCAGGTCTAGACAATGTTATGTGACAATAAAATGAAGTCAGCTAATAATCTGGATGTACTGAATGACCAGGTTTTCACATTAATGTTTTTTTCCCCCTGATGACATGGAAAGCATAAGGAATGGTTCGAGGAGCATGAGGAATAGCTTTTTACATACAGTATACTGTAAATTGGCCACCACAATTATCATAGCTAAAGGTGGTCAAATAAAATCTTAGAGTGTGTGATTTATTATTATTATTATTATTATTATTATTATTATTATTATTATTATTATTATTTTTGTCCAGGCATTGTACATGTCTGTATATTCACAGATAACAATTTCATTAATGTCCTCATAAGGTCATTTAATTTTTTCCTTACAAGGAGAAAAACACCTTTCATATGCACATGCACATTTCACTACCCAGTTTAATTTGATTTAACATGTTCTATGACAGCTGGTTGTCTTTTTTTGTTCTAGTTTTATAAAATATTCATTTGGCATAAGTGGTCTTTTAAATTAAAAGCCAAGGCTACAAGCACACTCAGATTGGCAATGCTACAGTACAGTATGTAACTCAGTGTGAGACCAGTGTGAAAACATGCTGCCTGTTTCCACACATTTGCATCTATACATTTTATCTAACTTTAACTTCAGATTTACTAACCTATGCTGGATTGTATAATTATACACATCTTTGAGGAAAGTTAGTTGTTTCTTAATGCCCCCCCCCCATCCCAACAACACTGTAATAGTGTCATAGAAAGTGTAGGCAGGCCAGCTGTCACTTACAGCAGAACGTTGGCAAACCTAATAGCACCGCCATAAAACATAATCCTCATTAGCCAAGAAGACAAAGATAAGCAGAGCATGCATGAATATAAAGGAACTAGGTGCCAAACTAATTAAACAAATAATGTGGATGTGCAGCCTGTGCTTAGAGTGACAAGCAAAAAAGAGAGACTGAAAAAGACTGACAAGCAATTTGTGAGGATTGTTTTGACCAAAAGGTCCCAAGTATGCACACAGACATTTAATTAGATATTCAAATCGTAGCAAGAAAAGTCTACATGCTGTGGTTCACAAGATGCAATCAGTGAGTTCCAATCAAGGAGATTAAGGTCTTCTTTCATATAGGAACATATAAAACTTTTACAGTGTGTGTGTATATATATATATATATATATATATATATATATATATATATATATATATATATATATAAGAACTGGTGACCTGCCAACACAGTTATGTGTGGTCAAGGCTCATTGATAGTATGGGGAGCAAAGGCTATCCTGACTGGTCCAATCCCTCAGAAGAGCTATTGTAGCACAATTTGCTGAAAAAGTTACTATTAGCTATGATAGACAGGGGTCAGAACACACAGTCAATTGCAGTTTGCTGTGTATGGGGCTGCATAGTGGGAAAACCAGTCAGAGTGCCCATGCTGACCCCTTTCTACTGCACAAAAGCACTTGGGTATGTGAGCATCAAAGCTGGAACCATGGAGCAATGGGATAATGTGGCCTGGTCTGATTAATCACATTTTATTTTACATTATGTATAAAGTTGTGTGTGCATCATTAACCTGGAAAGCGATAGCTAATGCGATGGCCAAGATGCGCTACAGAAAGAAGGCAAACCAGTGGAGGCAGTGTGATGCCCTGGGCAGCGGGGCTGCCCTTGACATATTCCATCTTTGTAAACATTGCTGCAAACCAATAATATTTTTTCATGGCATCTGTATTTCCTAATGGCAACAGGATGATACTTCCAGAGACACTAGAAAAACAGGAATAGTTTGAGGAACACATCAAAGAGCCCAAGGTGTTGACTTGGACTTCACATTACCCAGATCCTAATCCGATTAAGCATTGCGGGATGTGCTAAGCAAATATAACTGATCCATGAAGGCCCTAGTACAACTTACAGGTCTTGGTGCAAGATAGAACAGCACACCTTTAAAGGTCTTGTAGAGTCCATGCCTTGACAGGTCAGAGGTGTTTCAGCAGCAGGAGGCGAGCTACACAATATTAGACAGGTGATATTAGATTTTAAAAGCATACATTTCTACAGCTGACATGTGGAATGCTTTATAAATTAAACATTTTGGGTTTTTTAGTAAATACGCAGGTATTTTTATCTCATAATACACCATATTTGAAATGTTTATCATGTTAGAATATTGCTCATTATATTAATTATGGATTTTAACTTTATTTTACACACTTTCAGAAGATATACCCCATCCTTTACTAACGTTTTTATTATGCTTCTTTATTATTGCACATGAAAAAAAATAATCTAATCAACAAAGGTCAAATGGAAAGTTCTTTATTGTATTCATGAAATCATAGCAGTGAGTGGTTTGACTCATATCTGAAATGCAGAAACACAACAATTAAGCCTTTTTGTACACTGAGTGAAGCGTCATGGGAACATGGCCTGTTGGTTTCATAAATACAAATTAGCTGCTCACACAGCGATCCTGACAATTCAGCTCTGAAATCTATTCATTAATTGCCAAAGACTCAAAGAAACACTAAATACACCATTTCACTAAAGAAGTTATGAAATATTCAATTAATATATTATTTTTCATTACATGATCCACACTGAGTGCTTTTAATTAGCCTAATAATTATGACCGAAACTATTAATCAGTCATGTGTGGGTGTTTCTCATTCAAACCCTCATTCTCCCAAACTGCTATACAAATGGGAAAAGATTGGGACCTGTCTTGTCATCATGTCATGTTGCTGTCATGTCATCTACAGTATCTGTATGTATCTGTTGGCAGCACTTAAACAGATAAAGGTGTATGTTGTATTCTAAATTGTGTACACTCAGTGGTTGCACAAATGAATGATACACAAATGCAGCCATTACACATATATGAACTTAAAGCTACTATAACATATAAGCAACAATCATATACTGTATGACCATCATCATTACTTAAATCTTCATAAATTTCGATTTAGATCATGTCTGTGTGATATGATTCCAGAGCTCACTAGGTAAACAGTCTCCCCTTCTGCAGGTGTGCGAAGGGGCGGGGCTACGGGAATGGGCACCGGCTGGTGATTAATGGTTCTCGGGCTATATACAGTGTTTATATAGACTAGATATTACTACTTTGCAACTGGTCTGTCGGTGTAAATCATTAACTATCATCTGTCAACTATGATTCTCTAAAATATCCAATTAAATAACAAGTAAATGTTAGCTGTTCAGGAAAAAAAATAAAAATAAAATAAATACATTAGTTGTGGATATTTGAAATATCTGACTATTCTACTCACAGACTTCCGTTTGCTGCAGCATCTGGCATTGACTACATGCATTTATATGGATGCTAATGTTCCATCATTGAATCAGTACAGCCTCACCCAATCTAACCAGAATTAATTTTTAATCAGAATGAGAGGGTAGTTTAAACCTTTGCTAATGGTTTCAGTAGGTAAACAGTGGCCATGAAAATACTTGAAACGATAATTTCTCTCTTGTCAGAATAAATATAGAAATTCTATGCATGTTTGCGCAAAGTGGGCATAACATTAGGTGATGTGAAGTGTTTCCCGGAAGGGTATCTGGCTCTGTAAACTCCATGAGAACAAATTCTCTCACATCTGTCTTTACTTGGACTTTCATCCATTGGGTGTTTGGCTGAGAAAGGGACACTGATTGGCTCATCGTTTCATACAGTATGTAGCTGAACTAATATGGGCCCGGTTTCTTGATAACGCACACTATTCGCACGCTAAGAAGACTCTTAAGATATATCTTACATTAAGTGATAACTTTTCTAAGTTTATTTCTCGAACTGTCTCTTAGGAGTCTTCTTAAGTAGCTGCCTCTTACGTCCGACGTTACGCGGCGCTGTCTACAGTGAAGGTCCTGAATTAACGGACATCGGTTGCTCAGGAATCGATGTTTCACGCCTTTTGCATGACAGCGTTAAGAAAGACGGCACTTTCTATGCAAATTAAACACTAAATTCTTTTAATAGCGTTTATTTCGACATGGGTTAACTTAACAATAACATGCCATAATAGACAAATATATAAATTAAATCACCAAACTGTCGCTAATATTTTCATGTAACATGTGGCCGTGAAACGAACCGGGTATAGACAGTTGATAACACTCTTCACCAGCTTCAGAAACAATGTGAAGTGTCAGTTGTTGGGGTTGTATAGCGCACTTATGGAATGAATACGATGAGATGACAGAGTGGAGGTTTAATACCCCTATCTCACCTATGCGGGGCCGTAAACGCGGTTCATTATGATTCAGTGCGAGTTTTGGTGCTGTTATTACGTTTCCATTTTACCACGCAAAAAAATTTAATGTTTAACATGCGGAAGCTCACGGACCTTGCAGATTTTCGCGGACCGTCGGGCGGCCACTCGAGGCGGATCACGGTGCCTAATACACCCTTCTCACCTGTGTGGCCTGACTCATCTCCGTGAGCTGCCGCGATTGCCCGAGACGGTCCTTTAACATTCCGCGAAGTTTTGCAAGGTCTGCAAGCTTCTGCGAGGACCAGAAAAAAATTAAACGTTGAATTTTTCACGTGGAAAGATGGAAACGTAATCACAGCGCAAAAACTCGGGGTGAATCATGATCAAGCCTACGGCCACAGCGCGAGACCGTACAGCTGAGATAGAGGTATAACACACCGCATCTCACAGCGAGTCAAACCGCATAGGTGAATAGGGGTATTACACATTACAATCACCCAGAAAAATGAATGGATGCGGGGTTTGAAACTCCCAGGGTTATTTTCTCATTTAACTAAATCAAATTTCATAAAAATAAAACGTGTCAAAAGAAAAGCCCATAAAGTCATGGCTAATGATCAATGAAACATATTTTAAATAAAAAGCAGTGAGCAGCTGGACATCGGGACGTAGAGCGTACAGTAAGTACGATGCGTTGGTCTGGCACGCACAGGTCTGAGCAGGTCAACAAGCTCCATAATCTGTTGCCTTGGAAAGCAAAACTTTTTTTTTTTTTTTTAATAACGACCACGGGGAAAATATGAAAAGGGCTGAAGCTTTGTCTAAAGGAAACATTTACATGAGCCACACGGCACCACGGACCGCGCCGTCTTCAGTTTAACACAACACCACGCTCGCTGCCAAATTGTTCGCCACCTGTTTAATATTAATAGTGATGGCCAATTTTAATGCATTAGTCACATTATGAAATAGGCTAATTAAAATGACTTTTGAATGCAAGGTGATGCAACTTTCTAGTGCACTATATGCATGAGCTATGAATACAGGAAGTAAAAAGATAATGAATAGAAGAAAATTTTAAAAACAAAGCTAAAAGTCACCTAGCTCTATTAGTTCTGATATTAAATAAAATAACATTCTTAAACAGGTCTACAGTATATTCCATCATTAATACGACTTTGATAACGTGCCATAATGTGCTTCCATACACCGCTGGTTTATAAAGACTGCTGCTCAGTGGCGGCGACTTGTGTCTTGAGCTGAAACTACGCTAAGTATGAGTTAAGGTTGGTCCAGACCAGTGGTTCTCAAAGTGTGGGGCCCCACTAGTGGGGAATACAGACATGACAGGTGGGGCGCAATGTACGGGAGGAAATTAGTGGAAAATAATAGGAAAGTACCTGTTCTAATTCATGCTCTTCTTTATTGATAATGAAGAGTGTACTCTCAAAACTAAACAATCACACACAAATAAATGGATCATTAATACAAGTAAATTGAAATGAAACCTGCGCGACCCACTGGACAGCGCTGTGCGACTCTGACAGAAATAGACCGCGCCGACCATCAAAATAAGTTTTACCCCTCTGGGATGTGCACGTACAAACCAGGCATGGCAAGGCGGAAATAATATTAAACAGTCCTGACATTTTATATAAATTGAGTCGCGCAGGTTTGTGATTCGAGCGGCGCTGCGCGATCCACCGGGCTGCGCAAATAAACCAGATCATCACTGCGCTATCCAGATAGTCGCGCTGCGCTGTCTTTGCGCAGATATTTGGTTCAATCGGGTGCCACGGTTTCGTCCCACTTTTGATGTGTTTGGCTTCACATACACTTCGACAATGGAAGAAGACGGTGCAGTAAGAGTTTGCTTACATGTGATGAAACCAAGAACAAGGAGATTGTAAAGAAAAAGCTGCATCATCTGTGTTGTGGAATTGGTTTGGGTAGAAGAAAAGTGATACGAATGAGATGAACGTGATTTGCAAGGTACACAAGTGCACTGTTTTAACAAGTGGTGGAAACACGTCAGACATTTTCTATCATCTGAAATCCAAACGAATATGGCCAAATTAGAAAAATTGCTTGTACTGTGATAGAAGATTTTGGTTATATCACCCACCCCTAATGAAGCCTATGTTGAGCTTGGATTCATGGTGGGGATGGTGGGGGCAGAGGAGAGGCTCGTGTGTTTTTTGTGTCTCATACCGCTGGCAGCAGACCGCATGAGACCCAACAAACTAGGAAGACACTTAGAGACAACACACTCCAGTCACGTTAATAAGCCACTAGACTTCTTTCAAAGAAAGCTGGCAGAATACAGACAGCAGGATAATCGAATGGTAAAATATGAATCAGTGAACAGCAAAGCAAAAAAACTACAAACTATTGCTGAGCAGCTAATAAACATGGGGTCAATTATGCAAAGATAAGTGACAACGTAAGCCTTGTACAGTATAACAATTGCACGTGTATTTTATCTATTTTGAATTTGGTGTTGTTTGATTTTATTGATTTAGAAATTGATATTTAAATAAACAGTAAACTTGCCCGATTTCGTTATTATTTTGTTGACAAGTGGGGCTTGAAAATTTGCTCACCGCCTTAAGTGGGGAATGACAGAAAAAGTTTGAGGACCACTGGTCCAGACCAACCTTACGAACGTGTGACTTAGCTAAGAGATACTTAGCGTAAGAACGTTTCGGGAAATGCGCCATAACGTTAAGAGAGAGGTTAAGGAACAACTTAAGAACTACTTAGCGATAAGAAGCTTTCGAGAAACCGGGCCATGATCATTCATAAATCAGAAGGCATGATTTATTAGAAAAGATGGGAAGCCTAAGCTAATCTCAGATTTGGAGGACAATATTTCTTTTTCTTGTGTTTTATTTCCAGCAGATTAAACGCTTCACAGTGGGCTGAAGTTAAGTTGTAATCTCTAATCAGAATGAAGAAATCATCTCAATCAGCTTGAAATAATATTATATACCGTATAGCTACTGTCAAATTTGACTTCCTTCATGTCTGAATCTAAAATATAAAGATATTCAACATATCCATAAAATAATTTCTCAACATTCAGACCCAAAGATCCTATCATAATAATTAATTGTATAAACAATTCTATCATTGTTTGGTTTCATTTTCCCATTATTTTCTCCTTAACTAAGACATGGACAGCTGTACTGTACCTTCTCACACAATGACTACCAGCCAGGGATAGTGAATGCTTGTGCTTGCCCTGGGACATGCCAAGTCAGCTGAACGCATCTTTTCAAACTACTGCTCATGCAATGTCAAGAGGCTGCAGAACACACTCTAAGAAAGCACTATTTGCCCACATCTGCGAGCATGAGCTCATAGACACTCATGATTGGTTAGTGTCACTGTATTTGATAGGGGGGAGAGAGAGAGAGCTTGCGAGAGAGTGTGTGTGAGAGAGAGAGAGAGAGAGAGAGAGAGAGAGTATACCACCCCTCCCTTCCCAAGAGCACTGCGAATTTTGCTCTCTTGTGCTCCCAGCATTGGATAGCTGTTGCATCATCTTGATTCAGCTGCTTGCATTTAAGGAATGGTCTGTTCAATTTGGGAGGCCAGAAAATAAACAGAGGTGAGTGGATTGCAAAGAAATCCCTAATGCCAGCAGTCACTCAGATGAACTTAAATGATTGCAGAAAATGCCCAAAAAATTTAAAGTCTATCATCCAGGTTGGTTGTGCCAGTTCCAGTTGATGTAAACGAATAAACTGAAAAGTGCTTACACGAGATGTTTACACTTCTGTGTATTACATGTGCTTTTGATATTTCAGTAAAGTAAAAGTTTAATTTCAATTAAATATCAGTTGTTTCGGCTAGCTTATGGGACACATTTTAAACAGTTTTTCCAATCAATAGAGTACAGATGAAACCTTATAAAAGGGTTGGTCCACCCTTTAAAAACATGTTAAACATACAGTAGCATACCTCAAATAACTGTATAATGATGAGTTGTAGAGTTGAACACAGGCTGGAACAGTAACTAAGAACAAACCATTGAATAATTTAATTCACATACCAAAAAAATAGACAAATAGAAAAATCTTCAGATGTTGGTAGATATAAAGGAAACCTGGCCTACTTTAATTCTTGTGATTAAATTGGTAATTAGTAATAAGGTATAATTTTAACTACAGTTTTTATTACCTTTATAAATTCCTTAATTTTTATGTTGCACCAAATTGTGCTCCTGTTTTCCAGCACTCGGATGAGTCTGATCGCCATGTTTCAGTGTTAACAGAATCTATTTTATGCTGTATATCTATATATATATCTATATAATCTATATCTTCTGATAGCAGAGGCATGGCCTGGAGTCCATTTCAGAAATTAAACAATTATTAAACAATTTTATTTGAGGTTTTATCTTTTAACTGTAAACAACACTTTTAATGCTATTACAGTTTTCATTCATTTGTAAACAATAATTTTTAAGCTTCTGTAACTTCTCATATTTAACCCCTTTTTATTGAGACATGATAAGTTTGAATACAAAATAAGATGTTTGGCATTTTGGGGGGAAAACATTTTTTTTTTTAAGTGGTTCTTTGAGTCACCACTCAAATGCCAAAATATGATATAGTCTTTTTTTTCATATCAGTGTGTGTGTGTGTGTGTGTGTGTGTGTGTGTGTGTGTGTGTGTGTGTGTGTGTATACAATTTAAAACCTTTATGCTTTGATTTCGTTTTGCAGTAAGTCATACTAGAAACAAATTAGAACAAGTTAAGAAGTGTTGAACCAAAAGCAATAATAATAATTAAAAAGAAAACTTTAGCCCAAATCATCAGCCTCCTCTTCTACTAATGTCAACTTAACTTCAGTACTAGTTTAGTAGTTATCTTTGTGCATATGCTTTTGAGAATCATCTGACCTCATACACAGTACATTTGGTACTCAATTTTGGCATGGGCGGTCATACAAACATTTCACTGCAATCATACTGTGTATGACTATGTATGTAAAAAAAAATCTAAATAAATTTTTTTTATTCAAATATGACATTTGTTGTTTTCTAGTAGTTAATCACGTTGGGAAACATCACATTTAAATTTCATATTACAAAGTATTACATACATTGTAATACATCACATTACAGAACAACAGAACAAGACAATGTTTTATATAATTTAACAGTTAGCGTTAAATATTTCCAGACCCTGACATTTAAAAATTATAAGAAGCTTTCCCTTTTTTCACTTTTTAAACAAAATTATTTTCTGCATGATTTACTGTACTGGCCAGGATACTTTATGTATTCGACACTCTGGATTGCAAGCTGTTTGACATTATCCTGTGTATGGTTAAGAGAGACACAGAGAGAGAGAGATTGAAAAAAAATGTGATTTGAAGGCTTCTGTGCACTAAATACTAAATCCAGCACTTCTACAAATCTACAACTAAACATTAGTATTCTATATAATCACCAGATTGTTTTTAGATTAGTTAACTAGGACAGAGCCGGAAGCTCTGAAAGACAATCTCTTCATAATTGACATGCAGCCTGATGAAAATCATGAAAAAAATATTGACTCCATACAAATATTTTTTTGGTATGACTGAGATGAAGACAGCATAGGGGAGAAGAGGGAAATTAACAACACTCAGGTCAAACTAGTACTGTAACTGACGTTAGTAGGCTTCTTTTCATTGCAGCACTTTCACACTGCACCACTGTAACAGCCATAATATGCATGCTGGGCATGGGGTCACTCTTGCTTTATTTACCACAGCAGTAGTCTGTGTGGATCAGATACCAGCATCACAACAGGCAATAGGCTTGCACAACTGAACTAAGAAATTTTTAGCAGTTTACCATAAATATCTACACTCATGAGTAAACTCACAAGAGCTCAACCTTTCCCTAAAGGGAAAAAATAAAGTTACGCAAAATGCTTTCATTTCAATTTCACTAATAACTTTATCCTTGTCTGGGTCATAATGGATCAGGAGTCTATCCTGGAAACACAGGACATATACATCCAGGATTTTATGTCATTTTCACACCATGCACATAATATTTAGTCCATCTATTGGCATCGCAAAGTACTCAGTCACCTCATTTCTGATACATTGAAGTTAAAATAAAATTTCTAAATAATAATGAGGATGATGGTAATAATATGTTTATTAAAGTTATTCATAAATGTAATAACATTAAGGTGAATTAATTTGATCTATGGGATTAAAGGGCAAACCATTAACTGTATAGATATCAGTGAGATTTTCTACCACTACTACGTATGGTAACTGATAAGTGATAATAAATATCGGTATGTTTAATCAACCTCATCCATAAGTATAGAAAGTAGGAAGAAAAGTATGAGTAAAACAAATACTTTGATAATAACAATTACACAAGCTTATATAAAATAAAACAGTGTGCCACAGTTACATTTACAAGATATATAAGAGGCACCATCAGGTACAAACCAGGATGTGGTCTTATTGATTTTGGGAGCCTGATTTTCAGTGTTTGATTAATTTCTTTCAGTTATTTACTGAAAGAACTGCCTACATGAAATATGGACTTGTTTATTTGTTCGTGATGGAAAGTTGGCTCATCTGTATTCACAAATTAAGCTTCAATTAAATCTGACCTATTCAAGTTCTAAACTATTAGAACATAGCTTTAAATAGAGTGCACGTAACTACTTGCAGGTCAGATCAGACAATCAGTTTTCTACCTGATTATTGTCTTAAACAGCTTTATTTTAAAAGCAGAGCACAAATTTGTGTCATTGCAGCTACCTCAAACAAATTAGGCTTTAACTCAATGTGTGTGGGTATTTTAAATAATAATATAAAATATTATTATAAATAAAATATATAAAATATTATTATTATTATTATTATTATTATTATTATTATTATTATTGTGCCTTCTCCATTTTGGACTTTGCTTTCTTTCCTCACATTACTGTACTCTGCTGAATGCTTTTCTTGTATTGACTTATTATTGCAGCATATGCTCCAGGGCATGTTTCATGTTAATTTAATATACATGAGGGTAAAATTGGATGTGTTCAGTGCATATGACATGCGCGTAAGGGATTGGTAGATGGGACCTTGGATCAATTGCACTTAAGTCAATGTTTCGAAGACGTATGAGAATTTTATGACTCACTTTAGGTTTCCTTTGTATGTTATTTCGTGCGATCCAATCTACAATCATTTCTATTGACAATTAAAGGGCCATTGTCTGTAAAAAAAAAAGTGTGAGGGTTGCCCACTAGAGGGCAGTGTTTTTAGTTTGGTTCCTAGACTCAGTTTCCCAGAAGGCTCCTCAGTCAGGTGACGTGGATGCTCACCTGAACTGAGGAGGCTCATTAGCACTGTTATAAATACCTGTTTGTTCTGCGAAACTGGGTTGAGCATTAATGTCTGTTATGTGGGTTTTGTTTTCTTCTGGTTTTAGTTTGATTATAGTTGGCATTTAGTTTCTGGAGCTCTTTAAGTTAAGTTTGTATTTGCTTTGATTTAGTTTATGTCTCTTTGTCTCTGTGTCTCCTAGCAGGATTAGCCTCTAGGAGAATTAGCCTTTTGTGTTTACCCTTTTGTGTAAGTAACCCCCATTGCATGTTTAGCTAGTAGTCTGTTTAAATACTAATGAGGGTGATACTAACATGTTTAGATCTTAGTCTGTCTAGTCTCCTTGACTGCTTAGCTCTTAGTCTGTTTAGGTACTAACATCTTTAGCCACTAACCTTTAGAGTTCTTAGTCTGTTTCATACCTAGTCTGCTGTGTACCTTGTCTGTTCATTCCCTTGGGTCTCAGGCTACTGGCCTGTGTAGCCATTAGTCTGATTAGCTATGAGCTAGCTTAGCAGCTAATGTGCAGCACAGCCAGTAGACCTAGCCAAGCCTGTCTTGTTTGTTTATCCCTTGCATGTATAGTCCCTTGTGTTTAGTCCTCTAGGCTGTTTAGTACAGTATGTCTTGTCTCATCCAGTTTGGATCCCCATGTCTGTATTGTATATTAGTTGTGCAACCCCTAGTCTGATGTCTAAGTGTTTGAGTTCTGGTGATGGCATGCTCCGTGTTTTTAGCCAACTTCCTTAGTTTATGTTTTGTTCATGTTTGGATTTTATTATTATTATTAAAAAATTCTTTTGTTTCACTGCATCCCCTCTGCGTCTATGCCTCCACACCAAGCCCACAGTCCAACAACATAACAGAACGTGACAAAAAGACATCTTATCAAACTTCAGATTTTTCCCACATTCCACATGGGAAAAACACAAATGTACAGGATATGCTAGGTGTTTTAAACACTTATACAAGTGCTTAAAAATGAAAATTGTGCTACTTTGTAAACCATTTTCTGATTAAAAAAAAAATTTTTTTTTTGCATAAAACACAAAAAAACCCTCATGTATTTCAGTTATAGCTGCTGATTGTATGCTGCCAGGCAGCATGGTGGCATATTGATGTGTTTCCTGTCAAACGGATGAATGGACTGCATTTGGCATCTTTCCCAGATGCGTGTGGCCACCAGAGTGCTATTGAGGTGAGCAATGAAGGGTGATTTATCGACGGCAGCCATACACTCACTAACCCTGAAAAGTGCGGGAGTGAAAGGTAAAAGAGTGCACAGGATCCTCACCGTGAGGCCATTTTACAGCAATTAAACAGCATGGTTACCTGCTCTCCTTTGTGGCCATTTTAAAGAAAAGTGGCACTGCTCTGCATGGAAGATGCTTCTGTCATATCCAATCTTAGACAAAAAGACAAAAAGGTTTATTTTAGCTGGAAACTGGACAGCTGGCTGAATACAACCCTGAGAGGGGGGTGATGGCAGCTCAGCTATTAAATGTGTGCACTTATTTTTAAAAGGTTCTAGAAAGGTGTCAAATATAAAAGGCAAGTCACAAGATTGAAAACATGTCAGTATGCTTCAGTTTCAAATCAGTTTCAAAGGAACAAGATGGAGTGGGGGAGGTTGGGATCGCGTATATGGGTGATATGTCCTCTACGTCCTGTCTGATTAATATGTCCTCCATGTTTGGAGAAGAAGGAATTGTCACAACCAATTATGCTTAATGCCTAACGGTCTCAGGTTTAAATAAACCATTGTTAGTGCTTTTTTTATTCTTGCACATGAAAGACAAGCAGCAAATTACCCACAGTTGGCCCCATGTGCTGTAACAAAATATTAGATTCATTTTCTAAGTCTGTGAGGCTGTTTGAAGGAGGTGGAAAAGTCCATTTTTAAAGCAAACTGCTTGCCCATCTCCACTGCGTTTGAATGTAAATGAATAAGGGTGTCATGAGTTCATTTTCTGTTGTATGCCTTTTTACTTAGATTCTGTTCCTAACTACCGCTCTCATCATGCACTACAGGTTACAGTTCACTGATCACATGTTTTTTTGTTTTGACATATTCTTGTTTTGTTTCTGTCACATCAGATTCTTGTAACGGTCTTGATTTGTACTGCATTCATGCTCCAAGGTTTTGGTTAGATTTCAACTTGGCTCATAGTGAGTGTAAAGTTTTTCTAAAGTTTTGTAGTACAGTAGAAGAGGCGAGTTGCTCGGTCTGTCCGCTGTGCTTCGGTAAGTTTTTCTGGCGCCAGGAGAGTTTCAGTCAAACACACACACACGTTGTCTGTCAGAAAGGTCTCTGTTTATTAACAGCAAAAGATGGGGTTTATATATGTTTGACCAAACACCTGTGCCATGTTACTACAAAGAACATGAACCATTGTAAATGTCCTGGTGAGATCCTGAAGAATCAAAGGAGAGGAAGATAGAGAGGTGTCAGTCCAGATACGGATCACAAGATGTTGGCTCAATTTAGGGGGAGAGGGGGAAGGCAACAGAGGGAGATAGCGAGTGAGAGAGAGAGAGAGAGAGAGTGCGAGGGAGAGGGAGAAAGAGACATGAAGATAGTATGGGAAGGTGAGCATGAAAGCATTCTCACCTTTAAGAACAGATGCAAGAGGAGATAGGAAGATAGCAGCAGGAAAGATTTAACACGTTAATATCAGATCTATGAGGAAGAGAGCAAGAGAGTAGAAATAACTCCTTTATATATCAAATAATTCTAACAGTGAGTTTTCTCTAATGTTTAATGTTAATTTCCCAGTCTCTAGCCATGTTTTTTAAGTGGTTCTTTGAGTCACAGGGGCACAAATGCCAAATATTATATAGTCTTTTTTTTCATATCAGTGTGAATTTTGTGGAATGTGGCAAAATACTATAAATCCAACATCCACTGTTTATTCATAGTTGATAACCTGAGATTTTTGCTGGTGCCTATATTAAAGAGCTATTTAGCATTATTTTTTTATGCAAAAAAAGGTTTATAAATTTTAAACCTTTATGCTTTGATTGCGTTATTGCAGTAAGTCATACTAGAAACAAATTAGAACAAGTTAAGAAGTGTTGAATTTTGATGCAAAACATTTTCAATTACAAGAAACATTAAAACAATAATAATAATAATAATAATAATAATAATAATAATAATAAAAACATGATTAGTTCAAGATTAAATGTCCAATTGGAGGTGGCACTTCAAATATATTTGTACCCTACTGGCAAACTATTCTGAAAAAGTTGAAATGGTGACATTTGGGACTGAATGTTTAGACATGTAGTAGTACTGTAGGCCTCAGCAGTGTATGTCCCTCAGTGTTAAAATTAAACCTTTGCAGTTGTTCTGTTTAGTTTCTTGTTTTCTAACTTCAGCTCCAGCTCTGGCTCGTCCATGCCCCCTGTCTGTGTCCCCTGATCATCTGTATCTCTTTATTAGTCTCACTGTGTCTTGTTAGACTCAATATACAGTATACATTCTTGATGATACTATTGTCAGTGAATTTGTATTATGTGATACTACAATTTCATGCTGTGGGCTCCAGGGTTCTGTCAGGTCCAAGCTGTTTCAGATGCCTTCCTTTTTTTTTTTTTTTTTTTTTTACTACAGCCTTCTTTTTGTGGATAACAAGTATGAATTTACCTGTGATATTTCCCGTTTTGGATTTCAAATATAACCAAATACAGTATAATGCCTACACATTATAGTACTGGAATTCTGTTAATATTGCCCTCCTAAATCAAGCTAAATCAGCTAAATCAATGGATGTTTTTGTGTATTGTGCATTGGGTAATCCATATATATTATTAGTTAAATTAGCTTTCAGAGTTCATGCTAATATTCTAGGTATATTTAGGATAAAAAATTTAATAAAATATTTTAATAAAATATTTAGGGTAATATTTAGGACTATAATTAAAGTCCAGAGTTTAGCTGCTACCTGTGAAAAATCACCATAAGCTAAAACCAGTTTGTGCCTTGCTATGATCAGCATCTGCTCAGTTACCTTCTTCACATGGCATATCGCACAAACACCATTGCTCTTTCATGTTACCGTTAACATGCTTGAAGTTTCAAAAATTGACAACGTTGTTGACATTTCCCTGACCACCAACATGTCCATTAAATTGTGCACATCATTTGAGCTAAGTGCTGCCAGTTTATCAACACTTGTTCTGCTTGAGGTAACATTTAATTGACATTTAACTTTGAATTCTATGGTCATTCCATATTGTGTTGCATGTGAGTGTGAGGATGTGATTTCAGAGATTGAGTCATGTACTGAAAGCAATAATCAGATTACATGGACAATAAAAGACTAGCTTTATAAAGCTACTGAAAAAAATCCTAACATCTAACTACATTTATGTTTTAAGAATGATAGCTAATGTTACAATGTGGTTCAAAAGCTAATTGTAAAAAAAAAAAAAGAATTGTCTCCCAAGTGGCACAGTTGTAAAGTGCTTGCCCTATCATTCGGAGATCACAAGGGTGATTCTGGGGTGATGATGTAGTCTCTCCCGAGGACCTGGGGTGGAATGGGAGGCAATTAGCGATCTCACATCAATCATGGCTCTACAGCTAGTCATGGGCATCTGTGAGCTCATGCTTGCGGAATGAGTGGATAGCGCTGTCCTCCGAGTGCATAATGCCGCCCCTAAATAGTGCATGAGCAAGCAGTTCAAAAAGATGCAGTCGGCTGGCGTCACATAGTTTGGAGGAAACATGTGATTGTTTTCGGCCCTCCCTGATTAAGTAGTAGCAAAAAATCCCTCTGCGAAAAAGAAATGTAAATTTGTAATGTGGCCTTGTGCATCTAGAGTTGAGGGTTCAAGTTCCACCTCAGTCTGCCTGCGGAGATTGCATGTTCCCCCTGTGCTTAGTGGTTTTCCTTGAGGTACTATAAAACTATCAAGTAAAAACTTGAATTGCGAGTAACTTGGTCTGTGAGTGTTTTGCAATTTTTTTAAATAATTTTTTTACATGATAAACGAGCAAGTCTTTAAATACAAGGAGTACATATACACTCTGTATGTTGTGTGGCATGTCCTCACAACTGAGTCAATGCTTCTTTGCTCTCTCCCGCTTCAGTATTGTGAGTAATTGTTTCCCGTGCTCGGTCTCAGTGCGCATGTGTACTGTGTACTAAAGCATTGTGACCATGCTTTTATACGAATATTTTTGGGTTGTGGAATTAATCATCTGTTTCCGTTTTTTCTTTTGGGGAAATTTCTTTTGATATGTGAGTGTCTTGGATTACAAGTATGTTTTGGAACATATTATACTTGCAATCCAAGGTTTAACTATACTCTGGTTTCCACACCTGGTTCAAATACATGCAGATTAGGCTAACTTGAATTTCCAAATTAACACTAGAAGCGCCGCGCCAGTGTGACCTACTTATAACGTGGTTCACGGTCATTTTGACCGCCTATTGTTTTGAATGGGAGGCTGTTGCTGACACACAATGATCGCTAGATGGGGCTTTCACCCAAAGCAAATAGTTTAGCTCCAAGATCAACTTGCACTTGGGCAATGCGCCGTTCATTCCCGCGTTGTTCAACAGTATTTTTTTTATATTCAACTGAGAACCTACTACAAAGTCTCTAAGGGGAGTCACTAAGTCTCTACTTAATTTTATAACGTTTTGAGAAAATTAATTAGTCCGTTCATTCTATTTGAAGCTTCTGAACTTCAATAAACATATAAATAAATTTTCAAGTAAAATTTTTTTTTCACGCTCCAGCGATATGTAATGACTGATAATTTTCCCTTTTCCGCTAAAGTGAAGATCTGTTGTTCACAAGTTCCCTACAGTGCTACAGTTCGCTACTCTGTGCAGTTGTGTGTTCCACGAAGAGGTGGGTGTGTATAGCTCATAGGTGTATGTGCGCGAATTTCATATGTAGTTGTTTGAGCAGTAAGTAGTATACTTAGTATAATAAACACTGCCTTTTACAAAGTGAAAGTGAGTGCCGTTGATCAAAAGGCTGATCAAAATCACTGTCACACAAAAAAAAAAATCCAAGAACTTCAGAAGCTTCAAATAGAATGAACAAACAATTAAATTTACTTAAAACGTTTTAAAATTAAGTAGAGCTAAATCCCTAAATCTCCTTATAAAATATCGCTGATTATAAATGCGGGAATGAATGGCGAATTGTCGATATTTCAGGGAAGCATATCGTGCATAAACTGCATATATAGAATGAAACCTGAGATAGTTACATATACAGTACAGTACACACTGAATTATGAATAGATAGTATGCACGATCCCTTGCGCCATCTGCTGAGAGAAATGAGAATGGCAGGTTGGAAAAGGCAGGAAACGTCATGCCGCCGCGCAGCTGTGAGGAATTTCACGTAAATAAGAGCAAAATAGCTTCATACTGGCTTTTACTGGTGCAATTTTGAAAATTTAAGCATGCAGGGTGATTAAGCTCACAGATCTAGGAAAAGTCATGAAAGGAGTGTACAGGAATTTGATCGAGTGTGAAGTATTTATTAATTTTTTTCCCCATTGTCAATTCCCTGAGATTGAGTGAAAGTGAATGTTATGCTTTTACTCTATGTAATTCATCTATTTGCTCCTGTGTTTTCAATTAAAGTTAAGTATTTTCTTCTACATCCAGGATTTTTAACTCCTGGAGGGTCAGTTTGTAAGTTTGCAATTCACCAACACCTAAACAAACCCACTGAACCTAGTAAGTAAGAGATTATTTGAAGCAGCTGGGTTTCAGCAGAAAAATCACCAAACTATGTTGGAAACTGGCCCTCAAGGACTAATGATGTTTTATATATATATATAAAACATCATGTCTGTGCCCCAGCGCACAAAACAAGTAATATAAAGCCATGGTTTGATGAGTTCTGTGTGGAAGAACACGGAACACAGAGCCTGACCTCAGAAGTACTCAACAGAACGAATGGGAAAGTATTCCCGCAGAAACTCTTTAAAATCTTGCAAACAGTCTTCCAAGAAGAATGGAATTTTACAGTAACTGCAAAAGGGGGCCAACTTTATTGAATAATATGTATTTAGATACAATATCATTGCAGGTTGGGCCCATATAACTCCATACTGTGTAGCATTATAACATATTTGACTCTTTTTTTATTTTATTTTTTTTTTAACACAAATCCAATTAAAAATAGATCACAATTCTGTCACATGTGTTGAATGTATTTCTGGTCGATTCTGCCCATCAGCACAAGCAGTATTGTGTTTGAGAGCAGCGTAAATGGTGTGATTAGAATAAACTGGAAAGGTGTCTAGACTAAGGCCATTGCCATCTTTCCTTAATAAATCCCTTTAATAGAAGCTACATGTCCAATGGCAATTAATCAAATCTATTGAACACATTCTTCTTTTCATTTTCCTTCTCCTTTTCCTTGATGAGTTCATATGTCTTCTCTGGAATCAATAATGTTTTTCTGTAGAATAAACAACAAAATCGATATTGAGGACAAGGGTCCATTTTGGTTTTAATTGATCCAGACAAGAAATTGAGTCAAGAAACCATTTCGGTGTACTGTTTATTTCATTTTAAGGGCTGCAAATTTCACACAAGGAAAAGATAAATGTTTATTTAAAACAATTCATGCGTTAATTGTTCTGAAACCTGACAGTGATACTGTGTGAATGTTTCCAGGCCATAGTGTAAATCTGACACTTGCAGTATATAAATCTATATCTACCATAGAAACAAGTTTTTTTTTTTAACTATCCATAGCAACAAGAGCTTTTAAACTATAAATAGATCATCAGCATATTATATCATGTTAGCCATCTGTTGTCTGAATTCTATTGTTGCTTTTTGGCATAAAACCTGCTGAAACAAGTGAACAGCTTAAGCAGGGCAAGATTTGTACCTGTGATTTGTCTTCAGTTGGGGAGGGGGGGGTTGTTAGGGGTTGCTTGAAGTATGTTATATGGACAAACAAATCTCACTATTACTATTAGATGCAACTTTTATGGAGGACACTCCTGAAGCAGGATTGTGACCCAAAGTAGATTAGTGAGAAGGTATACTGTATATATATACTCAGCAAAAAAAGAAACGTCCTCTGACTTTCAACTGTTTTTACTTTCAGTAAACGTAATGTGTAACTAATACTAAAAGAGTCAACACCATAAGACATAAACTAAAAATGTTTCACAATGTGTCCCTGAATGAAGGGAGGCTCAAAATCAGTCAGTACCAGTCAGTATCTGGTGGCCACCAGCTGCTTGAAGTACTGCAGTGCATCTCCTCGTCATGGACTGGACCAGATTTGTCAGTTCTTGCTGTGAGATGGAGGGATTGTGTGTTCCTGGTGTGACTCGGGCAGTTGTTGTGGTCATCCTGTACCTGTCACGCAGGTGTGATATTCGGATGTACCCATCCTGTGCAGGTGTTGTTACACGTGGTCTTCCACTGCGAGGATGATCAGCTGTCCTTCCTGTCTCCCTGTAGCGCTGTCTTAGGCGTCTCACAGTGCGGACATGGCGATTTATTGCCCTATAGCCACATCAGCAGTCCTCATGCCTCCCTGCAGCATGCCTAATGCACGTTCACGCAGATGAGCAGGGACCCTGGGCATCTTTCACAGACGGGTGGGTGTTTTTCACAGACGGTAGACTCGTCTCTTTAGTGTCCTGCGTTTTTAGAACTGTGACCTTAAATGCCTACTTTCTGTAAGCTGTTAAGGTCTTAACGACCATTCCACAGGTGCATGTTAATTAATTGATTATGGGTAATTGAACATGCATGGAAAACATTGTTTAAACCCTTTACAATGAAGATCTGTAAAGTTATTTGGATTCTTACAACATTATTGTTGAAATACACAGTCCTGATAAAGGGACGTTTCTTTTTCAGGGTTTGACATTAACTTTTTTGCTCACTGGCCAATGTGGCTAGTGGATTTCCGGAGTCACTAGCCATTCAGGCTTTTTACTAGCCACAATTTTGTTACCAGAAAATCGCAGTTTTTTCTTCACCATGATACGTTAATGTTTGTTATATCTAGATTTACTTAAAAATTACAACATACACTGTATCACTATAGTAGTAGTCAAGTATTCAGTACTGTTAAGATAGCTCCCAATATAAAAACATGAACAGTATATTCTGCTTATTGAACTTAAATTCAAGCCTCTTACCACATGAAATTGAAAAATAACAGATTCAGTACAACTGAACGCATTCTGATATTTAAAATAGAGCAACTCAGAACATTTATCATTTTAGTGTGTTGTGTACTATTACCAGGCAGGGCCGGTTCTAGACCAGAACATATGGGGGAGCAGTCAGAAATTTTAAGGGGGCATCATGATCTAGCGTTGTTTTTCCCTCAGATCATCCGAGGGGGGAGGGGGGGTTAGGGCTGTGATATCTAATACCGTTTTGTGTAGTGTCCCGTTTTAGCCGAATTTTTCCGCTACCGCAGATCATTTTATCAACTTCTTATGAATTCATTTTGTGAGTATACTGTATTAACATGTGCTTTCTCAACATTTCAAAATTTTATTTATTTATCTTGCCCCCCCCCATAGAACCGGCCCTGTTATCAAGTAATATTATTCATTATGTATTATTATACCAGAATTCTGAGTTAGGACAATGGACTCTGCTCTATCTTGTAGTGTTGACACTTTATAGTGTAAGGTAATTCAATCAATTGATGAATTTTCTATCATTCAACATGAAATCTAAATAGATTTTAATAGTGATTACTTTTTTTTTTATATATATATAATTCATGTGCGTTTTATGCACGTAATATTACGTTTATTATATCGAATGACTTTAGAGAAACCTACAACAAAAATATATTGTCATACCAAAGAATAAACTACCCGCCAAAGTGGCTAGTGAGACTATAGTTATTATCCCCCACAGCCGAATTTTACCTGCATTTGGCGGGTGGGCGGGTGCCAATGTCAAACCCTGATATATATATATATATATATATATATATATATATATATATATATATATATACAGTGGTGTGAAAAACTATTTGCCCCCTTCCTGATTTCTTATTCTTTTGCATGTTTGTCACACTTAAATGTTTCTGCTCATCAAAAACCGTTAACTATTAGTCAAAGATAACATAATTGAACACAAAATGCAGTTTTTAAATGAAGGTTTACATTATTAAGGGAGAAAAAAAACTCCAAATCTACATGGCCCTGTGTGAAAAAGTGATTGCCCCCCTTGTTAAAAAATAACTTAACTGTGGTTTATCCCACCTGAGTTCAATTTCTGTAGTCACCCCCAGGCCTGATTACTGCCACACCTGTTTCAATCAAGAAATCACTTAAATAGGAGCTACCTGACACAGAGAAGTAGACCAAAAGCACCTCAAAAGCTAGACCATGCCAAGATCCAAAGAAATTCAGGAACAAATGAGAACAAAAGTAATTGAGATCTATCAGTCTGGTAAAGGTTATAAAGCCATTTCTAAAGCTTTGGGACTCCAGCAAACCACAGTGAGAGCCATTATCCACAAATGGCAAAAACATGGAACAGTGTTGAACCTTCCCAGGAGTGGCCGGCCGACCAAAATTACCTCAAGAGCGCAGAGACAACTCATCCGAGAGGCCACAAAAGACCCCAGGACAACATCTAAAGAACTGCAGGCCTCACTTGCCTCAATTAAGGTCAGTGTTCACGACTCCACCATAAGAAAGAGACTGGGCAAAAACGGCCTGCATGGCAGATTTCCAAGGCGCAAACAACTTTTAAGCAAAAAGAACATTAAGGCTCGTCTCAATTATGCTAAAAAACATCTCAATGATTGCCAAGACTTTTGGGAAAATACCTTGTGGACCGACGAGACAAAAGTTGAACTTTTTGGAAGGTGCGTGTCCCGTTACATCTGGCGTAAAAGTAACACAGCATTTCAGAAAAAGAACATCATACCAACAGTAAAATATGGTGGTGGTAGTGTGATGGTCTGGGGTTGTTTTGCTGCTTCAGGACCTGGAAGGCTTGCTGTGATAGATGGAACCATGAATTCTACTGTCTACCAAAAAATCCTGAAGGAGAATGTCTGGCCATCTGTTCGTCAACTCAAGCTGAAGCGATCTTGGGTGCTGCAGCAGGACAATGACCCAAAACACACCAGCAAATCCACCTCTGAATGGCTGAAGAAAAACAAAATGAAGACTTTGGAGTGGCCTAGTCAAAGTCCTGACCTGAATCCTATTGAGATGTTGTGGCATGACCTTAAAAAGGCGGTTCATGCTAGAAAACCCTCAAATAATCCTGAATTACTTTATTACTTAATTACTTTATTGAAAAGATGAGTGGGCCAAAATTCCTCCAGAGTGCTGTAAAAGACTCGTTGCAAGTTATCGCAAACGCTTGATTGCAGTTATTGCTGCTAAGGGTGGCCCAACCAGTTATTAGGTTCAATGGGCAATTACTTTTTCACACAGGGCCATGTAGGTTTGGGTTTTTTTCTCCCTAAATAATAAAACCCCTCATTTAAAAACTGCATTTTGTGTTTACTTGTGTTATCTTTGACTAATAGTCGAAGAATAAAACAATAAGAAATCAGGAGGGGGCAAATAGTTTTTCACACCACTGTATACAGTATACATACACACTCACAGTGGGGCAAAAAAGTATTTTGTCAGCCACCAATTAAGCTATATATATATATATATATATATATATATATATATATATATATATATATATATAAATTACTATGATAATACTGTATAACAGTATAATACCGTAGAGAAATCATTATCTCAATATCATTAATAATCATTCACTCATTCTTTATGCTGCTTATCCGGGACAGGGTTACAGGTGGCCTGGAGCCTCTCCCAGGGGACTTTGGGGCACAAAGCAGGGTACACCTTAGACTGGGCACTAGAGCACAATTAGTTATTATTAACTCAGAGCACAATTATGCACACACTCGGGCAATCTGTAAATGCCAATTAGCCGAATTTGCATGTAATTGGACAGTGGGAGAAAACTAGAGTACTCGGAGGAAACCCACCAAGCACAGAGACAGCATGCAAACTCCACATACAATAGACTCAAGCCCAGTGGACTTGGTGCGCAGCCACATTGCTAACCACTACACCATTTTGCCATCGATTATCATGGTTAGTTACATGTACATACATTTACACACATTTGGAAAAAAAAAAACTATACACATACTGTACATACAAATCACTTAATGGTTTCATTTACAATAAGCACACTATATTAAAGAGATCTAATATTGTAACATTCATTAGTAAAAGGCAGGGTGCCAGTGGGTATTCTCATTCTGTTGCTTATTAAGGCAAACCCAGTAATCACTGTCAAAAATCCAACCAGGACAAAAACAAGCAAGGATAATCCACAATCGAAAACGGCAAAACCGACCAAATCCGGAAAAACAACAAGAACAACATAATATACTGATGAACACCGTGCATTGTTTAAGTGCATTACTAAGACAATGTTTAAAGGTTCAAACACAGCTTCAGTATGGTGGAAGCTGGCTCAGTTGCTCCTGGCCTGGCCCTAGCTCTGCATTTCCTCAACATGCCATGTGGTGTTCATCGCTGACCTACCCTTATTCAGATATCTAGAGCTGGAGTCAGTTTGCTTCCAAGCTGATTATAACCCAGTAGATGAGTCATCAGGTGCAACTCTCACACAATAGCTTTGAATTGACTGAGATCTTTTAAGGATGATTTGTGGAGGCCATAGTTTATCTTCAAATACAGTACAACTCCTACACTGTTTGGTTGTCATTTTTTCCAATGCCCTGGAACCTCTTTAACGTCTGCATTTCAGTGTCAGGAGTTCCAATAATGCTTTTTTTTTTTACACTAAAGCATGACAGTTCATCAGGGTAAACCTAGATTCCCTATAAACTCGCTTGCCAGTTAAACTACACTGGTGACCATGTGTAGTGTATTTGTGTCTATTGAGGATGCTAAAGCAGAAAAACTGCTGCTGCAGCAGTGAGCTACAGTTCTTTCAAAAGTCATTTGTTATTCTATGGCTGGACTCCAAATGCCACAGACTGAAACTTGTCTTGGTGTCATTGAAATGTGCACAAGCACAAATGGGCACAAGCACTGCCAGGTAGCTTCCTGTGTGGTTCCTTGGATGGGACCATTTTAAAATACAAAAGCCTGTAGAACACATGATTTGTAATGTATGTAGACTAGCTGGAAGTTGTTCTTTAAATGCAGTTGTCCTGCCTGGACCCTGCATCATGTCTGCTGGGGTCATAGATTAAAAGCACAATAGATGAAATCCCATAGGAGTATTAGAGGTTCACCAGTGCAAGGGTCTAAATGGGGTCAGTGCAAGAAGGTCCAACAATAAATTATTAGTAAAACAAAGTGTTCCACAAAGAGCCACCATGACAGCTGTAATTAGCCTTTGTCTCTTCAGCTGTACCACTGGGATGGAACACCATTTCCAAAAGATATTTCCTCAGGTTCTGTTTTGATGGTGGTGGAGAGCTCTGTCAAATACTACTTACATATTATGCAGATTAGGGCTCCCTTTTGCTCTACTGTAATAGAATACATCATATTGAAAAAAAACATTAACATGACATATTTCTAAATATTGTCTTATAATCTCTGAGTGACTGTATTGCTGTGACACTATAAAGACGAGGAAGACAAGGAAGTCACCAGCCAAACAAACAAAAGACAAATAAGATCAAAGTTTCTTATAAGTGGAAAATACAGTAGTGTTTGTCTTGTATTCCAGACCTTTCAGCAAGAATTAATTTCACTCAGCAACAACTCATTTATTACGTTTATCTTCATGGAAGGGACAACAACTGCTTTTTCAGCTTTAACAAACAGCTACTGTACTGTAGGCTCCTGCAAGGTACAAAGGTGATTGAATTTCTTCGCCTGAACAGATTTACAACAGTGCATGGACTTCTGGAGCATCTAAATATGCTGCATCACTGTTTATTCAAAATGCATAAAAGCATTATAATTATACAGTACATAAAAAAAAAAATTATTCCATTAACTTTGCCATTCGACCAGTGCCTTAGTACACCGAATTTGTTATTACACCCACAAATTGTATCCCTATTTCCTGATGTCTTTCCTATAGATGTTTAAATGTAGATCACTTTATAATTGCTGCTTTTGGCACACTAACCATTTGGTATCCCTTGCTACCCTGTGTCAAAGTAATTTCTTTCCTCTTTCCATCTTAGGATTTTAATTATATTATGTAGTGCACCTGAATGGAAGTGTTTGAATTTGTTCAGCTTCTACACTCATTTGTTCATGCTTTGCCCTTCATTTGTCACCTGTCTGTATGTGCTTTTATATATTATTACTGTCCATTAACTCAGTATTTTGCAGTGTGTGTGTGTGTGTGTGTGTGTGTGTGTGTGTGTGTGTGTGTGTGTGTGTGTGTGTGTGTATTTGTGTGCATGCTTGTCTGTCTGAAAATGTGTTTAGTACAATAGCTTGAATATTTTTCATGCAGGTCTGCCATTTCTTTAACACAGTCTGTCTAGTGTTTAGGTTGAATGTATCAAACAATAACGCCGCTTCTGATTGTAGTTACACTTCTTCAGACAGAAATGCGCACTTAAATACAAGAAGTGCCTTTTCCATTAACTGGTTGCCTATCCCTATGATTTATTAATCAAAATGTATCAATTTGATCGAAAGATTATATAAAAATATATGATTCATGCACAACTTCCCTTTTATCTCTTGATAATAGAAAGTCGGAGATGGCACTGTGCCCACAGCACTTCACAGCCCCACTTCACAGATGGCCAACAGACTCTAACACACAAACACCTTTCCTTTGAAAACAGCATTGTGTGTTCTTTTTAAAAATAAGATTCAGCACATAATAAAATGCAAATGCCAAGAAATGGAAAATGTTAATACTGAATCTGTAACAAAGCAGCTTTCATAATGTAGTTTGTGCATTTTCCACATCTTTCTTTTGACCTAAAAATTTTTGCCAGTGTATGAAATGGTAAGGCTGAGCTGAAACATTCCACTTTATAGTTCTTTTGTACTGTGTATGTCTTCTGCACATTGGTGATAACACACAACATGCAAGCCGAATTCGAGCTTGGAACTTATCATAGTCTGCTTATTCCTCTCTTGTTCTTTTTGCTTGTTCAGAAATTGCAAAGTTACATTGCCATGCAGCTTTTTTTTTTTTTTTTTTAAAGAGTGCGAGTTCTGATTAAGTGAATGATGTGTGGGAAATGTATTTAAAATTTTACTTAAAACTTGTGTAACTACGAAATCCCCAAATCATACACTTTAAAATGCCATCACCATTATTCTGCCTTTATGTCTAGTGTAATTTATACTCTTGTCTATAAGTAATTTAATTAAAGAGTCAACACGTAAATGTATACAGTGAAACCTCGGTTTACAAACATAATTTGTTCCTACGTTTTGTTCGTAACCCGATTTGGTCGTACAACCAATTCAGTTTTTTCCATAGCAATACTTAGAATAGAATTAATCGGTTCTCCGTCGCTATGAACTATATTTAACTTTTGCTTTATTTTGTTTATATCACAAAATATAAAACAAAGTATTAAAAAAAATCCTTAATTATTCAATAATAATACAGCACTAAATATAAACTGTCCACTGCTTTCATGTTATCAACTATACAGTAGTTTTGGCCAGCCAGTTAGGACATACAGTAAACTTTATGCATGGCAAGTAATTTTTCCAACAATTGTTTACAAATGTCAAAAGTTTACATATACTGTACTCCATTGGCTGTGCGTATAATCAGCTTGGGAAATGATGTACAGTAAGTGGTTTAGAAGCTTCTGATAGTTGAGTCATTTGAGTCAGTTGGTGGTCTTGGTCAATTGGTTCTCTGAATGTATTTTAAGGCCTACCTTCAAACTCAATGTTTCTTGTTTGGCTTCATGGGGAAAATCAAAAAAGAAATCATCCAAGACCACAGAAGAATAATAGTGGTCCTTAAAAAATCTGGTTTATTCCTGGGAACAGTTTCCAAATGCCTAAAGGCACCACATTCGTCTGTACAAACAATACTACACAAGTATAAACATCAGGGGACCACATAGCCATCATGTCGCTCAGGAAGGAGAGGCGTACTTTGGTACAAAAAGTACAAATCAATTCCAGAACAAAAGCAAAGGACCTTGCAAAGACACTAGACGAAACAGGTACTGTACAAAAGTATTTATATCCACCGTAAACTGAGACTGAAATCGACATAACCCAAACGGCTACTCAGCAAGGAAGACTGCCCGAAAACTGCCATAAAAAGTCAAATATCTTACTTTTTGAAGAAATGTCATCTGGTCTAATGAAATAAATATTGAACGGTTGTAGTGGTGCTTTACTCCATGAGAGACTCATTCACTTCACAAAATAAATTATGAGGAAAGAAGAGTGATACACGAGTGTAGAAGAGTGTATGTGGATATATTGAAGCAACATCCCAAGACATCAGCCAGAAAGTTAAAGCTTGTTCAGAAATAGATATTCTAAATGGGGAATGACCCAAAGCATAGTTCCAAAGTTGTGGCAAAATGGCTTAAGGACAATAGAGTCAAGATATTGGAGTGGCCCTGACCTCAATCCAACAGAAAATTTGAGGGCAGACCTGAAAAATCATGTGTGAGACAAGGAAGCCTAATAACCTGACTCAGTTACACCAGTTCTGTCTGGAGGAATGAGCTAAATTTACAGGAACTTATTGTAAGAAGCTTGTGGAAGGCTACCTGAAGGCTATATTTGATCCAAGTTAAACCATTTAAAGGTAAAATTACCAAATACTACCTGAGTTTTTGTAAACGTTTGACCGGTTGGGAATGCAATGAAAGAAATAAAAGCAGAAATAAATCTTCATCTCTACTATTATTCTGAAATTCTTAAAAAAAATTAAGTTCTAACTGGCCTAAGACAGGGAATGTTTGCTAGGATTAAATGTCAGTAATTGTAAAAAGCAGAGTTTAAATGTATTGAATGAATTGGCTACGGAGTACAGAAACTTCTTGTTTCAACTATGGATGGATGGATGGATGGATGGATGTGCTTAATTCATTCTCCATATTCTTCTTTTACCATAATTCCCATCCAGGTATTCTTGGGTAATAAGCGGGCAAACTTAGAAAATCTTAGAAAAGCAATCTCACTATATGCTTTCAAGTTTAACATGGCTTTTCTATTATTGAGTGTTACCAGTCATTTACATCTTTCGGTAAACTTTCTATATATTTATGTTAATGAAGACATTTGTTGATTTCAGACTTATTTCAGACAGATAATAACATGCCTACTGCCTTCAGAATATCTTTGACTTGGCTAGATGTGTTAAAGAAGTATTCCTCTTGAACAACTAAATGCAAATTCACCTCCAGGCCTTTAATTTCATTAATTTGTCATGAAATAACAAGGAAACAGGACACACCTGCTCATTAAACAGCAGTCAATTGTCCAATTACTTTTAATCCTGTGAAAATGGAAGAACTTTGTAAAAAAAAAAAAAAAAAAAGGCTGTAATTACTAAACAGTTAAGGCTTTTTTTTTTTCATTAAACCCCTTGAGTTAAAGCTATAGTTCAATGACAACTTGACTGATTAATTGCCAATTGATTGTGCCGCTGTACAAGGGCAAAATTTATATATATTTTGTCTTTTTGGGTCACTTGTCCAAATACTTTTGGATGTAGTTGTGTTATAATAATAATAAAAGAAAAAATCTAACAATAATGATAGTGAACATCATAATGCATATTGTAGAATAGTAATACTTGCAATGGTGTCCCTGATCATGAATCACAAGGTGCAGTTCGTCTGCACTATTTCTTATTTAATTGTGTTTTTTCCCCTGAGGAATGCCTGAGCTCATGGGAGCCACTTGAGCATAATTCTCCTGCGATGACTAGTGGAGCATGCAGTTCCTCCCGGAGGTGCGTTTCTCAATTAATTGGTTTATGGGACAATAAGCACCCCTACCCCCCTCCTTCTTCCAACAATTCTTCTTCAGCTTTTGGTCATGTTGTCAAGATTTAGCATTCTGAGCAATAACAGAAGCATGAAACAGGCCCATTTATGATCTATTCTTTACTGTAATCTCCATTTAAACATTTTCTTATTAAAGATTTGCTATAATTTTGTGATTTGCTTTTTTTTTTTTACTAATTTAACATTTGCTTACAATTATTGCTTTTTATTAAGTTACCTAAGAAATAGAACTCTCTACAAACTTACCAAAAAGAGGGACTATGCTAGGTACAGTATAAAGGCTAAGTCTGACTGTGATGCATACCAAAGTATGACATAAGATCACAGGGTAATATTTTCCCAGCATTTTGTGCCCCTGATCTCAATCAGTAAACCAGGCAAAGAGCAGCACAGTTATAAATAACAGGTATGGGTTAGAAATGCATACAGTGTGGAGAGGGTGTGTTTTAATTAACTCAAATCAGTTCCTCTTATTCCCTTTAAATACTGTGTGTGCTGTGCAGAGCAGTAATAGTACATTTTTGAATTTCATTTATAGATTTTTATGTTGAAATTATAGTGCTCACAATCCAGAAATTCCTCCATTACAAAAACCGAAGGTTATAAATGTACAGAACTACTCTGCCCAAACAAACAAAGAAAGAAAAACCCTGTAGCTGAAGTGTTTTAAGATGTGTAAATCTGTGACTTTTTTTTTTTATCTCTCTCTTTTTTTATATTTTATATCTCAATTTATCAAAGATGCCATGACTGAATCGTTAAATGTCTCCCTTTGGATGGTGCTCAGTAAAGGCTGTAGGGGACATTTATTTCATATTCAACTGTATATATTTACACTTATATGGGGAATCACTTGTTATTTTGGGATTCAGGACTTTACTGCTTGCCATGGTTTGTAGCTGAATGTTTTCATTAAAAGAATTGATCATGTCTCTGTCATGCTTGGTCTGCATGGAGAGGGGTAATAATTTAAAGTGATTCGCTATTTGCCATGATCTCCATCTATTCCATCTGTCAAAATTCACATCAAATATTCACATTACAGTCGATAGTCTCGTCTTTGCAGATAAATAACGAGTGAACACATGCCACTTGGCTAGTTCTTTTAATTAACATTTATGTTCATTTAATTGGAATGTGTAATGATGAATACTAACCATGTCGATCTATGAATTACTGATCCTACCGTTTACTATTTCATGTCACTCATGGAAATCGATTGTATAGTTTTTTCTTTATTTAGAATGATGCATCAAAAGCAATGTAGTATATGATTTGACCTAACACTAGCTGAAAAGACTGGACAAAGCAACCAATTAGGCCCTATCAATAAAAGATGATATGCCCTTCAACTACTCAGCCTGTCTTCAACCATCTATTACATTCTTCACCCCTGCTCCTGCCCTCTTCCAATTAAGAAGTAGGAACTTTAAAGTGGTGTGTGGTGTGAGGGCTAGACCTTGCTCACAGCGTTAAGCTTGGCTGGTGCTACTGACAGCCGTGTTCAGTTAATGAGGAATGCTATGTGGGCATTGGCTCTGGTGCCAGGACACACAACCACATCATGTCTTCATTATCAGTCAAGTCAGAACCTTCCATCACCCTATTTGTCCTCCATCATCCTGCCACTGATCACAGCATGAATTGTTCTGTTTTAACTGTGTCATTCTCCTGCCAACCCTCCACTAAGTCATTGCTAAGGAGATGATTGATTAAATCCACCATGGAAAATCTAATATCTGGCCTGTCAGAAGCTTAGCACATAAAATCATTACTTTATCTCTTTTATTGATCATTTATCAGAAATATCTGTTGAAAAACGCAGAAAAGTTTATTTGTTAAAGGGTCATTGCTAAAGTGATGTTTAAGTCAATTAAATGCACTATCAACTGTGATCTTCCTTCAAAGAGATGACAAAGATTGTTCCACATTTTAAAGCTTTTTGACTTTTCCTTAGTTTTTTTGTTGTTGTTGGTTTTTTTCCCCCCTCAGTCCTTGCATTGTAATGCTCACTAAAGACTAAATGGCGAACCAATTATTTACAAGCTCAGAGGCTGAGACTGTTGAAAGATCAATTAAATGTCGTAAAAGAGCCAAGCTCCCACTCTTTATAAAAGCTCCACTAGTTTGAGTGTTGGCTCAGTTTGTTAAACTGAAAGCTTAATGAGGATCTGTGTGGCAATGAGAATATTTCACTTAAGGACAGCACAGTTCTCATTATCACTTCACTATTAGTAGTGCATAAATTATGTAATATCATTAACCACAAGATGAAAAGTAAAAAACAAAGCTAAAACTGTGATTAAAAACTGGCATTGCTTGCTGCAGCTAAAAATGTACAGTACTACTGTATGTCTGTTTGAGGTCAAAACTGTTCTGAGGACAAATTCTTGTCGGTTCTTGGTTGCTTGACTCTGTGTTGTCACATGCCCTAAGTCACCTATGAAGTGACTACACTTTAGCTACTGTTATTTCACCTATCACTCCACTACAAGCCATAGAAAACTCATGACAAACTGAAAAGAGCTATTTACCAAACAAATGCTACACAGTATCTACTACACTTCGCAAATTGCTTATGAACTGTCAAGAACTGCTACTGTATGATTTCTCAGCAGTTAATAGAAACCTGCATAACTGTGACTAATAAAAGTTATTAATCCTCCGAACAATTGTATAATAAACCTTAATATATGAAGTTTAGTATCTATTACAGCATACTATTCAGTATTTTAGTCAGCAGAGGTGGATTTAGGGATTTTTTTTATTTCTATGTATTTAGTAGAGCATACTATTTGGTGATTGAGGGTACATTGTTGGATTTATCCATTTTAGCCCATGGTTTTAGTCATAGACCTAGTATCTTGTTGAGCATGCTATTTAGTAGTTCAGTGTGCACGGATGGATTTAGCCATTTAAAGGATTAGCTTCACCCGGTAGGAGAGGATTTAATGAGTGCTCCGTTAATGACAGCTTAAAGCTGTCCATGTCAACACTAAACAAGGAATTCAGCATATTTTGAATCTGTGACAAACCACCTACGAAGTCTACAGACCACCTGCAAACTTCTACAATCCACATTTGAATAACTTAAAAACTGCTACAACGTTTTGTTTTGTTTTTAGCCTGAGAGCACATTTAGCATTTCAAAGCATGGCTAAGGGTTTTGTTTTGTTTGTTCCATTTCTTCGGCTTATTATTTCTCCTGCACTGCAACACACCAGACTCACTCAAACACATCAAACCCTGTTAGACTTCCTGATGTTGGCCCATCGATTTTCTATGATCTTGAGATCGCACTAGATTGGGATCAAATTCTGGATTTGTCACCTACAGTGCCTTCAGGAATTACTGCTTTCCTTCATAACAATGGCTAAACCTGACTGTGAAAAATATTCATTACACGCTAAAAATTTGTATATAAAAATTATTAATTCGTATCTACCCCATGAAATATCCATCTGTAAATATCTTAAGTTAATTATTTAAGATATGTCTAATTCATTGTGTTTTATTTAGTGATTTATTTTCTACATTGTAGAACAATCCTGGTGATTTCAAAACTATGAAGCAACATGTATGCCAATAGGTCATTTGTTATTTTAAGACACGAAAGTCAGTTGTTCTGTAACAGTTTTTGCAAGAACAGTAAAGTCAAGAGCATTTACAAAACCTACAAAACACTATGATAAACCTGGGTTCATGAAGACCATCACAGGAAAGAAAGACCCAGACTTACAGTACTGTACCTATTCTACAGAAGAGAAGTTCATTTAGCGTTACCAGCCTCAAACATCATTATTTTACATCACCTCAGATTAGAGCCATTATGAAGGCTTTGCAGAGCATAAGTAGCAGACACATAGGAATCATGAGCAGAAACTAATTAAAATCAGGAAAGAACGTTATTTTTATTGTTTTCAACATTGTATATCAATACTAAACAAATATGGAATTAAGAAGTCAACGAAAGTTTGTTAAGTAATATTTCTAAATTTATATTTAATTCAAAGTAGCCACTTTTGCTTTTCAGTCACCTGAAATGGTTTTCCACAAGCTTAAAAATGTTTTGAAAGGTGTTGAGTACTTGTTGGCTACTTTCCCTTTACCCTCCAGACCAATTCATGCCAAACTATCGCAATTGAATTAAGATCAGGTGATCTGATACAGCACTCCATCACTATCCTTTTTGGACGAATAGCTCTTACATAACCTAGAGGTGTGTTTGACGCCATTGTCTTATTGGAAAACCAATGATGGTCCCACTAATTCCAAACCAGATGGGATGGCATGTCACTGCAAAATGTTGTGATAGGTTAAATGTAGTTAAATGTGCCCTCAATTTTGACTAAATTTTGACTTCCATGCTTCACAGTGGGAACCACACAATCAGGAACCATCAACTTACTCCCTAAATGTTTAAGAAAGACACAATGGCTAGAACCATCAGGCAATTTTTCCCCACAGATCTAATGTCTGTTCCTTGTGTTTCGTGGCCCAATCAAGTCTCTTCTGCTTGTTGTTCTTCTGAAGTGATAGATCTTTTGCTGAAACTTGACCATGACTCATATAGTCTAAACAGTGGATGTTGAAATATGCATGCCGTTTGAACTCAGAGAAGCATTTATGTGTACTCTAATATGATGTGCTGCAAATCAGTGGTTTCTAAGGCTAATACTTTCTAATAAACATAATCTTTATAGCAGAAGTAGCTCTTGGCCTTCCTTTCCTGGGTTGGTCCTCTTAAGGACCAGCTTCATCGGAGCATTTGATTGTTTTGGATACATTCAAATTTCTGGACATTTTTCGGTTTGTCTGAACTTTCTTAAAGTAAAGACTTTTCTCTTTACTTAACTGATTGTTTATTACCATAATATAGATTTGTACAGTAGTTGTAGTAGCACAATGGGTCTAAATGGTCTAAAGTATAAAGTATCTATAACTATTAAGTATATTAAGTTGGCCAGAAATGTTACAAATGAATTCTGGACAAGGCACACCTGTGAATCCATGTGACTTCCTTGTAAATCTGTTGAGAGAACGATGTTTGTGTGCCAACCTATCATCAAACCTAAATGTAGCTACTTCTAAAATATTTTCTGGCTTATTTAAAACGTTTTGTTTATTACATAACTCAATAGTTTGGATTTCTTTAGCATTAGTGTATAATGTTGAAAATAATAAAAATAAAGAAGGAGAAGCTGTATCCAAACTTTTGTTTTACCTTATAGGGTTTTCTTATGTCTTCTCTCAATTTTAAGATGTGTCACCGTATGAGCGCATGTGGTCATAAACCCCATGAGGCTTCATCATAGTTAAGATTCAGACACCTCTCTAGAATTTGACTGCTTCAATAGAGGAGGCTAAGACCAGATTCTAGTGGTCCCTTTTGTTCAGCCAACTAGATCCATAAAGGTCAGTGCACCTAGGTTGAACCAGCTGTCGGCATAGTAAATTTTAAAGGGCACAGCCTCGCTCTAAAGTGCTGGGCCTTACTATCTCCTCATCTTTACAATCCATTTTATCCACAGTTGGCAAATGTCTGATTTGCTTTCCTTCTGATCTTTCCATCCACTGAAATTTGTAATGCTCATCCATGACTGTAACCATGTGATGTCATTTTGATTTGACATTTTCACTTTATCTTTGTGAGTGTTGTTGCTGCTATTTAGATTTATAAAAATTTACGCTTGGTGTACTGTCATTAAGGACATTTAAAGTCAAGGCTTTCATTTCTTTCATTTTTCTTTTTTTTTTAATTAAAAATGCATAGTATCAAGAGCAACGGTTCATTACATCCCTTGCCTTGCAACGTACAGATATTGTAGACATTTATACTTGTATGTTACTATGTGCATTTAGTTTTTGATGAATAATTTCTGAAAGCTTTTCTTCACACGGAAAAGGCTGGCTTGCGTCAGAGATAGTCCACCAGCGCCACTATGAGAAGGCACTGAGCTGCACACGTCTCCCAAAATTATCATTCAAGAGTGGATGCGGCATCAAGGACAGATGTATTGTCAGTGGAATAAATTGCCTGCTGGCTATTTGGCACTGAGGCAGCACAATCATACATTCTCTTAGTTTTATCTTATGTTAAAACTGCCTTGCTATCTCATCTATACATTTATATTAAGAATTTATTAAGTTGGCAGTTTTTGCATATTTTTTGCTACAGGGTTAAAGTCATTTCATAAGTGAATGCACTGTACAGGACTTATTGATTATAAAATGTGCAGTTCTTATCCTTTTTATATTATCAGATAATGTTCTTTCTCAGATTAAATATAATTCTTGCAGTGATCAATACAACAATAAAATTGTACACTGTTATTTTGCAACAGAATTTTAGCTTAAACAAAGGGTTTCGACATGCTGTATCATATTGTATACCTTGTGCTTGCATACGTGCAGTTTATAAATAAATAAATAAATAAATAAATTATAATACAGTGGTGCATCGAATAGTGTGGGCAGCACATGGCTCTGGGGTCATGATTTAATTCCCGAGCTCGGGTTAATGCCTGTGCAGCAAATGGCATGTTCTGCCCAGATTCACATGGTATTGCTCATAGTTCTTTCAACTCCCCTACAATAATTTCCAAAGATACGGAATACTCTTATTTGTATGCAACCTTCTGGCATGGACATATGGACATACAATACATTGCATAACAATGAATCCAAATTTCAGAGGTTAATATTTCTCAGTATGATTTTTGATCCATGTCTTAAAGACTGGAAGGATTTAATTACAGGTGAGTGATTTCTTATAAAAACACCAAATCAATCTGGTGGCAAGGTAGTGGCTGGAGTATTGGCTAGCACTGTGGTGATTTTAATAAGGGTCTGCGGGTGTGGGGTTCGCATATTCTCCCTGTGCTTGGTGGGTTTCCTCTAGGTACTCTGATTTTCTCCCACAGTCCAAAGACATGCAGAATAGACTAATCTTTCAAAAATTTTCCTAAATTGCCTGCCTGAAATGTGTGTGTTTGCCTTGCAATGGATTGGATGGTTTCAACACTGGTCTTAAAAATGATAGAACAGGCAAAGGGCAGGTAATGACCATTAACTAGATTAAACAGAATAGAAGTATTTAAGAATGAGGCAGGGTCATACGGTACACAGTAAGACAGAACAAAAAAAAAGTGCATACTGTATCTTGCTCTTCAGTGTCTTCAGTGTCCTTGCTAGTAGCTCCTTATTTATTGTGATCTAACATCTTTTTTAGCTGATACCATGCGAAATAAATCATTTGATCTCTATTTTTTACATATTGAATGTTAGCAATTTTATGATACGTATCAAGTTTTTGACACGCATGGTTGCAAGTAACATAATAATGCAGATGACATTCATACACTCACTCACTCACCCATTCTTCATCCCACGTATACTGTATAAGTGGTATAGAGATATGGCATAGGGTCATTGGAGGCCTGAAGACTATCCCAGGACTTGAGACACTAAACTACATCCTGGATGGGTTGTCAGTCCATTGCAATGCATAACCACGTACACACACACTTACACTCACATAATAGGTGCAATTTGGAAATTAGCTTGTGTGTCCTTGGAATGTGGGCGGAAACCTACCAAGCAAAGAGAGAACATGCATACTCCACACACATAGACCCAAAAATTTTCACAATAAATAAAAATACTTTATTTTTAGTAACCTGAAGATTTTAAAAATAAATACTCATGATACTATCACATAACAGACCCTTTGGGATGCTTGTGCAAAACAGTTCCATTCTACCCATTGTCCTTTTGGTTTAAACACATTTTATAATACTTTGTGGAAAGAGGTTGACATATTACAGTTGATTATGCTTGATTAATTTTTCCTTGTGTATAAACTTGTGTAATTAGAGGATAAATGTTTGAGTTCCGTAACAAATCACATAATGTTAGTTTTAAATGACCCTAATGATCCCAGAATAGTTTGTTATGAATTATGCAAACTCAAATTCAGCCATTCTCTTCCAGAGTATTTGATGAGTTGAAATAAATCTGTTTATATCAGTTACACCTCTTTGCGCCCCCTCTAACGTATGATAATGAGGTTGCTGCTCAATAGATCGTTGCCATCTAAACAGTGCTAATTACCGTTACCTGTTATTCTTTCTGAGTGCAGGATTTATCTCAGTAATTAACAAACGAGTGTCTGATAAACGGTGAAATGAATATTGGTAGCGTAATATCATAGAACAATGGTACCAAACAATCTGATGGCTCTCTTTCTTTCCACAACATTAAAATACGTTATCAAAACATGAATAGGAAAGATCTGCATAATAATATTTAGTGCTGTGATTGTGCTCGCCTGGTCTGTCTTCTATTGGCACTATCCTGAGCAGGGTTGGCATGTTCACTCAACCATTTCATCCAGGATATTTTCTTTGTTCACAATTGCTTTTGCAATTATTCATTAAATGAACGGCGGCACCCCTTATGGAAAAATCACAGGTTTTCATATGTTTTTTGTTTTGTTTTGTTTTGTTTTGTTTTTTTAACATATTTTTTATGTTATATGTGATCCAATGAGAAAATATAAAGAGCATAATTAAAATGTAATATCATAAAATAGCAAATGAAATTACAAATGTAATAGATAAAACCATATGCCTTACATGAATAGTATATACTGTATAAACATTTATGTGTATAAAGATAAAAATATAAAAATAAATGTATTGGGGAAAATTCACATGAAAATAAATGATTGGAAAAAATCATGTGGAAAAAAACATTCACAAAAAAATCATGCGTAAAAATAATTCAATCATCTCTAAAGGTCACATGTGGTGCTTTTCCACTGCATAGTACGACACGACACGGTTCAGTTCTACTCACTTTCGGGGGGTTTTCCACTGGGAACAGTACATGGTACCTGGTCCTTTTTTTAGTACCACCTCAGCCGAGGTTCCAAGCGCGCCGAACCGTTACCAAAACGTGACGTGTAAACTCTGCTGGTCACTGATTAGCCGGAGAAAATCGTCATTACTGCGTCACCGAACTTGCGACACGAGACACAACAGAACCGCTATATTTATAACAGCCAGAGAAGGATCGCACGCAAACTCCTTCGTCTCGCTGTTAAAAACATCCACATGCCGAGAATGAAGAACACCATGCCGTCGATATGCTCCATTGTTGTGTGTTTGTTTGTGGCGCGTTTACGATGACGTCACGGCACTAGCGGCGCCACGACTAAACGACACGTGAGTAATCCCGCCCACGCTAAAGTGTTACTACACTGCAGTGGAAGCGCAAACCGAGCCAAACACTGCCAAACCGAAGTGAGTTGAACTGAACCGTGTCGTGCCGTACTATGCAGTGGAAAAGAGGCAATGGTGTCACAGTGGTGTACGTGTTAGTACTGTTACCTTGCACCTCCAGGGTTGAGGGTTTGATTTCCGCCTCTGGTCTGTGTGCATGGAGTTTGTATGTTCTTCTTGACGGGTTTCCTCCAGGAACTCCAGTTTCCTCCCACAGTTCAAAGACCAGCATTTCCAAATTGTCTCCACTGTGATGAATTGGTGTGTTCGTATAAGTGGTATTACAAGAACTGTAAAGTCGACAATGAGATTGAATGAATTATGTGGGAGCCTTCATTTTATTCAACAGTGGGAAAAAAATCCTCAATACCTTGTGTAACATTCTCATACCTCAATTCATAATTAATGACGATGCAACTTAAATTTCATTTAATATCGCTTGTTTTCTTGGAAGAAAACGTTCCTCCTTTTGACTTTATTGTTGAACATCCCTAACAAGCTACACCAAGCTGCAGTTTTAAGTCATGGGTGATAACAGGGTGATAATAGTTGTCTGAATCCTAAGTGAAATGTTAAGAGTCTTTCTCCTTCCCATCACTCCTGCTTGTCCTTTCTGATTTCCTCCACATACCATGACACAGCAGGAACCCTCTTACTCTACCTCCACTATCAGCAACACTGTGCACTAATGTGAAAGTTATTCATTTGAATAAAACATTCACTGCTCTATAAACATAGTGCTCAATGCACATATTATTTTGCATGCAATAATTTAAGCAATGAAACACTATGTCTTTGTATGTGTGAAATGTTTAATAGCAACTAAAACATATAGGGGTCATTTTTTGTCCATTATGCACACTCTATGCTTCGTTTAACTTGAATATTTTCATAAGGTTTCCAAATATTCTGTTTGTTGTTTTCTGTTGAGCATGTATCATTTTAAAGTAAAAAAAAAAAAAAAGTCTAAAAAGTGAACAATTAGTTTTCTAATTAATTTCAAAAGTTTTATCAGTATTTTTTTCTTGACTTTTATTTAAATAATGTCCACAAAGGTTCTGTCATTTAATCTCTAACAAAGTTAGTAAGTAGTGAAAACATCCTTTACTTCCAACAATTAAAGCGTTGTGAATGTATAAGCTTTTCTCCGACCAAAAAAGTTACTGCCAGTATCTCCCAGCAAGTTCCGGTAATGTGCTAGCTGTTCTCTTGAATGATTGAATGATCTCAATTTTCTGGGTTATTTTGTGTTTTTAGTTTATAATGACAGGTGGCATGGTGACTTAGTGGATTGCACTGTCGACTTGCACCTCCAGGATCGGGGTTTGATTTCCGGTCAGGTTCGATTCCTGCCTCAGTGTGTATGGAGTTTGTATGTTCTCCCTGTGCTAGGTGGGTTTCCTCAGGGTACTCCAGTTTCTTCCCAAAGTCCAAAGACATGCAGATCAGGCTAATTGGCATTCCCAAAATTGCCCATTGTGTGTGTACAGTATATGTGTGTGCCCTGCAATGGATTCCATGGTGTCCTTCTGCCCCAAGTCTCCTGGGGGGTGAGTGAGTGAGTATATAATGACTAGGTCTTACTGAAAAAGAAAAGTATCAAACATTTGCATGGTAACCATGTTGTTGTTGTTGGTCTTTCGGCTGCTCCTGACAAGGGGTCGCCACAGCAGACTATCCAGTCCGCACTACAATTTGGCACAGTTTTTACACCAGATGCCCTTCCTGACGCAACCCTCCCATTTTATCCGGGCTAGGGTTTGGGCACTGGCTGGGAATCGAACCCGGGCCTTCCGCATGGCAGGCAAAACACCTACCACTGAGCCACCAGTGCCTCATTTGCATGGTAACCATATATAGGCAAAATCAATAGCAAAAAATTGCAGATGCCCAAGGTTTATCATTGTATGTACTTGAGGCAGTGGTTTGTCAGTGTTTTGACAGTTATTCAATAGCTTTTTATTTCATCTGCCTATTAACATGATTTGTTCAATATGATATAAACCCTAATATTAAGGGGACATTTGAGGCACAAATTGAAATGTATCCGGTATCTCTGAAACTGAAGTAGCACATCAACGGCTGTACGTTTTCAAGTCATCCCGACTTCGTTCAGACTGAAAACAGGTAGGAAAAGTGATTTTGTAAGGAGTAAACAGAGCTTGATAAATGTTCGGTTTCGTGAGGCACCCTTTTGCTCAATCAATTTTCATGCTTAAATGAAGCAATTTGTTTCTCAGTGTGCAATCTGGTCGAGTTGATTACCCAAGCTGGTGATGCTGGCTTGAGATAAAAATAGAAACCTTGCGTAGATCCTTGAATCATCCACCACAACAGAATAGTTTTCGCCTGAATATTTAGTGATAAATCATCAAAAAGAGACTTTGGTCAACAGGGACAACGTAATGGTAATTACCATAATGAATTTTCTCACAGAGACACTATGCACCTGCCATTTATCTGTGTCTTAATGCAACTACTGCAGTCTCCATTACTCGACTATCTAATCAATATCTCAGAACAAGTATGATGCATTCTTGAATATATTCTGACGAACAGGCAGGAAATGGATGAAACAGTATTGTTTCCCCTGACAGAGATGGTAACACAGCGGGTAGCATTGTTCCACACAACACAATTTTAAAGTATCTGAGCTCGACTTACTGTCCGCGTGGAATTTCACATGTTCTCCAGAGATCTGCATTTTCTTCTCAGCTCCCAAAAGTTAATTGGTGATTGACCTTATAAGCAATAAATATGTGCATGATGAGAGCTTGAAAGTCTGACAACCCATCTAGGGTGTATTCCTACCTTGCTTGCATCCAGGGTTCCCAGGATAGGTTCTAGGCTCTAGCTTGGGATAACAAAGATGTACAAATTAAATATTCTTACTTATTTAAAACATAATATATGTAGAAATATATAAAACTACACATGGATTGACAGGCTGAATGAGACTCTGCACTGGGAAAATCACAATATTAACACTCCTATATACCACTATATATTTTTCTACTGTATGCTATGGCATCTTTATCTGACTATGAAAATATCATATAATCAGCAGTTAGTATTATAAAACAAAAAAGTTATTACAGTCCCCTACATAAGAACGAGTTCCGTTCCGAGGGCTCATTGTAAGTCCAATTTGTTCCAACAAACATTGTCTAGGTACTAGGATACTAACGCAATTAGCTATGCACAATATATGTCTGCCATCTTTTCACCTCGTCCCATTCTCTAATTTATTTTCACTTCTGCCTCCATCGTTATTGCTGGATGCTTCTTAGCAGTACCAGCTTCATCGCCACTGCTTTTACGCTTGCTTATGGACATCTTGGGGTTGTACTGTACTCTATACAGTACAGTGCTAAAAATTATACCACAACTACTGTACTTGCAGAGGATGTGATCTAATTGACGCAAATGAACATGCATGAACTGGGACTTACTGTATATACTCTAAACTTAATCATAAAAGATACTTATTCATTTTTCAACTTCATTAACTGATTTATGCCGGTCCATGGTAAATCCAGATGCAAGGTGGAAAAATACCAGATGCAAGGTGGAAGACTTCACTCAGAAAAGGACAGAAGTCCTTGTAACCCCAAATTAACCCAAGTTCAGAATCGAACTGGGGACCCTGTGAGGTGGCAGAATTTGTACAAAATACTAAAATTGGCCAAAGTTTGCCAAAGAGCTGCAGCTCATACTTCCATAAATTGGCCCAACCACCCAAAATCTTTTTTTTTCTCTACTCTGTTAGGATCATGGGACCCATTAATGTGCTTATGGTGGCTCAGTGGTTAGCATGGTCAACTCAAAGAACCTGAATGAAACCCATGAGCATCCAGTGAGAACATGTGAATCTCCACATAGACAGTTTCCAATTTAGGATTAAACCATGACATTCCATTTTATTCATTCATTTTTCCCCATATTAGGATTGGGGTGGTGTACAAATTCAAATCCTTGTAATCCCAAGGCATTCAGGAAACCTAGTTTCAGTTATAAGAGGAATATTGCTGTCAATGTTTGGTTTATGATGTTAACAGACTTTGATATTTTGTTGGCATTAAACCAAGAAAATATCAGTATGTAAACTATGAACCTTATGGGATACCCAACATTATAATATAGCTAAAGGCCTACACCTGTTCATAGGAAAGGATCAAACTCCTACTAGGCGTAATGTAATACAAAGGGTATGATGAGATTTGCCTTTAAAGGTATCACTAAATATTTGATAGGATTTAGATGGACAATTTCTGCAGCCTCATTGAAATTCTGCTTGATTGTATGCTCAGGAGAACAAGAAGAGATTCATTCACCAAGATAAAAAAAAAAGCCCTAAGCATCATTTCTACTACTGTATTTTAAAGGAACATAAAACCAAAAAATTACAATGGGTTGTGTTTATGTTTACAGACAAAAAATGACGCAAGCATGGATGACCTTTAATAATAAAAACTCAATGCCATGTAATTAGATGTCAATATTTAAATGCATAGCTTGAGCTTAATGAAAATGCTGTATGCAAAGAAAGCACTTCCACTGAGGTCTATGAGTCAGGTTGCACCATTATGTGCACATAAACCCCCAGCAGTGTATAAAAACTGCCTCAGGGGAGGAACAACAGCAAGGGCAAGTTAACTGCTCTGCTATGTCTCAGTACCATGGGAACATTTTGGGAGGAAGGATATTCATAAGTAATGTTGATGTTCTGTTCATAACATTGCAATCACCTAATGTAGTGAAATGAATTTTTTATCCACCGTTCGTTAATGAACAGAATTTTTGTATTCTTTTGGAAATCATATACCTCGGTCATTAGTCTGGTGTTAAAGGTCAGTGTGTCTGTATCTGTGCATTCTCTTTCTCTCGCTCCCCCTGTATATACTGTATTTGTGCCCAGGCTGTCATTATGATATACACCGGGAGGAAACACATCCCCCAATATTCAAATACGCTTAAAATGCGTAATTAAAATTCCTATCAGTGGTTGACACCATCAACCAGGGCATGCATGAATAGATAACGGTAACGTCAATATGTCGTTTCGCACTGTCATTTGTCACTGCTATAAAGTGTGAGTAATTGCTTGGAGTGGAAACAAATATTTTGGTGAAAACGGGCCTACTGTCAAGTGCTAATAAATGAATCAACTATCACTTATGTTAGCCATCATAGCAAAAGTACATGAAAAGCAAATTTTCCACATATTTATTCAATTATTTGGGCCTGATTTGGGTCCCAACTGGGGACTCCATGGCTATAGCCAGGGTTTGTGCTCCCCTGCCTGTCAGTCATTGTTATTGATCTGACCAGTGGGAGCACAGGGACCTTGGATAATTTCACAAATGTGCTGGTGTTCCTTTAAAGTGGCCAGTGGGTTTATATAAAACCCCTTAACACTAGAAGTGCCGAGCACCGGTCATTTGACCGTAATAGGGGAAAAAAAATACTTCACACTTGATCAAATTCCAGGACCCTCCTTTCATAACTTTTCCTAGATCTGTGAACTTAATCAACCAGCATGCTTACATTTTCAATATCGCACCAGTAAAAGCCAGTATAAAGCTATTTTGCTCTTATTTACTTGAAATTGCTGACAGCTGCGCGACGGCATGACGTTTCCTGTCTTTTCCAACCTGCCATTCTCATTTCTCTCAGCAGATGGCGCAAGGGATCGCTCATACTATCTATTCGTCATTCAGTGTATATATGTACAGTACTGTAACTATCTCAGGTTTCATTCTATATATGCAGTTTATATATATATATATATATATATATGCTTCCGTGAAATATCGACAATTCGTCATTCATCCCCTCATTGATAATCAGCAATATTTTATAAGGAGATTTAGCTCTACTTAATTTTATAACGTTTTAAGAAAATTCATTAGTTCGTTCATTCTATTTGAAGCTTCTGAACTTCTCGGATGTTTTTTTAGTGTGACAGTGCTTTAGATTAGTTCTGAACTTGCTTTAAAATTATCGATAAAACAATGTAATGACCCCTCCTGAGGATATAAAGCTTTATTATTGGGTTTGAATAAATCAGATCTACCACAGCAGATAATAAACTATGGTATGTGTTAACCGAAGCAAACACCACGATTATGCCTCGTTTTGTTCAGTGTTGCTAGGCAACGGACCACGCGCATATTCAGGAATGTGGAAATATGGAAGTGATGTGTGGCCACTCAATGAGAACTAAACCAAAGATCTCGGTAACTACTGTACATGGGGTGTAACATCTGCATAGTGACACTAAACAGCTGAACAACTTCACTTTTCCGTTATGGTAACATAAGCACCTTGGATACCTGTCACTACTGCTGTGGAAATATTACACTACGGATATTAAATATAGAATATTTATTGAAACAAAAACTACCATTATAAAATATATAACGTACTGAAACGTTTATAACTTATCGAAAATAATTTTATTAATTTACAAGATGTATGGAGATGTATTTATTTTATTTATTTATTTTTTACAGATTACAAGGCTATATAATACTAAGGGTTTCTAAATTAAGATGAAATGTAAATTATTGTGTCCTATTTATATGATGTCCTCGATAATGATTATAATAAATATATAAATGATTTTTAGATCTGTTGTTCACTAGTTCCCTACAGCGCTACAGTTTGCTACTCTGTGCAATTGTGTGTGCATGAAGAGGTTGTGTACTGTATGCATGTCACGAGTCTCATAGGTCTGTGTGTATGGAGAGTTTGTGTATGTATGTGTGCGCGTCTCATAGGTATGTAGTTTATTTACAGTAATTCATAAAAAAAACAGTTTCTACTATATAAACAGCTTAGTATACTGTGCCCCTGATGCCTTTGCCTTTATCTGGTTTGCACATAGCTCCCTTACCAACTCCAGAATAAATGGTCCTCCTGCTTATGGTCACATTCATGCACTGTTTATATAGAATATGTGCAATAATTGCCGCCAGGTCTAGGAGGTTGTAAAACACAGCCATAGACCAGCGCCGGGTGCCTCCCATTACTGAATACAGCCGCGCCATTTGATCCAGAACATCAATGCCAACTTTAGTGCTGTTGTAGTAGGAAATTGTTTTAGGCAGTTTCTTTTCGCCATTATCAGTTAAAACTGCCTGAAGCTTTTTGCTCAGAACGCATAAATTTTTCTTTCATTTTGCCTGGTAAATCATGAGCGTTATATTTCTTCCTTGTTCCAGGAAAGGCTCCACAATACGCATTACAATGGTGTCTGATAACGGCTGACCAGCCGCCCTAATAAACAGCTTGAAGGGAGAAACAAAATTCCTTAATGACAATGATTGTAACATATATGTACATATCAGAAATAAAAATACTTATCTTTTAATTTAATCCAATGAACACAAAAATATGACAAAACGATCATCTCTAAGCTTTTATTTTTTATTGATCATATGATTTTTTTTTTTGTGGCATTAAATTTCAGTGTGTCCACGCTGTAAGGTGTAAATGTGTAAATTTAACTAAGGTAAAGGAAGCATGTCTTGAAACATAATGTAATAATGCTGATCAAACATAATATACCTGTCCAAAAATAAAAAGGAATATTTAGACCTTTATGCAAACTATATTTCACTTAAATACACAGATTAAAACGAGGAAAGAATGGTGATGTGGACATACTGTATGGAAGGAGGAAAGAAATCAGGAGACATCAGTTTTTGTTATTTTACAAAATCTGAATATAAGTATCAAATCCAACTATGAAGCCTGATTTAATTGGTACCATCTAACATTTTATTTTCTATTTATTTTATGTTTTGCTTGCGAAATACATTTTAGGCAGAGACATCTTCTCGGTCTTGTTATCTTGTTTTAAAAAACCCAATATAGCCAGTTCCCCCATCAGCGAAACCGGTTTGATAACTTCACACCTATCATGAATGAAAGGTGAGAAGAGGGATTACAGTAACTGGGGGGTCTGCGGGTGTTTGGCTCAGAGCACGCTGTCGCGTTTTATTCAGCGAATAGACTATTGTATATATTTGTTTGTTGCATTTCAGGGGGAGTATGTCTGCAGTTTTATCTGTAAATCTGCTCATATCTGCGCGCGCATTTATCAGCCTTTTGATCAACGGCACTCACTTTCACTTTGCAAAAGGCAGTGTTTATTCTTTATTGTATATTTAAAGTGCATACACATACTCATCATGAAAGATCTTTTTTTACCTGAAATTTGCCTGAAACTCTATGAGGCAACGTATATAGGGCTTAAATCAAACTTCACTCATGCACACACACATGAAACACTTGCATACACATATATCACACATACATATATACTACTAACTGCTCAAACAACTACATATGAAATGCGCGCACATACACACCCACCTCTCCGTGCACACACATCTATGAGATGTGCGCATATATACACAAACTCTCCGCACACACACACCTATGAGACGCACACATACATACACAAACTCTCCGTGCACACACAACTGCACAGAGCGCTGTAGGGAACTTTAGCGGAAAAGGGAATGAAAAATTATCAGTCGATATTACATATCGCTGGAGCGTGAAAAAATTTTACTCAAACAATTATTTATATATTTATTATAATCATTATCGAGGACGACATCATATAAATAGGACACAATAATTTACATTTCTACTTAATTTAGAAACCCTTAGTATTATATAGGCTTGTAATCAACATATCTCTCCACTCTTATAGAAAATAACAAAAATAATCCTAGATTTTTATTTAATACCGCAGCCAAATTAACTAGAAATAAGTCCACTTCAGAAATCTCCACAACAACATCGTGCAATAGTGAGTATTTTATGAACTTTTTTAATAATAAAATTGTAAATATTAGGCATAAAATTGAGGCTTTGAAACCGGACAATGTAATTTATGCAGATGTTAAACTAACTACTGTATGTCAGATCAGAACCTAGAATACTTTACTCCCCTTGAAGAGAATGAACTAATTTCACTCATCTCTTCTGCAAATTCATCAACCTGTATAGTAGATCCTATACCAACACATTTTCTTAAACAGATAGTACCAGAAAAAACAGAACCGCTGTTGAGAATAATTAATTCCTCACTCAGCATTGGTTATGTTCCAAAATCTTTTAAATTAGCAGTTATCAAACCAATAATTAAGAAACCTGACCTCGACCCCTGTCAGCTGTCCAATTACAGGCCAATATCAAACCTCCCCTTTATCTCTAAGATTCTGGAAAAGATAGTAGCGGAGCAGCTATGCTCATATCTACATAGAAATGGCATACATGAACTGTATCAGTCAGGATTTAGGCCTCATCACAGCACAGAAACAGCACTCGTTAAAGTAGTAAATGACCTCCTATTGGCCTCTGATCAGGGTTGTGTAACTATGCTTGTATTACTCGGTGCAGCTTTTGACACCATTGATCATAGTATTCTTCTTCTCAGATACCACTACCCCAGTGAAAAAAAAAATACACTTTAGTGTATTACAAATATATTGAAATCCTCGATAATACACTGCAAATATACTAACAAAAAATTGTACCATCAGTTAATATATAAAAAGTATACTAACATCATGTTTTTACCAAATTTTGGAATTAAACTTTAAATATACTTTAATATTTAAAATTGTATTATAGTACACTTTCCAAAAATATATTATTGGAAAATATACTTTAAGTGAAAGGTTGGTCTAATTTCCAAAGTATACTTATTTAAACTTGTTTTTCAATGTATTTTTGGTATATTTAAAAAAATATATGCTCGAAATAATCATTGTACAAATGTACAGAAAGTATACATTAGAATACAATTTTTAATATACGGTAGTCTCAGTATATTATCAGTTAAATTTAAATGTCCTTATTAATATGTACTTATGTTTAGTGCACTACTCTGTCGTGCACGCACGCTTTTAGACTCGTTTCTGCATGCTGAATCTCTCTCCCTCGTGCGCGCAATCTCTCTTGCGCGCTGAAAATCACTTTCATTCATTCATCTTCTATACCGCTTAATCCTGTGTTCAGGGTCGCGGGGGACCTGGAGCCTATCCCAGGAGACTTCGGGCACTAGGCGGGGTACACCCTGGACAGGGTGCCAATCCATCGCAGGGCACACACACATACACACACTCACACACCCAATCACACACTACGGGCAATTTGGGAACGCCAATTAGCCTAACCTGCATATCTTTGGACTGTGGGAGGAAACCGGAGTACCCGGAGGAAACCCACCAAGCACGGGGAGAACATGCAAACTCCATGCACACAGAGACGGGAATCGAGCCTGGCCGGGGAATCGAACCCAGACCCTGGAGGTGCAAGGCGACAGTGCTAACCACTACACCACCGCGCCGCCCGAAAATCACTTTGTTCAAGATAATTTATGTGTGCACTCTCTCACTCTTCTGTCCGCTCACTATCATAAAGCTACACTTACACAAACTGCAGCAGCGTTGTGAATTCTGCAACTATTGCAAACAACTGGAGACTAGAATCTGCGCCCCACCAGCCAATCAGAGACTGGAGGCGGGCTAGATTCGGACTGTCCGTTCTCTGATTGGCTCCCCAGGTCTCCACTTCTAGTTTGAATTAACGGCTGAAGCTGCATCATCGCGTGCGTTTGTTCGTATCGTTTATTATTTTATTTTCATCGGCACAAGGTAAATTTAACGGTTTTTGTTAGGTAATTTGTCATTAAGCACATACTTTAAGCTGTAGAATGTATTGTCTAATGTGTTGTTAATGTTTTATGTACTTTGCTTGTGGTATAATGGCTCTGTAGCTCTCGGCCTGTTTTCAGTCTCTGTGTAACAGAATCAACACACCAGGTTTAAACTAATACTGTACCTGTAGATTCTAATACTAATGTCTGTCTGTGTTCACACACCAGGTTTAAACTAATACTGTACCTGTAGATTCTAATACTAATGTCTGTCACATTAATCTGTGTTCACACACCAATTTATATTTTAGTTTGTGTGTTTGTAAGACAACCTGACTTTTGTTGAACACAAATAAACTATAGTAGTGCTTTTTTGTAACCTTGTGCAAATTAAATCTGTTGAACTCATTAATACAATCTGCCTCATAATTACTGATGTAATGTGTTTCAAAAACATTTTATAATGTAGAAAATGCATTTAGCATTTGTAAATTAGCCTAAACACTTAATGTACTGGTAACACATTTGCAATGCAGTATTATAGAAGGTTGTGTGTACTGTATGATACAATAAAGTATATTTGTATTAACCACAAAGTGTACTTTTTTAGTATTTGTAATTGTCCAGAAGTATAACAGCACGCTACTGCTGCAATAAGAATATATTCATAATATATGAATCATGTATTTGTAATAATAAGTAATTACAAATAATAATAAATAATAATAAAAGTAAAAATAGCTGTAATGTACTTATAATACATTAAATATATACTTAAAATGTATTAATTATTGTCAGGTATGTACGTTAGTACACACACAGCCATATACTAAGTGTACGTGTACTAAGTATACTTAAAGTTGTTCCACTTTAGCACAATTGTGCTTTTGTACAATTTAATTACAACTTAAATACACTTAGTACAAAATTAGTTGTTCCAAAATAGCAAACTTCAAGTATACTAGTCATTAGTCTGGCTGTAAGTACATTTAAGTATGCTTTGGCATGCTAGGATTTAATATACTTAGCATACTTTTTTTTTACTAGGGTACACTACCTCTCCTGGCTCAGATCCTATTTGACCGATCGTTAACAGTATGTAAACTTAAACAGTGATTATTCTGCATGCTCTCTAGTGGAGTTTGGTGTTCCACAAGGTTCAGTTTTAGGCCTACTGCTTTTTTCCCTTTACATTCTTCCTCTGGGCAACATAATTCGTAAACATGGTATTAGTTTTCATTGTTATGCTGACGACACACAGTTATATGTCTCAGCAAAACCAGATGAGAAAAACCAGCTCACTAAAGTTGAGCAATGTGTGCAGGATATAAGAGATCGGATGCTAATTAACGTCCTTCTGCTTAATCCTGATAAGACAGAAGTTTTAGGACCGGATTCAGCTAGAAATAAGATTTTAGATCACACTGTAACTTTAGATGGCCTTTCTGTTCCATCAAGTGCAACAGTAAAAGACTGTGATTCACTGTGATTATAGATTCCAGCCTTTCATTTGAAGCTCATGTAGATAATATTACCAAGATAGCATTCTTTCACCTCAGAAATATTGCCAAGATAAGAAATATACTGTCGCTAAACGATGCAGAAAAACTAGTCCATGCTTTTATCACCTCTAGGTTGGACTATTGTAATGCCTTACTGTCTGGTTGTTCAACAAGATGCATAAACAAGCTTCAGCTAGTCCAGAATGTAGCAGGGAGAGCCCTCACTAGAACCTGAAGACACGAGCACATCACACCTCTCTTATCTTCACTACATTGGCTCCCTGTGAAATTTCGCATTGATTTTAAAATACTACTCTTGACATATAAAGCATTAAATGGTCTTGCGCCGCAGTATCTGAGTGAACTGCTAGTGTCTTATGATCCGCCACGCCTACTTCGATCAAAGGATGCAGGCTGCTTGTCAGTACCGCATAATATGAAAACTACAGCTGGGGGCAGAGCTTTTTCTTACAAAGCTCCAAAATTATGGAATAGTCTTCACATTAATGATCGGGACTCAGACACAGTCTCAGTGTTTAAGTCTAGGCTAAAAACCTATTTATTTAGCCAAGCATTTTTATAAATACTGTAGATTTGCCTTAGGTAAAGGAGCAGATCTGGGGGATTCATGAACGTAGAGTATTACGATGAACTGATATGTTTAGATGCTGTCTTCCCCATTCTCATTGATCACTCAGGTTTGTTGATGGTGAGGTGATGTTTGCTTTACATTTCAGGGATGCTGGAGTCTCTGCTTGCACTCTACAGGGTACATCTCAGGGATGCCGGAGTCTCTGCTTGCACTCTACAGTAAATATACATTCACATTATCCATTATCTGACTGTGACCATACCTAATTGCCATCTCTCCTCTTCTGCTCTCTCTCCACCTCTCTCTCTTTCCCTCTCTGTCGAGCTACACATGTCGTTCCTGAGCTGCCAGTGATCTAGACTCCCTCTGCCCTCCAGACCTGTCTGACCCATCCTCGTGCCCCGCTTGCCCCGCATTGCCCAAGTGCAAGTTTATCTTGGAGCTAAACTATTTGCTTTGGGTGAAAGCACCATCTAGTGATCATTGTGTGTCAGCGACAGCTTGCCATTCAAAACAATAGGCGGTCAAAATGACCGGTGAACCGCGTTAAAAGTAGGTGACACTGGCGCGGCGCTTCGAGTGTTAATCCACTTCTGTGTAGCTTGGATGATGAGAGGGAGGAGCTTAGTGGTGCAGTAGCTTCCCCAAAGTAGCCAAATCAATGCCTTAACACCCCAGAAAATGTGGTTTATTCATGTGTGAATACTAAATGTGCATTCCAAAAAATAAATATGTACACTAAAGAACACTGTAGAATTTACAGTAATTTACTGGCAAAAAAGTTGCCAATAAAATCCTGTAAAATAGCTGTTAATTGCTGTAAAATGGATTACAGTATAATACTGCTTAGCAATTTACAATAAATTGATGTTTGCAGAATACAGTATTTTATTATTACACACGGTGGTGTAGTGGTTAGCACTGTCGCCTTGCACCTCCAGGGTTCGATTCCCCGGCCAGGCTCGATTCCCATCTGTGTGCATGGAGTTTGCATGTTCTCCCCGTGCTTGGTGGGTTTCCTCCGGGTACTCCGGTTTCTTCCCACAGTCCAAAGATATGCAGGTTAGGCTAATTGGCAGTCCTAAAATTGCCCGTAGTGTGTGATTGGGTGTGTGTGTGTATGCCCTACGATGGATTGGCACCCTGTCCAGGGTGTACCCCGCCTAGTGCCCGAAGTCTCCTGGGATAGGCTCCAGGTCCCCCACGACCCTGAACACAGGATTAAGCGGTATAGGAAATGAATGAAATTAAACTTGTAAAAAGGCATTACAGGTTTTTTTTTGTAATTACATTAAATTACAGTACTTACCTGGCAACAAACGTTGCCAATAAAATCCTGTGGATTCAACAAAAGCCAAGATGTAGCTGTAACATTTTTACTATAAAATTCCTGTAAATAACCATTTTAACTGTGAACAGTACTGTGCTGTGAACTGTACTTTATTATACTGATGTAAATGCATTAAAACAAAGATTTCGAAAAATAATCACTCAAATTCAAAGCTGTTGTAAGAAAACTGTTTATTAACGCTGACAACACTTCAGCACTGTCACTGGTAACAATTTTACTTTTTCAAGTACAGAAAAACTTATAAAAAAAATCTGCTGTTACAAAACTACAAAACTCAAGATTAAAGCATAAAGCAATAAATAAAAGTTAAAGGGACTGTTTGCCTAAAAATAAAAATGGTCAGCATTTCAGTCTGTTGTGTCTGTTTATATGCAATTATTTCAAAAATACTCTATCGAGAGCTAGGTGAATAAATCGGTAACAAAAAGCAGCATTCATCGGCATGACATTAAGTTTTTACCTTTGACAAAACAATTAATTTAAAAAAAAAAAAAAAGAAATTAACGACATTTTCCTTTACAAAATATACTCCAGGTTTCAGAGAAACTTATCCAACGATGTTAATATTTACATTTTTCAAAAAAAAAAAAAAAAAAAAAAAAAAAAAAGACAACTGAGCATTTGATGTAATGTTAATTTTGTCTCACACGCACTTCCATAGCAATGCTGTTCCTGCCAAATTACAAATACTCTCTAGAAAATAAAGGCAAATAAAGCGAACAAACTGCAGCATACAACATTAACATGACGATAACAATTTACCTTTTAGTTTAGGCTGCTTTCTGAAATGGAGCGCATCGCATTTCTCCTCCTCGCCTGAAGTAACAGAAAAAGTTAACTAAACATCCCATTACAAAATAGCTAAACATAACGTTTAGAGGGAATATCCTGATAACATTATATAAGTTTTATCAGGATATTCCCCATATATATGAATTACTTTACATTAAAAGAAATAAATACTTATGGAAGTAAATTTAATTGAACTTCAGCTGTTGTCGCTGTGCTTCAGTCCACAAAATTTCAAACCATATCAGCTGTCACGTTCTGCTATGATGTTGGACTGTGGGCTTGGTGTTGAGGCATAAATGCAGAGGGGATGCAGTGAAACAGAAAAGAGTCTTTAAAACATGAACAAAATATGAACTAAGAGTTGGCTAAAAACATGGAGCATACGAAACAGAACTCAAACACTTAGACATAAGACTAGGGATTACATACATTGATACACAATACAGACATGGGATACAAACTGGACAAGACACACTAAACAGCCTAGAGGACTAAACACAAGGGACAAACAAACAAGACAGGCTTGGCTAGGTCTACCACCTGTTCTGCACATTAGCTGCTAAGATAGCTCATAGCTAATCAGACTAATGGCTAAACAGGCTAGTAGCCTGAGACCCAAGGGATTGAACAGACAAGGTACACAGCAGACTAAGTATGAAACAGACTAAGAACTCTAAAGATTAGTGGCCAAGATGTTAGTACTGTACCTAAACAGACTAAGAGCTAATCATACAATGAGACTAGACAGGAACGAAGACTAGACAGACTAAGATCTAGACATGTTAGTATCACCCTCATTAGTATTTAAACAGACTAATAACTAAACATGCAATGGGGGTTACTTATACAAAAGGGTAAACACAAAGGGCTAATTCTCCTAGAGGCTAATCCTGCTAGGAGACACAAAGACAAAGAGACATCTTAATATAAACAAACTTAAAGTGCTCCTGAAACCAAAAGGCCAACCATACTGTTAAACTAAACTAAAACAGAACAGAACAGAACAAAACAAAACAAAACAAAACCCACATAACAGAAATTAATGCTCGACCCAGTTTCCCAGAACAAACAGGTATTTATGCTTATACTAATTGCATCCTCGGTTCAGCTGGGCATCTGCGTCAGCTAACCGAGGTGCCTTCTGGGAAACTGGGTCTACAACAAAAACTACAAACTAAAAACACTGCCCTCTAGTGGGCAACCCTCACATCAGCCTGCGCAATACCATAATGCAACAGCACAGTAAATTCTTGTAAAAATATTTAAGATACAGTGAAAGCACCTCCTACCTGTAAATTAATTACAGCTAACAGTGAAATATACAGTTAACACTTGTAAAAACCTGTATAACCCATAATGCATTGCAAATTACAGCAATAAATTGTAAAATGGCAAAACAGGAAGTTTCTGTATAATTTTGCTGTAAAAAAATACAGCAATTTGTTACAGTGTACATTACAACATATGTAAATGGAATAGACCTTACTTTCACATGCTTTTTCAACCATACACCTTACATTTTTTTTGTAAGTTGTAACCCAATATTGTAATGAATTGCTTTTACTTTAAAGCATCTATGTGTAGACTCAGTGTTTTGTGATGATTGCCTGTTATAAATTTAATGCATTTGACAGTTCAGACAAAAATTATTTCTCATTCTAATTATCTCTATTATCTAATATGTTGCTCATTCACATAACATAAGCTCTGTGGGATGGGATACTAAGGCTGAAATGTGCACGTTTCTGTTTCTTGCTATTTGTACTGTATGTAAGCCCTGGGCCTGGCTGCATTGTGTGTACTGTTTTATCCATAGTTGTGTTGATGTACGCAGACTTGTTAACCTTACTGTATCTACTGCAAATCCTATATGAGCTGAATATCTCAATGTGTGTTTACACCCAAAATGGCAATGGTTTTGTTGCAAGGTGGATACTGCACCTGTACATGTGTGAATGTGCACATACTGGGTGGGGGAGGAGTGGTTTTAGTCGTTAAGTGCAAATTAAACTGCGGTGTCCAGAACATTAGGGCAGAACCACCACCCCTGCTTTGTAGATTTGTCAGATATATCCAGTAAGAAATACTGACTGAGGTTTTTACCTACAACATGTCATGTATGACTTCAGTCTGCTTTTTTTCCTCACCAAAAGCGCCTGAGGCTTTTCTTGCTGCTTGCTTAGATCCACTGTGCAATCACAGTCTCAGCATGCATCATATTCTCCATTGGATTCCATGCACTTTCGAAGTGTACTGATATATTTTTAGATGCCAGATTTATTTAAGATTTTTAATTTGCCATGCACATATTTGGCTTCGCTCCATCCATTCGAATTATTCAACTCCACACATTCAAATTACATTTATATTTTACAGCCTGCTGTAAAGCCGAAAGTTGCCCATTTAAATGTTTATACATGGTAATGTTTTATTCATAGTGTTTTCTTTAAATCATTCTAAACATCAATAAAACTTTGTAATAATTTCCATGAATCTAAAATGTACATTGATTCCAATTGTACAAAATTTTATATACATTATATATTCCAGTGAACACAAGGCACAGGGTGTGGTTATGGCTACATGAATAACCTCTTTTGCCATTTGATCGTGGTTTTCAATACTTATTTAGCATTTTTGCCTCAGGTCCAAATACCACTTGTTGAAACAAACATCTCAATCTGAATCCATCATCTGAACATGTATCGGCTACGATACGACCTCTGACACACATTTCCGCGCAAGACATTTAGGTTTATTGGCACCCAGAGGTTTGATGCTGTGTGCACATACTCTGATGTGAAGGTCATTTCTGGATAAATAGCTATGTTCTGAGCCATGCAGTTCAGCGGGCTAAGAGCCTCATGCTGTGAACATTTCACTCTGCAGGAAAAAAAAAAACAATGATCCACACCAGAGCAGTTATCTATTCATTTATGGAAGTAGATTAACTAAAAGTAGATTAAACATTTTAATCAAGTAGTTTGACCTTAAGCCTTTTTTTAACAAATTGTTGCTGGGCAGAACATTCATGTATTCATTTCTTCATTCTGTAACCGCTTTATTCCAGTCTGAGTAGGACATGAAAACTTCAATTTATCACATTAATAGTGTGTTAGCCAGCAGTGCTCATTAAAACCAGCTCAGTCTAACTCAGCATGTATCTCACCATTTTGACAATGGCTCTGTCCATTCTCTGGTTGGTGTCAAAACTGGAATTTAAAGCACATAGGGGAATGAATGTGTTATTACACCCCTCTACAACCCTACTCCCACCTCCGGCTTATTGTGTTAAAATGGAAAATCACTGTGGCGTGAAGATCAAACCAAAGAGACAGAGGCGGAGTAGCAGGGCCAAACACAGCCCTGATTAAACCATCATCTCTGATTTGAAATGGATGACACAAATGGTTATGGTTCCATTCGAGTGCATATTCTTTACTGGACAGTTAATGGTAGCATTGGAGAAAATAATAAACAGTGACAGTGGTAACAGTTCTCTGTTAAATCCTGACATGATTCAAGAAAAGAATATCTTATTGATGCATAATTGTTGTTTGAAAATCCATCTCAGCTTTATAGTACCACTAGACTTTTCTAAACAAGCTAAACTGGCAGTTTGTTATGACAGATTGTACCGTGGCTGGTAATTGAACAATCGTGCATTATTATTGTATGCTAGCTGCGCCGGCAACTTTGTTCACATGAAATTTAATTGCACACACTTAAGCGTGTTTTAAAAAATGTACAGTGCCATCTGTTGAATTTTGAACGTAATTTTTTATGTGTAGAGTGAAGGTGTGAGATTGCATTTATTAAATAGATTTGAACTGTACACTCATAAGCGCCGATTAAAAATGTACAGCGCATCTCTATTTTGAGATGAAATAATGATTTTCCAAGGTAGATTTTTTTTATAATATGGGCGTTTTCTATCGAAATTTCAAATGAGTATATTTTATCTTCTCGTGGGCTGATTGCGATGAAACAAAGCCTATATGTTACCTCAAGCTCGGCCAGATACACCTATGAAAACCCTATTAAAAATTTGTTCAAATGTTTTTATGTTTGTTTATGTTTTTAACACCACCACCAGGTTGTCAAGTGAAAGGTAAAAGTGTAACATAATGGCCGGCATTATATTGCATTATGACTTCTGATCATGCATATCTTAAAAATTTTAAATAAGACATATGCTGTGACCTCATGATGGTAAGAGATAATTTCATGCTCTCATAACCTCTACAGAGCTGAGCCAACATATACTGACCGCTCAGTAATAAAACAAATAACATTGATTATGTAATAACCATGGATCAGCAAGGGTAATGTCATGCTCCTGTTCAGCAGAGGTTCATTAAAGTGCAAGGACAATGGAGACTATTCCATCAGGTCTAAAACAAAAGCTATGGCTCAATGCACATAAATTTGTGGTCATGGGTTCTGGAGGAACATGTCACAACACAGTTCATAGCACCACAGTCAGGTCAGAGTGCCTATGCTCCTGTAACACAAGCCTATTATGAAATATGTCAAAAACGGGCATGCAAATGTTAGTCTTTAGTGTAATTCAAGAAGGTGACCTGCTCTGATGACCCCTATTTCTTACTCTTCCATTTTCAATTTGTGGGATGTGTGGTGACTCAAATTTAAATGACTTAATGGATATGCTGTTAATGTCTTGGTTAACAGCCAAATACCACAGAGCACCATTTGAGGTCTTGTAGAGTTCATGCCATGGTGGGTTGGAGCTGATTTGCTGGCACTCATAGGACCAACAGCATGCTAGGCAGGTCGCCATTATACTTTGGCTCATATGTGTGGATTTGACTATTGTAATATTTTGCTGTCTGGCTGCTCTGCTGCCTCTTTAGACAATGCTACAGATTGTTCAGAACAAAACAGCTTTTGACTCCACCTGGAAAAGTCAGATATAGCATATTAATCCAATTATCTTAAAGCAGCTATTGGCTGTCTGTTCATTTTGATGCAGTGCTTCCAGGTCTTCAGAAGCTGTACAGTATAACTCATCCACAAGCACAACTCAGACAAGCCACACCAAGATTCACTCACTCATTGTTGTTTATAACGCTTTATCCTGTAAGCAGGGTCACAGGGGGCCTGGAGTCTATCCCAGGAAACAATTCGGGAATGCCACTTAGCCTAATCTGCATGTCTTTGGACTGTCGTAGGCACCACAAAGAACCCACCAATCACAGAAGGGACATGAAATATCACACAGACCCAATGCGGGATATCAATATAGAGCTTCCGAACGTCACACCTGAACCAAAAACAAACCACAATCTGTGTATGATTTTGCTGAATGTCATAAAGCTCAGTTATAAAAATGTGCAATGGCAGAAATAGCTGTGTATGAAGATGCTACAACATACAAGGTAAAAAATCTGCAGGATCATTTTATTAGCTCCCCACTGACAAAAAAAATAACAGTTTTGTGGTTATTAGCCATCCAGCAGAATACAATGGTGATCCTGGTCAAAATTTACCCATGTTGGTCATTACTGGTACTTGTTCAGTAATGCTACCAATTTCATCTCTGGTAGCATAATCATGAAATTCACAAATTCTTTTTCTTCTTTGTCTTTCGTCCGTTCCCTTTCAGGGATCACCACAGCAAATCTTCTGCCTCTTTCTAACCCTATCCTCTGCATCCTCTTCTCTCACACCAACTAACTTCATGTTCTCTCTCACTGCATCCATAAATCTCCTCTTTGGTCTTCCTCTAGACCTCCTGCCTGGCAGTTCCAACCTCAGCGTCCTTCTACCGATATATTCACTATCTCTCCTCTGAACATGTCCAAACCACCTCAATCTGGTCTCCCTGAGTTTATCTCCAAATCACCTGATGAACTCATTCTTGAAGGATTTGACAAATTAAACACAATAAATGTCCAGCATACATGATGTACTCTATGTCATACATTTATTAATTTAGAGTACTGTATACTGTATGCAGTAGTTAAATTGGGTCAGGACTGCTATTATGTTTTCATTAGCATTATTAAACTTTCTCATAGTATTGAGCAGTGGTGTCAAAAGTATTCACATTCATTACTTGAGTAGAAGTATAGATACTAGGGTTCAAAAATACTTCTTTAGAAGTTGAAGTATCAACCCAAGCTTTTTACTTAAGTAAAAGTTTAAAAGTACTGGTTTCAAAACTACTTAAAGTATAAAAGTAAAAGTACCGTGAGGGGCGACAAAAGCATTAAGGTCTCGCTTTCTGATCATGGGGGGGGGGGGTATGCGTTGTGCGCGTTCTTATCATGTGACCGGGGGGGGGGGGTTGTGCGTTCTGATCATAAAAATAGAGTAACAAGGCTATTTTTTAAATGTAAGGAGTAGAAAGTACAGATAATTGCTTATAAATGTAAGGGATTGAAGTAAAAAGTCGACTGACAAATAATTTCTCCAGTAAAGTATAGATACCCAAAATTTCTACTTAAGTAAGGCAACAAAGTATTTGTACTTCGTTACTTGACACCTCTGGTATTGAGTGAGCATGTGATATATTTTTAAGTTAAATTGATAGCATTACCTAGCTTTTTTTCTTCTGTAGATCTCTAATCATGCCAGTTTTAGGACATACACCAACCATATAACTAAACAGCTAATCAAACCAGTGTGACCCTACAGGCAGCAACCTCCATCACTTGTCAGTCAATCAGACAATAATATTTGGCTCACGTCCTGTGTTCTTATACCCAGATGTTAACACGCCTGTATATCAGAATTCACTTCTTACTTGATTTTGACCTTGGAATATTTTTCTTGTTTATGAGTTTAGCTTTTTCTAGTCTAAGTTGTTTGCACATTCACGACCCTGGTTAGTTTCATCCTTTTGACTCTGCTAGACATTTGCTTTGCTTCAGATATTAAGGTTCAGTTAAACTGCACTTGTGTCCACCTGCTCGCACCTGACAATGTCCCTCAAATATTAAAAAGGAACTTTACTTACTTTAATTTACAGTACGTTAGTGAGTTTTATGTAACAGGCTTAATCTTGGGGATATAACAGCAAATCCTTTCGATTGAAAAATCTTAAATTTTTATATTTTATATTATATCATCTATTACACAAATATTCAACTAAAAAAATTTTCAATTACTGCATTATTGTAAAGAGGTCAAGGGAAATTCTATTAATTGCATTTCTCAAAAAGCCTTTTTGTACCAAATCTAAGACTGTTTTCAATAAAGCTCATTAAAATACAGTAACATCGGATTCAATTAGGTGTAATTACATCCTTACTAGCTTAGAGAATATTAAAATGAAAATGGAAGCATAATGTAAAAAATGAGTGCAAGCTAAAATGACCACTTTGCTGGGCAGGCAGTTCTAAGATAAACCATGAGGCAAACAACATAGCATTTATAACATGTTTTGAGAAATTTTGCATCATTATTGGCAGTACTTAAAATATATAATATTTGTAATTAGGTTGATTAGGAATGAATTAAACATCTGATATTGAAATGAGGAAAAACATGTGACCTCAGTTACATGGCATTTTAGTTTAAGTGTTTCAGAAGCTGCTTATCACAGAGTATTTTATATCACAATTAGTTTATATAAAATGTGAACTTACAGTAGCATGCAGAGACTGGCAGTTCTGCGCATGTAAGCACTGTGTTGATGAAGAGAATGGTTGAAGCCTACAATCACTCAAATAATCACTCACACAACCATAGTGAGCACAAAAGCATCCCAGAATAGACAAAATGCCCTTCAGTAGCCTCAGACTCACCAAAATAAGACAGTTTTGTTGAGGTTGAGGAAGTTGGAGTAATAGATAAAACAACTGAAACATTGCCTGGTCTTTTTCCCATCTTCAGCCATCCAGTTTCCACCCGCAGAGCTTCTGTACACGGGGTGCATTCAAAATGCTTTTTTTTTTTTATCAAACCATTCAGATTCTGAACTTAAAAAAATTTACTTGGTGTCAATCACTGATTTCATAGAACATTTTGTTTTGCCCTATTTATGGTACAGTAGTAGCCATTAGAACACTGTACACTGTATAGTTTTCTGAATTGACCTAGACTCTTATAATACACATTGCAATGTACATTTAAAAAACTTCTTTTTTTTTTTTTTTTACTTTTTGGAAGTATTTCATTATATTTCCCACACCCCAAATCATAGGGCAAAACAAAAGCTGCAATTGGCAAAGAAATCGAACATGAAGCTGTGACTTGGGAGGGTACAACTCAGTGCTTGAGAGATTCCCTTTAGAGCCTTTCATTTTCTTTGAATAGAGGAAAAGCATTCATAGTCAGGCATGTTCACTTCACTCTGAATTTCTTCCAAACCAAAACCTGGACAAGACCCAGTTTTATGACACTTTTGGATTTGCTAGATTAGAGCCACTTTGATTTTAGGTTTGGGATACCAATCAGCCCATGAAAAGCTGTTTAGACCCAGATGGCTCATGATGCAAACTTCCCCAGCTATGCAGCCTCCTTCCACATTTCCTTTCCACAGAATATTCCACTTTTGGGTTTGGGGGCTTTGTAGCAGGTTTATATGGAAATTAATTCACATGGCAAAGCTCCAAATTGCCTCAAGTCAAAGTAATCCAACTTCCTGGAAAGTTTTACTGCTTAAAGACGGGGAACAAAAAAGATCTTATTAATTTGCCGTTGCATAAATGATCCCCTTGTGCTCTATTTTCTGGCCATGGGGGAAATTTAAGATTACAGGAGAATTTGAACTGTGTATGTTCTTCAGTTTAGCATGCAAATAAATTGTGTTTATATGCATTTTAAAAAATAAATAAATAAATGAAAAAATTTATCTTTGCTTTTAAATTATATTAATGTCTGCTTCACCCATTGTGAAACAAAGAATATACAAGTAATGGAAAATAACTCCCAATGTCTCATGAATAGACAAATAGAGATTAGTATACAGTATATAAAAAAAGACAGTAAATTATTAAATCTGAAAAAGAAAAAAATTATGAAATATTGTAATAAATTTTTTTTTTCCTGTCCACTATGACTTAGGGTTATGGCATCACATTTCAAAGTGTCATTTTTCTCATTATTTTTAAATTATTGCAGTGGGCCAAATACAGTAGCTCTACCATAAAGACAAGCAATCTTCTGTTTACAGCCCTAAAAATCAAGCCTTACATTATTAACACAGACTAAAACTTGGGACGTAATAACATTTTTTACCTAATACTTACCTATGTACCTGATAAAATATACTGCCTGGCCCAAAAATAACTCATACACTCTAATGTTTTATTTGACCCTATGAATATTGTGTACAATGTGTTGCCCACTTTGTGTGAAACTGATTCTTCATGGCCCAAGAACCACTCTTTCACAATTTGTGTCCTAGAATATGGACATGTCTTAAGGAATGCTTAGATGGTATTCAGGTAGTCAGCTGACTTATTCATAACTTCTTCATAACATTGTCTCTATGGGCTTGTACAGTGGATAATATGCATGATGAATGCATCATTTTATGTGCTTTCCTTCTTACCCTGATGCACCCATCATGCTGGAATAGGGTCAATCTGGACTCATCATACCACATAACCTTGTTACATTTCTCGTAAGTCAATTGATTATACATACTATCTAGCAAATTGAAGCATTTGTGATTGGTCTCACTCACAAGTGGCTTTCTTATGACCACACAGTCTCAATCCTTGCCAGGCAATGCATAGCAAGATTGGAAGTTTTAGTCATGCAGAACATTTTATATGTGGTGTTGTAGTCATGGTGAGCAAATTTGTCTTTTAATTTTCAAGAAGATATTTTTTAACACATCTAAGGCAATCCATCAGTTTTACTGTTAATGTCCTTTTTATACTATTTCAGTCATCTACTGTAGATGTATTTCATATTTGAAGAAAGTGTGGCAAAGCATAAAGTCTCTCCTAAATCTATATTTCTTATGGCGCTTTTCCACTGCATAGTACGGCACAGCACGGTTCAGTACAGCTCACTTTGGAATGGCTCAGTTCGGCTCGGTTTGCGCTTCCACTGCAGTGTAGTAACGCTTTAGAGTGGGCGGGATTATTCACGTGTCTTTATAGTTGCGGCGCCTCTACTGCCATGACACCATCGTAAACGCGCCACAAACAAACACACAACAATGGAGCATATCGACGGCATGGTGTTCTTCATTCTCGGAATGTGGATGTTTTTAACAGCGAGACGAAGGAGTTTGTTTTAAAAGAGGCTGATGGCAGCCAAAGAAAATTTTTGGTTAATACAAAAAAGTGCGTCCAATCCTTCGCTGGCTGTTCTAAATATAGCGGTTCTGTTGTGTCTCGTGTCGTGTTCAGTGACGCAATGATGCCAATCAGTGACCAGCGGAGTTTACACGTCACGTTTTGGTAACGGTTCGGCTCGCTTGGAACCTCGGCTGAGGTTCTAAAAAAAGGACCAGGTACTGTTCCCAGTGGAAAACCCCCAAAAAGTGAGCTGAACTGAACCGTGTCATGCCGTACTATGCAGTGGAAAAGCGCCATTACATAGCAGCAGGGACTACAGAGTGATACTGGGAGGAAACACAATGACACTCAACACATTTTATGATCAAGGTTTCTTCATTGCCCTTTTCTTGAGGAATGTCATTGCTTTCATGGCTCTTGCTCTGACAGCCACACGGAAACACATCTCTGCTAAAAGAGTTGTCATCCAGTGAGCGATCGGTCCATCCGAATGACTGACAATGGCTTGTTTGGATCAAGCATCCCCCACAGCTAGACCTGATTTTCAATCACTTTTTCCCTGCACGTTACTATGCCAATGGCTGAGTCTCATCTTCAAAGCAGCTCGGCTAGAACAAGAAACATCCAAGGCCTCTTACATGACATGATGCATTTAAATGCAGATGGAGCTCATTTGGATTTAAAGCACCTTTGACTAGTACTGTATGATGAAAAGCCTTTAATGTAATGTTTGACTTTGTATTGGAGCACCAAAAGAAACCTTTCTAATTGGTAAGCCACTTTCCATGTACTGTATTAATTTCTAAATAGAATAAAATGAATTTATCACAAAAAAAACTGTATTATCACTTCATTGTGTCTTATCCTTGTGGTGCTAAACAATGCTTATTCACACCAAATGCCCAACCAGGTCCTTCTGGATTAAATTCCACTCCATCTCCCCAGCCAACCTCTCATACACCCATCCCTCATCTCAGAAGTCACTTACATCAACAACACCTCATTTATAATGCTTATTTCAATCATATTCATTCAGGAGCAAGTAAATGGATTGCTGAAAAACAGCATTGAGCATATTGCAGAACACTTTTCCTTCCATTTTCTGTCAAATTTGGATCAGTGTGCTTAGTTTAAACAAGTTTTGATGCAAATGAAACCTTTTTTGACCCCACATGAACAGCCACTTACAGTACAGTAGTTGAGAGACCAATGAGGCATAACTTTAAAACAATTTACATTAAAAACCACCTAGGATTTAGTTTCCCCTGGGCCGTATGCTGTGGTGTCTGACATTCAGACATTAGTGGTGGATCCCTTGCGTGCTGTAGATTGTGAGGTTGGGCCTCCATGGATGTGTCAGATCAACAATATTGAACTCTTTCCCAGTTAAGCCATTGCATGGCAGCTGTGATACACTGGGTGTTCTAATGCCTTTCTTTTGTTGCCAGTGTTGAGTTTCTTTTGTGCTGCATTGCTTTTGTGTGGGATCAGCACAGATGGGGATCGTGTTGGATATCCGTAGGATCAATGCCCATGATCATTGTCACCATTTTACTGGTATCTCATTGATAATCAATGTTAAATCAATTCACCAGGTTTTAGTCTTAATGTTATGGCTGATTGGTGAAGATGTATTATATTTGCCATCTTGCCTGCAGTCACCCATACTGCTTGATTCACTTAACAGTTATTTTACAGTTAAATAATTTTTACATAAAAAATATAATAAAGTATAGCAGTAAAGAGTAAAAAATATTTCTCTATAAAACAAAGATAATATTTCTTATAACAAAAAAATCACCCTATTTTTTCTTGTGTAATAAATAAATAAATAAATAAATAAAATCTTCAATTCATCTAAAGACTTAAAATGCTGCACTTGTTTATTTATTTATTTAAAAACCCAGCAGACTTCATTTCACATATACATTTGCACACCTTACTTTTTCTGTTACTTTCATTAAAACCAATTAGTGGTGAAATGTCATATTTCATATTAGCTATATAAATGCCTTCCAGACCTTTAACTTATGATAGGCATTATTTACCACATTGTCTTTCTTAGTGGTTTTGCATCTCCTCTTTAATCCCAGGCTTTTTGACAGCTATTTGATTGACCATTTGCAACAATTCACAATGCAATTTGCACTTCATGCAGAGTGCATTTAGGAGGTGTTTTTTTCCCCAGATGAGCTACAGCCTTTGTAATTTGAATGGTAATTACAGAAGGCTGCATCAAGTAGTGTCTGGCTCTCATGCTATATAAGGTCATTTAATATTCAGATTTCTTATGCTATGTTCAAGATATTACAAATAAGTTACAAATGAATGGAGTAAACACATCTTAGTAAGATGCATCTAAGCAACAACTGCAACACAAGTCTCTGATGGAAGGATGGGACACAATTCTTACAAAAGATATTCCCTTAATTGATTGCCTTTATTGCCTAATTTGGTCGTGGTGAGAAGTGCTACATAACATTTCAGGGGAATCTCTCATAGGTTTTCAATTGGGTTGAGATCCGGTGACTGTCAAGGACAAGATAAACAGATGTTTTGCTACTTAAAGGGTACTAAAACATTTATATAAGATTTTCATGTTTGCATCAAAATTCAACATAGTATTAAATAAAGCCTCAAAGATTCAAAGCCAGTGGTTAGCTCAAGGGTTTATAAAACAAGCTCTGCAACAGAATTTGGGGGTGGGGGGAGGAGTATTTCAAATATTGTTGGTCTCTAGTAGATAGTAGATAAGCTATGGACTCCCAATAATTCTTTTTATTTTTGTTTTATTTATTTTATTTAGCCTTTGCTGATTAAGAGATCATCTAAGGTAAACAGAATGGTGAGCATACAACAATACCTTTCTCAGTGTGAACCATAATGAAAAAAGTATTCATTTTAAATAAAGAGAAGAGCTGATTATTGAAAAGACACATTTAGAAATATTGACTAGTTTCAAATTCCTAGTTTAATGCAGTCGACATCACAAGCTTTTACATTGAATATGTACAGTGGTGTGAAAAACTATTTGCCCCCTTCCTGATTTCTTATTCTTTTGCATGTTTGTCACACTTAAATGTTTCTGCTCATCAAAAACCGTTAACTATTAGTCAAAGATAACATAATTGAACACAAAATGCAGTTTTTAAATGAAGGTTTACGTTATTAAGGGAGAAAAAAACTCCAAATCTACATGGCCCTGTGTGAAAAAGTGATTGCCCCCCTTGATAAAAAATAACTTAACTGTGGTTAATCACACCTGAGTTCAATTTCTGTAGTCACCCCCAGGCCTGATTACTGCCACACCTGTTTCAATCAAGAAATCACTTAAATAGGAGCTACCTGACACAGAGAAGTAGACCAAAAGCACCTCAAAAGCTAGACATCATGCCAAGAGCCAAAGAAATTCAGGAACAAATGAGAACAAAAGTAATTGAGATCTATCAGTCTGGTAAAGGTTATAAAGCCATTTCTAAAGCTTTGGGACTCCAGCGAACCACAGTGAGAGCCATTATCCACAAATGGCAAAAACATGGAACAGTGGTGAACCTTCCCAGGAGTGGCCGGCCGACCAAAATTACCCCAAGAGCGCAGAGACAACTCATCCGAGAGGCCACAAAAGACCCCAGGACAACATCTAAAGAACTGCAGGCCTCACTTGCCTCAATTAAGGTCAGCGTTCACGACTCCACCAATGAACTACACCACCGAAACGGCGCGAGCTGCTCTGCGTAGTCTGTGACGTCATCGCGCACAAAACGTCCCACTTCATTGGCTGGCGTTGTTCATTGGTGAGGCATCGACCAATAAAATGACTTAATTCCCACCCCAGCCCCGCCCCTGACTCTGCTCTCTCAAGTTTGCGTTTACAAATGCACAAGTGAGTTTTGCTACAGGAATATCGCAAAATGAGTAGCAAAAGTCAGAGCGCTGGGATTTGAGGTTGTACTGCCAGATCTGAGAGGTTGTGAGCGCCGACTTGTGGTTGTACAGCGAAACTGAATTAAAGCGCAAAGATAAATGTGTAGTACACAATTGTGCCTGTCATTTTGTTCATGTGAGTGACACTTTACACATTTGTCACTATTAATCTACAACTTCGAATTCAAAACACAAGTGTACACATCAGAGCTGTGAGTATAAATTTCAACTTACAAATACAACTATTAATTTTACAAGTTCTCACATTCAAATTTGCAAGCTCTCGGGTTTTGCTACTGTTTTACCTTCATATAACTGGAGTTTACATTTTCTCCTCACTCCTCACAGTTTCTTCTGGTCCCCCATTTTCCCCTCACACTGCAAAAACGTTGCATATCCAAATTCCAAATTGCCCCCATAGTGTGTGTGTGTGTGTGTGTGTGTGTGTGTGTGTGCGTGCTTAGAGGCAAAAGAAATGGGGGTCCTCAGTAACATATCTTACAGCACATACCCTTTCAGTAATCACCATTTGCATTTACAATTATAATCAAATAAAAATACAGGTCCTTCTCAAAAAATTTGCATATTGTGATAAAGTTCATTATTTTCTGTAATGTACTGATAAACATTAGACTTTCATATATTTTAGATTCATTACACACAAACTGAAGTAGTTCAAGCCTTTTATTGTTTTAATATTGATGATTGTGGCATACAGCTCATGAAAACCCAAAATCCCCATCTCAAAAAATTAGCATATCATGAAAAGGTTCTCTAAACAAGCTATTAATCTAATCATCTAAATCAACTAATTAACTCTAAAAACCTGCAAAAGATTCCTGAGGCTTTTAAAAACTCCCAGCCTGGTTCTTTACTCAAAACCACAATCATGGGTAAGACTGCCGACCTGACTGCTGTCCAGAAGGCCATCATTGACACCCTCAAGCAAGAGGGTAAGACACAGAAAGAAATTTCTGAACGAATAGGCTGTTCCCAGAGTGCTGTATCAAGGCACCTCAGGGGGAAGTCTGTGGGAAGGAAAAAGTGTGGCAGAAAACGCTGCACAACGAGAAGAGGTGACCGGGCCCTGAGGAAGATTGTGGAGAAGGACCGATTCCAGACCTTGGAGGACCTGCGGAAGCAGTGGACTGAGTCTGGAGTAGAAACATCCAGAGCCACCGTGTACAGGCGTGTGCAGGAAACGGGCTACAGATGGCAAATTTTGCATGTCATTCGGAAATCAAGGTGCCAGAGTCTGGAGGAAGACTGGGGAGAGGGAAATGCCAAAATGCTTGAAGTCCAGTGTCAAGTACCCACAGTCAGTGATGGTCTGGGGTGCCATGTCAGCTGCTGGTGTTGGTCCACTGTGTTTTATCAAGGGCAGGGTCAATGCAGCTAGCTATCAGGAGATTTTGGAGCACTTCATGCTTCCATCTACTGAAAAGCTTTATGGACATGAAGATTTAATTTTTCAGCATGACCTGGCACCTGCTCACAGTGCCAAAACCACTGGTAAATGGTTTACTGACCATGGTATTACTGTACTCAATTGGCCTGCCAACTCTCCTGACCTGAACCCCATAGACAATCTGTGGGATATTGTGAAGAGAAAGTTGAGAGACACAAGACACAAGAATCTGCAAAAGGATTCCCAACCAAGTATTGAGTGCAGAACTGAACATAATTATTTGAACGTTGACTTTTTTTGTACAAACCGGATTCCAAAAAAGTTGGGAAACTAAACCAATTGTGAATAAAAACTGAATGCAATGATGTGGAGATGGCAAATGTCAATATTTTATTCAGACTAGAACATAGATGACAGATTAAAAGTTTAATCCGAGAAAATGCATAATTTTAAAGGAAAAATATGTTGATTCCAAATTTCACAACAAATCCCAAAAAAGTTGGGACAGGTAGCAATAAGAGGCTGGAAAAAGTACATTTGAACATAACGAAGAGCTGGAAGACCAATTAACCGTAATTAGGTTAATTGGCAACATGATTGTGTATAAAAAGAGCTTCTCAGAGTGGCAGTGTCTCTCAGAAGCCAAGATGGGTAGAGGATCACCAATTCCCACAATGTTGTGCAGAAAGATAGTGGAGCAATATCAGAAAGGTGTTACCCAGCGAAAAATTGCAAAGACTTTGCAGTTATCATCAAATGTGCATAATATCATCCGAAGATTCAGAGAATCTGGAACAATCTCTGTGCGTAAGGGTCAAGGGCGTAAAACCATACTGGATGCCCGTGATCTCCGGGCCCTTAAACGACACTGCACTACAAACAGGAATGCTACTGTAAAGGAAATCATAGAATACTCAGGAATACTTCCAGAAACCATCGTCAGTGAACACAATCCACCGTGCCATCCGCCGTTGCCAGCTGAAACTCTACAGTGCAAAGAAGAAGCCATTTCTAAGAAAGATCCACAAGCACAGGCGTTTTTCATTGGGCCAGGGATCATTTAAAATGGAGTGTGGCAAAATGGAAGACTGTTCTGTGGTCAGACGAGTCACGATTCGAAGTTCTTGTTGGAAATGTGGGACGCCATGTCATCCGGACCAAAGAGGACAAGGACAACCCAAGTTGTTATCAATGCTCAGTTCAGAAGCCTGCATCTCTGATGGTATGGGGTTGCATGAGTGCGTGTGGCATGGGCAGCTTGCATGTCTGGAAACGCACCATCAATGCAGAAAAATATATTCAGGTTCTAGAACAACATCTAGTCATCTCTTTCAGGGAAGATCCTGCATTTTTCAACAAGATAATGCCAGACCACATTCTGCATCAATCACAACATCATGGCTGCGTAGGAGAAGGATCCGGGTACTGAAATGGCCAGTCTGCAGTCCAGATCTTTCCCCTATAGAGAACATTTGGCGCATCATAAAGAGGAAGGTGCGACAAAGAAGGCCCAAGACGATTGAACAGTTAGAGGCCTGTATTAGACAAGAATGGAAGAGCATTCCTATTTCTAAACTTGAGAAACTGGTCTCCTCGGTTCCCAGACGTCTGTTGAGTGTTGTAAGAAGAAGGGGAGATGCCACACAGTGGTGAAAATGGCCTTGTCCCAACTTTTTTGGGATTTGTTGACACCATGACATTTTGATTCACCATATTTTCCCCTTAAAATGATAAATTTTCTCAGTTTAAACTTTTGTTCCGTGATTTATGTTCTATTCTGAATAAAATATTGACATTTGCCATCTCCACATCATTGCATTCAGTTTTTATTCACAATTTGTTTAGTGTCCCAACTTTTTTGGAATCCAGTTTGTATTAAAAACACTTTTCTTTTATTGGTCGGATGAAATATGCAAATTTTTTGAGATTTTGGGATTTTGGGTTTTCATGAGCTGTATGCCACAATCATCAATATTAAAACAATAAAAGGCTTGAACTACTTCAGTTGTGTGTAATGAATCTAAACTATCTGAAAGTCTAATGTTTATCAGTACATTACAGAAAATAATGAACTTTATCACAATATGCTAATTTTTTGAGAAGGACCTGTATAACACATTTAAATAGCTATTTTTAATTGCTTTGCAATTCCTTCTAACCTTCATAAAAGATGAGACACATCTATAACACATCTATATAAACTCTATATACTGTAAGTGAAATATTCTTCTTATCTGATTGAGGCAGTCTAATACTGTATACAGGTATATATATATATATATATATATATATATATATATATATATATATATATATATATATATATATATATATGCTTGTTCTGATATACACGCACTATACACTTAGTAAATGCTCTCTGAATATTTTTAAATTTAACCAAGTAATAAGCTTACTATAACAAGAACTTAAATGCTTAGTCAAATAAGAAAGGGTAAAAAGTGTTTAATTTTATATAATGTCTATTGTATGTTAAACTGTTTCACGGCAGAATGCAATAAATACCATTTTTGGACATCTACTAATTTTGGTAAATTCCACAAGGTTGTTGAGAACTGAACATTTAAATTGAACATTGCTATATACATTTATTTCAGGAGGTTTGAACTTTTGTCTTTTGAGCAAAACACTAGAATTTAAGCAAAAGCTGTTGTTTTGAGTCAACTGGAGGAGGCTGATGCTGTAAACTAAAGTTTTTGTATTGCTCCTACTCAAAAAATCACAATTACGGAATGAGGTTCCTAGATGAGGGGAAAAACTGTTTTTGACCCTTTTATCACCCTGGTGAGACAGGAATATGCATAAAATAATTTCTACCAGTTTTTTTTTTTTTTTTTCATTTTTCCATGACTGCAGAAATGGAGAAAAAAATCTGTCAAATTGTTAATATACTCAGTCTAATAGGAGATACTTTACTTTATTTATGTTTTACAATTAATTCTAGCTGCGTGTATGTGTTTTTCACTTAAAGACTTAATGTGTTTATCCTATACGACTACCTTCCTCTAATAAAGATTTCAATAAAAAATATATATACTGTACCGTATGAGCAACCAACTAACTATGATAATAATTAAAACTTAAAGCTGTAATTCCTGATGTTTAAAAGCTTTTGAGTTTAACTGGACTGAATAATAACTAATTTACCTTAGCTAAGTGTTCGTAAATTTTCTACTGCACATAGAATGAATAGTAATATTTGTAAAAATCTCAAATGGCTTTCAGGTAAAAGGATAAAATATAATATTTGCCCACTTCTTCTTGAGAGCATTTTTGAGTGTGTAATTTAGATGTGCTGTGTGCCTCACATTTACATGGTTAAAACCAGCAAAAGAAGAAAATAAATAAATTTGGCAAGTTATAAGGGCCATTTCTGAAGTACTGGCACTAGATGAAGTAGCTAGTTTAATGATGTGTGATGCAGGAGCTAATTAATCAGATGAGGAGAAAAATCAACAGGCCCTAGGCTAACAAATGGAGAATATAGGCAACATGCCTAAGAACAACATCTTTGCACCGTTGTATTAAAGTGTAATAGTTACTTGGATAGATGTAGATCAGGGTATAATTTATGTATATCCTAACTAGTACATTTTGATAATTATTATTTATTTAAGTGTACAGCAGCCTAAGTGGCATCTTGTAATATGAATGTGGTAATCCACATTATACAGATAATAATAAGATGAATTAAGAGGATATAATCTGAAATAATTACGTATAGTATACTGTAGCCTTTGGATAAATGACTTAAAATAAGAGAGAAGTAAAAGTAGCAGGACATTCCCCAGTGAATATGAGTAATGTGTGTGACAAGCCTAGTTCCATTACATTGCAAGACTTGAAATAATAGACACTAGCAAAGATTACTTTCGCTACCATCAATCTGCTGACTTCACTTTTGCTTATCATTTAGTTTATCTGACAAAGAGCTCCAGGAATCATAAATCAAGGATTACAGTTTCTCCCGATGTGGCGAAAGTTTTTACATGAACCTGAACTCCTCTTCAAGGACTACACTGTACAGTATATTCCAGGGTTTGGCTGAACCATTTTATTGTGCTCTCACTGGCATTTACAGTAACCTGTGCAAGCACTGAAGTCACATTAGGGTGAGTCAGACTATTTGTGACTCAGTCTGTGCAAACCCAGCTGAAGTCATTTTCATCATTCTACATGGGATTTTATGCAGAAAACCGAAAAAATAGACTTCAGCTTGGTTTTCACAGACTGGGTCACATTATGTGTCCTGGAAAGTACAGGATGCACAAGGCCGAGCTTTCCCCTACCTTACAGAACTTTTTGAGGCAAAGCATTTCTCCATGTTAGTCTGTGCCTCGTTCTCCTTCTCCACTTAACTGATAATGTTGTGCAGTTAGGGTTGACAGCAATGCAGAAGTGTGTTCCTGTTCATCAGTGGTGGATGAAGTACATACATCCTGCACTTGAGTAACAGCATTCCTGCCTTTTAATTTTCCACTTGAGCAAAAGTAATGAAATAAATATAAAAAAAAACTCCTAGCCTTCAAATGTACTTAAGTACCAAAAGTAAAAGTATTGTCAGTTATCACATTTCTAATGTTGTTATTTTCATTATTACGTGCTTGCATAATCTACTCATTGAAAAGGCACTAATGTCACTCCGATAACATGCTGGATAGTATCAAATGCAGCGTTTGATACAATCCATCACATTTTATTTTAATAAACAAAGTGTAGTACCATTGGCCTCAAAGGTGCCTATTCCCTACAGAGTTGCCTGGATGGATGGACGGACGGACGGACGGACGGACGGATATTTAATTTTACAAGAGGTTAAGATCATAGTCAGTGGAAGCTGGATTTGTGAAAAAATATTCTCAATTGGTTAAAGTAGAAATGTTTTAGCATCCTCAGCAGCATGCAAAATTAGTCCACATATATTTTATTTACAGAAGTCTAAGTCTTAACATTAAATGTTTACCATGTCATCATGTGCGAGCGTTCAACTGATAGGCTTTGAACACTACAACTTAAGGTGAAACATCTATAGCTAGCTAATAGAAATAGATTAAGCTTCCAGTGATTACTACAGTAGCTTCAGCTTCTTTTGTGGTTGTGGGGTAGTAACAATTTGCTACTCAAAAGTTTATTTATCTGGCTACCAATTATCTGGCTAAAAGGAACATGACATAATCATGGTAAGGACAAAATAATTTTTAAATACATACACAACAAAAGATTTCACTGCTGCAACCTAACATTACATTACCCATTAAACAAAATAACCACTAGTACAAAAGCTGTCTTATGTCTAAGACATTTGTTTTGATTTAACAGAGAATTATGGAGGCAGGCAGTGAAAGCATTATTTGAATATGAATGAATCTGTTCCCTAGTTGAAAAAACAGTCTTTCAAATGATGCCATGGGTACTGAAGTGGCGAGTTAGGGTATTTTTTGTCTGACATTTTTCTAGGTGCTCAGTATTAGAGGCTGTTGCACTAATCCTGTAATGTTCTGTGTTCATTCTATGTAGATTGAATGAATAAGTGCAACCAACAGGTCAAAGCAAATCAGTAAAAAAAATAATAAAGTGCACACACTGTACCCTGACTGGTATCTTTTTTCCACTTATAAGTAAGAAGGAGCATGAGATGTCACTTAACGTAGTGGGGTAAAAAGTGCAATATTTTACTTCCTAATGTAGTGGAGTAAAAGTAAAAAAAAAAAACCCAAAATGAAAATACGCAAGTAAATACAGGTAGGAAAAAATGTACTTAAGTACAGTATTTAATCACAATTATTTCATTACTGTCCACCACTGCACTTCCTCGTTTTGGAACTCCTGCTATCATCACAAGGCTTATAAGCTCTTTGAGCTGTCCAGAAAACTACAAATACCTACTAATCTTCAGTACTACAGAGTCCTACTCATTTTTACACAATTAAGTTACTGTTCCATCATTATTTTTTGACAGAAGCCAACCAACCTAATTAGTCCTTCACATAAGGATACTGTATATGGCATCCACGCCACTAAGCATAATCTTATGTTCGATTCCACATTCAATATAGAAAGTGTAAATAAAAAAATTAAATATATGCATTAATAACTAAAGTGATATTGAACTGCTTGCAGTATCTTAAAAAAATGGGACAAGGAGAAAAAAAATTTTTCCTTTTCTTATTTTTTTATGCTCTCTCTGCTAGACTATATCTCCAGTGGCTTATTAAAGAGTTTATTGAGCACTATTAAAAAGTTTATTACGCCTCATGGTGCAGCTACCTATTGTAATCATGAGGAACTCCTAAGGCCCTGCCTGATTCTTCCAAACTGGATGAAATTTCATCAGGCAATACATGTCGATCCCAAACTTCTGCATCAATAGTCACTGGTTCATGCAGAGACCAAACTGCCCAGGAGTGTTGCATCAGAGATTTGTTATTCTTTTTTTTTTAGCCATTAGTTGCTATGGAGAAGAGACATGTTAATGGTCAAATGCCAGTAGCGCTTCAATTATTTTTCACTGTATTGGGCTGAAAGCAAAAACGTATCACAGGGTGCTGTTGAACATTATAGTTTAGGTGCCCTGTTTTTTTGTTTTCTTTAGATAATATGTTGGTCAGCATATCCTATAATACCCACTTATACTCTTCGTACATAGCCACTTTGGAGCAGGACTGCCTTAAAATACACTCACTCACTCGTTGTCGTCGATACCTATTACCGGTCATGAGGAGACTGGAGCCTATCCCAGGAGACTTAAGACAAAAGGCAATGTACACCCTGGCTGCCATCCTTAAAATAAATATGTAAGTAAATTACAAAGTAAATAATAATAATAATAATAATAATAGGCGGCGCGGTGGTGTAGTGGTTAGCACTGTCGCCTTGCACCTCCAGGGTCCGGGTTCGATTCCCGTCTCTGTGTGCATGGAGTTTGCATGTTCTCCCCGTGCTTGGTGGGTTTCCTCCGGGTACTCCGGTTTCCTCCCACAGTCCAAAGACATGTAGGTTAGGCTAATTGGTGTTCCTAAATTGCCCGTAGTGTGTGATTGGGTGTGTGAGTGTGTGTATGTGTGTGTGCCCTGCGATGGATTGGCACCCTGTCCAGGGTGTACCCCGCCTAGTGCCCGAAGTCTCCTGGGATAGGCTCCAGGTCCCCGTGACCCTGAACACAGGATTAAGCGGTATAGAAGATGAATAATAATAATAATAATAATAAATATGTATCAGTATTCTTTATTCTTAATATTCGCAATGTAATTAAAAGTAGTCTTTTAGTATCTTATTGTTTATGCACCTTTTTAATATGGATAACAAGGCCAATGCCAATGCTCAAACCCCAGCCATTGGATGCAGCACCAGTCTTAAGCCTGGAAAAAATGGGATGGTTGCGTCAGGAAGGGCATCCTGCATAAAACCTTTGCCAGATGGGCCACTGTGGCAACTCTTTGACGAGAGCAGCCGGAAGACTAAGAAAAACACCTACAGTACATACACTACCACCCAGAAGTTTGGGATCACTTGCAAATTTCTTCATTTATTTTCCACATTCGACAACAATATTGGGATTTACAGGGAAAACTATGAAAGGACACATATGAAATTATATAATTATGTAACAACAATAACAGTCTAGGGTTATTTTAAGCAATGGAGGTCAGCCTTTCTGGAATAGTTCTTGCAAGCAAGGTATTTGCAAAACCCACCAAGCACCCTGATGAAACTGTCTCTCATGAAGACCTTCCCAGGAAAGCAAGACTTACCTCTGCTGCAGAGACCTTCATGGCGTTACCAGCCTCAGAAATCACCGATTAACAGCACCTCGGATTAGAGCCATTATGAAAGCATTACAGGTCATAAGTAGCAGATACATTTCAATATCAACTGTTCAAAGGAGATTACTGCATATTTTGGACGTCTTCAGCATTGCTTTCCAATGTAGAAAGAAATAAAAATCAGGAAAGACCATGGAGTTGAAAAGGGATTGTTGTCAGATTACACTGATAGTCAATCTAAGAATTTAATGCAATATGTGATTTTGGTAAGGAAAATATGCATTGGCCAAAAAGTTGATCTATCCTGACCTCTAGTGTATATTATGTGTGCTACAGCAGGAATATTTATGAGTCATGGACCTTAGGGTGAGCACAATTTCAGGTAGGATAGGATTTCTGCAAAATATTTGTAGGACAGGTTACCTGTCCATGTCACCTGGACATTACATTATAATTTTTTCAAAGGTTTATGTTAATCTTGCGGCACGTGGTGTAGTGGTTAGCACTGTCGCCTTGCACCTCCAGGGTCCAGGTTCGATTCCCGGCCAGGCTCGATTTCCATCTCCGTGTGCATGGAGTTTGCATGTTCTCCCCGTGCTTGGTGGGTTTCCTCTGGGTACTCCGGTTTCCTCCCACAGTTCAAAGACATGCAGATTAGGCTAATTGGCGTTCCCAAAATTGACCATAGTGTGTGAATGAGTGTGTGTGTGTGTGTGTGTGTGTGTGTGTGTGTGTGTGTGTGTGTGTGTGTGTGTGTGTGTGTGTGTGTGTGTGTGTGTGTGAGTGTGTGTGAGTGTGTGTGCTCTGCGATGGATTGGCACGCTGTCCAGGGTGTACCCTGCCTCGTGCCCTGAGTCTCCTGGGATAGGCTCCAGGTCCCCGCGACCCTAAATACAGGATAAAGCGGTATAGAAGATGAATGAATGAACGAATGAATGTTAACCATGAATACCAGTCAAGGGTGGACAGGCAGCACATTCAGTTGCTAACCCAAGTAAAAGCTTCTGTACTGCCTGGTTTGGTTGCCAAGAAACCCAATTTACTAGGCTACAAATGGATGAAAACACAAGGTAATAGCAAGTCGGTTAACACAGATTAATAACCATATAAATTATATGACTTCTGGAAAAAAGACAACTCTGTGTAGCAATGTTATGATCTCTGCTTCTACAGTTTTGACGTCTTGTTTGTCCAGCATATCTGCTATCAGATTCTGTTCTGTACATTATACACACTACCGTTCAAAAGTTTGGGGTCACTTTCTAACTCCATGATGGTTCCTGATTTTTATTTCTTTCTACATTGTAAAGGAATGCTGAAGGCGTCCAAAAATGCATTAATCTCCTTTGAACAGTTGATATTGAGATGTTTCTGCTACTTCTGCTCTGTAAAGACTTCATAACGCCTCTAATCTGAGGTGCTGTTAATTGGTCATTTTTCAGGCTGATAACTCTAAATGAACTTCTCGTCTGCAGCACAGGTAGGTTTTGGTCTCGTCCTCCTGGGACGGCCTTCATGAGAGCCAGTTTCATTATGGTGCTTGACGGATTTTGCAAATGCACTTGACAATACTGTTCTTGCAAGAACTATTACAGAAAGGCTGACCTCTGTGTCTTAAAATAACAACTAACTGTTGTTTTTCTTCTTGTTATGTAATTACCTAATTCCATATGTCTTGTGGAAATCCCCAGTATTGTTGTAGAATGTAGAAAATAAATCACTAAACAAAACAAAGAAATTTGCAAGTGATCTAAAACTTTTGAACGGTAGTGTATATAATGTATAACAATACATTTAGTATTCAAATATTTATACATATACAAGTTTTTATTTTCCAGAAGTGTGTATACATTCTTCTTCGGCTGACTGATATTGGATATTTACTGGATATTTCAGAGAAATTGGATATTTCAGCCAAAAATCATATAATTTGTGTATTAAAATCTCTCCTGGTGAAAGTATTGGAATGGCTTTTTCCCCCATACACTGAAAAAAAAGGTCATAGCAAGGTAAATTAAAGTAAATTAAAGAAAGTAATATTTAATATTTAGTTATCTCTTGCATGCATTACCTGCATCAAGCCTGTGACCAACTGACTAGGTTGTGTCTGCAGCAATTTCAGTTGATGTTTGTTTTTAGGGGTGTCGTTGCTTTAGGAGGCACATGAAATGCAGGATGCAGGTTAGCCTAATTGGCACTCCTAAATAGTGTGTGATTGGGTGTGTGAGTGTGTGTATGTGTGTGTGCCCTGCGATGGATTGGCACCCTGTCCAGGGTGTACCCCACCTAGTGCCCGAAGTCTCCTGGGATAGGCTCCAGGTTCCGCGCGACCCTAGAAAATGAATGAATGAATGAATGAATGAATGAATGAAATGCAGGTTAAATGAGGTTAATGTCTGGTGATTAACTTGGTCCATCTAAACCTTTTACTTTTCTCATGATGAAAACCTTTGTTGTGTAAGTTGTGACGGTTTTGGGGAAGTGTCTTGCTCCTAGATTTGTAACTTCTGATTTCATTCTAAGTTTCATCAGTAAAAATTGAGACTGTTCGAAACCAGCCATGCAAGCCCAAGCCATGACACCACCTCTATTGACCAATGAGCAGTTGGACCTGTGGATTGTGATTCCTCCCCTCTTCCAATCTGTTGTGTGCTTTTTATCTGCACAGTTCTCAAGTTTCTGTGATCAACTTTTGTGTTTTTTCTTAGCCAACCTGTTCCCATGTCTGCTTGTTAGTGTACACAAGTGGTTTCTTTCCTTTTTTAACCATTCCATCCTTGCTGTATTGGCTACACCCAATGCCTTAAATTTCCTTCAGGGAAAGTCTGGTTTTGGACTGCTGGAGCAGAGAATTCAAGAGCAGTACATTTCATGTAATATTCTGGCATCTAGTTTTTTTCTGGTATTCACATAACATTACACAACAACATCCACTGTTAAAAATAACCAGACATGAAAAGGCACAAAATGAGCCTAAAACGTCTTATGAAAAAGCCTTATTATGAAATCATTAAATGTTTTTCCCCTTATAACATTATAATGAATATTTCTGATCTGCTCATATAAAAATATGTTTAACTGTATTTCTGCAAACTGGCCAATGCCTTGGGCCATGATGTATTGGCACATGATTGACCAAATATTCAGCTATACTGTATGTTTGTGTATTCAAAACATGTAGATTAAGTTTTGGTTGTGATTGTTTGTTTATTTATCCCTATTATGTTTATAATACGAGATAACGAGACCGTTGGACTCGTACAAACAAATAAATAATCTGTATTGATTATATATTTTGGTTTGATCCCTCTTTTTATGTTGCGACCTCAAACGAGCAGGTTGTAACATAAAATTGGGCGCTCGTTCGGATGCTACATGTGTAAGTAAATCTTCTTTGTCTTTCGGCTGTTCCCTTTCAGGGGTCGCCACAGCGAATCATCTGCCTCCATCTAACCCTATCCTCTGCATCCTCTTCTCTCACACCAACTAACTTCATGTCCTCTCTCACTGCATCCATAAATCTCCTCTTTGGTCTTCCTCTAGACCTCCTGCCTGGCAGTTCCAAGCTCAGCATCCTTCTACCAATATATTCACAATCTCTCCTCTGAACCTGTCCAAACCACCTCAATCTGGCCTCTCTGACTTTATCTCCAAAACATCTCACATGGGTTGTCCCTCTGATGAACTGATTCTTGATCCTATCCATCCTTGTCACTCCCAAAGAGAACCTCAACATCTTCAGCTCTGCTACCTCTATCTCTGCCTCCTTTCTTTTCTTCAGGGCCACTGTCTCTAAGCCGTAGAGCATTGCTGGTCTCACCACTGTCCTGTACACCTTTCCTTTCATTCTCGCTGATACTCTTTTATCGCACAACACACCTGACACTTTTCTCCACCCATTCCAACCTGCCTGTACTCGTCTCTTCACCTCCTTTGAACACTCTCCGTTGCTCTCGACAGTTGACCCTAAGTACTTAAAATCCTGCACCTTCTTTACCTCTGCTCCCTGTAGCCTCACTGTTCCTCTTGGGTCCCTCTCATTAACACACATGTATTCCGTCTTGCTGCGGCTAACCTTCATTCCTCTGCTTTCCAGAGCGTACCTCCACCTCTCCAAATTTTCTTCCACCTGTTCCCTGCTCTCGCTACAAAGCACAATGTCATCTGCAAACATCATAGACCATGGAGACTCCTGTCTAACTTCATCTGTCATCCTGTCCATCACTAGAGCAAACAAAAAGGGGCTTAGAGCCGATCCTTGATGCAGACCCACCTCCACCTTGAACTCTTCTGTCACACCTACAGCACATCTCACCACTGTCTTACAACTCTCATACATGTCCTGCACCACTCTAACATACTTCTCTGCCACTCCAGACTTCCTCATACAACACCACAGCTCCTCTCTCGGCACCCTGTCGTACGCTTTCTCTAAATCTACAAAGACACAATGCAACTCTTTATTACCTTCTCTGTACTTCTCCATCAGCATCCTCAAAGCAAATACTGCATCTGATGTACTCTTTCTAGGCATGAAACCATATTGCTGCTCACAAATTCTCACCTCTGCCCTTAACCTAGCTTCCACTACTCTTTCCCACAGCTTCATTGTATGGCTCATTAGCTTTATGCCTCTGTAATTGCCACAGCTCTGCACATCTCCCTTGTTCTTAAAAATCGGCACCAATACACTTCTCCTCCATTCCTCTGGAATCCTCTCACTCTCCAAGATCTCGTTAAACAAACTAGTCAGAAACTCTACTGCCACCTCTCCTAAGCACTTCCACACCTCCACAGGTATGTCATCAGGACCAACAGCCTTTCCACTCTTCATCCTCTTCAACGCCCTTCTCACCTCACTTTTACTAATATTTGCTACTTCCTGCTCCACAACAGTCACCTCTTCTACTCTTTGTTCTCTTTCGTTTTCCTCATTCATCAACTCCTCAAAGTACTCCTTCCATCTTCCCATCACCCTCCTGGCATCTGTCAGTACATTTCCATCTCTATCTTTAATCACTCTAACCTGCTGCACATCCTTCCCATCTCTATCTTTCTGCCTCGCCAACCTGTACAGATCCACCTCTCCCTCCTTACTGTCCAGCCTAGCATACAAGTCCTCATATGCTCTTTGTTTGGCCTTTGCCACTTCTACCTTCACCTTACGGTGCATCTCCCTGTACTCCTGTCTACTCTCTTCAGTCCTCTCAGAGTCCCACTTCTTCCTAGCTAGCCTCTTTCCCTGTATACACTCCTGGACTTCCTCATTCCACCACCAAGTCTCCTTGTCTCCTTTTCCCTTACCAGATGATACACCAAGTACCCTCCTACAGATGTCGCCATTAAAAACCTGCGTTTCGAGAAAAGGGATCCCGTGACTTGCCGCGGCTTTGCGCGGCTGCGTGCGGGAAGCTGTGAACATGCCCTTCATTACCTGTAGGGGGCAGTCGTGTTTCAGTCTGAAGTATTGTGTGTCTACTGAAGCCGAAAATGTGTGCAAATTAAACTGCGCATGCGTGTTTGGAGTCGCTGTGCCGGCGCTGTGGATCAGTCGGTTGTGGATCATCACGGAGGTACAACACGGTGTGGCTGCTGCTGGAGTTTGTCGTGTTCGAGGTAAGTTTAGCTTTCTTTTTTGGATGTGATTCTCGCTTTCATGACTCCCAATTAATGTTCATCTTAATCTCAGGACGTACAATTAGCAATTTCAGTTTTTAATAGTGTGGAGATTCACAAAACACCGTTTTCGTGTAAAAACTTGAACCTACGGAGCCCCCATGGGTCCTGTGGTAAATAAATAAATAAATAAATATAATAATAACGAACCGAGCGCGCGGATTAATACACCGAGATGTGTGTTTCTTACCCCCAACCCGAGTGAAAACGGCGTCTTCAGACAAAGCCTCGCCAGTTAGATGCCATTTCTGAACAAACTGAGTCGTGTGTGTTAAAGCATTAAATGGTAAAAGAGCACTAGCAATAAACGTTTTTTTTTCTGAAGCCGAACTTTATTAAAGAGTTACGAGTAAAGAACCTGTACATATGTTCATACAGTATTGACAGCAGCTCTAATTTACTGCGGTTAAGCCAGCCGCGGTTCAGAAAAACACGGTCAAGCCAGCCGCGATTGATTTTAGTGCGCGCGCATATTACAGTGATTACGGTAGTTTCATGAACAACACAGAGAGAATGCCCCATATCTGAAAAATGCTGCAGTAAAATAGTTTCATATGTGGTGTGTATATAGTATGGGACGTCCTGAATAAGAACTGATCATTGTTGTTTTCTACTTATTAGAAATGGGGTCTTTATACCCCTTTAAAATGTAATAATGCCCCATATCTCAAAAATGCTGCAGTAAAATAGTTTCATATGTGGTGTGTATATAGTATGGGACGTCCTGAATAAGAACTGATCATTGTTTTTTTCTACTTTTTTTTTTTATCATATAATGTGTGTACATTATATGGGATAAAAACTGACCATGGCGTTTTATACTTACTAGAATTTATTTTTTCATAGGTCTCTGAAGTGAAATAAAGGCATTTTATTTAACTTTTTTTCCCCATTGTGAACATTTGTTTATTTGACCTCTCTTCCAAAGCAGACGTTAATCCTCATTATAGAAAACATTCATTGAAGAATAACTGCTACTTTTGAAGAGAAACAAAATGAAAATCAATTCTGGTATTTAGAAAGACTAAATACATTATTTTGTCTGTTTTCTACGAATTCTGCTGTAACTTATCTACATAAAACAATTATTTGAATGGTGTATATTTAAGAAAAATATTGTAACAGACAACCGTCAAAGTCACCAATAAATAACACGGATATTAAAGCAGAAATGCAAATAAATAAGCAAGTAAAAATTGACGAGCATGTTGTATTATCTCTCAGTCCTGGGCGTCTAAATGAAAAGCGCTCTGAAAGCGCGTTGTCTCTGTGTCGGTCCTGAAACTACCGTAATCACTGTAATATGTGCGCACACTAAAATCAATCGCAGCTGGCTTGACCGTGTTCTTCTGAACCGCGGCTGGCTTTACCGCAGTTCTAATTTGTCTAAATCGCATTGCAGACAATAAAAATAAGTCGAGTCATCCTGTGACCCTACATGCTTAATCTTTGCACACATGATTCTTCCTTCTCACTTTTTCCTTAATCCCTCACTGTTCTATCTTGTATTTTCTAACGGTGTCAGAAACTTTGTGTTAGTAGCACTGCTTGACGCCTTCCTCTTTTGTAATTTGCTTTGGATAAAGGCAAACTTACAAAAGATGAAGAAATGCCTGAATGTAGTTGTACGAATAAAAGATTATGTAATGATACAATGTAAATATTTTCACAGAAACAAAGTGTAAAGATGAGACGTGAATCTGAAGAGGATCTCTTTGATGATTGCCTGGTAAAGCATTGTTTTCTTATTAATTATAAAATTTATTAATACCTTGAATATAGTGTTTGTTGTATTGGACAGAAGCATACTGTATAAATGCAAATGAATATATAAATGAGTAATTATTGAACGAATTTTCATGTTTGGACTAACCCTTTAAATACAAACTCAGCATTCATCATAGGATTTCCTGACACTGTATGTAAAGCCATCTCATGCCATGTTTTACTGATGCAAGATAAAGCAATTTAACCCAAGTTTAACAATATGAAGTGATGGTCATTTTTTTATTATCATTTATTTTTATTATTATTTTTTTCTCAATGAAGTCAGCACAGGTTTAAGCAATTCAGATTTTTTTGCTTCTCAAAATAAATGATTTATTTTCTTGTAAATTTTATGCAGGGGGACAGACGAAGTGACACCTTCTTAAAATCCTTGTCGTCCGTTGAAGGGGAAGAACCGGTTGGTGTATCCATAATCCTTGAAGGAGAGGCTATTTTCAGAAAGTTCTTCTAGAACTTGATGGGATTAAGCTATCACCAAAAGTGCAAGCTTTAAAGATGAAGTTATCATCTTAAAACATTTGATTTGGCTTGACTACAAGTGTTTACATGTTGTGTTTACATGTTCAGCTTAAAATGTTTTCATGCATTAAGGTTTCAATGGCATACTTTTAAGTGCACTAGTCCAGAGTGCTGATTTGAAAGTTGCAACTTCACTGCTTCAGAGGGCTATTACGTTTTAACGTTTATTCTACAGTTTGTTTAAAGTATTTTCTGCTGCATTTTATTTCTAAATGAATGCTGTATTTTATTTATTATTTTACACAATTTTGTTTAAAACAAGTATTTCAGGCCCTGGTGCCGTGCAGTTTTTTTCTATGGATGCAAAATTTAGCTGAATGCACTTTTATTAAAAAGACAACTTGGATCTAGACTGTGAATGTCACAAATATTTGGTAATGTTGGTGAATAAACTGTTTAATTATATTTTAGTTGTGTGATTTATGAAAGATATAGATGAAATAATTACTTAAGTTTCTTTCCAAAACATAAATTAGCAATGTTTACATTATTATAGGGAGTAATAGGTAGCAAACCTACGCCCTTGTGTGTGTGTGTGTGTGTGTATGTATATATATGGAAATATAATTAATATTTTCGTGTTTAATTACAAAAAAAAACATTTTAATGGTTAGTGATTGTTGCAGACATTTACACTATTTTTGAGAACTATTAAGTTCTCCTTCAACGTGTCATAGCCGATAACTGCCCCTTTGAAGCCTTTGAATGGTGTTAAAAATACTTGCAAAACAAGTATTGCAGCCATACATTGGAGGGAACTTCTGAGGTGGTCAGTGATTGATGGCACGGTCGGTCGGAGGGGGTTGTGATCACACCTATAGATCTTTTGTTCTAGGCTATCGGTCAAATATCTCTCCACTTGGAAGCAAAAACATGCAAGGGATTTCAGCATCTCGACGCACATACTAAGCTGTTTATAAAGTAGACACTGTTTGTTTTTTCATTTTGTAATCTTTCCCGTGTTTACCGTGTACTGTACAATGTATATTCATTTTTTAATGAATTACTGTAAATAAACTACACATTCCGCTGATTTACCAGAAATGACTTTTCTGTTTTTTTTGTGTGTGCTAAACTAAACTTCAGGGTCAAAGTAATAGCGATTTTATTTGAAAAGTATTATATATTTACAATGCTGATAAGTTCAAGCTTAGATTCATATATAAACTGCTTCAAAGTTTTTCCGTGACCGCTGAAATCCGACAGACGCAGGGCTCAAGGGAGGTGTGTCTGTGTGTGTGTGTGTGCGCGCGCGTGTGTATGTGTGTGTGTGCGGGTTAGTGTGCCTGTCCTATTTCAGCGGATTTTTCCGCTACCGCAGATCAGTTTATCAACTTGTAATATATACATTTTAGGAATATATTAACATGTGCAGACATTTAAGGTTGCGCTGCCCTCTCTTGCCCCTGCGTAGAGCCTACACACACACACACACACACATCTATCTATCTATCTATCTATCTATTATATAAATACACATTTGGAATCTGCATCTACATTTTCTGTTACAAGTATAGAATTAGGTTCAGCTGAGACTCATGATCAATGGTGTTAGGGTACTTATGTAGTGATAATTAGTTTCAGCCAGATCATTAAACTAACAATGAACTATGACACTCTTGAGAGGGGATATGAAGGTGTTATTCATTTATTTATTCTCTACAAGGGTGCGAACTACAATACAGACCAAACTATAACTCTCTCTTACTACTATAAAAATTCTAGACATAAACAAACAAAATACAGCTTTTTTTCCTCAGAGGTAAACGGAAAAGTGAAGTTGTTCAGCTGTTCACTGTCACTGCAGCTTCTTCAAAGTCTTCCCACTCCGTGACCACTGAAATCCGACACGACACCACGTTAGGCTGCGTCTTGACTCATTTGTATACCGACGGTGATTGGATGTTTCCCGAGGGCTCAGGGGAGTGTGTGTGTCTGTGTGTGTGTGTGTGTGTGTGTCTGTGTGTGTGTGTCTACAGTATGTGTACAAAATACAGCTTTTTTTTCAGAGTTAAACGGAAAAGTGAAGATGTTCAGTGTCACTATGCAGATGTTACACTCAGTGGAGTTACCGAAATCATTGGTTTAGTCCTCATTGAGCTTTTGTTCCTCTTATGTGAGCATAAACAGTGAAACATTCCACAGGTTTATAATACACCGCGGCCAAGTGAACCACGTTCCCGTCGAACGAAACGAGGCATAATCGTGGTGTTTGCTTCGGTTATGACACACCATAGTTTATTACCTGCTGTGGTAGATCTGAATATTTATTCAAACACAATAATAAAGCTTTATATCCTCAGGAGGGCTCAGTACATTGTTTTAGCGATAGTTTCACGGAAGCGAGTTCAGAACTAATCTAACCAAACCAAAAAAAAAAATAGCTGAATAGTTTTGTTCTTCAGAAAAGATATCTGAAGTCACAGAGAGATCCTGCTCTGTAGAAGCTGCCTCAGTCCATTTGTGCAATTACTCCATCCCGCCCTTATCAATGATAGTATAGTAATGATGTCGCTGTTGATTATCTGTTCTTGTGCTTTTGAAAAATAAATATTTTTTTCTAAGAACATGTAATAGGATGGTGTTTATTGCATATATGTATGTTTTTTTGTAATAGGCAAGTATATCAAAATAATTTAACTGTTTAATAGACATGGGTGTTTTTTTTACAGATTCACTGTAAAACATGAAAATAATAATAACCTATTTGTGAGGTAGAATTAACCCAACATTCCAGTTAAAATGAACCAACAAACCCCAAACATATGGGTAGAACATTTGAACCATTTATGTGGTAGAATTAACCCAGCATTATAGTTAAATATCACCTAGCATTTGGATTGAATATTTAACCCATCTTTCTGGGTTAAAAACAACCCAGATTGTTTTTAACCCAGCATTTTTTAGGGTATATATATATATATATATATATATATATATATATATATATATATATATATATTATATATATATATATATATATATATATATATACAGTGGTGTGAAAAACTATTTGCCCCCTTCCTGATTTCTTATTCTTTTGCATGTTTGTCACACTTAAATGTTTCTGCTCATCAAAAACCGTTAACTATTAGTCAAAGATAACATAATTGAACACAAAATGCAGTTTTTAAATGAAGGTTTACGTTATTAAGGGAGAAAAAAAACTCCAAATCTACATGGCCCTGTGTGAAAAAGTGATTGCCCCCCTTGTTAAAAAATAACTTAACTGTGGTTTATCACACCTGAGTTCAATTTCTGTAGTCACCCCCAGGCCTGATTACTGCCACACCTGTTTCAATCAAGAAATCACTTAAATAGGAGCTACCTGACACAGAGAAGTAGACCAAAAGCACCTCAAAAGCTAGACATCATGCCAAGATCCAAAGAAATTCAGGAACAAATGAGAACAAAATTAATTGAGATCTATCAGTCTGGTAAAGGTTATAAAGACATTTCTAAAGCTTTGGGACTCCAGCGAACCACAGTGAGAGCCATTATCCACAAATGGCAAAAACATGGAACAGTGGTGAACCTTCCCAGGAGTGGCCGGTCGACCAAAATTACCCCAAGAGCGCAGAGACAACTCATCCGAGAGGCCACAAAAGACCCCAGGACAACATCTAAAGAACTGCAGGCCTCACTTGCCTCAATTAAGGTCAGTGTTCACGACTCCACCATAAGAAAGAGACTGGGCAAAAACGGCCTGCATCGCAGATTTCCAAGGCGCAAACAACTTTTAAGCAAAAAGAACATTAAGGCTCGTCTCAATTTTGCTAAAAAACATCTCAATGATTGCCAAGACTTTTGGGAAAATACCTTGTGGACCGACGAGACAAAAGTTGTCCCGTTACATCTGGCATAAAAGTAACACAGCATTTCAGAAAAAGAACATCATACCAACAGTAAAATATGGTGGTGGTAGTGTGATGGTCTGAGGTTGTTTTGCTGCTTCAGGACCTGGAAGGCTTACTGTGATAGATGGAACCATGAATTCTACTGTCTACCAAAAAATCCTGAAGGAGAATGTCCGGCCATCTGTTCGTCAACTCAAGCTGAAGCGATCTTGGGTGCTGCAGCAGGACAATGACCCAAAACACACCAGCAAATCCACCTCTGAATGGCTGAAGAAAAACAAAATGAAGACTTTGGAGTGGCCTAGTCAAAGTCCCGACCTGAATCCTATTGAGATGTTGTGGCATGACCTTAAAAAGGCGGTTCATGCTAGAAAACCCTCAAATAAAGCTGAATTACAACAATTCTGCAAAGATGAGTGGGCCAAAATTCCTCCAGAGCGCTGTAAAAGACTCGTTGCAAGTTATCGCAAACGCTTGATTGCAGTTATTGCTGCTAAGGGTGGCCCAACCAGTTATTAGGTTCAGGGGGCAATTACTTTTTCACACAGGGCCATGTAGGTTTGGATTTTTTTTCTCCCTAAATAATAAAACCCCTCATTTAAAAACTGCATTTTGTGTTTACTTGTGTTATCTTTGACTAATAGTTAAATGTGTTTGATGATCAGAAACATTTTGTGTGACAAACATGCAAAAGAATAAGAAATCAGGAGGGGGGCAAATAGTTTTTCACACCACTGTATATATATACACACACACACAGACATGCGTGTGTCATTTTAATTCAAATGAACATTTTAATCTGTGCATGGGCGTCAACTCGCACGTTCTGTAATGTTCCATTGTCTTTTAGAGCCCATTACTAAAGCAGGTTACTAAAACCTGGCTTACTACCTATAAAAAATATTTCAATTTAACTCATGGATCTCAATCACAGATGACACGACAAATTATATACTCTGAAACGTTCATTTGAACATTTAAAATGTTAATACAAAAATACAAAAACATGAATACTAATGTTATCATGGTGTAAATTATTAACATTAGGTTAGGTCCTGCCCTTAATTAATTCATATTATAATTACTTTTACATAGTATAGTTACTGGACTGACATTACCAAAACTAGCTATTTGATTTAGCCTTTCTAAAATCAACCCATATATCATTTATAATCAGAAAACATAAAACATATTATGATCTGTTCAACAGCCCATCTGTTTTAATTTAGTTTGTATTTTTTATTATTCATAAGACAACCTTTCAGTTTTGTAAATATTTTAGTTATAGTGTGTTAAGTCTTACAGTTACTATAAAATATATATATATATATAAACATAATATGATCTTTTTGAGTTATAATGTTTTTTTTTATTATTCATAAGAAAACCTTTCAGTTTTGTAAATATTCTAGTTATAGTGTGTTATGTTTTTTTTAGGTTAAACGGTTTTGAGAATTAGACCATCCAGCTTAGATAAATGTTATGTCATTGATAAAATCTGGATTAAGGATATTTTATTATATAATTATATATATATATTTAATTTTTTTTTGTTTCCCCCTGAGGGATTGCCACCTTATTGTGGTCTGGGGGTTTGCGTGCCTCAACACAATTCAGCAAATACAATACTGTTACTATACAGTAAGGCCAGGTAAAAACAGTGCTCGAACATGATGTGCCCCTCCCCCCACCCCGTGTTGTCTGGTCTAGAACGGCGCTGCCTCTGACCGTCTTTTGTCTTGTAAATGAGTATTCTCACTCACCTTCCAATCCCCCCAGCGCACACACTCTGTTTGTACTGTAAACTGTACTGTAACTGTGTTTGCTAGGGCACTTGGTTATACACAGTACTTTAATGTATGGAACACTTACTTAACTTACTGGTTTGGTTTAAATATCGCTTATTACCTTATTCAACAAAATAAATTCATTATTAACTGTTAAGTTTAAAATGTAGATGAAGTGTCCGAGCTAAGTTTTAAGCTAAGAGAATAAGAGTTATTTCTTGTTGTGTCCGCTGCACCTTGATACACTTACCGGTCCGGGCCCGATCGACCGGGAGAGACAAACACACACACACACGCTGGCATGATGTCTGAAGATCTCTGTTTATTCTCAGCAAAGAGAGCACATTTAAACGCTGCTACGTCCCGAACATCAAAAGAATCAGTCATTAACATGTCAGTCATAGAGGGACCCGGAGACAGACAGGTGTGAGGAGATACATTTGCATTCTCCTGATTAAACAAAAGGGTTCTAGCAGACAGGAGCCATTTGGATGTATCCTTGTCTGAATACAGGATATACAAGGTGTTACCACAGAAGGCATGAGGAAGCACAGTGAGGGGTCTGTTCTCAAGGCACAGGAATCTTCTTATTAGATTACACTGTCTTACAATATTATAAAACCTTACAGTGCCCCCTTAAATTCTAACAGAATTTGCTACAGTATGACAGAGATTTACAAAATCTAATAAAAAAAATTTAACTAATCAAAACCCTGTGTCTGTGTAAAAAAATGAGAAGACATGCCCCCTTTTGTGGTGTCTTCATGACGCCTGTGGTGCTATTAAGCTACAGGAACTGATAATGAACTTCCTCTCTGTGGGTGTAATATTTAACTCTAGAGACCGAGCCCTGAACTTCAAACCTCCGTTTAAGAATTCAGCAGGCCATCTCCAGTCCTTCTGGTCTCTTATCAATAGATTCCATTCAAAACCAGTTCCCCAGACCATGAAGCCAAACATCTCTCTCCCCAATTGACTAGGAAAGAGTAAAAGACTTCAAGTCTGACTAATCTACCTGTATATCAGATGTAACATGTGCCAATCATAACTTAATACAATCTATAAGATGGTTACAATTCTGCCACATGTGTTTTCAGACTAATACAGTAATGTTTACTATATGTGTATGGGGTAAAGTGAGGAGGATCTGTGTCCAAAACATCCAAGTCATGTTCCAAGCTGATCTCTTCTTCGACCCAGATACTTTACGTATAGTAGAGAGTCAGTTGGAGCCCAGAAGAGAGGTTACTAGCACTTCATTATGGGCCCGTGCCTTCAAGCCTTCACTACAGAAGATACGCATCAGCATATGAATAAGTCAGATCTCAGATTAGAGTAACATATGGATGATTTAGCGATATCTTTGATGAATTGTTCCAGAATTCCTCCTTGTCGGATGCTGCTGTGAGAAAGCCTTTGGTTAGATAAAACAACATTCATAAATTTCATTGGTCACAGTAAAGTCACCCAACAGCTGATCCAATGGAATTTCTGTATCTGAAATAAAAGAGAAGGAGGTTTAATGGCATCACACATTGTCACGATTTGTTATGCGGCTGCTTCCTTCCAGTGTACTTTGTTCTGTTGAGGAAATTATGATTAAATCTTGCCGTTGCTGTTTTTCTGTAAAAGCAATATAGTTATAGGTAAACAGAAGTACAGTCACATACAACATGGAAGACATGAATCTTTGTCACATACAATCTGTACAATTGTTTGTCATGTCAGGTGTGTTAGTTTGAATATTAGTTGAAGTCAGTCAGTTCTTTGTCAGGAGTGCATGTCGCTCAGTCACGAGCTCCCAAGCCGAGGCTTGTGCTTAATTTGGAGCAGCGGAGCTCAACGCTGCATAATTTGGGATCCAACTTGTGCCAATAGTTGGTTATTTCTCAATCAAGAATTAATCTATTTGCTTACTTTTTTTTTTTTTTTTTTTTTTTACTGCAGTCATTACATTGTGTGCACAAATGTAATAATTTCATAAGCATGCTTTGATTGTTAGTAAATTGTAGTGTATCAGAGTTAGGCGGACACCTCAAGATGGTTAGTTTAATTATGGACACTAAGCTCGTTTCATTGAATTATTCCAGAATATATACTTAAAAAAAAAAAAATTTTATTAATTTTTTATTACGGGTAGTGTGACGTTCGAACAGAGTGTTCAAGTATATACTGTAATTTATAAGTGTATTATCAAAAATGTGCAATATCTCCGCGTTCCTGATAACACTACCAGGAATATGGATTCTTTCAAATCTCACGTGCCTCTACACCTTTGGAGATTATTCACACACTTATCAAATACCACGATAGTAAATTAATAAGTATATATTTAAAACTGAAGAATACTGTAATTTAAAAGTGTATTATCAAAAATGTGTAATATCTCCGCGTTCCTGATAACACTACCAGGAATATGGATTCTTTCAAATCTCACGTGCCTCTACACCTTTGGAGATTAATCACACACTTATCAAATACCAATATAGTGAATTAATAAGGCATTCGGCCAATCTGCCCTGTTTCTGATAACACTACCAGAAAAATGGACCTCAGGTGCGCCGGGCTGAGTCCACACGCCTCTACGTCAGGGAGACAATAAAACTCATGCACGTGTATAACTGCAACTGCACGCCGCTCCCTGTTCCAAAGAACACTCTAAGGAATATGGCTATAACCAATTCATTTATTTATTTTCTAGCCACGCGCCTCTACGCCAGGGCCAGCTTGTACACAAAGTGCATGCTACAAATGCCTCACTAAATTACCAATATTGAAAGTGCGTAAATTACGTAAACAACAGAATTTAGCGAACGTATATCTTTTTAAAACACACCCGAAGTAGCGCGTCTCCTCTAGCGGGACGCGGTTTGATGACGTAGGTACTCGCGACGACAGCGCTGTGTATGTTTTTAGCTTAATGCTAACAACACCGGTTCAGTTTCAGTTAAACACCTAGTTTAATCTATATCTTTCAATTATCCACAATCGCTGTAATTTTAGTCAATAAATCAACGCGAGTAATGTCAAACACAACGCGAGACAAAAAACTAATTAAAATGCATAAAGTTTCCTTTTTTTTTTTTTTTTTTTTTTTATATATACCTCAAATATATGCCAATTTACTATTGGACGAGCCCCCTTAAATTACCGAAGGGAATTTTAAATAATTTGACTGTTCTATAAAATGGAACGGAAACTAATAAATGCAACTTCTTTTAATTTCAGGTATAGCAGGTGAACAAAAATATTTATCTATCAGTATTAATTTATTATAATTATTATTATTATTATCAGTGTAATGTATTTATTCGTTGTCATGTTTATTTGTTTATTTATTTATTTATTTATAATTGACGATCAGAATCTATTGAACCTGAAAAAAATTAAAATGTTCCGTGGCTATATTTTATTTGTGTGATGGAGAACTTGTTTAAAAACTGTTGAAATATACACAAAACTGTTGAAATCATTTTTCTGCCTGTACTCCACCTCTAACAGTTACTTCTGGATAGAGTCCTTATACCTTCTATGCACATGTCCACAGCATCTTAATCTGGCCTCTCTAACTTTCTTTCCAAACTGCCCTACTTGCACTGTTCCTCCAATATACACATTCCAAATCCTGTCCATTCTTGTCACTCTCAAAGCAAATTGCACCATCTTTAGCTCCACCCCTACAGCCCTGTTTCCTTTCTTGTCATCAGCACCAGTCTACAGACCATACAACACTGCTGGTTTCACCACAATTCTATAAACCTTTCTTTTCGTACTTGCTTATACATTCTGGCACAGATAATTCCTGTAACTGTTCTCTGCTTGGACTCTCATATTCACACAAAAACTTCCCTCAATATGTGTTAAATTCAGGCACTCCAGATTTTCAGTTTGTAACATTCCAAACAAGTGACAAAATTGCGCAACATTAGCTAGGCCAAGTTAGTACCAGGAACAAAGCACCACACTGGAACACTGCCATCTACTGGTTATGAGTATCAATGAGCGAAGCCCTCCAGATATAACCAGCCAAACAACTGGCAAAGTGACAATCCACACACTCTGCATTTACAGTCCCTGGTGATGACCGTTGTTGTAAAACTTAAAATTTTTTAAGCACTTAACTTGTATGCAGTATATGCAAACTTGTAGATTATAATTTTAACAGACATATGTTGCTCCAGCATTGACATTGCATGGCGACAAAACAATACAAGCACACTTACTGTCATTAATACAACACTACAATTAAATAATACTACAATAGATCCAAATGTTGCATTCAGTACCTGATGGAAAACAATCAACATGGAATAATACAAAAGCTACCTACAAGCAAGCCAACAGTTATTATGAAGACTTAAATGAAAAATAACATGGAAAACAACTGAACATCTAAATGTAAATCTGCCCATTCCGGCCTTCTGACCACAATACCGCGCCTACAGTTCATGCACGCAGACAGCGGGTCAGCGCCCGCGTCTAGTATCCCATAGCAACCGTGGACGCGAGTCGATGACGTTAGTGAGAAGCGTTGTAACGTTTCTATTTCACTAAGTACTGAGCTGTTGTAAATGACAGTATATTTCGCACGCTTGGCATAAAGACCTGCACAATGATTAAACAATCATACCCATTTCAGTTGTTTACCAGATGAATTAACGAGTTGTTTAAAGCGCGACTCGAAACGCGGAACGAATTTAGTTAAAAATAAACAACGATTCTCTAAAACACGGCGGTACTGACACCACAACCAAGCTGTTACATTTAAAACACAGCGGATATTTCTTTAAACATGACGTTACGAAAGCTCTATTAAAAACTTGCTCCGGAAAACAAAACCTCTGAGTCAAAACGATTAGAATCAATTACGGTGAACAAGATTTATTTAGAAAACATAACGTTAATTAAACTTTATTTTAACCAGATCACACGAGAACAAAATCTCCCCTGACCGAGGAAAAAAAATCCGAAAGAGCAAAATAAACACTTACTTTTTCCTCTGAGAGGGAAGACCGGACTGAGCCCCCAAATTGTTAAGTTTAAAATGTAGATGAAGTGTCCGAGCTAAGTTTTAAGCTAAGAGAATAAGAGTTATTTCTTGTTGTGTCCGCTGCACCTTGATACACTTACCGGTCCGGGCCCGATCGACCGGGAGAGACAAACACACACACACACGCTGGCATGATGTCTGAAGATCTCTGTTTATTCTCAGCAAAGAGAGCACATTTAAACGCTGCTACGTCCCGAACATCAAAAGAATCAGTCATTAACATGTCAGTCATAGAGGGACCCGGAGACAGACAGGTGTGAGGAGATACATTTGCATTCTCCTGATTAAACAAAAGGGTTCTAGCAGACAGGAGCCATTTGGATGTATCCTTGTCTGAATACAGGATATACAAGGTGTTACCACAGAAGGCATGAGGAAGCACAGTGAGGGGTCTGTTCTCAAGGCACAGGAATCTTCTTATTAGATTACACTGTCTTACAATATTATAAAACCTTACATTAACGTATTGAAGTATTTTAGTTAAGGACAAAAACTGTGCTTGTGTTTAGAACTGCTGAACAGCCGAAAACACGCACACACACCCATCCCCCCACCAAAAACACACACGCACACACAGAGCAATTAACACCAGGAGTGGAAGGTGAGAAACCTCAATGGAGAATACCAAGTTTGTCGTTGCTCTTTTGGAGTTCTTAAAACCCAAAACATTTATTTATACTGAGAAAAAATTATTATGGGTCACAATCACAAACACATATAATCAAGTGTTTAACTGGTTTCATTTGTTTCTGATCAATAATTATTATTTTCAGCCCAACTCTTTGACTATTTAAAACAAAGTTGTGTCCCATTTTTTGCCCATTGAAGTTGTTGGTTCAACTAAACAATTTTTAAATACCCAAACAATCCCCCAAAATTAAAACACGCAAAACATGACTTTAACAATTCAATTTATTCTTCCAAAACTAGTCAAAGTTAAAACAGTAATTAATATAAAACAGATGAATACATGTTGTCTTTTTGCTTAAAGTTCATTAAACAACCCGGATACACCAGCTGCTTATAAGTCTCTATCTATAGTCCTTTTACATTAAAATAAAAAAAATTTCAAATATCAAAACTATTACATATTTGTTATTAATAATGTTATTACTTAACAGTTTAAGTCTTTGTTTCCCCCAAAGTACTGTATCAGACATTTTGCAGTTCTATGTTCAGAATATACAGTAGACCTGATCAAACATCATTCTAAAGCTGTCGGACTGTGACGTCATCGCTACCGCAGATCAGTTCATCAACTTGTAATATATACATTTTAGGAATATATTAACATGTGCAGACATTTAAGGGTGCGCTGCCCTCTCTTGCCCCTGCGTAGAGCCTACACACACACACACACACACACACACACATCTATCTATCTATCTATTATATAAATACACATTTGGAATCTGCATCTACATTTTCTGTTACAAGTATAGAATTAGGTTCAGCTGAGACTCATGATCAATGGTGTTAGGGTACTTACGTAGTGATAATTAGTTTCAGCCAGATCATTAAAACTAACAATGGACTATGACACTCTTGAGAGGGGATATGAAGGTGTTATTCATTTATTTATTCTCTACAAGGGTGCGAACAACAATACAGACCAAACTATAACTCTCTCTTACTACTATAAAAATTCTAGACATAAACAAACAAAATACAGCTTTTTTTCCTCAGAGGTAAACGGAAAAGTGAAGTTGTTCAGCTGTTCACTGTCACTGCAGCTTCTTCAAAGTCTTCCCACTCCGTGACCACTGAAATCCGACACGACACCACGTTAGGCTGCGTCTTGACTCATTTGTATACCGACGGTGATTGGATGTTTCCCGAGGGCTCAGGGGAGTGTGTGTGTCTGTGTGTGTGTGTGTGTGTCATTGTTTTAGCGATAGTTTCAAGGAAGCGAGTTCAGAACTAATCTAACCAAACCAAAAAAAAAAAAACATCCGAAGCTCAAATAGAATGAACGAACTAATGAAATTGATATATATGTAATTGATATACTGTATACACAGACGTGTGTGTGTCATTTTAATTCAAATGAACATTTTAATGCTTTCTGATACACTTATCAACTTATCCACATAAACTTATCAACACATACTCTCCGTGCACGCACATACAATCTCTAAAAAAGTAAAATTAATAACATACATATACAAATAAACAAAAATATAAACGTCTATGTATATTGAAGTTTACGGTGAACGCAGAGTCGGCTAAGCACATGTGATGACGCGCGCGCCCTCACCTCTTGTTACGACTGCCTATTTGGCCAAAAAATAATTGAACGATATGCCTGGTCCTGGAAAGAGACAATAAATATATATATATTTTTATACACTTATTGCATTGTTTGTTGTTTACAGTCAAGCCATCAACATACAATAAAATGTAAACATGAGATCTAAACTAAAAACTGTGCTCCCTGTGCTGGTGCTGGCAATATCATCTCTTTGTTCTGCTGTCTCCGGCTCCCTCCCTGGTCCTGAACCGTACCATACATACCAGATCAAGAACTTGAAGATGAAGATTATATCTCTGGTCTTCTCTTTGACGGGTTCCTCCCTAGTTTCTGATGATCTCAATTAGTTTGTAGTGTTGCTTGTCCAAGGAAACCAGTAATCTTGCTTGAAGTGGAGCAGATATAATTCTCAGAAACTCATTACTGATCTTTAAAAAAAAAAAAAAGGTAAAAACAAAAATTGGACTGGCTCAAGTTCTTATGTTAGCAAATCTTAATTACAGTGTGTATAAAGTATAGAAAGCAGTACACTACAAACAGCACTCACTCCAAATTAGCTTGTTCTATGTTTACGTCACTTTCCTATAAATTTTTACATCGTTAACCAACGGTACTTAAATATAATTATTTTCTTCGGCGCCGCTGACTTACTGTATAAACTCCGGTGTTTTTGAAAATCACCACGTTAGTTAGCTAATGCTAATGCAGGTAATATAGGTGGTTTTAGCTACATTAGCAAACACGGACACAAAACTCAATCTACAAAGTAGTTGTTCCTGACATAAATCATGAATTTGCTCATAGAAGAGATACATTTAACATAGAAATGACATGAGTTTGCTTTCTTACCTGGTTTAAAGGAGTTTTCTTTGAGAATCTCCACCCGCATGTGATTCAGTCCGTGAAAATGCTGCGTCATGAGACACGGTTTGAAGCAGAAATGTCCTTTGTGAATGGATTAGATTTAAGTTTAATCAGGGGCTTTAACTAACAGTAACTGAAATACAGGTTCTGATATCCTTCCTTACTTGTTTCAACGTCATGCTCCGGTTTGAGGCGGAAATAAAATTATACCGGCAAAACTATGGTCTAAAGACTGCGCATGCGCAAATCACACTCAACCTAATAAGAGTACCTTGATCAAAATGAAATATTTCACTTTGGTTTCCTGCTGTAAACAGCATTATACTAAAAAAAAAAAAAAAAAAAAAATAAGCATAAATTAGACACTTCAGTTAAAAAGAGCAAATTATTTTTTTTACTAATGGAATGAGAAAAAAAACACATTAAACTAGGTTTACTTTTTTCAGTGGATCCCTCAATAATTTCTGTCTCCTTTGCCTGTGTTTGATAATGTGAAGCACATATACACTCATTCATCATGAAAGATCTATTATAAAACATAATAAAATTCATGTTCGCTTCAGCACTGTTCTTCCGCGTCCTTACATTCATTGTTGTACTTGGTCCGGCTTTTAGATAAAGTCCTTCCATGCGCCATCTGGCGGATATTCAGTGAAGCGCAACACATTTATTTAAAATTCCCGAATGTTGCCTCCGGCAAGACGCGGCACGCCGCACGCTAAATTGCGGCATCCCGCGGGAAAACACGCAGGGTTTTAAGGGCGACATCTGTACCTGTCTCCCTGATCACATTGGCTGTAGTTGTCCAGTCAACTGAAAGCACCCCCTGACCACCCATAGCTTGTCTCAACTCCTCCCTAAAGACTACACAACATTCTTCCTTTCTCAGCTTCCACCACTTTGTCCTCTGCTCTGCCTTTGTCCTCTTCACCTTCCTCACCACCAGGGTTATTTTACACACCACCATTCTGTGTTGTCTGGCTACACTCTCCCCTACCAACACTTTGCAGTCACTAATCTCTTTCAGATTACAACGTCGACACAAGATGTAGTCCACCTGAGTGCTTCTGCCTCCGCTCTTATATGTCACCCTATGTTCCTGCCTCTTCTGGAAGAAAGTATTTACAACTGCCATTTCCATCCTCTTTGCAAAGTCCACCACCATCTGTCCTTCTACATTCCTGTCCTGAAGACCAAACCTGCCCATCACATTTTCATCCCCTCTGTTCCCTTCCCCAACATGTCCATTGAAGTCTGCACCAATCACCACTCTCTCACCTCTGGGGATGCTCTGCATCACTTCATCTAACTCACTCCAGAATTTCTCCTTCTCTTCTAACACACATCCTACCTGTGGAGCATAACCACTAACAACATTGAACATCACACCATCAATTTCCAGCTTCAGACGCATCACCCTATCTGATACTCTCTTCACCTCTAGGACATTCCTTACAATCTCCTCTTTCAGGATAACTCCTACTCCATTTCTTTTCCTATCCAGACCATGGTAAAACAACTTGAACCCTGATCCTAAGCTTCTAGCTCTGCTACCTTTCCACCTGGTCTCCTGGACACACAGTATATCCACCTTCCTTCTCTGCATCATATCAACCAACTCTCTTGCCTTCCCTGTCATGGTCCCAACATTCAAGGTCCCTACTATCACTCCTAAACTCTTGCCTTTCCTCTTCTCTCTCTGCTTTCGAACACACCTTCCTCCTCTCCTTCTTCGACCAACAGTAGCCCAATTTCCACCGGCACCCTGTAAGTCAACAGCACCAGTGGCGGTCGTTGTTAACCCGGGCCGCGACCGATCCGGTATGGAAATGATATTTCTGATTCGCATCATTGATTTGGCAAATGTTTTACGTCGGATGCCCTTCCTGACACAACCCTCTGCATTTATCCAGACTTGGGACTGGTACAAGAAGACACTGGATTGTGCCCCCCCATGGTTGCATTCTACATGTGTAAGTAAGTGCACAAGAGAAACGCAAAATTAAAGAGTCAGCAAAAGGTTACATGTTACACAAAAGAACCACTCCTGAGACTCCCTCCCCACAGAGTCTAACCACAGTTGACCCCCACAGAGTCTTATATACATATACTTATATGTCTGCTACCATTTAGCAATTAATTATAGGATAGGCCAATCAGGATCAGTCACACTCTTTCTAATAGGGTCTGGAGAAATGTCAGGGTCGTCACACACAGACAAAAAGGGCATATATATACGCTCTATGTGAAAGTGAATATCAGTCACTGACTAGCTATGTACATGTACATGTTTTTGAGAACACCATAAATACAATCAGTGGTTTACAGACTGGTTAGCCTATTGGGAAAAAGAGATAGCTCAGCCAGGCTTAAATACACATAAAGGACCACCTACTAGAACATTTCAAAAATGATATGGCAACCTCCTTGACATCATTACAGGACTTTTCAATCAACCTCCACCAGATCTTTCAGATTTATAGAATATTTCTTCAGTGCACCTAATGCGCTATGTGTTTCTCACAGTACAGTGTGTTTGTGATTCTTGTCCTCAGTAGAAAATAGTATAGTATCAGGAACGTTTGAAAGTGCCATCTGTTACTGCCTGGCAGGGAATGTTGCCAGGAAGTGTTACCAACCTTCATCAAATGTGTTGCTGGCTTTGTAAATAGAGGACCACCAAGATACAGGTTGATGAGATTAGCCAGAGGACAAATGTGACCTTTTTCCAGACTATATAGGTCAGGGGGAGGCCAGTGATTAAGTCATTGGACTACTGATTGGAAGATCCCAAGTTCGAACCCCACCACCACCAAGGTGTTGAGCCCTTGAGCAAGACATTAAATCCTTAACTTCACAGATGTGTTACGAGATAAATATAAGTTGCTCTGGATAAGGATGTCTGTCTTACACCTGCGTACATTTTGCGATGATATTTACTTCTCTGGGAAAACATCACAGTTTCCAATGTATACACTACACTATACAGTGGAACCTCGGATGACGAGTTAAGCGGTTTACGAGTGTTCAGCAAGATGAGCAAAGATTTTTAATAAATTTTGACTTGAAAAACGAGCATTGTCTTAGTTTACGAGCACCGAGTATCATGTATCACGCATGCGTTTCTTGTTTTGACATTGAGCGTCACGTCATCACAACTGAGCCAACGATTTTTCTCTCTCTTGCGCTGCGGAATTGTAGGTAATCATCTCCCCTGCTGGGTGAATACACACACACACACACAAACACACATGCACACACAGAAACTCTGCAAGCACTAAGGCACAGCAGACACCTACCTATCTTCTTAGTGCTTGCAGAGTTTCTGAGTGTTCCCAAAATAATTAACACAAAATATGAAGTAAAAATAAAACAAATTAACTTGCACTTTACCTTTAAAAAAAATTAATAATAAGTCAGGACACACAGGTGTTTCCGTTTGTGCACGCAGGCGCTGTGTATGTGTGTGTGTAATGTGCATGCACACACACACACACACACACACACACACACACACACATACACATTAATGGAGAAACCGTTTTTAAAACCGTTAAAAAATTTTCAAGGAACATCGCTAGTCACACTCGCGTGAGCGCATACTAACAGAATCACTGCTGTAATGTAAAACAACAACAACAACAAAAACAAATTAACCAGCACCTTACCTCACCTTACCTTATCAGACAGAGCAGAGTTTCTGTGTGTTTGTTTGGGAACCTGAGATGAGGGGAGGCTGTAAAGCCGAGAGAGAGTGTGTGTGTGTGTATGTGTGTGTGTGTGTGTGTGTGTGTGTTGGTGTAAGTGAATGAACGCACACACACACTCACTCGCCTTTACAGCCCCCCTCCTCTTAGGTTCCCAAACAAACACACACACTCTCTGCCTTACACACACACACACACACACACACACACACACACACACACACACACAGCACCTGCGTGCACAAACGGAAACACTTATCTGTCCTGACTTATTATTAAATTTTTTAAAAGGTAAAGTGCAGGTTAATTTGTTTTATTCTTCCTTTATATTTTGTGTTAATTATTTTTATGTATTTCTTTTTGGGGGCTGTAGAATGAATAATTTGAGTTTCCATTATTTCCTATGGGAAAATAAAATTTGGTTTACGAGTGTTTTGGAATATGAGCACGCTTCCAGAACGAATTATGCTAGTAATAGGAGGTTCCACTGTATTGCCAAAAGTATTTGCTCGGCTGCCTTCACATGGATCTAATTCTCAATCCATAGGGTTTAATATGATGTTGGCCCCCCCTTTGCAGCTATAAAAGCTTCAACACGTTTGGGAAGGCTTTCCAGAGGCTTTAGGAGTGTGTTTATTGTGCTCTTTGACCATTCTAGAAGCTAGAAGGCCTAGCTCGCAGTCGCTGCTCTAATTCATCCAAAAGTTTTGAGGTTAGGACTCAAGGCCAGTCAAGTTCTTCCACACCATACTCGCTCATCCATGCCTTATGGATCTTACTTTGTGCACTGGTGCATTCCATGTTGGAACAGGAACAAACTGAAACATACCCAAACTGTTCCCACAAAGTTGGTAGCATGAAATTGTCCAAAATGTCTTGGTAGCCTGAAACATTAAGAGTTCCTTTCAGTGGAACTAAGGGGCTGAGCCCAACTTCTGAAAATCAACCCCACATCATATAACCTTCCCACCACCAAACTTTACACTTGGCACAATGCAGTCAGACACGTACCATTCTACTGGCAACCGTCAAACCCAGACTCACAATCAAAACCAGAGCTATTGACGTTTACTATACAATAATGAGTTTTTAGACAGACAATCAAGTTCACTACAGTAGCTGGCAGATGTATTTGTACAAATAATTACCTGTTATATAGCCTATCTCTGTTTGTATCTGTTTATTGTTATGATTTAAAAAAATTAATTTAAAGACATCAAACTTTAAATATATAAATAACTGGAAAAATAGAGAACATTAGAATATAAAAAAAATGGTGTGGTACTGAAAGATAGAACACTACCAGTGCTGTTCTATTTTTTTTAAATAGAAAATAAAATATTCTATCAAAAATACCAAAGAAAATTATTCCATTTGTAAAATTGCATAAAAATTCATGGGTTGTGTATACAATGATTAAAAACATGATAAGGAAAATCTCTGTCTCTACAATTCCAGGAATAACAATGGCAATTTTAAAATTCATAGAAGCTTAGTGGTCCATGCACAACCTCTCGCTGTCAAACCCCTGGTCTGGTGTCTAAGATATTCATTTTTTCCCTTGTATCACATGTTGTTCACATGTCTATTCAAGCACATGGCATTTGTTTTGATCCTTCGCCATGTGCCCATGTCTCTGTCACATCACTACCATCCCTCCCACTTCCTCTTTATTATTCTATCAAGATTATTTTACTCACCTGTTCCACTCGTTTTCGTTGTTATCATTTTCCCTATGTATTCCCTCTTGTCTGTTGTTCCATGTCCAAGCCAGCCGCTTGACGGTTTTCGTATCCTGTCTAGTCCAGTATATGTAGTTTCTTATTTTGGCTCCAAACCAGTATCCTCAGGTTTAGTTTTTTTCACCTTTTTCCCCCCTCTCTCTTTGTGTTTTTGTCTTTTTGCATCCAGGCCAGGTCTTGTTTTTTTCTTAGTTTGCGCTGCTCTGCAGTGTCCCGTCCCGCGGCTTGCTCTTGCTCTTCTTCGCGACCGTGCAGTTCAGCAGACTTCGGCCCTACTGGCCGCTGAAGGTATGTTTTTTTTGTTTTTTGGGATGTTGGCGCTCCTGTGTTTTGCTTTAAGAGAACAGTTCAGTTTGTTTCAGTTTTTTTTTTTTTTTTTGCCTGAATCAAGGCATTTCTTGAACAAATAAATTGAAGGAGACCTACATTTGTGTCCATTCTGTTTACCTGACAGAACGATCTGACCAACATGGACGCAGCAGGTTCAGATCCCATGAGATCAGCAGTGGCCCAACAGGGGGTGCTCCTAGGCCAGCATGAGACTCGGTTGACTAGCACCACGGGAGAGGTCAAGTTCCTCCCCAACCAAGTGGTGGACCTCACTGCTCGCATTCAGCGACGCCATTCTCGCAACGCCAGCGAGAGGGCTCTCAAACAGGTTCTGCCCACCTCTCCTTCCGTCACGAGCATGAACCCTGCTGCAACAACCCACCTTCCTATGATGGGGACCCCAATTCCTGTCTAGTCTTCCTGACACAATGTTCAGTAGTGTTCGCCCTCCAGCCACGCACGTTCGCAGCAGAAGACACAAGGGTGGCATTTGTCTTGACTCTCCTTACGGGCAAAGCTCGTGAATTAGGAACTTCTGTCTGGGAGTCCAGAGCCCCATGCTGTGACTCATTTAACGATCTTCGGCAGGAGATCTTTTTGACCGGTCTGACAGGAGGCAGCGGACAAGCTCGCAAAGTTCAGTCATGACTTTAGCAGCCTCCTGTGACTGGAATGAAGCAGCCTGTCAGGCAATGTTCCGGGCCAGGCTCGAGGAGGACATAAAGGGCGAACTGGCCACTCACGACTTGTCGCACGACCTTGAAGACCTCATCAACCTGGCACTCCGCATAGAGGCTCGTCTCTGTCATCAGCACCAGCGCCAGATGGTCCAAGCCTCTAACCGGGTGGAGGGTTCCCACTCTCCCTTGGCTACCGTTGACCTGCCAGAACCTGAACCCATGCAGGTAGAACGTCTTCGTCTAACACCCCAGGAGAAACAACTGCGTCTGACCAGGGGCTTGTACCTCTATTGTGGGAAAACAGGTCATTTTGCTGCAGCGTGCCCAGCAAAGGCCAAGGCTCACCAATGAAGCGGGGGATCTTGGAAAGCGCTATTCCTTTTTCACAATCCCCCTCCTCTCTGCACGGTTGGGTATTCCGACCATCCCTTTGCCTGAACCTATCCCTACCAGGTCACTTTGCTGCAGTGTGCCCAGCAAAAGCCAAGGCTCACCAATGAAGCGGGGGATCTTGGTAAGCGCTATTCCTTTTTCACAATCCCCCTCCACTCTGCACGATTGGGTATTCCAGTCATCCCTGGAATACCCTTATGGGACCTTAATTATTACTGTCTCTCATCAGAGGGGCTCATCATGGGGTTCCAGCGGAGTACCATGAATTGCGTCTGGTGTTCAGCAAGTCCCGGGCCATGTCCTTGCCTCCTCACCGCCCTTACGACTGTGCTATTGAGCTCCTCCCAGGCACTTCTCCGCCTAAGGGTCATTTATATTCTATTTCAGGTCCGGAAAGAGAGGCCATGGCCACATATATTAACGAGTCCCTCAATGAGTCCTGGCCTCATCTGTCCCTCCTCTCTTGCGAGTGCAGGGTTCTTCTTTGTCAAGAAGAGGGATGGCTTCCTGCCTCCTTGTATTGATTATCGTGGGTTGAATGACATTACTGTTAAGAACATGGTACCCCCTCCCTCTTATGTCTTCAGCTTTCGAACTCTTGCAGGGAGCCAACGTCTTTACCAAGCTTGACCTGCGCAACGCTTACCACCTTATCCGCATTCGGAAGGGAGATGAGTGGATGACAGCTTTCAACACACCCTGACACTTTGAATACCGAGTCCTTCCATTTGGTCTGACCAATGCCCCTGCTGTCTTCCAGGCCCTGGTCAATGATGTGCTGAGAGATATGGTAAATCAATTTGTCTTTATATACCTAGATGACATTTTGATATTTTCTCCCTCTTTGCAGGTACACACTTGGCATGTTCGCCAGGGAGAACCACCTATTCGTGAAAGCAGAGAAGTGCGTCTTCCATGCAAGGTCAGTTTTGTTCTTGGGGTCCCTGAGTCCGGTGGGTGAGGTCAGAGGCGGCCCTGCTAAAATAAGGACGGTAGCTGAGTGGCCAACTCCTAACTCACGGAAGGCTCTGCAGCGGTTCTTGGGGTTAACTTTTATCTGCGCTTCATCTGGACAGTGGTGTCAAAAGTATTCACTTTCATTACTTGAGTAGAAGTATGGATACTAGGGTTTAAAAAGACTTCTTTAGAAGTTGAAGTATCAACTCAAGCTTTTTACTCAAGTAAAAGGGTAAAAGTACTGGTTTCACACTGGTTTAAGTTTTTCTTAAAGTTTTGTAGTAGAAGAGGCGAGTTGCTCGGTCTGTCCGCTGTGCTTCGGTAAGCTTTTCTGGCGCCAGGAGAGACTCAGTCAAACACACACACGTTGTCTGTCAGAAAGGTCTCTGTTTATTAACAGCAAAAGATGGGGTTTATATATATTTGAACAAACGCCTGGGCTATAGACATAAGTTACTACAAAGAGCATGAACCATTGTAAATGTCCTGGTGAGATCCTGAAGAATCAAAGGAGAGGAAGATAGAGGTGTCCGTGCAGAGACAGATCACAATATGTTGGCTCGAGTTAGGGGGAGAGGGGGAAGGAGACAGAGGGAGATAGGGAGAGAGGGGAAGAGAGAGAGATATAAAGAGAGTATGGGAAGGTGAGCGTGGGAGCGTTCACACCTTTAAGAACAGATGCAAGAGGAGACAGGAAGACAGAAGCAGGAAAGATTTAACACGTTAATATCAAATCTATGAGGAAGAGAACAAGAGAGTAGAATCAACTCCTTTATATATAAAATAATTCTAACAAAAAGTAAAAGTAACGTAAGGGGGGAAAAAGCATTAAGGATAAAAGCTTAGGCTGTGCCACGTGCCTATATACTACTGTACACTAACACCTCATAAAAAAAAAGAAAAATTAGTTGTTTTTTTGTTGTATTTTTTGACGGCCATAGTGATTTGGGATACTGTATATGGCAATAAAAAGAATTCATTTTAGTACAATGCAAATACATTAAAGAACCACGTATGTGTACTATTGAGCATTAACATGTTTCATGGAGAAGAAGATATGATAACTAGTTGCCTATAAGTATTTTAATGGTCAAAAAGTCCAACTTCAGAGGCATGTCATCAGTAACCTTTATTGGAATGTAAATGTACATCCAAGCTTAGCTGCAGGAATCTGTGAGGGCAACATACAAGAAAATTAGTGTACCCAGGGCAGGCTTAGTAATAATTACCCTTGTATGGTTGTCTACAATAAACATTAGTGCTGTCAGAATAAATGATTAATCCAAGTTATTAATAATAAAAAAAAAAAAAAAAAATATATATATATATATATATATATATATATATATATATATATATATATATATATATATATATATATATATAAAAACATTTCGCTCGAATCTTTAGTCTCTATCGCGGACATCTTCGTCTACTTATCACAACCGTATCAACCGAAAATGCTATTTTATTCAAACGTCCTTGCTGGAGTGTGTGGCGTGACGTCATGTGCAGGTGCGATGGATCGCGTGAGTGTCGGAATGGTATGTTTACAGTATACTTCTCATCCAACCACAATCAAATTCGCTCCATCCGGATGGTGCGATTTTTTTATTTTTTATTTTTTTAATGACAAGCTGAAATAAAATAGGAGTAACAAGGCTATTTTTAAAATGTAAGGGGTAGAAAGTACAGATAACTGCGTGAAAATGTAAGGAGTAAGTAAAAAGTCGGCTGAAAAATAATTACTCCAGTAAAGTATAGATACCCAAAATTTCTACTTAAGTAAGGTAACGAAGTATTTGGCTGCACCCTTAACAGAGCTCACCTTTCCAAAGGTACTGTTTAAATGGGGTAATGAGGCCCAGGAGGCCTTTGATAAATTAAAGTCCCAGTTTGTCTCTGCTCCTGTCTTGTCTACTCCAGATCCTAAACGACAGTTTATTGTTGAGGTGGATGGTGCGGCCCTGACACAACGCTCTCTTCGGGATGGGAAAGTGCATCCTTGCGCCTTCTTTTCCTACCGCCTGAGCCCCACTGAGTAGAACTATGACGTAGGTAATAGGGAGTTGTTGGCAGTCAGACTGGCTTTGCGTGAGTGGTGTGACTGGCTGGAGGGCGCAGTCCATCCATTCGTGGTCTGGACTGACCACAAAAATTTAGAGTACATCAATTCGGCCAGGAGACTAAATTCTTTTCTTTAGCCATTTTAATTTTACCCTCTCCTACAGGCCTAAGTTTAAAAACACAAAGCCGGACTCCCTTTCTCGCCTTTTTGAGACCCCCGAGAGGGAAGTTTCTATTGACCTGAATCCATCGTTTTCACAGGGGGGTGGGGCTAAGAAACACGCATCTCGGTTTATTAATCCTCATGCTCAGTTTTATAAATCCGCACGCCCACATTATGTTTATTATTCAGTGTGAACCGTTTGTTCAGTTTGCATTTCTGTTATGTTACAACTAGTGGACAATTTATGATGCGTCGTAGCTGGGACACGTGGATGGCTGGGTGAATGCATTGCATGGAAGAGGGAAGTAAGTTGGACAGCGCATTGGTTGATTATCTTGGTTATTATGAAGTGGCCGATGAAACGAGGACAGAGCTTGCATGACAGTGTCTTTAGGGGAATGTCCCTTATAGTGAGCATGACTCTATCTCTTACGCTCCTCTAATTCTTGAACTAGGAAGAGCAGAGGTTTTTTAGCCTAAGCAACACTGAAACGGGGACGGGCCCGTCGAAGAGGAAGGTAGAGATTTGTGGGCATATTCGACCCAAGGAAGAAACTTGCTCTAGGTTGTCGAGTCCCGAGTCGTCATGCAACAGAGGGAAACCTTTAGTACTTGATTCATTCGTTCAGTTTGTCCGTCGGAAGGCCATGAAGCCGAAATACACGGAGGATGAGTAGTTCTGCAGTCTCCTTGGCAGATGGCCGAGTTGTTGCCTTCGGACAAAGGCAGGCCGGTGACAAAGTCTACAGCGATGTGAGACCAAGGGCGTTGAGAAACCGGTAGGGGTCTGAGAAGCCCAGCAGCCAGTTGGTTGTCACTCTTACAATGGGTGCATATCAAATTCAAATTCAAAAATTCTAATTCAAATTCAAATTTTAATTGTCACATACACAGTCATACACAGTATAATATGCAGTGAAATGCTTACACGACCGCCAGTGACCTTAAAAAATAAAATAAAAGCTTGTACGTAAAATAAATAGTCAATAAAAAGGAAATAATAAAGAAATAAATTTAACTAGTAAAATTAACTGTACAATAAGGGCATAATAAAATATTGCAAAATATAGAAATATAGGGTAGATAGAGTATATATGTATATCGAATTTAAAGTGTCAGTGGTTGTGCAAATATGCATGAAAGTGACTAATGAAAGTGACTAATGAAAGTGACATGTGCAATTGTCCAGATGTATAAATATTTAGTGCAAGTGTGTATGAATGTGTCCATGATTGTCCAGTCAGTGTTGTGAGCTTAAAAAGATGTTATTAGTCCTGTGTGGAGGTGTGATTGAGAGACCTTATCGCCTGCGGGAAGAAGCTCCTCCTCAGCCTCTCTGTGTTGGCCTTTAGGGAGCGGAATCGCTTCCCAGACCGCAACAAAGAGAACAGTCCATTACTGGGGTGACTGAGGTCCTTCATGATCTTCCTTGCCTTAGTCCAGCACCGCTTGCTGTAGATCGAGTGCAGGTCAGGGAGCTCAGTGCAGATGATGCGCTCGGCTGATCGCACCACCCTCTGTAGAGCTCGTCTGTCCTGCATGGTGCTGTTCCCGAACCAGGTCGTGATGTTTCCCATCAGGATGCTCTCTATGGTGCAGGAGTAGAAGTTCCTGAGCACCTTGGAGGGCAGTCTAAAGTCTCTCAAGCGTCTGAGGTGGTAGAGACGCTGCCGGGCTTTTTTCACCACGGTGTTGATGTGACAGGACCATGACAGGTCCTGCGTGATGTGAACACCGAGGTATCTGAAGCTGTCCACCCTCTCCACTGGGCTCCTGTTGATGACGGGGGTCTGGTAGTTCCTCTCCTGCTTTGTACTAAAGTCCACTGTCAGCTCCTTTGTCTTACTGACGTTCAGGAGGTGATTGTTCCTCTGGCACCAGTTCTCCAGGTTTCCAATCTCCTCTAGGTAGTCCGACTCATCATTGTTGGTGATCAGTCCGACCACGACGGTGTCGTCAGCAAACTTGATGATGGAGGTGGAGTTGGTAGTGGCCACGCAGTCGTGGGTGTACAAAGAGTACAGCAGGGGGCTCAGAACACAACCCTGGGGGGCTCCAGTGCTTAGAGTGAGTGTAGCTGAGACATGTCCGCCCATCCTACTGTAACTGCCTGTGGTCTGCCAGTCAGAAAATTGGAGATCCACTGACATATAGATGAGCTGAGTCCCAGGTGCTCCAGCTTGGTGGTGAGTGTGGAGGGAATTATGGTATTAAAAGCAGAGCTGTAGTCGATGAAGAGCATTTTAACATAATTCCCTTTCCTAGTGTCCAGGTGAGTGAGTGATGTGTGGAGGAGATGAGAGATTGCATCGTCTGTTGAGCGGTCCTGACGGTATGCAAACTGTAGTGGGTCCAGTGTGTCGGGTAGTGAAGAAATGATGAAGTCTCTGATAAGGCGTTCAAAGCACTTCATCACTACTGAGGTGAGGACCACAGGGCGATAGTCATTGAGGGAAGCAGGGATGTGGTTTCTTCGGGACAGGAACAATGATGGACTCTTTGAAGCATGTGGGGATCACCGACTGAGATAAGGAGATGTTGAATATCTCAGTGAACACAGGTGCTAGCTGGTCTGCGCAGGATCTGAGGATACGACCTGAGATGCCGTCTGGTCCTGCTGCTTTCCTGGTGTTCACTCTCTTGAAGGCTCTCCTCACGTCGTGCTCGGAGATGATGAGCGCGTTCCCGGTGCTGGCAGTGTCTTCCTGTCTGCAGCAGTTAGCGCCGCTAGCATTAGCGCCGTGAGCATTAGCGCCGTTAGCATTAGCGCCGTTAGCATTAGCATCGCTAGCGTCTTTAGCTGCAGCCTCGAAGTGAGCATAGAAGGTGTTGACCTCGTCTGCCAGAGTCGCGTCCGCGTTCGTCATACCGGATGCTGGTGCTTTATAATCCGTTATTGTTCTCAGTCCCTGCCACAGGCTCCTAGAGGCACTCTGTTGAAGCTGTGACTCTAGTTTTCTCCCGTAGCGCTGCTTCGCCTCTTTCACCGCCTTCCGGATGTTATATGACGCAGCCTTGTACGGTTCCATGTCCCCCGACGCAAGTCCCGTGTTGTAGGCAGCTATGCGAGATCTCAGAGCGTCGCGGATGGTTTTATCCACCCACAGCTTCTGGTTGGGAAACGTTCTGATAGTCTTTTTCTCCACCGTATCGTCTACTAGCTTCCCAATAAATCCCACAACCGCTTCCGTAAACACGCTGACGTCATCATCGGAGCTGTTTCTGAACATGTCCCAGTCTGCGTCATCGAGTGCGTCCTGTAACGCGGCCACCGATTAGTCCGTCCAGCGCGCGACCTCCCTCTGAACCGGAGCTTCCTGATTCAGCCTTTGTTTATATTTTGGCATGAGGAAGATGGCGGCGTGGTCGGATTTACCAAACGCTGGATGAGATTGACCGTGGTATAACAGTGGTCCAGTGTCCTTTCGCCCCTGGTGGGGCAGGCGATGTGACATTAGTTCCAGATTTGGTGTGCAGGAGCGTGTAAGAGGAACAACGCTCGCGCTGTTGCACCAGCTGTTGTTCACCATTAAGCACACGCCGCCTCCCCTTGACTTCCCCGAGTCCCGCGTCCTGTCCATGCGGTGAACCGAGAAGAACTCGGCTGGTTGGATGGCATGGTCCGGTACCGCTGGGTTCAGCCATGTCTCGGTGAAGCAGAGGAGATTGCAGTCCCGAATGTCTCTCTGGAACTTTATCCTGGCCCTGAGGTCATCGAGTTTGTTCTCCAGTGACTGGACGTTGGCGAGCAGGATGCTAGGCAGAGGTGTGCGGTGTGCACGGGCTCTGAGCCGGTTCCTCACTCTAGCTCGCTTCCCTCAAGGCCTCCGCTTCGCGTCGCGTCCATTGTTCTCCCTCAGGATCTCACTCGGCCAGCTCGGATCCGGAGTTAAAAACGTCGAATTGTGAGTACATTGTATACCAATAGAAACAAGAGTGTCTCTATCATACCTAATGTACTCAATGGTGATGATTTTGCCGATTTTAAAACACTGAAAACTAACTTAAAGAACAAAAACAAACAAAAGGTGGTCGGAGCAGTCGTGACGGCAGCCGACCTCACCGGCGCCATCTTGGATTTGATCCAAGGATTCATGTCGCAAGCTGTCATGAACCTGGACACATTCCTCCCCAATGTGGACCACCAGAATCGTTGCTGGATGATTAAGTTGGGTTGGATTAAGATAGCCTGGATCCAAGAGCCCAAAAGCTAGTTAGCTATGTTGCACATAGTAACTGTTAACAAAACATTAATTGCAGTTCAGAGCCAATTTGAAATGACTTAAGAATGAAGCAATTACTAACAAGTGTTGTTTAAAATGACATAACGTTATCATGTTTTTATGTGTTTTCTTGCTGAAAATGCTTCTGCGACTGGTTTTGAATGTTTGTTTTGCCAGGCACCTCTGTCCATGACTACACATGATCTCTGGGAGTGTGCTGACACGATATTAGCAGTGGATCCTTTGGGTGCTATGGATTCCTGGGTGGGTCCTCCATGGATCAGGCTTGTGTGAATTTTGAGGCCAGCTTAGCCCCTTTGCCTGCTGGTCCCCATGTGCAGTGATCTTGTGCTGCATTGGCTTTTCTGTGGCAACGGACCAGACGAGCTGGCCATCAATTGTTTTATACATATACAATATACGTAGGAGAAAAAGGTATAAAATTGTGGCAATTGAATTGTTGTGTAGTTCCTGTAGAAGCCTCAGGAAATTACAGGGTTAAGTAAAAATCAACCCGATATACCTATAGAAAACAATTTGCTTTCCAGTCGGGTTGATTTTCTGTAGTGATTGCAGAATTAGAATTATTAATGTCTAATAGGATTTTATGCTTGAGTTTTTTTCATTAGAATTACAGAGCAGGCTGAAAGCTGATCAAAGTAAATTGAGTCCTTTCGGATTTTATTAACTACAGTATGCCAATAAGCATGTTAATACCCTACTTTAGAGAAAATGCTTGATGTCTTTTAAGGCTATTAAGACGTTTTTATTTCTGTGGAAAAATAGTACTAGGCACCAAAACAACAAATCTACATTAAGTACATTTTCACAGAAAAACTAACCCTATATTGTAAATATCTGGACACTGGTGACACTTTGTATTTGGTTGTTAGCAAAAAAAAAGAGGAACACTGTTAAAAGGTATAAAAAGCTGTCTGTCCAGATTAGTTCATGCTATTAAGTGTCCAGTTTTGCAGTAATACTACAAACATTTAAAACAGTTAATCTGTTAATAGAATCAGTTCGAGCCATTATGATGGTTTTTAAAAGTTTTGAGTGTTTTTTTAACCTCATTTCATTACTTCGTTGTTTGCAGCAACGATTTTTCTATTGGACTTGATGGGTTTAATTTAACCTAACTAGATAGCTGCTACTCTATATTGAGGCCCAATATAATGAGGTTAGTTTTTAGACTGTTTCTGAGGGAATTCATGCCCATTTGAACGAGAAGAGCTGGCTTGCAATCTCTGTTCCAGTTCATCCTAAAGGTGCTCAGTGTGGTTTGGGTCAGGGCTCTGTGCAGGCCAGTCAAGTTCTTCCACACTGAACTCATCAAACCATGTCAAATAGTTCTTGCTTTGTGCACTGGGGCACAGTCATGTTGAAAGGGCCTTCCCAAAACTGTTACCACAAAGTTGGAAACATACGCTGAAGCATTAAGTTTGCCCTTCAGTGGGGATAAGGGGTCTGATTGAAACAGTTGAATTAAATAATTAGCATGTTTATATTATAGTATAGTATAGTATAGTATAGTATAGTATACAGTGGCATACAGTAGTATACAGTAGTAATAGTACTATAAAATATAATATTGTACACCATATGAGAATACACCATACTTAAAAAAAATTTTAGGGACCACAAAATATTAGACAGGAAATCAAACTGAAGGTTGCTCAGGTGTTTCACAGTTCTGGATTTATACTGGAAATGACTTCCCCCAACATCTCCTGCTGTTCCCTGCCTGTCAGGAGGCTGGTGATCCACTGACAGCTGGTGGGGGATACAGCAAACTGGGATGATAGTGTGAAGTAGAGAGCTGAATTCCACAAAGAGGATCCTTGCACAGGTCCTAAATAAGATATTATACAAACTAATATTATAAGGATAACATGAGAATACATCATATGATCTTTTTTTTTTTTTAGGAACCACAAAATATTTCGGATATTAAGCACAAGAAAGAATGTGTTTTATTCTAGCTAAGCTAGAATTCATTGTCTGGTTGAAACACAAGTGTATTACTTACTTACTCAAACACATTGCAGACTTTTTACACACTTGACTAAATATCTAGTATAGATTTTTATATTGTAATATTTTGCTTTTAAAACTGTGTTTAATATATCTTTTTATCTATTCTTTTCTATACCAATTTTTATTATATACCTATATTTATTTTCATGGCATTCATTGGGTACAGCAAAGAAAGAATATTATTGTACAAAAAATAAATTCAAGCATTTTATGCAAATATATTGACCTTACAAAATTGTTGTTCATAAATATGTGTTATAAAAATATTGTGTCAAAAATACCATCTTCATTATTTTGAAGTTGACAAAATTTCTGCAATAAAATTCAGTTGTATATTTGAATTGAAAAAGTGATACAAGCATTTAAAAGTGGGAAACAAATCAGAAATGGGATGAGATTTATTGGCCAAATATTTTAACACACAAAAGGATCTCAAGCAATACAGATTACATTGACAATGCACATGTTATTTACAGACACTAATGAGATAGTACACAATATACAAGCGATATATTGATTATCTACAAGACTACAATATGCAGCAAGTGTCATGTTCTCGTGGTGATTATTCATTGAGGACGCAAGATACAGGTTCAAGTTCGAAACTCAAGTTCATGTTTATTTTCTTATTCTTTTCAACCAAAGTCTTTCTTTTCTTTGTTAATGAAAATAATAAACAAAACTCAAAACAAAACACGAAGAAACACAAACACAATAAACCAGACAGGGGAAGCTCCTCTAATAGCCTCCTCAGGCTGGGTCTGCAGGCGGGCACAGTTCACAGAAGCACAGTTCTCTTCTTTTCAAAAACATACACACAGCAATCACTTGAAACAATGGCGCTCACGCCGCATGAATCCTCATAGTCTTAAATCTCAGATACCTGTTGTGACAGGTCTTACCCTGACCCTGCAGACTCGGCTCAGCCCTGAGGAGGGGACACGCACACACAGAGAGGTGAGGAGACGAAACAAAACATGACGTGTAGATAACAGTGCACGGACACAGGCGTCCGGATCTGACTGGCATTTATAGTGACACACAAGGGAGTGACACAGGTGCACATCATTACTGTGATGAGGGGAAGACATACCACATTGACACACTAGGGGGAGACAAGGTGCGGCTCAATAGTCCGGAGACCCAGATCTTATTTCCCCGGACCGTGGTGGCACAGATGTGACAGTACCCCCCCCCCCTCAGGACCGTCCTCCTGAAGGAGGCGAGGGCGCCCCCGACGTCTTACCGGAGGGAGTCGGGACTCGCGGCCTGGTTGGGCTGGCCGTCGAGCGGGGCGGCCCGGAGGTCAGGGAGCAGGGCGATCCGGCCTCTCCTGATGGAAAGTAGTGATGAGTTCCGGCGTCAGGATGTCTTTGGCCGGGACCCAGCTCCTTTCCTCCGGACCGTAGCCCTCCCACTCCACCAGATATTGGAGTGACCCTCTTCTCCTCCGTGAATCTAGTAATCGGGTTACCTTGAACGCCGGGGTACCCTCGATCTCCACGGCCCCAGGGAGCGACGGCTCTGCTGTGCCCTCGTCTAGGGGTCCCCGAACTACCGGCCTGAGAAGGGAAACGTGAAAAACAGGGTTAATGTGCATGTGTGTGGGGAGTTTGAGTTTGTATGATACTGTGTTGACTTGTGAGAGTATGGGAAAGGGACCGATAAACTTGGGGGACAGTTTGCGACAGGGGAGGTTGAGTTTAAGGTCCCGTGTCGAGAGCCATACCCGATCGCCTACCTGGAGCGGAGGACCTTCCTTCCTACGTCTATCGGCAAACTTTTTGAAGCGAGAAACTGCTCTGGAAATCTGCACATGTGCATCTTCCCATACTCTCTCCGCTCTTCGAAACCACTGATCCACCATGGGAACTTCGGTGGGAGTGGCGTCCCAGGGACAGAGCGGAGGTTGATACCCGAGGATACATTGGAACGGCGTCAGACCTGTAGCAGAGTGGATGAGCGAGTTCTGTGCGTACTCCGCCCAAAGCAACCAGTCGGCCCAGTCATGCTGTCGGCTACTACAGTATGCTCGAAGATATCTCCCAAGTTCCTGAACAGTCCGCTCTGCCTGCCCATTAGACTCGGGGTGGTAGCCCGACGTTAGGCTAACGGTGGTCCCCAACTTCTGGAAGAACGCTTTCCAGACCCTGGCGATAAATTGAGGACCACGATCGGAAAGAATATCTTCGGGGATGCCGTAGTAACGGAACACGTGTTCAAAAAGGGCCTCGGCCACCTGAATGGCTGACGGGAGCGAAGCGAATGGAATGAAGTGACACCCCTTCGAGAATCTATCGATCACGACTAGGACTGTCGTGTACCCTTTTGACACCGGTAAATCCGTGACGAAGTCTACAGCGATGTGTGACCACGGTCTGTTCGGTGTCGGTAGGGGCATTAATTTCCCAACGGGGAGGCTACGTGGTGTTTTGGTTGTAGCACAAACGGCGCAAGACGAAACCACTGTCTTTACGGTCGCTTTCATTCTCGGCCACCAGTACTTTTGTGCGAGTGCGCTGAGCGTGCGTGCCACCCCCGGGTGTCCTGAGGACAGATTTGTGTGAGCCTGTATTGTGATTTGGTCTCGCAGTGGCTCCGGCACATAGACTCGATCCGGGGGGCACCCGGGAGGCACATGATTTTCACGTCCCCACCGGGCGATCTCCTCGTCGAGGTCCCACGTGACCGGAGCAACCACGAGTGGTGCTGGTAAAATGGGCTCTGGATTTTCGGTGGGGATGGGTGCTGGATAGTACCGCGACAACGCATCTGCTTTTAGGTTTTTGGAACCGGGGCGATATGTGATATGAAAATGAAAGCGAGTAAAGAACAGCGCCCAACGGGCTTGACGCGTGTTTAATCTTTTGGCCTGTTGGATGTACTCGAGATTACGGTGATCGGTCAGAACCACAAAGGGGTGTTTAGCTCCCTCCAGCCAGTGTCTCCACTCTTCTAACGCCGCCTTGACTGCGAGCAGTTCGCGATTACCGATATCATAGTTTTGTTCGGCAGGTGTCAGTTTTCGAGAGAAAAACGCGCAGGGATGGAGTTTCTCGGGTTGACCGTGACGTTGTGACAGCACCGCCCCGAGCCCCACCTCTGATGCGTCAACCTCTACAATGAATGGCTTCTCGGGGTCTGGAAGCCGTAAGACAGGCGCGGTGGTGAACGCCGCCTTCAGTTTTTGGAAAGCACTCTCTGCCTCGGCAGTGAGTGCTTTCAGTTTCGTGGGTTTCCCCCTGAGGAGTGAGGTGAGGGGCGCTGCCACCGAACTAAAGTTCCGAATGAAACGCCTATAAAAGTTGGCGAACCCGAGGAAACTCTGTAGCGCCTTTACTGATTTTGGTACCGGCCATTGTGTTACCGCCTCCACCTTGGTTTTCTCCATCTCGACCCCCAGTGGCCCTATACGATAGCCGAGAAATGCTACCTCCCGTTGATGGAATTCACATTTCTCCGCCTTCGCATAGAGCCCGTGTGCACGCAGGCGACGAAGGACGGCGGTTACATGCTCGACATGCTCAGAATACGACCTTGAGTATATTAGAATGTCATCTAAATATACTATCACACAACGGTTAAACATATCCCGGAACACGTCGTTCATGAACCCCTGAAACACCGCAGGCGCGTTTACCAGCCCATACGACATGACATTATATTGGTAATGCCCCGATGAGGTGCTAAACGCGGTCTTCCACTCGTCCCCTTTACGCACGCGAACGAGGTTATAAGCGCTGCGGAGGTCGAGTTTAGTGAATATGGAGGCCCCTCGGAGTTGGTCGATAGCGGCTGGCACCAGTGGCAGTGGGTGCTTGTACTTTACTGTGATGGCGTTGAGCCCCCTGTAATCTATACAGGGTCTTAAGCCCCCGCCTTTTTTCTCAATAAAAAAGAACCCTGCCGAAGCGGGAGACGTGGACCTGCTAATGAACCCTTGCCTGAGAGCCTCCTCTACGTATTCCTCCATCGCCCTGGTTTCCTCCAGGGACAGTGGATAAACACGCGAGTAGGGCGGTGCTTTCCCAGGCACGAGCTCAACAGCACAATCCCACGGACGGTGGGGAGGAAGTCTCGCAGCTGCCCTAACGCTAAATACATCTTGAAATGCCGCGTACTCGGAGGGCACACTTTGGGACATCTTATCTCTCGGGCTTTCAATGGTGGTAACTTGGACCGCTAACGTAGGCGGTTTACATGTTTTAGCGCATCGTTTGGACCATGATCGGATGCGTGCATGAGCCCAATCAAAATTGGGATTGTGAAAACTGAGCCAGGGAAGACCCAGCACGACGGAATGGTCCACCTGCGGAAGCACAAAGAAATTTATTTCCTCAGAATGGCCGGGGAAAGTTAACCGTAATGGGACTGATATGCCTGTAAGTGGCGATTGACTAAGTGTGTGACCATCCAGAGCTTTAACTGATATCGGGGATGGAAGCTTCGACACGGGAGCTTGCAGCGCGGAAAGGAGAGATGTAGAGATGAGGTTGCCAGCCGATCCGGAATCTATTAAGGGAGAGACAGACACAGAACGATTACGAAAAGAAATACTGGCAGGTATACAGAAGGGTGCGTGTGTGCGTGGGGGGGTGCGAGGCGTTACTTTAATCAGTGGGCAGTCCTTCACGAGGTGTTTGTCGCCTCCACAATACAGACACAGTCCAGCTGACATTCTGCGAGATTTCTCCGATGCCGTTAGGCGTGACGTGGCGACGTCCATCGGTTCGGCGGTCCAGGTGCCTTCGCGCTCGGGGGTAGGCTGCTGAGGGGGGCTGGAGCGGCGGCGCGGTGCAGCGCGCTGCGCGGTGCGGGGTGGAGTTCGGCGCTGCTGGCCGCGTAGATGCTGATCCAGCTTGATCGCTAGGGTGATAGTATCCTCTAACGAAAGTTCAGTGTCTCTACACGCGAGCTCAAGCTGGATATCCGCGTTCAATCCGTCTCGGAAGCGAGCCAACAGGCTCTTCTCACACCACCCGCTTTCCGCCGCCAGCACCTGAAAGCGCACCGCATAGTCAGCCACCGTGGTGTTTCGTTGACTCACCCTCAGCAGCTGTTGTTCTCCTGATCGGCCCTGGTCTGGGTGGTCGAACACCGCGCGGAGGGCTTCCACGAACCGCCGATACCGGGTGATCGCTACACCTCCGGCGCTCCACAACGCTGCCGCCCAGTCCATTGCTCTTCCCGTCAGATGCTGTGTAACAAAACTCACTCTCTGGGAGTCATTCATATTCGGGAAATCTTCGAGATATAGTTCACACGCTAGTAGAAATTTTCGGCACCCCTCTGGGTCGCCTCCATACCTTTCAGGTGGAGTTGGGCGTGGCCTTGGTGGTGTCGCGTTCGCTGGGTGAGCAGCCAGAGGGAGCTGCGATGTCGCGAGCTGTGACACGCTGCCTGCCAGGTCATGAACGGCTCGCGCCAGACCGCTGAACCTCTGTTGCTGCGCTTTGATGTATTCGTGGAGGCGTGTGTCCTCATCCGTCAGGGGTACACCTGCTGCGTCCATGAAGGTCCGTGCATCTGTCATGTTCTCGTGGTGATTATTCATTGAGGACGCAAGATACAGGTTCAAGTTCGAAACTCAAGTTCATGTTTATTTTCTTATTCTTTTCAACCAAAGTCTTTCTTTTCTTTGTTAATGAAAATAATAAACAAAACTCAAAACAAAACACGAAGAAACACAAACACAATAAACCAGACAGGGGAAGCTCCTCTAATAGCCTCCTCAGGCTGGGTCTGCAGGCGGGCACAGTTCACAGAAGCACAGTTCTCTTCTTTTCAAAAACATACACACAGCAATCACTTGAAACAATGGCGCTCACGCCGCATGAATCCTCATAGTCTTAAATCTCAGATACCTGTTGTGACAGGTCTTACCCTGACCCTGCAGACTCGGCTCAGCCCTGAGGAGGGGACACGCACACACAGAGAGGTGAGGAGACGAAACAAAACATGACGTGTAGATAACAGTGCACGGACACAGGCGTCCGGATCTGACTGGCATTTATAGTGACACACAAGGGAGTGACACAGGTGCACATCATTACTGTGATGAGGGGAAGACATACCACATTGACACACTAGGGGGAGACAAGGTGCGGCTCAATAGTCCGGAGACCCAGATCTTATTTCCCCGGACCGTGGTGGCACAGATGTGACAGCAAGTGACAGAGTGTGTGGAAGAACTACTTTTGTGTTTGGACGTTTGGTCGAACAGTGTTCTGTAGACACAATATGAGCATATACGTACATACAGTGGCAAGAAAAAGTGGTTTTCTGTAGATTTTTTTATTTATTTAAAAGTTATTTTATTATCAATTATACCTGTTTTTAAATAAATTGAGAAGATTCAACTGAAATAATCAGTTATGCATGCAATTGTTACAGAAAATTTATGTAAAATAAATACTGGATGTATACTCTACATTTACAGTACTGGCTGGCTACTGTAAATTGTAAAAAAAAAAAAAATCATAAAAATACAGAAATATACTATGGTTTATGTTTACGGTAATAAATAGTAAAGTGATTAAACAGTTTGAGGACTGTAAAATTACTGTAGCTTGCTGGCATCTGTGCTGCCAGTAACTTACTGTTATTTAACAGAAAGTTTTTTTTACAGTGTACCATGGTATTATGTAGATGCTCATGAAGTAATAGTGAAGCATGTGTCATGTAGATCCTTATGAAGTAATGGTGCACCTGCAGTTTGAGCTGCTCCTTTTTAAGCCGATATACTTATCGGCTTTATGTCTTTAAGCTACAAATGATATCATACTGGGAGTAACAAAATGTATTATACAGTATAAAGAGAATATTTTAATTGGATTTTAAACCTGAAAGCTACCAACAAATGGAATGAAAAATACAGCTGAGAAACATTGCATGCCTACAGTAAATGCACCTTTATTCTGGTTGAATTTTCTCAATGAATCTACGTATATTTCTGGAAATTTGTGTCCCAAAATGTATTGCATAGTACAAACTAATGCGTTAAATCCATCTACTGGTGTCCTTTTCACTAATGTCTAAAATGTACAATGTTTTATTTATTTGTGAAATATACGTTGTTTTACGAACGTTGTTTTATTTGTGAAATAGACGTTGTTTTACGGTATGCAGTTGATAACCTGATACTGCAACTCTTTTGGTTTTCATATTGATTAATTAGCCATAGGGGCAATGGTGGCTGAGGCAGTTAAGGCTCTGAGTTGCTGATTGGTGGGGATGAGGGTGGGGGGGGGGGATGTTACAGCACCGTCACCACTGAGTCACCATTGTTGGACAGATTTTGATTTAAGCTGCCAAAAAAGCAACTTAAAATCACTCTTTGCAAACATGGTGATCAGATAAGCATCTGAAAATGCCCACGGAGATGGTTGTAAAGCTATGACCATGACAAAGATAAAGCATTTGTTCAAAATAAATCAAGGATGGAATAAATAAATAAATAAATGAACAAATTAGTTAACGTAATGGACCAAGCTTTCGCTCTACAGTACTGTATATCTTTCATTTATATTTAATCCTACTGTAAATGACGCAGTGAGCAGCTTCTTATTTCTTAAACAACCATTTCAGTAGACATACCCTGTGGTTTTGGTAAAGACTAGACGTTATGAGTCCAGATCGATCTACCCTGTTCCAGGGTTATCAGGGTAAGAAGAGTGGAACATAAAGTCTCATGCCTAGTGTATACCACACAAGTCTGTGGGCCAGTGTCAAGATCAAGGGATTCTTCTGTTAGTCAGGTCCAGGGGTTAGCACCATTTTCTACCTAAAACTTAGGTCAGCTGTCTGACTGAATATACTGCAACACCAAATGCTGAATGACCAAAAGTGTTGAGAATGACACAAATGCTAATTTCCACGAAGTTTCCTACTTCAGGTGTTCCTATGGTATACTTAAGTATAATTACAAACATTTCAAATGTATCAGAAGCTTTTTACAATTACAGTAAGTTTATGCAAAAAGTCTGCAATGTCGACCCTTGCAATTCCCCTTGGCATGCTGTCAATAAACTTCTGGTTCACATCCTGATTGATGGTCAAAATTTATAGGTTTTTGTTTTTCCACCCACTTTAAGGTCTGGGGAGTTTCCTGGCCATGGATGTAGAATTTCAATGTCCTGTTCCCCGAGCCACTTAGACTTTTGCTGTATGGCAAGGTACATCATACTGGAAAAGGCTTTTTTTTGTCACCAAAATGTTCTTGGATGGTTGGGAGAATTGTGAGTGAGCCCACTCCCTTGGTTTACAAGGATGGCAGCAAAGTAGCCACTTCTCTCTGAAAAAAAACATCAGAGACAGAATAATGTTCCGCAAAAAGTGCAGGGATTGGACTGCTGAGGACCGAGGTAAAGCCATTTTCTCTGATGAATCTCCTTTCCAATTGATTGGGGCATCCAGAAAAAATCTTGACTGGAGAAGAAAAAGTGAGCTCTACCATCAGGGTCAACACTGCCAGTATTGACTCTTTGCAAAACTTAATGTAATTGTCAATAAAAAGTCTTTGAACTGCTTGTAATTATATTTCAGTATACAGTACTATAGTAACATCTGACAAAAAACACTGAAGCAGCAGACAAAATTTATATTTGTGTCATTCTCAAAACCTTTTCAACATGGCTAATGATGAAATATATTGTATATATGCACAAACACACAGCCATGGCGAAAAAGGATTAAGCAATGGTTTTTATTAATTCAAAATAAACAAAATACTGATTGGACAGTAAATCATCAGGAATGAAAATGGAAGGGAAAGATTTTGTATGCTCATGAGGTTGTATAAAGGCAGAAGGCAAAGATCAATACTCATCTCCAGGCAAAAAGTTAAAGTCAAAAGAGCATTCCCTCTGAGTGAGAAGTCACCATCTATTTCATTCAAAAATATCAAAGATAGCAGCCAGCAGCAAAGGCTGTTTCTTTTCAAAGCTTTCTTTGGCTGTCCTTTATGTCAGGTTACGTTCATATCAACCAGATCCTCTTATCTCTGTCTGAGGTGAGGAAGGCAGAAAGCTGTTTGATTCTGTAATGGTGCTAAGGAGCTTGCCGTAGAAAAGAAATCCAAATCGAAAGATAAAACATTTCAGTGAAGATGGAAAGGGATTTAGCTAGAATATTCAACATGAAGCAATTAAGTGCTCAGAGGCATGTTACTTTCTTATGTTCGACACCAGAGGGTGATGTTTACTTATTTCTACCTCCCATTTTAGTCACCTGAATTGCTTTCATTTGTCGATTCCAGTCACCTTCATACCGTTTACGAACAGATATTAAAAATGAACATGTTGAGTATTTCTTTGCTGTGATAAATAATCTTTCTTTCTGTAAATAATCTCTCATATACAGTACTGTATAATGATCATATATCTGATTTCAACAATGACATGACCAATAATAACCATGATAACCGAGTTATATGACAGTTTTTTTGTAGACTTTATTTTGGTTTAATTTGTGTTTCTGCATATTTGTCTGCTTACGATTCTGAAAAATTGACCGGATCGAGCCCAACTATAGACCAGATTAAATATTTAAAATTTTTAAATAATCTAAATCAAGTGAGCACTGTCGCCTTGCACCTCCAGGGTCTGGGTTCGATTCCCCGGCCAGGCTCGATTCCCGTCCCGTGTGTGCATGGAGTTTGCATGTTCTCCCCGTGCTTGGTGGGTTTCCTCCGGGTACTCCGGTTTCCTCCCACAGTCCAAAGATATGCAGGTTAGGCTAATTGGCGTTCCCAAATTGCCCGTAGTGTGTGAGTGTGTGTATGTGTGTGTGCCCTGCGATGGACTGGCACCCTGTCCAGGGTGTACCCCGCCTAGTGCCCGAAGTCTCCTGGGATAGGCTCCAGGTCCCCCGCGACCCTGAACACAGGATTAAGCGGTATAGAAAATGAATGAATGAATAAATCAAGTGACTGGGCGGCACGGTGGTGTAGTGGTTAGCACTGTCGCCTTGGACCTCCAGGGTCCGGGTTCGATTCCCGTCCAAGCTCGATTCCCGTCTCTGTGTGCATGGAGTTTGCATGTTCTCCCCGTGCTGGTGGGTTTCCACCGGGTACTCCGGTTTCCTCCCACAGTCCAAAGACATGCAGATTAGGCTAATTGGCGTTCCCAAATTGACCATTGTGTGTGTGTGTGTGAGTGTGTGTGTTCTGCGATGGATTGGCACGCTGTCCAGGGTGTACTCTGCCTTGTGCCCAGAGTCTCCTAGGATAGGCTCCAGGTCCCCGCGACCCTAAATACAGGATAAAGCGGTATAGAAGATGAATGAATGAATGAAGAATATGACTGTTGAAATGACTTGCCTACTGCACAAGTATAAATAAAAAGCAACAGTGTCTAGATTAGACAACAGGCTAGGATTTTGTCCTACCAGACCGGGAGGCTTTCTCAATTCTCTTATGAAGACCTTAATGAAGATTTGATGATGTCCCATTGATAAGTGCTGTCAAAATGGTACCATTCTATTGCAATGTAATAAAGAAACCTCATCGTTGACCTATTTAGTATAAGTCATTAAATTATTGATCAGCATCAAGCAAAGACACATTAAAAAGTCCTGATTTGGGTTAAGAAATGATCAATGTGTTGATAAAAATCTGGCAGGAGTGGAGAACTGTCAACTTCTCAGAAGAAATATGGTTTAAAAAATCATGAATAACCATGAACAGAGATTCCTTATCAAAAGTACCCTGGAAAGGGAATGATAGATCAGGCAGCTAAAGCTCTAAATTGTTAATTTGGGGATGTGAGGATCTGGGTTCAAGCCCTGCTGTTGGTGGTTGCCACACCCCATACTGCCCAGCCACTGCATGCAGTGCTGGTCGCGAAAATGGGAGGGTTGTGTCAGGAAGGGCATCTGGTGTAAAACTAGTGCCAACTATAGCAACCCATTGACGGGAGCAGCTGAAAGAACGTTTTTAGTGTGAATAATCTAAAAAGGCTTCAGTTCTTTAGAGAGAATAAGAATTAGATTTGGAGCAGGTCATGAAAAAGGTCATGTGGTATAATGAGTCCTGATTGATCCTATTCCACTGTGATTAGTGCATCAGGATGAGAAAGGAAGCTCATGAAACAATGCAGCCATTATTATAGTGCCCACTGTAAAATCCTCTGGGGGCAGTGTTATGATCTGTTATGATGCTCAGCAATATTATGTGGCAATAATATGAAGTCAGCTGACTCTTTGAATGTAGTGAATGACCAGCTTATCATATAAATTATTATTATTATTATTATTATTATTATTATTATTATTATTATTATATTCCAGGACTCAAATTGTGAAAATTGTTCTGGGTGTATGAGGAAAATTGCACACACATGAAATTGCCAATATTTTGCATATTGTAATCAAACCTAAAGGTGATCAAACATAATATTGGCGTGTGCAAATTAATTTTTTCTGAGTTACTGATCAGAAGGTTGGTAGTTCAAGCCGCAGCTCTACCTGTACAGATTTCTAACACACTGTAATACGCGAAGAAAACTTCACTGTGCAGTGATGTTTATGTGACAAATAAAGTTTAAACATTTACTTTTTTTTTTTTTTTTTTTTACTATTGGTCTATTTGCATTGTGCTACACTCGGCTCATCAACAATACTAGCAAAGAGGCTATGATGAGAGGACAAATTATATAATCAGCTAAATGTATTCATTTTCCTCTCACTGACTTATTCTTAGAAATGATCATCTGTACAGGCTTTGATTGTTAAAGCTTTGATTCCTATGCCTTGTAAGTGTTCTCCTTCATTTCCCATGTACTGTATGATAGATCTATGCCTATGGAATTGTCTTTTAAGACAGTGCCATAAGTCAGACAGTTAATGAGTATAGCGCATAATTATGTAGCATTGTTCTGTGGTAAAATAAATAAATAAATTTAAAAAAGTGACTCTGATGTAGTACACAATTTGTAATTATTAATTTTAAACGTGTTACTCCTCTGGCTTTTATTATGTGCTGAATGGCATCTTCGCTGAAATCAGAGAATAATTCCAGGTCGTCCAGCATGAGTGTATTCAGTTGCCTAGCAACACCAGCCTTGGAAAGGATGCTGTGTGTGTTTGTGAAGGTAAATCAGGGGGCAACCTGGTTTTAAAATAGACATTCACGTGGGCAGGACCTGAACTTTACATCAGCGATGGCGTTGAGACGTCACTGTCACAAGCAATAGAAATATTAACTTTTATAATAACAGTCTGCCCAAGTGGTCATTACTATGCTCATTTGACTCTACATGCCAGCAGGGCTACCATAATGAATTTAATTGAGAGGATATTAATTCCTCATTAGTCCTAGATTGGAAACAATGCTGTGTATGCTTTGTGTTAAATGGGATTCATAAAGTCAGAGACCTTTTTTTTTTATTGGATCGACGTGAGATCTTCCGTCCAATAAACGTTTCATCAGCCCCTTAATAGGTCCTCCATTTGCTCTGGAGGTTACTTTGACCTCGGTTGTGGCTGTGCATGCTGACCCTCTGTCACCTTTTTTTCATTTTTAATAGCTTTGGGCTGAGTCGAGGTCTCAAAAAGCAGCATCTGAAACTGGATGGAAGGACACAGAAGAAAGAAAGAACACACAAATGATTGCATATTTAAAGGCACTGCAAGATCTTTTTTTTTCCTTTTACATCCAAGTGAATATGCAGCAATCATTAATTAGCTTTTTTTTTCTAACGAAGATAATATCATAAAAAGGGAGGTGTGTTTGGATTTTTTTCCTCTTTTGCTGTGCTGGTACTGTAGGTATGGATATGATTAATGACTCTTCAGTTACGTGTATTACTCGGCAGTGTATTGCTAGCTATAGTCTTAGTATGTGTGTGTGTGTGTGTCTATACATGTTAGTGTATGGCATTCTCTCTGTTCTTGACTTGGACCTATTTTAATCATCTGGTTGAAACTTCTGGTAGAAATCTTGCAGCCTATTGCATCTTGTCCTCTCGCTGCTTCCCTAACAACTATGTGATTTGGAATGGATTCTGCCTGGTATTTTATTTAATTTCTTTCTTTTTTTTTTTCTTTTTTTTAATAAAATGTCTGGCAAAAATTATAATTTTTTATTTTTTATTAAATGTTTATAATTTCTTTTCCTACTATTAACATCTATGCTGAAATGAAACCCATATAAAAATGATTTCTTTAGCTTGTTTTGTATGTTAGTTGGCACCAGAATGGTTCGCGTCTAATAAATGTAGAGCCTGTAATCCCAGGACCTTTCACAATTGCTCTTGTTGCTTTTCCAGGTTTCCCTATCCTACATTCTTTTAAAACAATTCTGCACCACCTCGAGCGAAATCACTTCACTTTATATGCTGCCCTCTGTTCTCTGCATTCATTAAACTTTTATGCTTTATTTTCACCCTTTGATAGTATATGCATATTGTATGGAAAGACAGTGGAGGCAGGTAGCATCGTGTGGCCTGCCCTTATACTCTCTACAATAGATTTGCATCTCATTTCACAATATGCATTTCTTTTCATGCATACAGGTACGATCTAGCCATATTCAAGTGCAACTCAAGAAGCATAATAATTCGAGCTATCAATGCGTTGCATGCTTAAATAAATGTAAAATTGCATCCTGACATTATCTCAAACAGGAAATAATCAAATAAAGCATTTCCATTTATGGTGCAACAAATATTCAGCCTTGTCCTCTGGTGTTTTCGTCTCACATGTATTTTTCCGCATGACAAGACGCAGTTTAGTTTTAATAATACAGGGGCAAGATGGAAGAATTTAAGATGGCAAATGCCGCAAGACAGGGCTGTTATTAAAAAATCCATCACTGTCTGGGTTATGGACATTCTCATTAGAGCAGGAATGCCATAGCAGACTAGCATTCAGCTAGGATGTATCATGTTATTGAAATATTTAGTTGTGGCCCAAGTCTAAAGAGACCTGCCTGTGCCATGGTAATCCCTTTGGAATTGGTTTGACATGGGACTGTGTTGGGAAGTCTGCCATGCCTATGTATTCTCGTGTCAATCTCAGTCAGAAAAACAGCTTTCGCACACACTGTCACTCCCCAGTGCATTTCTCCTACTTTCCTCATCGTGTGGTGAATTTTTAAGCTGGGCCTGGAAATCCTTTCAGAGCATACAATATCCATTAAGGGATAAAAAATAATTCATGTGATTCATGTGCATTATTTACCAGGCTATGAAGAGAAATACCTCCTCCTCACTTTATCACTATTTCTTCACTCCAAAGTTGAACGCGTCAGAAACTTCTCCGCCAGTGTTAGGGGACGTCGTTGGATTAGAAATGATTTTATATCGAACAATGATAATGCTCTGGAGCTTTTATAGAGGGCACAAATTTTATGAAGATTGTATGCCGTCCCACAAAATATCCTGCCTGGTTTTCTCATTCTAATGTGTGAGATTACCTTTTTTACGTCCCCACAGTTTCATAGTCGACTGCTGATCACGAAAAGAAGGTGCGAGTAGAGGCAAGTTTATATCCACGCTGGTGGGGGTGTTTGAAGTAGGTGAGAATAAGCAGGAGTTGCAACAGGGAGACAGCTGAGCAGTACTTTCACTGGGTGACTTGTGCAAATACAGAAAGCACATAACAAACAGAAGGAATCTCTCCAGTAATGCAGGTACTGTATAAACAACACAAACAGACAACAATATGTCATTTGCGATATGCCCAACTCTGCAAGGTTCAACTGCAGCAAGGAACCTTCTTCAGATCTCCAGACGATAGAGATGAAATATAGGTGTGAATGGGCTTTTTTTTTCTTTTTCTTTTTGGAAGAAACATAATTGCTTATTGTTGCTAGACAGGATGGTTCAGAAATTGCTGATAAACTGAATTATCAATGTAGGGGTTAGGATTGGGGTGGGTTTGAGATCTGGAAAGGGTGCCAAGAGATTAGAGATGTTGAAACAATCAATGTGTTCTCCAAATTTTCTACCCAGTATTAGCATTGTATTCGTAATTACTGTACTGTATGTAAGCAAAAGTCCATATAAGCATATAACCTTTGTTATGGTACTGTATAGTGTAATGCTGGTGTTACTCGATAGTATTTCATTTATCAATGGATTTGACCTCAGTTAAATGGCTTTGATACTTAAAATTTTTTTTTTACTGTATAGATTGTGTTCAAAGAAATCCAATATAAGTATAATTTGGATTCAACCCCCCATGACCCAGAATACGCGGTGCTTTCATTGCAGCATGAACAAGTAGTAAAAAGTGCACAGGTGACTGTATGAATCCTGACTCGCCTGTGTTGTATTAGCCCTGCTTGGCACTTGCTCTCCACTGTGACTAAAGGAGCAGATGGAGGCGTCACAGGTGGGATAGGCTGCCACTTCTGTTCCTGGGGAAACGGAGAGAAATTAAGCCAAGAAGTCTATCTGAACGCCCCTCTCCTCGGCAGGGCCCGTGGCGTCTGAGCTCGGTGGTGATAAATGGATGTGCACAGACGCTAATCAAGCACATGCTCCAATGGATGACCGGATGGGGACAGCTTACATCTTGCATCAATATCAAGGTTTGAGTTCATGCAGTATCACTGAAGTATGATTCATTTCAGTAATAGAATTCATTTCAGTGATATATGAGACAATAAGAAATGAACCATAAAACATGAGCTTCAGGAATTGTGAAACATGGTCTACTGTACCTGCTAAAGACTGGAAGCACTGATGATGTCATGCACCGACCAGATCTTTAGTTTTTGAATGATTTACTGTAATTATCTTTATTTATCAAAGTGGTTTATGTTACTATACTTGCTAGGATTTGTCAGATTGAATATATATATATATATATATATATATATATATATTTTTTTTTTTTTATTTTTTTTTTTTTTGGAGGGCATTGTAATGGCTTTCATCTCCTTTAGTTAAAAAGCATCATTTACATGTAGTATTTATAAACATTTGCATTATGTATAAACATTTTATTTATAATTCATGAGATAATTTATACACTTTTTGCATTCCCTTGTCTCTCTGGGAAATCTGTTGTATGTTTAGCATTAATCCTTCATGTGAAATGTGGATTGATTGTACCTTTCAAACAGGGTAAAGATGAATAGTTGGCCCTGAAGGGCCAGTATTGAACAATTAAATCATTTGTAATAAAGCCTTTCTGTATATAGGTACAATGTATAGAAGATACCTCAGCAACAAAGAAAAGTATAGTTTAGTACATTGTCATATCTGATTATACATGAGCAGGTCAAATGTTTTATGTAGTAAAAACATCAGAACCAAGAGGGAACCTTCGGTTCTAAAAATTGAAGAAATTTAGAAGTGTTAAAAAGTATAGTTTCTACAATGACCACTGTGGGCTTGCTCAAAAAGTGAGTCAATCTCCATAGAGCCCAATGTTAAAGTGCCCAACTTTACAACAGAAATAATCATTTACAGACTGGTACAACAACAACAACAACAACAACAATAATAATAATAATAATAATAATAATAATAATAATAATAATAATAATAATAAACAGTGGAATTTGCATTCATGCATATACCATCCTACACATCAATGATGGATACTACCCACCCTGGGGACATGTTCTTAAGGGGCCGGAATTCCAGCCTGATGCTCGTCCATGCTATGGGCAATTTGAAAATGACAGTTAGCCTAATCTGCAAGCTTTTGGACTAAGGGAGGAAACCAGAGTACTTGGAGGAAACCCACCAGGCATGGGATGAACATGCAAACTCCATGGGCACAGATCCCAGGAAGGTGGGAATCGAACCCCGGCCCTGGAGAAGGAAGGCAAGGCTGCTAACCACTAAGTCACCATGCCACTCATGACAACTATACATGGGTGAATTTTTTATTTTTGGAACATGTCAATATTAAGCCATAAAATCATAAATAATTAGTGGAATGCGGGTGTCAAACCACTAGCTGTCTGCTATGCACCATTGTAGTTTAACTTACCACAAAAAATGTAGGGGTTGACATATAGCGACATGTAGGGTATGAGTTCAATCAAATGTAAAACATATAATTTGACATTAGCCACCTTGGCATTTTGGCTAAGCTAAAGCTAAGCTAGCAAGTTCATGGTAACTGTGGTAATGTTCCAACCAAAACTGCTTCAGAAAACTTTTGGTGAAGTTTGTCCAGTTTCTTGCCATCACTTTTGTTTTTAGATGATATTTTTAGACTTTGTTATAGTATCAGTCCGATATGTGTTAAGGGTTAATCTACAGTAATGTAAAAGAACCACCAATTACAAGTGTGGTGAGCAGAAACACATCTCGAAATGCAGTATGGAGTACAACAATAACCACAAACATGAATCTGAGCCTATAGTGGTCATGGGCTTGCTGAAACTGGGTAGTTGAGCATGGGAAAAATGCTGTGTGGTCTGATGAATTTTGATTTCTGCTGTGTCATATTGAAACATCTAGAAAGATCAGTATTTGCATTTCAAATGCATAAATCCATGTTGCCAACCCACTTTAGGTCAACAGTAATCGTGGGGGGAAATGTTTTCCTGGCACTCATTGGGCCCCTTAATACCAACTGGGCAATAGATGAATGACTTTGAATTTAAATATTGTTGCCCTCAGCTTTCCCCTATCACATCTTTTTAAATTCCTCATCATGATGCAACAATACACTCATAAAAAAGTGCTATGTGCTCCCCTCCACATACAGTACATCAAACTTACAGACATCAACAATTGGCCAGTATTGCTTTGATTGACAGGGCAAAAAGAGTAATGTGGTTCCTTCTATCCATAAAACATGTCCAATTTGGCTTCCATGGCCCCCAGCAATAGAGAGCAATACCATCAGCATGTTTGTTTGCTATTCTAGAGGGTGTGTTTTTTTTTTTTTTTTCAATTTAATTTGACGCCGGTTTAGTGTAGGAACTTATTGGATAGGTCTTGGATAGAGTTTATTTGAAAACAGTTTCACCACCTGGTAGTCTTCGTGTTTGATTTTCTTGTTTCAGGCTGCATTTCCATGCACTGTAGCCTGTAAATCATTTCTCCCTGAATAAATCATACTCACTTTTGTCTACGGGTGTGATAAGAAGGAGTGAAATCTATACCTAGCATACAGTAACTGTTATCTTGAAATGCCATATTTCTTAGATAATCACTATCAAATCCTAGATCCAGCAAAAACAGCAACACTTGAATCAATGCTGCATCGTTCATAACTTGCATAACGACATCACTTAAATATCATGTGTTACCGTGACGAACATGAATATCTCATACATGCTACTGGTAATTTTTGATGACTGCTGCCCTAATGTATGATGCCATGATAATGTTTTATGTCACATTCCAATTAGAAAGCATATAACTCATTCGTGCTTGTGAGCCAATCCAAGCAATTGACATACAGCCATCAGTAAGCACTGACGAGGATCTCATTTTAGCTTTCTCCCATTAAATCATGCAGAGGTCAGGAGGAGGTCATCTGTGTGGGTTTAGTGCATTTGCTAATGCGTAGAGGGCGCACCTTAATTACATTAGGTTCTGGTTAAACAAAGATGGTGTATGAATGAATGTGTGAAAAATTAACATTCCTATTTCTTTTCCCCCTTTTTACTTGCCTACTCACAGCACAGTTTATTTAATAATTGATTGGGTCTCTTTGCTCCATTATCCTCTCTATTTACCTACACGTCTAAATCCAGCATGTTCATATGCACCATCAGTTTACCCTTCTTTAAACTGCTAAAGAATAATCACACAAATCACTTTCTCTCATCCTTATTACAAAAATCAATGCATAAATCAATTTGAAACCCATGTCACATGCATAATAAATATCAGTGTTGTTACAGAGCTTAATTGCAAAGAGAAAGCTCTCCAGTCGCTTTCCTGATCTCACCATGTTCTTCCCTTGGGTTTTATAACTCATTCGCTGCACTATAAGTCTTATTTAGCCCATGTGTTCTCTTTCTGAAGCTGCTGGGTTATTAAGCTGTCTGGAATAGTCCCAGTTCAGCAAAAGGAAGTTTTGCTTTACTCGTTTTATTGCTTACTAGGGGGAATTGAACCTTACTTTTATCTGTGTTTTACAATGGGAGCCATCGCCCCACCTCCCAGGCTAATCATCTTCTAGATCGCTGCCACAATCACCAAGGGATTTGTGAATCGAGTTTTAATATTTGGACCTAAGCAAGAATTTCTTCAGGAGTTAATAAAGACCTCCACTGCACAAGCGGATTCTCTACAGCTATGTGCTTCCTATCAAATTTTCGTTAGCAGTTCATGATTCTTTGACAGTGAGCTCTGATAACAGCTGACTCGATAATAGCTTGCACATGCTGATAATCTATCTGCTATGCGAACAAGAAAGGTCTGTTGTCACTTTTGACATGTTTTTTTTATTCATCAGCAGACTCATAAAACTTTCCTTTGCAATTTCATTTTCCACTGTTCTCTCAGCCATACTCTTTACACACAGTAACCTTCATTAGGAACAACCTTCACAAATGGCAAGGGGAAGGAGAATGCTTTCCAATCTACTTTCTGTTGTTGCCTATTCCAGGTGAGATATCATTCAAAGAAAGTAGCTGGCTTCAAGGTCAGTCCAATGCTAAAGCATACACCATGTCCAATCAATGTGTCCTCCATTTACACCAATGGCACTTTGCCAGCAAGACGTGCTACGTGTCAGTAAAGACAGAAAGAACATTTGCGTTCAATAAAGTACAGTACATTAAAGAATTTGTGAAATGATGCAACATTGTCCTGTTTAAAGGAAATACTTTATAAAAAAAAATGTTAGTCATTCTTTCAGAACAAGCATGTCCAAAAATTTATTTTGTATAAAAGTAAATCACAGAAATTTTGCCACCTACTACTACATAAAGTAGAGACAAGTAATATAAAATATAAAATCAATCACACACCCGGCTGATTACATACATTATTAATCTTAAATGTAAAAAAAATTTACTAGGTTCTAGGTTTTTTTTAAACGCCCAAAACTAAAGTAATTAATTAATTGAGCAGTTTGTTTCCCGCAAAATTCCAAGTACTTTATTAAAGCATCTTGCATTTGCAATCTCATTTACAATCCCCTGCCAAGTTACTTAATGAAATTCATGCCATCAACACCCTCTGAACCCCCAGCCAAAGACCAGCCCAAAGCAAAAATAAGCCAACTCTGTACAGTATTTTAACTTGGGTGTGTGGGCTTTCTTTCCTTCGCCATTTTTTCCACCAAATATGCCTGGTATTCATGGACATAAAGTTGCCAAGTTATTCATTATACATTCCAACTGTGTTTAGAAACTGATTCATGCAATGCTTCAATACAGCTTGAGATTAATGTACAGTAGATAATAAAAAAAAACTTTGGCACAGGCAAATAAATGCTTTGAGTAAAAGGTGAAATAATTAATTAAAATGTTTTTATTTATTTATAAAGAATTACTGTAAAGTACAGTACAAGTTAATAGTAATAAGTAAACAAAACTCAACATTTGCCATGACAACACTGTACCTAATTAAAAACAATAAGTAATCTCGGGTACACGTTGTACAGTTTGATAAGAAAGCTAGCTGGTTTTATTTAGCAGCTCACCACTTTTTTCTTTTTCTTTTTCCCCCTTTTTCTACTTCTTTTTGCATGCAAAACCCAGCAACCTTCATTATATATTTATTATATATTTTCAAGGTAGTTATGTATTGATTTATTCATTAATATTCTGAAAAGTATATGTAACATGGCATGGGTTAGAGTTGCCTGAGCATTTGCCATCTCACTTACCCTCTTTGGCTGGAGTGAAAAAAGTGCAACTTGTCACCAATATATTAGTGACACTATTATCACATGAACTAGCTTACATATGGGAAGCTGTATGACAAGCTACAGTAGCATGTACATTAGCCAATGTGGCCATTATTGTTTACATCTAGCATGTGTCAAGAGCTGTTAGCAATGTTTTATTGAGATTATGATAATTGTGTATCAATCAGCAAATTGAGCTTTTTTTTTAAGATGATTATTTGAAATGTTCACATTTTTTAATGTGATGTTACTTTTGGGTGCTTACATTTGGCAGTGTTCTAATATACAAGAATCGTATATTGACAATGAACATTTTGGGCAATGTTCTCCTGTAATTAAAAATCAATGTTGGTTTTTAATTCCGGTAATCCAGGCATTGCATTGTATTCATTAATGAATGTGTGAAATACTGTATGAATACAATTGAATGCTTGGTTCATGATGATAGAGTAAGGTGTATGAAATTTCCACAGACATGAATTTACATTAATATTTTACCTGGTGTCTACAATTTCAACTCATAATTATCTGAGTTCAAGCAGGTTATTATTTAAAGTTTGGATATTGTGGTTTTGTCAAATGAAATGAACATTTCTAAAAAAGTATTGTGCTGCTGCTGCATGATGTTATTTAATGTGACCCTGGAGATATTCACAAACTGTGATTCAAGGATACGGAGCATAATTTTTCCATTCACACTTAACCCAAATGGATAGAGTGTACTCTCCTAAGGGCATCCAGCCAGCATCGGGGCAGCCCTCTGGTATATTCAGCAAGCATAACAAAGAGAAAAAGTGGAGTCACCCATATAGTTTCTATAAGGCAGCTTCATAAAGGCAGTTCCACCTGTGAACCCCTGCTCACTGACATTGGTGGGTTGCATTCTGGGAATCCATCTGGTGGCACCACTGACAGGAGAAAACCTGCTAATTAGCTCACACTTTAAAGGGGCCTGGTCGAGCCCAATCCCCAGCTGTCATTAAACACACTCAGAGAGAGAGGGAGAGAGAGAGAGAGAGAGAGAGAGAGGAGTATGGTAAACACTAGGGTTCTGCTGCTCTAATTCCGCTTTTCAGAAATTGGGAGAAGCTGTGAATCCATTTATGAGCGTTGTGCTAGGTAGAAGACGAGCACCGCCCCCAGAAACATGGTGTGAAATGTCATTATGTTGAGATGTATATGGTAATGACACACTCCGTTGTTGCTGCTCATGCCCATTTGATACATGAAAATCCCTTTGGCGTTGCCTTTGGCGCAGCTTTCTTTTTTTCCCAAACCCTCTGGCAAAAAAATGCACAAAAAAAAAAAGAGTCAGTTAAATGTGTTGTTACACATTGCAACTATGGAATAGCTGTTTGCAGAAATGCAAAGAGAAAAGGCGAATACAGCAACCATCTTATGCTCCGTAAGCTTCAGGTAGAGTAGACAGACATCTGGTGCAGCTTCCTACTGGCACTAAAGACAGGAGGAGTTCGCTGCAAGCTGTTACCTTCGTCCAACATGCAATAACGGATCTATCTCTACACCCCTGAAAAGGCAACGCGATTGCTCATGCATAATTGGCTCTGGCTTAAGCAATGGCAATGTGTATATTTAAAGAGGGTATAATTAGGCTTGAGTGATTCTTTTGGGAAGCATAAAAGGTTCAAAGACCCTCTCAGCTAATCAAAGTCTCTCACAGTGAGAATTGCCAGCCCTGTGTTCCCCTGGGTGAATATATTTACACACAAAGCCCACACGGGCCTTCTCATTCAACGATTAAATTACATTTCGCATCAGTCCAAGATCACAGCAGCTGTTTAGATCCAAATCAGTTCAGTCTCTTAACAGAATGGCCAGACCACGAGAGTCTAGACTTCACCAGGGAGCAGAATGGTCCCAGTCAAACACCATGACGGTTAGACACTGTCAAGAACCATCTTGTGTCATGAGCCAATGGAGCAATTAGTATTTAATTCCCATCACAAACTAAATATAATTCATTCAAAATACAGTAGCTAAAATTTGTTTCTACCTTTCCTCACAAACATGCCAAAATAATGAAGTGTCTCTTTTGCATGGATCTCAGAATGACAAATAGAAGGATATAAACCATTTCCTTTGTTATCTATTATTAGATTGGGATGTGTACAGTATATATATATATATATATATATATATATATATATATTGCTGATTAATATGCATTAAATGATTTTTACTTGTCCAACTGCATATAGAAAATATTTCCAAAATCTTGTCAGTGTAGAAGATTAATTAAACAGTATACCATCATTAATGAATTAAATAATATGTATGCAAATTATCACAAATTATGACATCTATGAGTATGAATAGGCTTATTAATTAAGGGTGAAAAATACAGTGGTGTGAAAAACTATTTGCCCCCCTCCTGATTTCTTATTCTTTTGCATGTTTGTCACACAAAATGTTTCTGATCATCAAACACATTTAACTATTAGTCAAAGATAACACAAGTAAACACAAAATGCAGTTTTTAAATGAGGCGTTTTATTATTTAGGGAGAAGAAAAAATCCAAACCTACATGGCCCTGTGTGAAAAAGTAATTGCCCCCTGAACCTAATAACTGGTTGGGCCACCCTTAGCAGCAATAACTGCAATCAAGCGTTTGCGATAACTTGCAACGAGTCTTTTACAGCGCTCTGGAGGAATTTTGGCCCACTCATCTTTGCAGAATTGTTGTAATTCAGCTTTATTTGAGGGTTTTCTAGCATGAACCGCCTTTTTAAGGTCATGCCACAACATCTCAATAGGATTCAGGTCAGGACTTTGACTAGGCCACTCCAAAGTCTTCATTTTGTTTTTCTTCAGCCATTCAGAGGTGGATTTGCTGGTGTGTTTTGGGTCATTGTCCTGCTGCAGCACCCAAGATCGCTTCAGCTTGAGTTGACAAACAGATGGCCGGACATTCTCCTTCAGGATTTTTTGGTAGACAGTAGAATTCATGGTTCCATCTATCACAGCAAGCCTTCCAGGTCCTGAAGCAGCAAAACAACCCCAGACTATCACACTACCACCACCATATTTTACTGTTGGTATGATGTTCTTTTTCTGAAATGCTGTGTTACTTTTACAATAGATGTAACGGGACACGCACCTTCCAAAAAGTTCAACTTTTGTCTCGTCGGTCCACAAGTTATTTTCCCAAAAGTCTTGGCAATCATTGAGATGTTTTTTAGCAAAATTGAGACGAGCCTTAATGTTCTTTTTGCTTAAAAGTGGTTTGCGCCTTGGAAATCTGCCATGCAGGCCGTTTTTGCCCAGTCTCTTTCTTATGGTGGAGTCGTGAACACTGACCTTAATTGAGGCGAGTGAGGCCTGCAGTTCTTTAGATGTTGTCCTGGGGTCTTTTGTGGCCTCTCGGATGAGTCGTCTCTGCGCTCTTGGGGTAATTTTGGTCGGCCGGCCACTCCTGGGAAGGTTCACCACTGTTCCACGTTTTTGCCATTTGTGGATAATGGCTCTCACTGTGGTTCGCTGGAGACCCAAAGCTTTAGAAATGGCTTTATAACCTTTACCAGACTGATAGATCTCAATTACTTTTGTTTTTGTTTTGTTTGTACTTTTTTCTCCCTTAATAACGTAAACCTTCATATAAAAACTGCATTTGGGTTCAATTATGTTATCTTTGACTAATAGTTAACGGTTTTTGATGAGCAGAAACATTTAAGTGTGACAAACATGCAAAAGAATAAAAAAATCAGGAAGGGGGCAAATAGTTATTCACACCACTGTATATATATATATATCTTTGGATTTTAAAAACATAAAACGTTCCAGGAATACTACTTTAGGGTATTGGGGGCGATGTAAGTTGAGTCTTACCATGCAGTGAGTAATTTTCATGATTGACTGCCTCACATGGGATACGTGCTTGGCAAGGGTTATAGGGTTATAGCGCTTCAGCAGATCAGCAAAGAGACACTACAGCATACGCTTTAAACATCCAAATCAGGACTTAATTAATACAGAACTTAATGCTAAGCCAGTGTCACATGAATAAGATTGGTGTACTAAGCTCTTCTTCTGGTAAGAGTTCTGAATTAACCAAAGCTTTCTTTAGGTATCAGCAGGGCAGCCAGCCAACACCGCTAGCATAATAGTAGAAACTAAAGCCATGAAAGCAATGGAATCTCTGCAGAACAGGAACTGATTTGTGCAGTGAATGTATTTAAACCAGGTGCAGTCTTGCGGAGTACAGTATACTATACTACAGTACCACTTAAAATTTGGTGTCACTCCAGAGCATCCTGCAACTTGCTATTAAGAGACTAAAAGAACCAGAGTCCAGATATGGCTCTTAATTTCTATTGCTGGGAGGAATAGAACAAATATGACAACTTGATGCAAATCCATTTCAAACATAATCATAATATTGGCTTGAACCAGATTAAAAAAAAAAAAAAAAGATTTTGTATTCTTTGTATGAGTTTAATGATCGTCTAGATATCAAATGCCTATATACTGTATACTGTAAGTAAATTATTCAGATTGTGGGAGGAAAAAAAGAATTTAGAAATGTTTGATATATGAATATCTTATATAATAAAGTAATATATTTAAAACAAGATAAGAGGTGAGACTGAAAATTGCCCAGAGCATCTAATGTTTCTGAAATGATAATATAGTGTTTTAGATATTGTAGCAGTGCAGCACTTAAACAGTGTGAAGAATAATTTGCATAGCACTGTTACTTTATTAGCATAAGAGATGCATTTACAGATCAAGCCAGCATGTCTTAAACCAGCACATTAGGCTATATTTGTTAAATGTTCATTGGTTTTACAAATTTATGACAGTGCATTGGAATGTATTGTACATATTGTGTATTGCGGTTACTGTAAGTTAAGGAAAAAAAAACTCCAGTTATGTATGGAAAGAGTAACTCCACTCCATGCATTGGTTTGAATTTCACCACCACATCATTGATCATTTTCCTATCACAGCACAACTTAATTGTGGATGTCCTTAGACAGAGCTGTTGATATCAGCGAAGAACTTGTAAATGCACTTGATCCCAGTTAAGTCCAAATGATGCTCGTTGGAAAAAAGAAACCAAGTACTGAAGCCATTAGGCATGTAATGATGCATTGTGACACATTGTGACACATTGCATCACAACACAAAAATGTGACACTATGCATCATGGAAATGTGTGATTCACATTTTGTGGAAGTTGCTCTTCCATTAATTATGCAATGTGTGCAATTGCACTCTTTGAACACCACTGCTTCCAATCTGTGCAAAGCAAGTAGCTGAAGTATATAACAAGCATGCTGGTCATATGACATTTCATGGACATCTTTCATGAAAAGTCTACTGTAGATAGAGTTCTTGATTAGGTTTTAAACAACACCAGCTCTGCAATGCTGCAATGATGCAATGCTGCAATATATGGTGCTCGAGAATGAGGAAGCAGAAGTCAGGCATATTAGCCCACTTTGGACCTCTTTTTCTTTTTTAAAGTGATGGCTCAGGAACTGCTACAGAGCTCATTATGGCTACTTTTACATCGCAAGCAAAAGTGGCCCATATTCGATTTACTGACCAAATCTAATATTTGCTTAGCTGTTCATACTACTGTATGTTTTCAATGTGACTTAAAGTATATCTGACATTAATCTGAAAAGATCATGCTCCTAAACTGACCTGCTTGTGCAAAGGATCAATGTATCATGTTATGTGGTCAAGCTCGCTGTAATAAGGGCATGTTATTCTGCTACCTCTTTGGCTTATATCTTTAGTTTCTTTAAATTTAACTTTTATCTTTCCTGCAACAATGGTCGCATTCAATGATTTAATTTGAAATCACTTTAAACACAGACCGGTTAAAAAATGTTTCATTATGCGCTTTAACTTTTTGCTCATAAAGGAGTATCCCCCCAAACCTCTTACCTCACTATCCCATCCTTCACCCTAGATATTACAAAATTATGATTATTGTTGAATTAATGTAAAATTTGCATGAATCTCAGTTCACTGTTTAGACTGTTCAGTGGTCTCACCCCCCCCCCCCCCCCAAAAAAAAAGAGATCTGTACAGTATCTTAGGAACAGATCTTACATCACTTTTTCTTGTAGTGTGAATATAGACAGTTTCTAGTGATCAGTTTCCTCAGGTCAGGGAAGTTTGTTTACCTATTTATTTATCATCATCATCTCATCTTCAACTTCTTTGGGGACGAGGTGGGGTACCATCTGGACAGGGTGCCAATTATAATTACTTATTTATATATTTATTTATTTATCATCTTCATCTTATCTACCACTTATCATTTATGGTCAAAGGGGGCCTGGAGCACATCCCAGGAGACTTTGGGCAAAAAATAAGGACACCCAGGATAGGGTGTCAAATTTATTTATTTGTTTATTTATTTATTTAAAACATAGATCAAAACGTTTACAGAATTTTGTCTATCATATTCAACCTCTGTTCATAGCTATTTATTATTTATTTATTTATTTATTTCAGTCACATTTTTTATTTCATTTAAATTTTCTTCAAAATATTTTGAGAATTAATTTGTGAAGGCAGGAATCGTGAATTGAATCAAATTGTGACCGAGTGTATTGTTGCATCCTAAGAACTTACAATAGCAAGAACTAAAAAGCAAAAGTAATTAAAAATCAAGGTTATTAACACACACACACACACACACACACAGCAAGAGAGAGAGAGAGAGACTAACCAAGCTCTTGACAAAATATATATATATATATATATATATATATATATATATATATATATATATATATATATATTTTTTTTTGTCTGAAGCAACATCGGTTTAAAAAATATTATTATTATTATTACAATTATTATTACTAATATTATTTTAATTGTTCTGAAAATCTGCTTTAGCATCCACCCTGTATCCTGCGTGAATATGACGGGCACGCGCACAGGGTTTCCTTGGTAACTCGCGCCTGCGTTGGCGTTCCCGAAAAAAGCGAAGAAGGTGGCGCGTGTGCATGCGGCGCGCTCCCGTGAAGACCGCGTGCAGAGAGAGAGAGAGAGAGACTTCAAGAACGGGCAAGGAAACGGAGCACGGGGAGGGGGAAATCATGAAAATGCGCACGGAGGGTAAATGAAGGATGTTTCCTTCTTTCGGAAAAAACGTCCATATGAAATTGCGTGAAGTGTCGTGAGAGGGGGAATCTTAAAGAACTGCGTAGGATTACGGTTTAGTAGTGCATTAGAGTCGGGTGTATAAATATTTTTTTGGGGGAAAGAAAATAACAGGAATGGAGGCTTTTTTAATAGTTCACCAAAGCAGGTGAGTCGTGTTTCTCTTTCTCTCCCTCTTACATATCATTTATGAAGAATGAATCCGAGTTGATGTGTTTCCGTTATGTTTAAGCCAGCTGTAGAAAATAACGGTCGAGTTTTCGGTAAGTCGGACGTTAATCTCATCAGCGAATTTGAATGCAGCATGAAGACTGGCGCGTGCACTTCACTGTGTCGGGTGTGATGAAGAAAACATACGATCGAGTCGCTTAAAGTTACCAGGCGAAGCGTTACAATGCGTCCACTGCGCATCTCCGTGCTGCACAGAACTAACAATAGCTCCATCTTCACACCTCTACAGACATCCGTAACCCGGCCAGCCTCCAAACACACCGGGCAACAGTTGTTTACATGCGGCGCGAGCTTGCTCGTGCGGTGATGTTATGTGCATCAAAACGTTAAATGCAAAAACAAAGCTTATGCTCTTATGCATCATGGAAAGGGACGTGGATATTCGTTTTTAAGCAGATTGAAAAGATTCCTTATTGATTGCATGCATTTACTTACTATTTAATGATGCTGCCATGCTTTTGCACCATTTAGGCTCATCATCATCATCATCATCACCACCTGATGTGTTTGTTGGTTTGTTTGTTTAAATTCATTTTGTTTATTTTGCTGCTTGTGAATTCACGGACCTCCACAGGTCAACCGTCAGTCTCCAAAGATGTAGATGTAGAGATAAGTATGTTAAAAAAAAAAAAGAGGCTAGGTTGAGATCCAGCCTGCAGGGGGCTTTGTGTCCGCTTCCTTGTCTGGCATTAAGAAGAAATTATTCCGATCATGCCTTCTGGTGTTGAGCTTACAGACCTGACATACATGCAGCACACTAACTCGACTACGATTGATTCACACACTGCGACTAGACGAGTCAAACAGTGAAACCCTGGCACAAGTCCTGACTCCCTAATTCATTTATTTCCCCACAAGGTCAGTCAGTCAGTCGAAAGTAGCCGGTACGAACCGAGCACCTCTGAAAGTCACTGGCGAATAATTAGTTTAGATGTCACAGATGTTTTCCCACGTACAGTTCTTTATCTGAGCTTTCGTTATCGGAGAAGATTTTAACAGGAAGAACGGGAAAAGGAGGGCAGAGCCGAGAGAGGAATAATGGGTGCCTCTGAGTTGTCATGGAGATATAGTGAATAAGCAATTGTTGCCTGTGAAGCTGAAGCTTTAAAGGGATTCCTAGTGCCACTGCATATCCATTCCATCTCAGCCCTCAGTACAGCACTTTGCTAACTGAATAACACAATCATCCACCTAATGCAATCGTGGACATCCGTGCAGTTTCATACTATTTAATAGCTTTATGGATCTTGTAGGCATTATTCTATTTGGGTTAATCAAGTCGCTTCCTAAAGATGCTTTTCAGAGACCACTCACATTGCAGTGCTTTTTCTTTCTTTTTTTTTTTTTTTAAACTTGCAGGCTGTGTATTTATGCTTGGGCATTTGGTGTCTTTCGAAGGATTATGCACGGTCTTGCTTTTCAATTTCCCCTCTCAGTGTATGTGTCTATTTGTATTCGGGCCTCACAGCCTCTGCCTCTTTTGTGGCTCCAGTTGATTTAAATCTGTTCTGTCCTCACTTCTACCCAACTCATAATCACAGTTTGTATTGTATAGAACCTAAACAAAATGTAATTTATAATGTGGTGTATGATTTTATGCAGGGTATTACAAACTACTGGTGCACATTATTATGAGAAAAAAATTTTTATTTTACATTACTGTATGACATTTGGAACACACCACTATACATCTGAGCAGGGTTAAGGGCCTTGCTCAAGGGCCCAACAGTGGCAACTTAGCGGTGGTGGAGTTTGAACCTGGGAGCCTCCCGATTACTAGTTTACATTTACATTTAGGCATTTGGCAGACGCTCTTATCCAGAGCGACTTACATTTTTATCTCATTACAAATCTGAGCAGTTGAGGGTTAAGGGCCTTGCTCAAGGGCCCAACAGTGGCAACTTGGTGGTTGTGGGGTTTGAACCTGGGATCTTCCTAACCGTAGTCCAATGCCTTCACCACTGAGCTACCCCTGGCCCTAGTTCAAAGCCTACAGTAAACCACAGAGCCACTCCCGAAGGCATCCAAAATATGCAATAATCTCCTTTGAACACTTGATATTGGGATGTGTCTGCTAATTATGATCTGTAAACTCTTCATAACGGCTCTAATCCGTGGTGCTGTTTGTTAATTCATGATTTCTGAGGCTGGTAACTTTACATGAACTTCTCCTCTGCAGCAGGGGTAAATTTTGGTCTTGCTTTTCTGGGATGTTCTTCATGAGAGACAGTTTCATCATGGTGCTTAGTGGATTTTGCACATAGAATGTAGAAAAATTCATCCAGTCTTGTGCCTAAATGTTTGAATAGTGTGTCTAACCTTTTAACTTGTACAGTATCTTGGTTGAACTTCCCTTAGGAAATGCATGCATCAGGGTGGTCAGATTTTACCTTTAAAAAATGTAATAAACTACATGATGGGACGGTGTATGGGACCCTGAATACAGGATAAAGTGGTATAGATGGTGAGTGAGTGTACAGTATGTTGGCTGAACTCCTCACGATAAATGCATGCATCAAGGTTAAGTGATTTTACCATCTAAAAATGTAATAAACATTATAGTAGCATTGTGGCTTAGAGGTTAGCCCTGTTGCCTTACACCTCCAGGGTCCAGGTTCGATTCCCTGGCCAGGCTTGATTCCCACCTCTGTATGTGTGTGGAGTTTGCATATTTTCCCCCAGGGGGAGTTTCTTCCAGGTACTCTGGTTTCCTCCCACAGTCTAAAGACATGCAGATTAGGCTAATTAGCGTTCCCAAATTGACCGTAATCGTTGTACTGTATGTGTGTGCCCTACTATGTACTGGGACCCTGTCCAGGATAAACTATTTAATGAATAAATGATATAATCATTCAGATATGGTAAGGAGTATTTACACCATTTCATGTTTAAGGAGAGTAGAGCAGAGCGTAATTACAATATCAGTTTTACAGTCAGGAACTGCTTGTCAGCAGCAGTAGCAAAAACTTAACCGAACGTTGGATTTTTAGGTGATTCTGTTTTTATACAGTGAAAAACATATTACAGTTAATTTCTTAGAGCCCAATACGTATTGTTTTGCAAATGTGAACAATTCTAAACTTTCACCCTTCTCTTGTTTCTTCCTGAAATCCTGTATTCTGTGTATTGGGAAGACACATGAATGCCGATAACTGTGCATGCTTGCAACACAGTTATTTAAAATGGCAGATGATGTAGCGCAAGGTCTCCTTTCATACAATTTTTCAGAAAAAAGGCCACTCCCAAATGTGGGCATACCTTGGCTTTAGAAAAAATTAAACAAGTAAACCCCCAACAAAGAAAAGTCCTACTGTAGCATGAAGAGTGGAATGCAAAATCTTTCACAAGGAGTGTGTGTACATGTACAAGGGTAACTACTAGTTGGCCTACAATGACAGTGTCCATATGCCCTAACAGCTGTGTCATGTTTGTAGTATTAATATATTCGTGAATTGATTCTTATGCCTGGTTGATATACATAAGTGTAATGTACTCTCGGTGTACTAATAGTGTAGGGTGTTTATAGATTTTATTTCCTATTAATTAGAGCTGCAGAATTTGATTTTAAAAAATCACATTGCAATTACATCGACACATATTGACATATAGTTAAAACTGTAATATGTAACTATTAAATGTACCATTTGCATTCAAACGTATTTAACTAGGCTAAGAGCAAATAACTGGACAAAGCTGGATAAAGCGGTATAGACGGTGAGTGAGTGAGTGAATAAGTATATATTCACAAAGATTTTTATACGATTCAATGTGCAGCAATAATTTTAATAAACTCCTAACATTTTTCCATCACATGACAGAAAGAGAGCCATGAGCCATGATGGATGAGTCTAAAGCAGTTGAGATGGTGAGAATGGAAGCAGGCTTTCCAGGTGCCATCATTTAATACTGGCGAGTTCAAAACACCAGCACATCATTTTAGATTCATATGCTGACTAATTCATCTCCCATTCTATTATGCAAAAAAACGACTGTGTGTTTAGTGTATTTCTGTGTGATAACTTATACTAGCATAAAGGGTGACAGGTCTGGTAATATAATTATGTAATATAACCTTAGAAAAAAGCCAGTGGATGTCGTGGCCGTGTAATATCGTGCTGAGACAATTATATGGTTATTTCACAGGCATAGTGTGCAAACAAATGCAAATGTAATCAAGACATGGAGGTCATGTTGTCTCGAATGTTTCAAACAGTCATTTGAAACATTTGCATTTCACTTTGTTATTCTGATGTCCGAATTAGCATCAACGTAATATTTCTAGTATTGCAATGTCCTTTAGTCTTTTAGGTTCATGTCCTGCCACAGATGATTCCAGATGATGATGCTACAGAGCAAAATTGTGATCTGGCTAAAACACCTCACTTATACATATTACAATATATAATATTACACATATTACATTTGTTGCTATGATTGTGAAGGAGAAGATCTATCATCTCAAATCATTCAGCTCCTCTTGTATATTAATATTTTTGCTGTCATCATTGTTTTTGGTGCCTTCCGATCCCAAAACTCATGATGTAGCAGAATCATTAAGGACTCTAAATGGTTGCTTAGCTGCGTGCAGCTCAGTTCCATCAAGAAGCCTTTAAGATCCATTTGTAAACACATGTTAATTGCAAAGAGAGACCTAATTCTTGATACCCATTATTTCCAAGACTATTATTATTACAACAAATGAGTGTTTTCTAATGGCATGACATGCCCTCACAATTTTTCACAGTGGACTTTACAGAAATGCATATACCATATTTGACTAAACATGTCAAGCAACTTATAAAGGCTGAGCCTCTTAGTTAAAAACGCTGATTAAGTTAACGGACAACGTGGTGTTGGTGTCATCTTTTCCGACTCTTTTTCACTCCTGGGCATTTCAGTCGATAAGCATTTGAGAAACTGTTGGCATCACCATAGCATCCCAGCACTGTAACCGAAAAAGGTCCCACCTGTATTCCAAGAAATACAATTAACTAAATATTTATTACAACAAGTTCTTTTTGGTAAGCACATCTGACTGTACACCGTGAAAGATGTTTTTTCTCTTAGAGTTCATATTATAAAAATAAAAGAGCTCTGAGAGGGTGTGGCTTTAAGACTGTAGATGAGAATGATTTTTTTTTTCTTTTAAAGGAGGTGAAGAATTTTATTTATTTTGTAAGTTGTCTGTGCATCCATCCTTTCTCTCGTGCATCCATCCGAGATTCTCATTAGCAGGATCTGCCAAGAAAGAGTCGATGAGTGTTTGTAGAATTTATATGGAATTATTATTATAACCAGCAGTGAAACTGATTAGAGTTTGGAATAGAACCAAACAGGGTCAACGTCACAGCAAGGTGAAATATCTGCAATAGATTTCTTTCAATAACTTTGCATGTAAAGTGTCTTTCAAAGATATGTAAGCTTAGTGATATGAAAACGGCAGTGGAGTCATCTCCATCGAAACCGTTGGCATTACATATTTTTCTGAATTAATTTGAGCACATGAGTACATTTTTATAGGTATTTTATATTTTAATTGTGAAAATCAGAAGTGTCTTGAAGCACTATCATGGTTGTTGATGTGGTGACGTGCTCATGCTAAGTTTTATTATTTTATAACTGCACTTTTCGCTCCCCCTTTCTCTTAGAGTTTAGAGATGGGGTGGAAATTGATTCAGTTATGTTCTTTTGTGTGGCAATTCATGCATCAAAAAAAAAGCTATTAATACATTTATAATAAAGATGAACTGGTCGATCAGACAGTTTTCAGTTTGATTGGCATGCCTGGTGATTGGTCTGAACAACTTCATACAGTATATAACCGATTCTGTACCAAGTGTAGAATCCTCAGAGTGAAGCAACAGAAACTCAATTTTATGTCATTGCATTATCAAAAATAATGCGCTTTAAAAGCCTCCAATCTGCCTTTTCAAATTCTGTTTAATGAATTAGTCTCAAACCCACTCATTACACACACTTACCCCTGTCTCAAAACTCAGAATTACTCGATAACCGTGTGCATTAGAAGCCCTGGAAGCTGCCCGCATCTGCGCTCACTGTCAATGAGATTTTTTTAGTTTTCCGAACTTTTTTAAAAGTTTAAATATGTAATAAAATCAGGAAAATGTAATCTCGACCAGGAAATTTATAAATTCGTGATACTTATAGAATCACAATTTTAACTGAATTTGCACCGAGGTATCGTGATAATTGACTGGTGATTCCCATCCCTACAATATATGTATTTCATTTAATGAAGTGGACACAGGCGATTTTTCTGTTCACTATTGTTCAAAGGAAAATCTCCTTTTCACCATCATTCATACGTATGTTCTTCATTACTACAGAATGTAGTCATGGCAGACAATGGAAGCAACACTACATCCTGTAATGCACTGCAGTTACAAATAAACATTTACATAGTTTTATGGCATAAGATGTTGACACAAAAATTCTGCGTCAAAGATGCAGACGCAATTGATGTGGTTGATTATGTTGACTAATCACAGCAGCACTTCATCACATCATGAGCATATTGTTCTCTCATATCTATGGTGGTAAAGTGATACTTTGGTATCACTAATGGTTTCAAAATGTCAAGATGGACTAACCTGAGGTGACCAGAAGACGTAGCTTTAGCGGTTAGCCCAATGTAGCGTGGAGGATAAACCCAAACGCGGAAAGAAGCGAGTAGGCAGGATAGCCACGCGATTTAGTCTAAGGACTCTCACAAAAACGGAGTAAGGGAAAAACACAAATTTAACCCGCGTCCTGTAGATACACACACAATAGCAAAAGACAAACGGAACCAACATGTGAGTACTCACGGTTTGCTGAAACGACAACTGGAGCTGACATGGGCCGAACTCAATGACTGAGCGGTAAGCCATCGTTTGTTTACCTCTTTTATACTTCCTGGTTTGGCGCCCGCCTTACTTCCGGGTCCTAGTGCCGGGCGCAGATTGAGTGTGTATGACAGTACCCCCCTGTCCAGGACCGGCTCCTGACGGTCCTGAGGTGGAGGATACCCGGTGACGGTAGTCTCGAATCAGTTCAGGGTCGAGAATGAACCGGGCCGGGATCCAAGATCGCTCCTCGGGGCCGTAGCCCTCCCAGTCAACCAGGTACTGAGTACCTCTGCCCCGAGGGCGCGAGTCGAGGATTCGGCGTACGGTGTAGGTGAGACCGCCGTCGATGATCCGGGGAGGAGGAGCTGGGGGGGTGGGTGGAATCATGGGTGATGTGATGAAGGGTTTGAATTGGGACAGGTGGAATACTGGATGGATCCGGAGCGCCGCAGGCAGCTGGAGCCGGTAGGTGACAGGGTTAATTCTGTGGGTGATGCGGTATGGTCCGATGAATCTGGGTGAAAGTTTTCTTGATTCGGTGTGAAGGTGGAGGTTTTTAGTGGAAAGCCATACCTTGTCACCTACGTGGTACAAACGTCCCGGAGGATGTCGACGGCGGTGTTGGTGGGTATATCGGGTATTGGCGCGTTGGATAGTCCGGTTGGTTGTAATCCATAGCCGCCGACATCTGCGGACCAACTGTTGGGCGGACGGTACATCAACCTCCGGTTCTGGGTGGTTGAACATCGAAGGTTGGAAACCGTAGCATACCTCAAATGGGCTTAGGTTGGTGGCAGAGGAGGTGTGGAGGTTGTGTGACAGTTCGGCCCAAATGAGGTAGCGCGCCCAGGAGCGCTGACGGTCTGCTATGAAACATCTCAGATAGCGCTCCAGCTGTTGGTTGGTCCGCTCCGTCTGACCGTTAGTCTGTGGGTGGTATCCAGATGATAGACTGCAGGTGGAGTCGATCAGACGGCAGAAGGCCTTCCAGAACCGGGCTGTGAACTGGGGCCCTCTGTCCGAGACGATGTCCTTGGGGAACCCATGCAGACGGACTACGTGCTCTAAAATCAGCTCTGCTGTTTCTTTGGCTGACGGGAGTCCGGCGAGAGCCACCAGATGCACGGCTTTAGAGAACCGGTCGACGATCGTGAGGATGGTGTCCTTTCCTTCGGAGGCCGGCAGGCCCGTGATGAAGTCGACGGCAATGTGCGTCCAGGGCCGTCGAGGAACTGGGAGTGGCTGTAGTTCTCCTGGGGTTGGTTGATTGGTGTTCTTGGCCCTGGCGCACACTGGGCATGCCTGGACGAACTCTTGGACGTCCTTCGTGATGGATGGCCACCAGAAATCCCGCTGGAGAAACTGGAGGGTCCGTCGTGTGCCTGGATGTCCCGAAATGGGTGAGGAGTGACCCCACTGGAGAACTTCTGACCTCATCTTCTCGGGCACAAAGAGTCGTCCAGGTGGCACACCTGCCGGTTCGGTCTCTGCAGCCTGTGCCTGGCGAACTCTCGTCTCCAGGTCTAATTGGAGTGGGGCGATGATCCTGGAGGAGGGAAGGACAGGCGCGGGGTCCGCCCGGGGAATGTCCACCTCCAGCTGTCGGGAGAGAGCGTCCGCTTTTGTATTTTTGGAGCCCGGGCGGTATGAAAGGTGGAAATCATAATTTTCAAAGAACAATGCCCACCGCGCCTGTCGTGGATTTAGCTGCTTCAGGTTTTTTATGGTAATGAGGTTTTGGTGGTCCGTCCAGACTATGAATGGCTCTCTGGCGCCCTGGAGCCAGTGACGCCACTCCTCCAGAGCCCACTTTATGGCCAGCAGCTCGCGGTCCCCTACCCCGTATCGCTGCTGAGTGGAGTCAAATTTTCTGGAGAAGAAACTACATGGGTGTAGTTTCTGATCTGGACCTCGTTGTGAGAGGATAGCTCCAGCGCCCACATCTGAAGCATCCACCTCCACAACGAATGATTTACTGACATCTGGGTGAAGGAGGATCGGTGCCGTGGTGAAGCGGTGACAAAGGGACTTGAAAGCGGAGACAGCTGCAGAGTTGAAGTGGAAAGGGAGAGATGAGGGACGGGTCAGGGCGGTTAGGGGGGCGGCAACTGTACTGTAGTCCCGGATAAAGCGACGATAGAAATTCGCAAACCCGAGAAACCGTTGAAGCTGCTTGAGGGTCTTGGGTAAGGGCCAATGACGCACAACCTCTAGTTTCTGCGGGTCCATGGCCACACCCTGGGGCGAGATGACAAAACCCAGGAACGTGGTGGAGCGCTCGTGAAAAGCGCACTTTTCCAACTTACAGTACAGTTGATGGGCGAGTAATCTCTTTAGGACCGCCCTGACGTGCTGGGTATGTTCTTCCATGGTGCGTGAATAGATGAGTATGTCGTCCAGGTAAGCGAATGCCCACCGCCCGAGCATGTCACGAAGGATGTCGTTAATCAGATGTTGAAATGCGGCGGGGGCATTACACAGTCCAAATGGGATGACGAGATTTTCATAATGTCCAGTAGGGGTGATGAAGGCCATCTTCCACTCATCGCCCTCTCTGATGCGCACCAAGTTGTAGGCGCTCCGGAGGTCCAACTTAGTAAAGATGGTGGCGCCAGAGAGGGCGTCCAGGGCTGAGTTGGTAAGAGGCAATGGGTGTCGGTTTTTGATAGTTATGTTGTTTAGCCCCCGATAGTCGACACAGGGGCGAAGTTCACCGCCCCGCTTCTTCACGAAGAAGAACCCCGCGGCGGCAGGTGAGGAGGAGGGCCTGATGGTACCTTGGCGAAGGGCGTTGGTCACATACTCCTCCATAGCCTGCGTCTCTGTAGGTGTAAGCGAGTAGAGGTGGCCGCGGGGTGGGACTGTACCGGGTTGGAGGTCAATGGCGAGGTCGTAGGAACGATGCGGAGGAAGATGGGTGGCTCGCCGTTTGCAGAAAACCTCCGCCAGGTCCCGATACGGTTCTGGGATGGAGTTGGTGTCGACGTCGGGGGCCTCGGACTCCCTAGAGCACGTCCCAGCCGCTGCCCGCAGGCATAGTTCGGTGCAGGTCGCGCCCCATTGGAGAATCCGGTTCTGGGTCCAGGAGATGAGGGGGTCATGTTGTAACAGCCAGGGATATCCAAGGATGATGGGAGGTGACGAGATGGAGGTGACGTAAAAGTGAAGCTGTTCTTGGTGTTGATCGATGGAGACGGTGATGGGTTCTGTTTGGGTGATGATTGGGCTGGTGGATAGGGGGCGACCGTCGACAGATGTGATTCGAACAGGCTGGGATAACGCCTCGAGTTTTACCCCCAATTTTTTGGCATAAGAAGAGTCAATGAAGTTACCTGCTGCCCCGGAGTCGATGAACGCAGTACTTCGGACTCGTTTGTGGCCAATCTGGAGGGATACCTGGACCGTAAGTCGAGAGATGGTGGCGTCGGTAGTGGTGGAGATCAGAAGTGGGCCCGGTGAGTCTCTCCCTCCGCTCACCGGGGTTGGGCGTTTCCCGGACGCAGTGGACAGATCGCCCGGTGATGTTCTGCTGACCCACAATATGCGCACAGGCCCTCTCTGAACCGGCGTGCGCGCTCGGCTACGGTCAGGGAGGCGCGCCCTAATTGCATGGGTTCCCCGGCTCCGGTGTCAACCACGGCAGGAGGTGGAGAACCGACAGATTCCGGAGTAGTGGTGATGAAGGTTACTGGTGGTCTTGGAGTGGGGTGTGAGAAGGTGGGTGCAGGTGGCAGGGTGCGAGGGGCTGGCCTCGGGCGAGAGAGAAGGCACTGGTCGATCCGGAGAGCGAGTTGGATCAGACCCTCCAGGGTCGCAGGAAGCTCTCGCCCGGCTAGTTCGTCCTTTATTCGCGAAGCCAGGCCCTCGTAGTAGGACGTCCGGAGCGCTGCATCGCCCCACGTGGTCTGAACGGCGAGGGTGCGAAACTCTGCTGTGTAGCGGCTCACGGGCAATCCTCCCTGCCTCAGGTGATAGAGTCTGGTGTCGGTCTCCACCTCGCCCGCTGGGTGTTCGAAGGTGAGTCTGAGTTGGTGGGTGAACTCATTGTATGAGTGGGCGGTGTCCGTATCTGCTTGTAGAACTGCCGTGGCCCACTCAGCTGCCTGCCCTTTAAGCAACGAGACGAGAAGAGCAATGCGAAGGCGATCGGTGGAGTACTTGGTGGCATTAAACTCAAACACCAGATCGAGAGCTGTCAGAAATACACTGCACTTCCCATCCGTGCCGTTCCACTTCTCTGGTAGAAAAAGAAAAACATCAGAAGGGGGGGGAGAGGGGGGATGATGCGGCGCCGCGGCCTCCGCGGCGTGCGATCGAGCAGTGACGTCATCAACAGCTGCGCGGAGATCCGCATTCTCCCGCCGGAGCTCAGCGACCTCGCGGCGGAGAGAAGCGAGATCCCCGGTTAGCTGATTGATGAGCGCGGCATGCTGATCTACAACGCCGCAGAGGCTCGCATAATCCGCTGGGTTTACCGCGGAGGGCTCAGTCATTCTGTCAAGATGGACTAACCTGAGGTGACCAGAAGACGTAGCTTTAGCGGTTAGCCAAATGTAGCGTGGAGGATAAACCCAAACGCGGAAAGAAGCGAGTAGGCAGGATAGCCACGCGATTTAGTCTAAGGACTCTCACAAAAACGGAGTAAGGGAAAAACACAAATTTAACCCGCGTCCTGTAGATACACACACAATAGCAAAAGACAAACGGAACCAACATGTGAGTACTCACGGTTTGCTGAAACGACAACTGGAGCTGACATGGGCCGAACTCAATGACTGAGCGGTAAGCCATCGTTTGTTTACCTCTTTTATACTTCCTGGTTTGGCGCCCGCCTTACTTCCGGGTCCTAGTGCCGGGCGCAGATTGAGTGTGTATGACACAAAATGTGGTACTGCAAAAAAAATAATAATAATAATAATAATTGAGAACCCTTGCTCTAAAACAAACAAAAAACTCCCCAAAACTACAGTTTTTTAAATTTTCCTATTATCAACGTCTAGCCTTTAAATAAACTATTACTGAGCAATATTTACTTTATACTCTGATGCATTTCTACTCATTATAATAAGAACTTAAATATAACAAACATTCACCAGACCTGTCTACATACTGTAAAGTTTCAAGCTGGAATTGTTAACTATTACATTGTGTTTCTTTTCCAAGTGTTGAAATGATTCCAATTGAAGAAAAAAAATAATAAATCAAATCGCCTTAAATTATATTCAACACTTTTTTACAAAGCTAAGATACGAACGTCGGTGGTCCGCTTGTCAAAATAAATCATGTTTTGACATTTAAGAAGTTGTGTCTCGCAGTAAACACAAAGACCTCTTTCAGAGCAGATTTTTGTTTGCCTCATTCATCATTCTATATCCATTGACAGAGATGACAGGCTTATGGGCCTCCTTCCTTCACATCTCCTGATGCATGCTAATTTGTCTGGGCTTTAAAAGCTTTGATTTCATTTTTTGCTGTATCAGCTCTTGCGCTTGCTGCTCGGTGGCAATTGTGTTGGCCCATTAGGACTCCTGAAGATTTCGGGAGCATTTACATTTTAAGTGGCTACGACTTAAGGGTCAAATTCCTGCTAATTATCTCCTCCTTGTGCATATGTGCATATAACTAAGTGATCATTCAGGAAGAGGCACATAAGTGTATTTACAAGCAGTTAAATTCTATACATAGATTCTTTCAGTGCACCAACATGGTGATAAAGGCTGCTGGCAACTCTCATATGAATACTTCAAAGAGGGACATTTCATTTGCATAATGGGACTAGATTGCAGACAACAGTTTGCAACGTAGGGACAAATTTATGGGAATATTTGAAATTCTTCTAGACAAGGTCAGTGAGACACTGTCACAAAGCATTTTGGTTTCTTTCTCTGTTGCTACTTTTTGGAATGTCAAAGGACATGTTGGGCTTACGTTATGTATGTCTCTCACCTTTGTTATAACATGTCTTTCCCCAATTGCTTGTTTTGTAAAATCTAATACAGGATATTTTTCTAAAGATGTCTAGATTATTATTTTTGCTCTATCTACAGTATCTATGTATCTATCTATCTATCATAATAAAATCATAATAAACCTCATTTGATCATTGCATTGGGTTTCAGTATTAGGCAAATATATCATCAGACAAACAACTATGTATAACCTTTTTCATGATGGTATTATTTATTTAACAAAAAGTGAAGCCAAATAAGAAAAAAACATGTGGGCAATACTAAGTACCCCATTATTCAATAGCTTGTAGATCCACCTTTAGCAGCAATAACTACCTAATTACCTCTCTCACATTTTGGAGGAATTTTGGTCCATTCAACATTGCTTCAGTTCATTGAGGCTTTTGGTAATTCACATATGCACAGCTCTCTCAAGGTCTCGTCACAGGATCTGGACTAGGCCATTAAAAAGGTCTGGACTAGGCCATTAAAAATTTTTGATGATTTGGGCTTAAAAATAAAATAATCACCCCTCCACTGCGGTGCTTGACAGTGGGTTCATGGTTTCCCCAAACATGGCACTGGGGATTAAGGCCAAACAACTCCACTCCAATTTGGTCTCATATTGTATGTCCATAGGACATTGTTCCAGACGCCTTGCACTTTGTTCAGATGCAGTTTTGCGGACATCAGTCATGCTTTCAGGGTCTTTTTTTTATTTTTATTTTTAAAGAGGCTTCCTCCTGTCAACCTGTCCAAACAAATTGTACTTATTCAGTCTTCTTCTAATTGTGCTGTCATGGACTTAAACATTTAACTTTAACATGCTCAGTGGGGCCTAAGATTTCTAAAAAAAGAGTTTTTTTTCCTTGTCTCTGAGCACTGTATGCCCTGACCTTGAAGAGAATGTGCTGGGACGGCCACTTCTTCTGTCTTAAATGCTTTCAATTTGTGAATAATATTTCTCACTGTAGAACGGTTTGTAATTGGTGCTGATGATCAATTATTCAAGGGCTGATGATGATTAGCAGGGCATGGCTGCAACTTACTCTCTTAAATCCAGGGGGGATGAAAGCAGGGGGTACTTATATATATATATATATATATATATATATATATATATATATATTTATTTATCCATGTTAAGTCTAGTCCTTGCCTTGCTGACCTTTTCCATTGACAGTTAGTCTCTAGAGTCTTGTAGTGGCCAATGTTAAACAGCAGTGTTTAGCTGACACACTTGCTCCTCCTTGCTCCACCTGTCAACTGTATGTGTGTGTGTGTGTGTGTGTGTGTGCGTGTGTGTGTGTGCGTGTATGTGTGTGCGTGTGTGTGTGTGTGTGCCCGCATGCACATGCTCGTCTCAGAGTGTATTCACAGTATTCGTGGGTGAGTTTCAATGAATGCAAATGGATTATTGTGAAAGCGGTCTTTACTTAAAAATTCACTGAAAGCCCTGAAAAGATTTCGTGAGCCTTTTTTTTTTTTTTTGTTAAGCAAAAAAAAACACAAAAGAGTCACCATGTTTTCAATTTCAGTTACTTAGACAGCTACATAACAAGACAGAAAAACAAGGTATCACACTGTACGGTTGCTTGTCACATTGTATAGACATAGGAAAATGGATGTGGTGTACCTTTCACTAATGTGAAAAGTGCCGTAACATTCATTGTTATAAGCCTTGCGCACTGACAGCTGTCCACTGCACTGGCTCTTGATTAGATTCTGATTGTTATTACAGCCAGGTTAAGGATGTTTCCACAGAGCTGGCTGTTGATCATGTCATGTCATGTCATGTCAGATATTTGTGCTGTGGCCGAGCAGCAAACATCTGTTTCCTGAATGGTTTTGAGGTGCGAGAAGTCACGTCTGGCGAGTCAAAACGATCATTAAAGGTAAGCAGCGAAATTCATCTTCAATTCTGCTTTATCCTGTATTCAGGGTTGCGGGGACCTGGACAGGGTGCCAATCCATCACAGGGCACACACACACGCACACAACATGGGCAATTTGGGACCGTCAGTTAACCGAACCTACATGTCTTTAGAATGTGGGAAGAAACCGGAGTACCTGGAGGAAACCCACAAAGCTCGGGGAGAACATGCAACCTCCATGCACACAGAGACGGGAATCGAGCCTGACCAGGAATCGAACCCGGACCCTGGAGGTGCAAGGCGACGGTGCTAACCACTACACCACCGTGCCACCCAAGCAGAAAAGTTTAGTCATTTAATTTGATATGATTTAAGAAAAATTATTTACTGTAACCCCATAAGACAGGGTAATTGTAATACCATCAAATCATTAATTATGATGTACGGTACCCCATGCACGACTACTACTTATGATGGCCGGTTAAGTTCGAATTAGCGGGAAAGATTTCATTAATAAATACAAATAGGAACTATACATGGACTTAGATTTGCAGCTTGGGAGTGAACACAAACCCACAGCTACAGTATCTGTCTTTTGTGTGTGTGTGTGTGTGTGTGCATGGCTTTTGCAATAAGGTTGAGACTTACAGTACAAACAAATAACAAAAAGACTTGAAATATAAATAAATTCTTTTAAAATGAAACCATGTAACCATGTTACAGTGCCTCATGGAAGGAAATAGTGAAGCACAGTGACTGTATACTAATAAATCAATACTTTAATGAAAATAAAAAGGAGCAAACTTTCACATAATGGCTGCCTATGTTCCCAAACACAGCAAACTGTGCCAATACTTTAATCTTTAGTGAAAATACAGAGCAAACATTACCAGATGACACTGGAAAAAAAGAAACTACAAAAGCGGTCATGCATTTTCTGTAGCTGTAACACAAACGTATCTCTACAGTACATTATTCTTGTGACCATAAGGAGAGGTGTTTTTCTCAATTATATTAGATTCTATATATGGGGCAAACAAAGTAAAAAGGAGGCCATTGGAGATTTAGCTCAATTAGAAAATGATGGATTTCAATTGCAATGGGAGAGAAAGCTATGATTAAAAAACACTCTCAGTAAATGAATACAAATGGATGTTAATTAAACTGCCTTTTAAAACTATGTAAAGTATGTAAATTGCTGCGTTCTTAAATTTCAAAAAGAAGTCTCACACACATACACACACACACACCGATCAGCCTTAACATTATGACCACCTCCCACCCCACTATTTGCCTCCAAAACAAGCTAGCCCTCTAAGGGTTGCCAGATCACTGTGACACACTTCCCCTATAAATCACTAAAACTCCACCCACTCTGATAAAAAAATTTAATAAAAAAAAAAAAAATAATTATACACAAACTGAATAATCTAAATAGTAACATCTAAACCAGAATTAATACTGCAGCCTAGTTATACAGTACAGTGGAACTTCGGATTACGAGCACAATTCGTTCTGGAAGTGGGTTAGTATTCCAAAACACTCGTAAACCAAATTTAATTTTCCCATTTGAAATAATGGAAACTCAAATTATTCATTCTACAGCCCAAAAAAATAAATACATAAAAATAATTAACACAAAATAAAGTAAAAATAAAACAAGTTAACCTGCACTTTACCTTTAAAAAAACGTAAAAATAAATCCCGACAGATAAGTGTTTCCGCTTGTGCACGCACGCGCTGTGTGTGTGTGTAAATTAACCAGCTCCTCACTTTTGAAAACAATCGCGACAGAGAAGAGTTGCTGTGTGTTTGTTTGTGAACCTGAGAGGAGTGGGGCTGTAAAGCCGAGAGTGTGTGTGTGTGTGTGTTGGTGTAAGTGAATGAGCGCGCACACACATACACACACACTCGCCTCTACAGCCCCCCTTTCAGGCTCCCAAACAAACACACACTCTCTGCCTTACACAGACACACAAACACACACGCACACTCAAAAACTCTGCAAGCACTAAGACCCAGCAGGGGAGACGATAGGTCCTCTCAGGTTCCCAAACAAACACACAAACTCTGCTCTGTCGTGAGGAGTTTTCAAAGGTGAGGAGCTGGTTAATTTGGTTTTGTTGTTGTTGTTTTACTTTACAGCAGTGATTCCGTGAGTATGCGCTTACGCGAGTGTGACTAGCGATGTTCCTTGCTAATTTTTAAATGCACACACACACACACACACATTAACGGAGAGACCATTTTTAAAACCGTCTCCCCTGCTGGGTGAATACACACACGCGCTGTGTGTGTGTAATGTGCGTGTACACACACACACACACACACGTGTGTGTATTCACCCAGCAGGGGAGACGATTACCTACAATTCCGCAGCGCAAGAGAGAGAAAAACCGTTGGCTCAGTTGTGATGACGTGACGCTCGGTGTCAAAACAAGAAGCACATGCGTGATACATGATACTCGGTGCTCGTAAACTAAGACAATGCTCGTTTTTCAAGTCAAAATTTATTAAAAATCTTTGCTCGTCTTGTGGAACACTCGTAAACCGCATTACTCGTAATCCGAGGCTCCACTGTATATACAATTATGTTATTTCAATATAGTTTTTAAATTTTTACTAGAAACTGAATGATTCAGAGTGAAATAACACAATAAAAAAAAGCAAGATCAAAACTACTGAACGTATGGGAGCATTTAACTGAAAATAAACCAATGAAACAAGTTAAATGCAGATTCTGTGAAGCAGACTTGTCATCTCATGGCAGCACTTTGGCAATGCATGAGCATCTGAAATGCAGTTGCGCTTAAGACAAGATGTCTAATGTTACTCCGGTTGGACAGGTTTTAGCGACTTACGCTAGTACAGTACAGTACATTGCATTAATATGTACCTTGTAGATCTTATTTTCAATGTCTGTGCTTTAGCCAACTGACTATAATAATAATATTGAATTATTTGTCATATCATAGTGCACAGAGTCAGCCAGGATACTGTACAGAGCCCCTAGAGAAGATAGGGTTAAGGGTCTTGCTCAAGGGCTCAACAGTGGCAACTTGGCTTGGCGGGATTTGAACCCTCAACCTTCTAATCAGTAACCCACAGCCTTAAACATTTGCGCCACCACTGCCCACTGCCTCTCTAATGTTACTACTATAAGGATTATGTTAGGTTACCAGAAAACAAGCTCTCATGGATGATGCTTGCTAAGCTAGTTAGTCTGTGTGTTGGAGCGTATCAATAAATGTCTCACAATACCTCCAAGTACACTGTCCACAAAATGAGATAGAGATTTCCATTATTTGTGCAATACAGCAATTTATACAGCTATTTCTTTAGTATTCTGAGTTCCTTATCCAAAAGAGCTGTTCTTACTGAAATTTGCATCGTAAAAATACCTATTGTTTGACTTCAAAACTATTAAAACTACTGGTATGTTTTGAGTTGTTTTATTAGCAAGTCATGTCTTTTAACAGCTGCCAAGTTTAGAAATTGAGCAGCTATTCCTTCTTGCATTATGTGTAATTCGCCATTTCATCTTTAGTTTCTTTTTTCATCCATCACTCATGCCAGTGTCCTCTAGAAATCAGCTCTAATTATGATTACAGCGTGGTGAGATGACTGGAATTTCAGCAGCATCTTAAAATCCTCTCCTTCCATCCACATGCATTTCCCATTTGTTTAGTTCTTTATTCGGGGTATGAAGCAGAGAATAGACGAGCAAGGATGGCCATTGTGCCGTGCAGTCTTTGCAATAAATTAGCAAAGATAAGGCCCGGAGAGGCCGCATCCGAGGCCTATCATTGATCCCTAAGGGCAGGCTTTTAAGAAGCTTACTAAAAGCTGCAAGTTAGAAGGCATGCTTTTAGTTCATTGTGAATGGGCTATATTAAAGGACCTTTCTTTAAACCTACAGTATATGTAGGACAATCATCAAGGGTCTAATCACATTCATGGTCTAAATAGGTTCAAATGTGTCTGTGAAACATGGATTTCATTGTTATGACTATGATGTTGAAGGGGAAAATAAATAATTAAGCTAAAATGGAATTAAATTGTATGCATTTGTAATAGCCACTGGAAATCCCACACTAGCACACTGTTGGTGTACACTAAGTAAGGATTTCCATGAATCCTTCTCTATGGGAATTCTGTAGCAACATACAGACAGCACAGGGGAAGCAATTAGCTCCAGACTGTGTGTGATTCCTTTCTACCCTTCCCTTGTTTGCCAGGAAGTCCAGTTATAGTCGTCGATCTGCTCCATCATTCAGAAATAACAAAACCTCGCAGGCATGTCATACCAGACAACAGATAAGTGGGTCAAGACATAACGATCCATGTCGTGCCTGAGTAGCACAGACGTGGGTTGTTCAGGTCATGGCTAATGGTGACGCCTCCGATGCTCTGAGATTGCACATTTAAATAAAACAAATCTCCAGAGCAGCATGGGGAAAGCGGCTGGGGGAAGAAATAATATTCTAGAACGGCTAAAGGTGAGTTATCATTAGACTGTTCTTCCTCACCAGAATCGCTGCTTGAGCTCATCCTGGGAAGCGGTGAATTAACGTCTCAAGAAGGAATATCAGCACAGTGGGAGGACGCTACACAACGACCTTTTTGTGAGCTTATAGACTCATTCTCATCCATGGTGACAGTATGTTTGGCTTTCTTTTATTCCTACAGGGTGTAGGATTGAAGGAAGAGCACTGGACTGTATTCACTCAAACAGAAGCTTTCAATCTTTTTTCAATAGGTTAATGAGATACTCACGGGTGTCATTATAGTACGATGGGAAGATAGAGATGAATCAGCAGAATAAAGAGAAGATAGAGAGACAATGCCTGATAGTGTATGAGCTTGGGAAGAAAAGAGGGAATCCAATTCAAAGGTGTCATTTAAGTTTAATCTATGCATAACCAGCTTTTGTAAAATAAATCATAAGAATAAAGGCTGTACATTTAAACATGAATTAAAAAGTGTGAAATAAAATAAAGTATATGATTTATGAAACTGTTCAGTCCCCTCTTAAAGCAAGGCCTGTTCTTCTCTTTATGACATTTGGGTTTAAAATTAAAAGCTGAATATGAGATGATAGCGCAGAATTTTTGCATTTATTTCCTGATATCTAGTTTTAAAACAACACTAACAATGGCATACCATCCAGTTTGTAGGTAAGCAAAAGTATAGAGGCAGATCATCTTAACATCATGATTAGCATATCGCTTCCTTGCAGTACCCGCATTAAGTCTGCAAACCACAGCCATAACCAGTCTGCTGCATTCCTCTTTTGTTGTTTTAGGCTAGTACTGCTTCTTCTTTCATTTGTTGATTGCTTTGTGTTTTCCCTCTTTTAGTCTTCTCCCCAGCATGTGCATTGCAGGATGAATTGGGTTAAGGGCTGGTTACTGACTAGGCCAGCCAAAAACCTTCTATGTTTTCCTTTGATGGAGTCTTTTCTTGTGTTTTGGGTGACTTTCCTGTTCCAATACTTTGAAGAGAATGTTTGCATATATATAACAATACCATAACAATACTATATATTATATGGTATTGTTAAGTCTAGGCCTCTAATTTAGTACAGTAGAGATATAGGGAGGCGGCGCGGTGGTGTAGTGGTTAGCACTGTCGCCTTGCACCTCCAGGGTCCGGGTTCGATTCCCCGGCCAGGCTCGATTCCCGTCTCTGTGTGCATGGAGTTTGCATGTTCTCCCCGTGCTTGGTGGGTTTCCTCCGGGTACTCCGGTTTCCTCCCACAGTCCAAAGATATGCAGATTAGGCTAATTGGCGTTCCCAAATTGCCCGTAGTGTGTGATTGGGTGTGTGTATGTGTGTGTGCCCTGCGATGGATTGGCACCCTGTCCAGGGTGTACCCCGCCTAGTGCCCGAAGTCTCCTGGGATAGGCTCCAGGTCCCCCGCGACCCTGAACACAGGATTAAGCGGTATAGAAGATGAATGAATGAATGAATGAATGAGATATAGGGATAGTAAGAAGGATATAAAAGTTTCTAGTGACTGCATAATGTTAAATTCTTTATAGTAGAATAATTGTCAATAACTGACAATGCATGGCAGTATTTTGTAGCTCATTATAGATCAGCAACCTACATCTATCAATTTCGCTATTTGCATTGGTTGTAGATTTCTCTTTTCTGGATTTTTGGACATTTTAAAAATGTATTTATTGTTTTTTAGTTTTGCGCTGTTATCTCCCTAATTTAGTCCTAATATAGACACTTTCCACTTATCTCTTTGTTAGAGTACTCTCCCATTAAGGCAATAATTACCCACCAGAGAGACTGAAGGCGATCACGTGCTTCCCTGAGACTCTTAATGCTACTGTAGCTGTCCACCCTTTTTCACCCTAGCTGGGCGCGCAGACGCATATGATTAGCAAGTGTCGCTATGATAGATATGAGAGTGTGGGTCTGCCATCCCCTCCCGCTCGAAAGAGTACGGCCAATCTGCTCTCCAGACTACCGACTGTTGCAGTGTCACTCAGGAATCGAACTCGCAATTTCTGGATGATAGGGAGTGCGCATTTCCGTTACACGACTTGGGAGCCTCGCTTCTCCCTGTTGTTTTAAATTAATTAAGTAACTGCTTTAGTTATTTTTGCTGACAATAGTAGGCAAATGACATGCGATTTGTAGCAAACTATGTGCCTGATTTGAATGCTTTTTCCTAAAGAATGTTTTTGTGTTTTATAGTTGCAAAAATACATTATCACTGTTAAAGAAATCAAACCAACATTTAAATATCTCAAGGACAGACTAACCATTAAGCATATTCAAAACATGTTGTTAGCCCAAGACACATATATACTTTTGTTCCTGTTTTATCCCTTTGCCGTACCATAGAATTACTGAATATCACAGTGTTGTGGGATGACTCTGTTGTATTATAAGGATTTAGGCTATTCTGGCAAGCTGGAGTATGTTTTTCGATATTTATTTCACCAGATAGAAGATGGAAGTCCTTGGATTTCGAGGAAATCCAGTTAAATTCTCTTTTCCCATATACAGTGCTTAAGTGTGCTGTGGTCTGAGTTAGATTCAATTTTATTTACAGCAGCTATAAAGCAGATAAAACCTGGTCTGGATCATATTCCTTCTGTACACAAGCTAGCAGTTTTCCAACAAATTAAAACTACAAATTAAAGATGCATTAAAATTGTAGTGACTGGAAAAATTTCATTCCAAACTTGTAACAGTTTGCAACAGGTTTTTATTTCTTTTTTAAACAGGCATGGGGGGAAGTATAGTGTGCATAAAAAAAAAACAAATAGCAAACTCTTTGGGGTTTGATGACGTGTCACTATAGAAATGGTATATTATGACATTAACATTAACCTTCAGTCATACTTACTGTTACAGTCTTGCTATCACAGCCCTTGCATACATGAATAAATCATACAGTCTTACATGACTTGTTTTGACACCATAATACAATTAATAAATATAATAAAATAAATAATAATCATAAAATAATTAAAATTTATTTTAGAAAATAAATAAAAATAGATTTAAATTACTAAACATGATTTTTTTTAACACAGCCTTTTAAATGTGTTACTGAATTTGAAATCCTGATTCCAGGTCAAATTTAAATGGTGCAAACATTTTAAAGAAAGCCGTACATGGTGGCTCGGAGCCCACTGCAGGAATTCCTGTGAACATTCAGTGAGTAAAATGCCTGATCCTTTAAAATCACTGCATAACTTGACGCCAATATGCGGATGAGACACATTGGTTCGTGGGAACTGTACACACGATTATTCATGAGCACCAACTGCACATTACAGGAACTCGGCTGGGAGTTATTGCCACATCCCCCGTATAGTCCTGACCCCACTCAGGACATTTCTACATGTGGGGGCATTAAATGAGTTCCTGGGAGGCCAGCATTTCAGACATACGGCAGGCAGTCTGATAATGGCTTCACCGTGCTGAGGGAACATTCTACCTTGATGGTTTCTAAGCACTAGTGAAACACTAGGATAAGTACATTAGTGTAGCAGCGGATTATATGGAGAAATAAAGGTAGTTTTTACTTTCATAATGATGTCATTCTGCACAATCGGAATTTCCCGGTTTGACTTGCACACCACTCGTAAAGTATTTCGTTCTACATATAGATCATTTTTTTGTGCTTTCTCTTGAATTCCCATGTTTAAAGACAAAAATGGTAAGTATGTTTGTGTATGGGGTATAATGCTACGGGGGAATTTAAATTAACATTTTTTCTTAATCCTGCTTTAGGAATCAAGCTGGAAAGAGCATATCAAATGTTATAAAACGGTATCATGCACTTAGACAGTATGTTATTACTGTCACGTAATGACACTGACAAAAATGGCAAAATGAATTTCAATCAAAATAGATTTTTTCTTTATATAAAATACTTTAAACCACACTTTGATTATACACACATGCACACACATCATCCTTATTAGGAATACCTGCACGCATGCACAGTGATTCAATCCACCAGTCATGTGGCAGCCGTGCAGTGCAGAAATATCATGCAGATACAAGTCAATCAAACATCAGACATCACAGGTTATCAGACATCAGAATGGGGAAAAGTTTTTATTTTATCCGTGGCATGGTTGTTGGTGCCAGATGGGCCGGTTTGAGTTTTTCAGAAACTACTGATCTCCTGGGATTTTCAGACACAGCATGCTCTAGGGTTTACTCAGAATGGTGTAAACAACAAAACACATCCTTTGTGTAGAGAGTCCACAGGCTAAAGTACCTTGTTGATCAGAGAGATCAGAGGAGAATGGCCGAACTGGTCTGCACTGACAGGAAGTCTATAGTAATAAAGGTAAACATAGAGATAGACATAGCTGCAAGGGTAATATGCTTTCTTTGTTGTTAAAGCACTTTAAATAAATTGGAAGCATTTGATTTTAGACAATCAGCGTGTTGGCGTGTCTTTTAGTGAAACCGGATAGAAATCTTTACAGTAAATTCAATTATCTCTCTTCTTTTTTTTATTTTTTTATTCATGGATATAAGCAGACTTTAAACAAAGAGAAATATATTTCAGTTTAAGAAACGTGCAGAATCTTCTGATGACCGACATCTATCAGACTATTCAGTGGTATTTTCTCTCTATCTTTTAATGCTATTGTTTATTATTAAATTATGAAGTTATTGTTTATTATATTATATTATTTTACAATGTCGTACCATGCCCAGTATGCGCCAATGTGATCTTACCTTGGAATTAGGGAGTGTTTTAAAAATAGAACTCTTGCTTTTAGTGCTTAAAATGTGTGGTTAATGAATTAGTAGTTCAAGGTGAGTCTAACAGTGGTCTGGGTGAAGGAGACAAGAAAATAGAGTCATTAGAGAAAGTCCCAAGACTCTGTCTGTCTAGCATAGAAGCCGCCTGGAAGTGGGTGCAAGTGTGTGTGTGTGTTGGTGCATGAAAGAAAACGTATGCGTTTCGATTACATTTACGTCTGGATGTGCTAGAACACATCCTATAATCGCCTCACTGAGAACAAGCCCAATCGATGCAACCTAATCTTTACTTTTCATAAAGAAATGGGCAGTTGACATAGCTGGGCAAAAGAGGGATTAGATACAGCAATGTATAAGCAATGAAAACACCTTTAGCCGAAGAGATATTATAAGCACCCATTTCACTTCGAGTCCATGGTCACATCGACAGTAATGAGAGAATCCATATCCCACAAAATGGCTGTGGAATGCTAATTTGCAGAGGACCACATTACGACAGTTATAACAGGGCACCATTTAGCCGTTTTCCATCTAATATTTCACCTCAGTCTCTGCCTCAACCTTGAATTCCTTCCACCCCCTTGGCTAACAGAGGGATGTCTAAAAGCCACCTGTGAAAATTTGAGGGTGCCCAAGGAGTGTGTGTTTTCAGCGCTATAATGGTAGTAGACAGCTCGCTTCTGAAGAGTGAAATAGCAGGCTAGTGGTGGCACTCTGCAGAGAGTATCGTAGAGGAAAAGGGGTATAGAAGAAAGATAGAGGAGAGGGACGGATGACAAGGTTCACTGCAAAGCAGCCAAGCAGAAGATGGCTACGCTAGGATTAGCGTCTGGACATGTGCAAACAGATGATAAAATGGAATGCACCAGATCTGATGCCTGGAGTTTTATACCAAAAATATCCAGCATTTTAATATTAATGAAGCCTTATTGAATTTCCATCAAGATTTAAAGTGTGTATCTATTAGTGAGTCGGTAACAATTTCATTATCGACCATCGGTTTGAGAAAATCAATCGATAATTGATTAATCATCAGTTTAAGCGCACAGCACAATGCTCAATTGATAGTTCGGGTTTTTTCAAGTCTTTCAACTAAAAACTAATCAAAATTGAGGTGCATATAAGTACATTATAAATAGATAGTGGTCGTTACAAGTTTTCCTGCTCTGCACACTGACCATGAAGTTTGTCACACGGAACATGAGTACAGTGTAAGTAATCAAGTCCAAATTCCACAAATACATTTAATAATTCAATTGAGACTCGTGTGAAGCTCCTGCAGATCTAAGCTAAGTCGAGTTGGTATCTTTCAAAGTTATGAAACTCTCCCAGATAGCCATAGGGCTAGTTCTGGTTGGCCATACGCAACCATGTTGTACTGTATGTTTGAACACTTTCTCTACACAACAGTTCCCCAGGTATGCAGTAACGATATGGCATAGTTTATGGATTTTTAACTACAAAACTGATCGCTTGTAAATTGACTATATTCAATGATGGCAGCCCGCACTTGTGGGAGGAGTAGCTCGGCAGAAAGGATAGTGAGCACAGTGCCTTGACAATTTGGTCTATCGAATAATAAGAGACATTTTGATCTAGCAATTGATAAGTATCATCTTGCCTGATAAGTTCTAACTATTATAGTTTGGCTAACAAAATAAAATATGGAAGTCAAATTAGCCATCAAGTATTTAGCAACATAAAATTCAGCTTAAACAAAGTAAATTAAATATTAAACTTAAAAACAGTATGAACATTGCTACATATACATTTGCACTGGCATTTTCTTCCTGTTTTAAAATTAGATTTGATTACCAAAGGTTTTAGCCTCCATGGGTTCATCTAACAAACTCAAGCTAATCAGATTGGCTGAATACCCAGAAGGCAGTGAGAACACCCTCATCAACAAACAGCAATGGGAAGAAGTGCACGTTAAAAGCAGTATTGAAACACATCCTAAACCTTTAAGCCTTATGGTAATGCTATCTTCTAAATTAAACTATCTAAAGAGAGCTAGATGTTTTTTAAATATCTAAAAATAATAATTTAATATACAAATAATATATTCATATATTAATATATATATATAAATATATATATATATTAAAATATTAATATTTTTATATATTTAACACCTTGCACTAATAATACATTAATAGATATTACTTGATACTAGGGCTGGGCAATATAAAAAAATATGTTCATATATTCATTCATTCATTTTCTATACCGCTTAATCCTGTGTTCAGGGTCGCGGGGGACCTGGAGCCTATCCCAGGAGACTTCGGGCACTAGGCGGGGTACACCCTGGACATGGTGCCAATCCATCGCAGGACACACACACACCCAATCACACACTACGGGCAATTTAGGAACGCCAATTAGCCTAACCTGCATATCTTTGGACTGTGGGAGGAAACCGGAGGAAACCCACCAAGCACGGGGAGAACATGCAAACAGAGACGGGAATCGAACCTGGCCGGGGAATCGAACCCAGACCCTGGAGGTGCAAGGCGACAGTGCTAACCACTACACCAACGCGCCGCATGTTCATATATAAAGCAATAAAACATGACACTGTTTATTTAATGTTTTTATTTGTTAGACTAGACTTTGGAACAGTAGTAACAACACCTTCGATAGTAAGCAACACTATTATTATTACTTTTGCACATCATAAACATGGTAGACAGGGACCATATTTTTCATAACATGAAATTAAATCAAAATTGTGAAGTCAGCTTATGGTTTTATTCCCAACAAAGAATTCCTTCCCTGTTTACAAAGTGATGTTAAATGTGCTTTTGCAAAAAAAAAAAAAATATATATATATATACACACACACACACACACTTTATGCTGTATGCTGTATACAGTGCCAATCCATCACACACATACAGTTGTTACAAAATCGGAGCGTCGTATTTAACGTCGCCGCCGCATTACGGCATGTGCATTTGCTGTGCATTTGCTTGCTTTTACCACTGAGTGGCGCTATATAACTACAGACTGACGCCTCATGCCTTACATTCTCTGTCTCATTAATGAGACGTGTCCCATTAAATAATACACATAGTAGCCGATAACATCAAGTGAAACACTGTAGTTGACCGAATTCATAATCACAGTACTATAATTACAGTACAAATGTAGAATTCAAATTAAATCAAATCTTATTAAGATCAAATTTAAGCACAATAAATATTAACACAGTGAGCCTTTAGATTTTATCACGTGTAATTAGAAAAGAAGTGTGTATGGTTTTATTTAAATATAATTTTCTAAACCAATGAGATAAAAATAACACCAAGTTATTATTATAACAGGCTTACTTCGTCACTTATCCAGAGCTTGCTTTATTAACCTTGCCTTATTTAAGGTTACTTGGGTGCATCACCTTTAAGTGTTCGCTTGGTGTAGCGGTTAGAGCCCACGGTCAGTGATACATAAAGCACCGGTTCGAATCCCGAGGGATGATGTTTTAAATTTTTTTATTTTAATTAAAACAAAATTAAAATAAAAAAAAAATGTTGTATTTTGATTTTGCTTCAGCATACTATAGAAAAAACAGCAAACTCGCACGCAACCAGTTTGTATTCTTTAAATTTAGGGGAGTGACGGCTCGGTCTGCTGCTGCTGCGTGTGTGTGTGTGTCATTATACTGATGAAAAGTGGTGGCCATCTGCCGTACCGGGAGTTTTGATTTACGACAGCTGTTTACGGCAGTGTAGTCCAGTGCGGGAGATGCATTGTGGGTAATGAGGTCCGGTGTTACATCTGTTACATTTTTGATAACAATAGTTTTTTTACAAACATTTCTAAACCAATAAGATCAAATGACACCAAGTTTAAAACAGATAAAATACACGTGCAAATAGTATAATTGTATAACAGGCTTACCTCGTTACTTATTTAACGCTTGCTTTCAAAGAAGTCGAGTGGCTTATTAACGTCACGGAGGTGTGTTGTCTCTTAGTGCCTGGTTGGTGTAGCGGTTAGAGCGCTCGGTCAGGGATTTACAAAGTGTCGGTTCGAATCCTGGATGTTGCTGTTTTAAAAAATTGTTCTATTTTAATTTTACTCAGCAAACAAACAGCAAACAAAATAAATTTATTATTCAGAGGACGATATACAACCGTAATGAGTCCCTTAACCGGCTTATACAGCTGGCATGTGACCAACGTATTTAACCGTGATGAGTCCATAAAATCAGTAGCAGCTAATAATTACTAATTACTTTAGTTAATGCTGCTACTGATTTTATTCCAGTTTACCTGTTCAGGTTGATTGCGATTCTTTTTAAAATATTGTCTCAGTTTTATATGTTGTTCGTCTTGATGTTTGTCTTCTTTTCACTTGGCTCAATTGACAACACTCAAATGCAAATTATTCGTGAATCAGCTGTTCTCACCTATCCATTCAGAGAAACTGAATGAGCTGAAATGAGCCTTTGTTTCACGACCGCGACACCCCTCTCTCTCACGCACATACAGTACAGAGTAGACCAAATCATTACAGTACATACTTTATCCAACGAACATGAAAAATATCCACATAATGATGAGTTAAGAAGCATTGCTTAATTTTCGTTTAGACAGACTGTTTGTATCTGATTATTGGTATTATTAAAGAACAGCAGCACAAACAACAACACAAGGGCTTGTACAGCAAAGAGTTAAATTTGTAACAGTAAAAGGCATCCGAATTTAAATATATAAATTACTAGAAACAAATTGAGCACACTATCAGAATAAAAAATAGAACAAATTAAATGTTTTTTGCACATACACAAGGAGGATAATGATACCGAGTTTATATTAAAATAACAAATATTGTAATATTGTTTTTGTGTTATTATAAATAATGAAATGCAGTAGGCTGTTATGGTCATCATAATTTTCTTTAATAAATAAGAGAAAACATTGTAAGCTGGGGCTGGAGACATCGTTTCTGCAGTACTCCTGGTCGGTGTTAGAAAGTCTGGGGTTGGGGTTTGTGCACAGTTCAACCGTGTACTAAGTCCACCTGCGTGTGCCTCTTTGCAGACTATTTTTTGTTTATTTGTATATGTATGTTATTAATATTAATTTTTTAGAGATTGTGTGTGTGCGTGCACGGAGAGTTTGTGTTGATAAGTGTATGTGGATAAGTTGATAAGTGTATCAGAAAGCATTAAAATGTTCATTTGAATTAAAATGACACACACACGTCTGTATATACAGTATATCAATTACATATATATCAATTTCATTAGTTCGTTCATTCTATTTGAAGCTTCGGATGTTTTTTTTTTTTATTGGTTTGGTTAGATTAGTTCTGAACTCGCTTCCGTGAAACTATCGCTAAAACAATGTACTGAGCCCTCCTGAGGATATAAAGCTTTATTATTGTGTTTGAATAAATATTCAGATCTACCACAGCAGGTAATAAACTATGGTGTGTCATAACCGAAGCAAACACCACGATTATACCTCGTTTCGTTTGACAGGAACGTGGTTCACTTGGCCGCGGTGTATTATAAACCTGTGGAATGTTTCACTGTTTATGCTCACATAAGAGGAATAAAAGCGAGTGAAATGTGGAAATGATGAGGACTAAACCAATGATTTCGGTAACTCCACTGAGTGTAACATCTGCATAGTGACACTGAACATCTTCACTTTTCCGTTTACCTCTGAAAAAAAAGCTGTATTTAGTTTGTTTATATTTAGAGTTTTTATAACAGTAGAAGAAGTATGCGCGCGCACGCACACACATAGACACACACACACCTCCCTTGAGCCCTGCGTCTGTCGGATTTCAGCTGTCACGGGGTGGAAAGACTTTGAAGCAGTTTATATATGAATCTAAGCTTGAACTTATCAGCATTGTAAATATATAATACTTTTCAAATAAAATCGCTATTACTTTGACCCTGAAGTTTAGTTTAGCACACACAAAAAACAGAAAAGTCATTTCTGTTAAATCAACGGAATGTGTAGTTTATTTACAGTAATTCATTAAAAAATGAATATACATTGTACAGTACACGGTAAACACGGGAAAGATTACAAAATGAAAAAACAAACAGTGTCTACTTTATAAACAGCTTAGTATGTGCGTCGAGATGCTGAAATCCCTTGCATGTTTTTGCTTCCAAGTGGAGAGATATTTGACCGATAGCCTAGAACAAAAGATCTATAGGTGTGATCACAACCCCCTCCGACCGACCGTGCCATCAATCACTGACCACCTCAGAAGTTCCCTCCAATGTATGGCTGCAATACTTGTTTTGCAAGTATTTTTAACACCATTCAAAGGCTTACAAGTTCCATTCAACATATAATGATGTCTCCACATGTTAATATATTCCTAAAATTTATATATTACAAGTTGATAAACTGATCTGCGGTAGCGGAAAAATCTGCACGCGCACTCACACACAGACACACACACACACACAGACACACCTCCCTTGAGCCCTCGGTAAACATCCAAGCACTGAGGCACGCAAATCCCCTGACCACAATAAGGTGGCAATCCCTCAGGGGGGGAAGATGAAAAATACAAATTAAATAAATAAAACAAAATAAAATATCCTTAATCCAGATTTTATCAATCAACGACATAATATTGATCTTAGCTGGATGGTCTAATTCTCAAAACCGTTTAACCTAAAGAAAAACTTAACACACTATAACTAGAATATTTACAAAACTGAAAGGTTGTCTTATGTATAATAAAAAAACCTCATAACTCAAAAAGATCATATTATGTTTTTATATATTTTTTTAGATTTTTTTTATAGTAACTGAACAGCTCTCTTCTCTCCAATCCACTCCTAAACCACAGTCTCCTATTTCTCTGTGCGTGCTCTGGAGACTGTGAATGAATACACGCAGCGGAGGTTTTGTAAACTGTAGAGATACAATAATTTTACTGCTGGAAAATCAGCATTTTATCTAATTTGAAATATAAACCTAATATTATCTGTTACTTAATATATTTTCTTTTGATGATGACCATAACAGCCTACTGCATTTCATTATTTATAATAACACAAAAACAATATTACAATATTTGATATTTTAATATAAACTCGGTATCATTATCCTCCTTGTGTATGTGTAAAATACATTTGATTTGTTCTATTTTTTATTCTGATAGTGTGCTCAATTTGTTTCTAGTAATTTATATATTTAAATTCGGATGCCTTTTACTGTTACAAATTTAACTCTTTGCAAAATAATAAAAATGTGTCTTGCTGTACAAGCCCTTGTGTTGTTGTTTGTGCTGCTGTTCTTTAATAATACCAATAATCAGATACAAACAGTCTGTCTAAATGAAAATTAAGCAATGCTTCTTAACTCATCATTATGTGGATATTTTTCATGTTCGTTGGATAAAGTATGTACTGTAATGATTTGGTCTACTCTGTACTGTATGTGCGTGAGAGAGAGGGGTGTCGCGGTCGTGAAACAAAGGCTCATTTCAGCTCATTCAGTTTCTCTGAATGGATAGGTGAGAACAGCTGATTCATGGTGAATAATTTGCATTTGAGTGTTGCCAAGTGAAAAGAAGACAAACATCAAGACGAACAACATATAAAACTGAGACAATATTTTAAAAAGAATCGCAATCAACCTGAACAGGTAAGCTGGAATAAAATCAGTAGCAGCATTAACTAAAGCAATTAGTAATTATTAGCTGCTACTGATTTTATGGACTCATCACGGTTAAATACGTTGGTCACATGCCAGCTGTATAAGCCGGTTAAGGGACTCATTACGGTTGCATATCGTGCTCTGAATAATAATTTTTTTTGTTTGCTGTTTGTTTGCTGAGTAAAATTAAAATAGAACAATTTTTTAAAACAGCATCATCCAGGATTTGAACCGACGCTTTGTAAATCCCTGACCGAGCGCTCTAACCGCTACACCAACCAGGCACTAAGAGACAACACCCCTCCGTGACGTTAATAAGCCACTCGACTTCTTTGAAAGCAAGCGTTAAATAAGTAACGAAGTAAGCCTGTTATACAATTATACTATTTGCACGTGTATTTTATCTGTTTTAAACTTGGTGTCATTTGATCTTATTGGTTTAGAAATGTTTGTAAAAAAACTATTGTTATCAAAAATGTAACAGATGTAACACCGGACCTCATTACCCACAATGCATCTCCCGCACTGGACTACACTGCCGTAAACAGCTGTCGTAAATCAAAACTCCCGGTACGGCAGATGGCCACCACTTTTCATCAGTATAATGACACACACACACACACGCAGCAGCAGCAGACCGAGCCGTCACTCCCCTAAATTTAAAGAATACAAACTGGTTGCGTGCGAGTTTGCTGTTTTTTCTATAGTATGCTGAAGCAAAATCAAAATACAACAATTTTTTTTATTTTAATTTTGCTATAATTAAAATATAAAAATTTAAAACATCATCCCTCGGGATTCGAACTGGCACTTTATGTATCACTGACCGTGTGCTCTAACCACTACACCAAGCGAGCACTTAAATATAATGCACCCAAGTAATATTAAATAAGGCAAGGTTAATAAAGCAAGCTCTGGATAAGTGACGAAGTAAGCTTGTTATAATAGTAACTTGGTGTTATTTGATCTTATTGGTTTATAAATTTATATTTAAATAAATAGTAAACTTGGCCGATTTCGTTATAATTTTGTTTGATGAGTGGGGCTTGAAAATTCTCTTGAAAAATATGGTCATTTATTTCAGTTAATAAATCTACTATAATTTTTTTTTTACTCATTATTGTACAGTACACATTAATAGCTCTGGTTCAGATTTTTCATGTTTGTTGTGGAAATTACCATCACTGTTGTATTTACTGCGATGAATGAAAATGTCACTTTGCGCCACCTGGCGGCCATTTTACGAATGACTTTGAAATGCAACTGATTTATTTTGGCCGCTGTTGCCTTTAAACGGCGGTATACGCGGCGAGATCGCCATTCCAATTTTGTAACCACTGTATACTGTACGCACAAACACATGCTCATTCGCACACTACAGGCAATTTGGGAACACCAAGTAGACTAATATGCATGCCTTTGGACTGTAGGAGGGAACTGGAATACTCAGAGGGAACTCACCAAGCACAGGGAGAATATGAAAACTCCAAGTACGCAGACCAGAAGCGGGGGTTGAATATAGACCTTGAAGATTCAAGGCATCAGTGCTAACCACAAAGTCCCCTTGCCACTATATATGTACAGCCAAAAAAAATTCTACACACATCAGGAAAATGAGTTTTAATACTAAATTTATTGCTATACATTATATATTGATATGATAATATGATTTGAATATAATATGCATCATACTATTTTTCTTTTCCTGAAGCATGTGTACATTTTTGGCTGGCAATACTGTACATACAGTGGAACCACTGAGTACGACCAAATAAGGTCACAACCAAAAATTTGCCTAAAATTTGTCTCTGAAATTGGTCATCCTCGAAACCTCTGAACAAAGGCATGAGTGCATCACATACTGTAGCATGATGTGACACATGATAAAACAATAAAATAATTTTGTGCAAAGTGGAATGATGCGCAAGCCTTTGCATCATTTGTATCAACCAGACAAAACTGTGACGAACAGAGTGCTACACCTTATGAACCTTATACACCTTATTTTTGTGCAGCGCGGTTGCGCAAGTGTGCAGTGCAGGAAAAAAAATATATCTTTGAAATGGCTGCGACATATGAACTAGAGGCCATGAAGCAAAAAAGAGAGAAAACCCCTGAAGGAAAATTACCCACTGTTATTATGGAAGGGGACTCTCTCAAACACTTCCTCACCACAAATCTTCATCTCCTCCATTCCTTCACATCAGCAAATCTTCCTAAGAAAGTACATGTACATATAAAAATGAAGTGTTTCCTCTCCCCTGTACAGTGTTTTTAATTAATATTGTAAGTGTTGTAATATTTTTATAGAATTAAGGCTTTTTGCATTTGGATTACGAACATAACTTAGGAACGAATTACGTTCGTGAACCGAGATTCCACTGTGTATAAAGGAATATTCATTAGTTATAATTGTTCATTAATCATTGCCATTATTAATTTTCTTTTTTAAATCATCTTGTCTTTGGCACACACACCTCCTAACTTCGTTTGCCAGCTCAAAGCAGGAGGAAAGCTGACAAGCACGATGCATAATGACATATTTTAAAAAGTGTAGGAAAATACTTTTATCTTCTTGGCAAACTGAGACACAAGGTTTCTGTTTACACAGCTTTCACTACTTAGCTTCTAAATCCATATTGATTTATCAGTGACTCCCGAAGAAAGGCAAAACATAACCTTTCAAACTTCTCATGTGCCATTTTCAACCTGCTACTCCTGTGGGTGAAAGTCAGCACAATGCTGTGAAGTGAGCATCATCTTGTCTAGGTTTCAAGCTTATTGATATCTTTTTTAGTTGTTAGGATGAAATTATGCTCAGATTATTTCTTACTCATTAAACGTATTCTAATATCAAATTGGTTACACCACTTAAATTAATGACAAAGTGGACTTTTACATTATTGTAAATAGACACTGGATGTAGGGCTACAGAAAACCATTTGTACTTTAGGGATAGTACATACAGTATAAATGTTATGCTACCAATAAAATGGAACTTTGAATATTTGGATCTTAGAATAAGCATTAAAATCCAATGGGATTTTGGGTGATTTTATCTGGTTCTGCATGTCTTAAATTGAAATATGGATTTTGCCATAAGGTTATATAATTAATATATACATACATACATACATACATACATACAGTATATACAGTACATGCATACATACATATATACAAACATATACAGTAACTCTACACACGAACACCATTTGGATTCATCTCAGGTCTGCAGTTAAAGCCACAGTACAAGAATTTAAATAATCTTACAGTGATTGTTTCCTCATGGTCAAAATATGTAATGCAGTATGCAGTACATACAAATACGTCTGTTGGTACTTCAGCAAACAGATTTCCTGTCAACGCAAAGTTTAACCAAGCAGAAACTTTACTCCTTTTCTCTTTACCATTCCTGCATTTTCAAACAAGAAAAGCAGAGTCCTGGATCTTAAAACAAAGGATGTGGGAAATGTGGAGTGTTTCCCAAGGGAATGTTCTTGGCTTTGTCTCTCCTTGGCCCATTTTCCTCCTTGCTGGCACATAAAGAGAGAAAAGCTACAGCACAAAGACATAAGACAGGAGTTAGTTGATGCACAGCTGTGAAACACCCGCAAAGCTTTAAATAAAACTGGTGACCCAAGGTTCATATTTAAAAACACATACTCACACACACACAAAAATCCCTAAAGCAGCAATAAAAGCATTTTACTGTTCAGCATTTTTGAAAGAAGATTTTAATTTTCTGAGAAATAATGTAAATTCTGCAGATTAAATAGTTTATTTAACTTTTAAACAAATGATGTAATGTGCAGTTTGATTTATGTTACATTGTAGGCTGTGTAGTAGCCCCAATGGAAGATTAGCAAAGCAAGTTAACTGTAGTAAGTACAGTATGAACACTAGTCAAGAAAACTAGTCATAATTTCCTTATGACAGAAACATATACCTTCTTTCTTTCTTTAAAAAAAAAAAAGTAAAAGAATAGTAACAACACTATCTAGCAAATAGTAAGCAGTTGTTATTTTATTCATTCATTCATTCATTCATTTTCTATACCGCTTAATCCTGTGTTCAGGGTCGCGGGGGGCCTGGAGCCTATCCCAGGAGACTTCGGGCACTAGGCGGGGTACACCCTGGACAGGGTGCCAATCCATCGCAGGGCACACACACATACACACACTCACACACCCGTTGTTATTTTAAATGAGAGATATTAAAAAAATTTTTTTAAACATAATGTTTACTGTATTTGCTGCTGCTGACGGCGCTGTTACTGTTTTTGCACAACTCTGTAAACACTTCTTTCTTAACCAGAGTATTAATCAACATACAGACATATTTATTTGTTTAATCTACTATAGTGAAGAAAATATACAATATAAATTTCACTCATCTTGCTGAGCTGTTTAGCATGTTGACTGGCGAATTCTTGCTTAGGATGTAATGCTGAACTACATTTAAAATAAACTTGTTCATACTGCCTCTTTCATCATTTTCATCTGTTAAAACTTATATGAAATCATGATTGTGTTTTCAATTTTGTTCACCAAACATTAAATGGTACCGACTCCAGGTAGGAACTAAAAATACGAGTGGCGAATTTAAGAAACGTTGGACCACACTGGATTACTAAAGTAATGGTCCAAAAATCCCAATCACAAGTGTTGCTTTTTGTGCTATCAGTTTGTTGCTTGTCACTTTTGCTGAATTTTGTATTTAGAAAATAAATGAGACCCTAATGCACTGAGGTTAGTTTGAATGTTTATTATTATTATTATTATTACACTTATGGGTACTTCACAGTAAAAATAAAATAAAAGTAATCAGAATATTCATAATTTAGTATCACCAGTAAGTTTCATTCCTCTGAAACTGGTCAGGTACAGAGACTGGACTGAAAATGAGAGCCAAAAAAATTTAGAATTATTCCTTAAGACTACATTATAATACACAAACATCTGGCACTTTAGAAGCAAAATATGAAGAAATGAGGGCTGCCGCAATTCTTTATGCAGTGCTACTGTATATATGTACAGTATATAAAGTAAAATCCACAAAGAGTAAAAACAAAAATTAATAAAAAAATAAAATCAATGTAAAACACATTAAGGCAAAATCATGCTAACGTCAGAGAGAAAAACAACTAGTAGCGATCAATACTGTATAGACTTCAGATGTGAATGGGTCAGCCTAAATTACAGTGTTAGTTTCAGTGTAAGGCAGTATGTATATCTGTAAATACAGGAGTAAGTTTCAGCACCAAGGATAGCACCACACTTTCCCACTTCTAGAAAGTTAAAACAAGCAAAGCGGCAATAAAATACAGCGCATTCGATTTATCTGGGAAACCCACACAACCTCTGGCCAGGATTTATTGCCTCTAATGCCCATGGGTACCAAATCTTCGGACTGCATTTGCCAGGGATATTGATAGAAGAGTCTGGTAGAGGGAAATACACTGGAGACTAGAGCACACGTACTGTATACAGAACCAGCAGACTTCCAAAATATGCATTACATACTATATGAAATGAATCATAAATAGCAGACTTGTGTAAAGCTTTCAATAATTGAGACATTTTTCATGTTTAGTTTAAGTGTTTGCATCTCTGGATAGTTCTCCTAATGCAGCTCTTTGATGCATTAGCCTCAAGAGAGGAACAAACAGGGAATAAGAAAGACAGCCTGGGAGCAGCTGCAATTAATGTGCCAGGAATACACCTTTCCTCTCTGCCTCTCTCTCTCTCTCTCTCTCTCTCTATCGCTCTCTTTCTCTGTCTGTCTGTCTTTCACATTTTATGTGCCAGTCTGTGTTATTTATCCTTCAACTTCCATTAATCAATTAAAGCCATATCAGACAAATCTTACGTACTGTATACAGGTTAATGTGTCGTTTTAACACCCACACTTCGGCGTTATGCTTATTAGACTGAGGGAATATCGACATACAGCCTTGGAGGTAATATGTTTGGTTTGAAAGACAATCTTGCTATTGTTGCAAAGTGTTTAGGAAAAAATATTGCCTTTGTTGTATTCCCTTGTTAAAATTCATATTGGCTTGCTAGAGTGGAACATTACAAACCGAGCCATTCGTTCTTTTAAATTTATTATTTTAATTAAAAAAAAATTTTGTGCTGTAATTTCAACTGATTATGCATCAGTCACACTCGTCCCTTTTTAAAAGTTGTCGATTGTACTCTGATGCCTTGAATTTAAGTCCGATTTGATTTTGAGCCTGACTGATTTTATTTTCACTCAGTGTTACATGAAGTATTTGAGCTTTACTGTGAATTAAATCAATGTTTGTATGGCATTTGTTCATATTCTTTCATTTTGCATGACCGAAAGACTCGAGGCAGAATTCGTTGTTAGTATTTAGATCTGGCCTACTTTTTGTGAGCTGTTAGTCTTTCACTGTAACATACTTTGATGTTTTTAATAAAGGAAAGGAAGTGCTACCCACATGGAGCCTGCTTCCTTTGTTGTCTTTAGCTTGTATACACACATTGTAGGCGGTGAAGGCCAATTCAGTTCTGTTTCATGCACACTCATACACATTCTCGAAATAATAATTATTTCAAACTGAGCTGTTTGCTTTAAGGAGAGAGATATATAGTGAGAGAGATAAAGAGAGAAAGTAGTATTTGCACCTGGTGTAGCTCGGCCAGCTCAGACAGAAACTTCTGTCTAAGTTCGAGATAAAGATCAGTGGATAGATTCCTGGTGAATCATCTTGCTAATGTAGTACTGTAAGCTGTTTATTGAACAACTCTAGGTGTAACACAATTACCCTACCTTTATATGTGTATTCAAATTTAAACCTACACATTTGGCCTTTTTTTCCCCCAAATAAATACAATATTATGTAAAAGTCTTGAGTCTCCACTCATTTATTCATATTAAATAAAATTATGTAAATTAAATAAAAGGAATGAGAACAAATGTTTTACTAAGACAGGCTTTAAAGTGCCTAAAAATATAATAAAAAAATTTAATTGTTTATGTAACAACCTTAGCAGCAACCTCATTTCCCCTTTTGTCTGTTCAAACCACTTAGCATTCAGCATCACCAGTGTACTAATCACTGACCTAATGATGCCATCATCTGCAGCTGTTTCTCACTGGTTCCTGCCTTAAGTTAGATTTTATTTTAATCCTTGAATGATTCATAGGTCACTGTGTGGTTGAACAAACCAAACATTCCTCTGAAACTTTTCATGTACAGGGGCTGGATGGAAATTGAGAGCCAAAAAGTTGCCAAAAATGAGAGCCATAAAAGTCCTTGAGACCTGAGAACAAGATATGAAGAAATGAGGGGTGGCTCAAAATGTTCATATATTAACATGATGTGTGAATTCTGGCTTTAACTGTTGTATTATTTGAGTGGGAAGATTTAAATCCCATGCATACAGTACTATAATTTGTAATGCTTCTTAAACCTTTATAACACAATTTTTAGATACAAACTCATACAAATACAGATACATACAAAAACAAGTCTATTTCCATCTGTATTTGTATCTGTGTGGAACACTAACAGTTTGACAGCAAAATTAGATATCGCCACTGAAAAGTGTTAATGGATAAATCAGCCTAATGTTTCTAGTTATTTCAGTACGCAGTTTAATATCAAGAAATTGTTTTAATATAATGGTTTGAGCAAACTCAGGTTTTGATTGTGTTTTTGTAGTGGCTATTTTCCATTTTCTACAATTTTCTATTGTGGCTTGGGTGCAAACTAGGGCTGCACGATATATCAAAAAATTATCGTTATCGCGATAATGGTATACGCAATATCTGTATCGCAAAGAGTTGCGATAAATGAAATTTAATTTATGTGCCAAGCATTTGTGTGTCCAAATTTGACCAATCAGATGGGCCCTTACTATCTTTATACCCGCCTCCCAAGTAGGTGTTACAATGCTATTGGCTAGACCGGGACAAAGGGTGAACCTAGCGCCTCTGAGCAGAGAATGAAAAACCAATGTGTCAGGAGTAGAGACAAGCGAGGAAAATCAGAAATCAGAATATTTACTGAGGGTTTTAAGTCATTCATAGTGTTTTGTAGTCTAAATATTTGCAACTTCCTTGACAAATAGTTTTTTTTTAGCCTGAATTAGATTTAATTCCATCAGATGAATATCAATTACCTGTTTATTTAAGTATGATCATTACATATATAAATGATTTTTTAAAAATAGCCAATAATAATAATAAAAAATGCATTTCTCTAGGGAAATGTTATATCGCAAGAAATATCGTTATCGCAATATTCAACAACAAAATTGCATATCGCATATTTTCCTAATATCGTGCAGCCCTAGTGCAAACTGCAACAAAGAAAAAAGTATCGAATTTTGTTGACATGAAGCCATTTAAAAAACATAGCTTGTTTAATGGCATAAGGAAAAAATATACAGTAACCTTAACAGTGTCAGTTTCACCTTGGTAGTTCATGACAGTGCTTTATCATAGTACCGGTATGTGCCATATAACATTGCCGTTCATCCATTGTCCTACTGCATATACATCCATGGTCCTATAAGGTTATAATAGGCTACATTTCAGAGATCCCAGTAGAAAACAGTGAACAGAATCAGACATAACACATGCAACAAGACACAGCAAATGCGCTCAGGGTGTTAACCAGCGTGTAAAGAAGCGTTAGAAGCAGCAAGAGAAAAAAGAGAAGTGCCTATTTGGAAGTGAAAAAGAAGGTTACGCTACAGTACCCTCCCCTCCCACACACAACTTTGTCAAGCTGTATATAATACGGTGTTCGCACAACATCCAGATTGTATAATGTCATATTTCACAGATCATATCGTAGAGATTAAGCGACACATACCTGCAGTCCATGAATGCTGGAATAGCATAGATATAGAATAAAAATCTTTTCATTTCACTGTCTTAAAATAACAACTAATTGTTGTTTTTGTTGTTGTTACGTAATTAACTAATTCCATATGTGTTAGTTTTGAAATCCCCAGTATTGTTGTAGAATGTAGAAAATAAATTACTAAACAAAAACAAAGAAATTTGCAAGTGATCTAAAACTTTTGAATGGTCGTGTATGTTTCAAATAAAAGCTTAGCATAAATGTATAGATACATGTACTGAAATTTATGGATAGATAAAAGTGTACAGAAATATGTAAAACTTTATCAATTTGTCCCTAATGAACAAACTGGAGGCAGAGTTGGAATTTGCCACACTATGCCACATCTGGCTGTCAAACTGTTCACATTATCTTTTAAATCCTATTTAGGATGTAATAATTTCAATTCTAGGTAACAATTTCCTGAAAATGCTTTACAGCATCCATGTTATGTGTTTCACTAATGAATAAACTGGAAGGTGATGTGAAATTAACCTTGCAGCAGAGTTAATTACTATAACTGTGCTGTAAGCAAGAGATTTAAATGAATAGTAGGGCCAATAAATGGTTACATGACTTTGTGACCCAGTGTGTCATTCATTGTTACCTACACTAGCATGTTTTGCTTGAACTAAATGAAACATTATGTCCCCCTCTATGACCATATTCATGGTGCTAAATAAAGGCACTAATCTAATGAATGGTCTTGGGAGTGATTTTACAGCTAAGGTTGAAAGGGGAGAAAATCTTATCCATTATATATATATATATATATATATATATATATATATATATATACAGTACAGTATGTGTGTGTGTGTGTGTGTGTGTGTGAATTTTTTTACATACTTAGTTTCTTGTTCCCTCTTGCAAATTAGAAAGGACCCCATGCATGAAATCATCTGCATTTCCTCTTATCATTTTTATTTATTTATTTACTTATTAATTTTTGCAATAGCTGGCACTTTCCCATAAAGCCAGACATTCACTTTCAGCTGTACTATGATTGAAAAAGTGTTTAGACTCATAAATCCCTATTGTTCCTGTATAATAGTTATATAATTTGTATTATAAAGTCATTAACCAGTAGCTAATGCTGCAGATAAACTAATAACTCCAGGTCAATTGAATGAAAGTAATGAAATGTTTTAGGCAGTGTTAGAGGATACTGGATTGGATGCTGGACTGGTTTTTCTGATTTTCTGTTCTTTTGGGTAATTTTCATAAAAGTGAATCACATATTGTTATACTGACAGTCAGTTCTTTTGTCACCTCTTATTTCCAGTCATGATGCAAAATGTCCTTGGGTGGAGTAAATATAGCACAACATTCCATCTGCACACTACTCCCATGACAAAAGATGAATCGAGTTTGGCACCTCACCTGCAGTGCAGCATTTGTAAATCTGTGATTAGACACAGTTCTTTTCCCATTTCAGCATGAGTTATGTACAGTATATGTGTAAATATGTGTAAGTATCTTCTTGCTCTTCTGGCTGCAAGTAGTATTTTTGGTCTCAATTCTTCCAACTTGCATATATATGGCATGGTGTTCTTGCTACCCAAAAAAAGGCCATCTGATTGTATATGGATGGTATTGTGTCTCAGGGCTCTTTGGATCATTGAAATTAATCTCAGACACGTGTGATAATTAGTTGTACTGTGAAGACATTTGTGGCTGATTCAGCACACAGACATTTTCGTGCAGATGAAGGCAGAATGAAGAAGGTTTCTGCAAGACAAATTCATCGGATTAAGAGAGCAGCTGCTGAAATGCCATTACAAAGCAGCAAACAGGTATTTGAAGCTGCTGGTGCCTCAGGAGTCCCGCAAACCTCAAGGTGTAGGATCCTTTAGAGGCTTGCAGTTGTGGATAAACCTACTATTCGACCACCCCTAACCAAGTTTTTAAACAGTCTTGTTTACTGATGAGTGTCATGCAACCCTGGATGGTCAAGATGGATGGAGTAGTGGATGGTTGGTGGATGGCCACCATGTCCCAACAAGGCTGCGACGTCAACAAGGAGGTGCCGGGAGTCATGTTTTGGGCCAGAATCATGGGGATAGAACTGGTAGGCCCCTGTAGGGTCCCTGAAGGTGTGAAAATGACCTCTGCAAAGTATATTGACTGACCACTTTCTTCCATGGTACAAAAAGAAGAACCGTGCCTTCCTTAACAAAATCATCTTTATGCACAACAATGCACCATCTCATGCTGCAAAGAATACCTCTGTCTCATTGGCTGCTATGGGCATAAAAGATGAGAAACTCATGGTGTGGCCACCATCCTCCCTTGACCTCAACCCTATTGAGAACCTATGGTGTGAGGCAGTTAGATTCAAAACAGCAGCTCTGGGAGGCTATTCTAACATCCCGCAAAGAAATTCAAGCAGAAACTATCCAAAAACTCACAAGTTCAATGGATGCAAGAACTGTGAAGGTGATATCAAAGAAGGGGTCCTATGTTAAGATGTAACATGCCCTGTTAGGATGTTTTTGATTGAAATAGTTTTTAAACATGACCTCCTAATGCTGCAAATTCAACAAAAGCCTATTTTCAGTTCATTACAACCTATAAAATGTTTTAACTCTGTTGTGCATAATAATTTTATATATATATATATATATATATATATATATATATATATATATATATGTGTGTGTGTGTGTGTGTAACTTGGTAAGGCGCTTATAATAGTAAGCTAATTTACATAAGAGACATGATGTTCAAGGCTGTGCACCCAAACATGTTTGTTCTAGAAGTCACAAGATAATGTAAATTGAAATAACTAAAAAAATAAATTGAAAAATTCGTAAAACACACGCATACATTCACAAACACATTTCCAATGATTTGAAGGGTTCAGCAGATAACACACCTCATTTAGCATTATGAATATAACCAGCATTCTTTTATTTCTTCTCATTTTCAAGAGCTTTTAATTTATAAAAATCTGTAATGTATGAAAATACATGAAGTTCTGAAAAAAATCTGGTTGAGCTTCTACAGAAATTCCTGAGTTTGTGTAAATTTAAGGATAAGATGATTCACAAGTTGTCTGTAAATTTTTACAGTACTTTGCAGTAAGGTTTCTCATAAAGTGCTATAAATGTACTGTATACTATATTGACAATAAAGTGTGGTGGCTTAACGTTTAAGGCTTCCCAGCAAGACCTTTAAGCTTATACTCTTGTAATTTTTTACTTTCTTAAAAGCATCACTGGATGTAAACTGGATTATGCAGTATTTTACACCATGCAAGTTTACAATATTTTTATTCGCAATATAGTTATTAACTGTAGAGGTAGATAATATTAATCCATCCATCCATCTGTCCAGTGAAAATTATAATACCTAATAAGCGTCTAAAGCAAATCTAAAAACATGACTTAAAACACGTATCTCAAATAAATCATAAGGCTTTACCATTTAAAAAGATTTGACACATACATCAGTTTTCACTATAAAAGATGCCTGCATGTTAGATCATACTGTATATATTCATAGAATTTCATAATGTTTTCCTTTCTGGACTGTTATATTATTGTCTAATTCCTTGAGGCACAAAAAGAAAGAAATAGCATTGTGTTTTACAGACTTGCGGGCTTAATCTGAGCAGAATTTTTGATATCATAATGTAAAGGATGATGTTCATCCTTTAATGAACTTTAATGAATCTAATGGTATGTCTTGCTATCTTAGGTAATTTATCAATTCTGTCTTTGTCCGTGTTCTTCCTGAGATGCAGAAGTTCCACATAATGCACAAACCAGATGTATAAATCTTCATCTTCATTATGTCAGAATCAAACTTGAATGAATTTTACTTTCTTAAGCAATAAGGTCAGAGTTTCAGTTTCATGTAATCGACTGTAGATTTTACAGCACTAATAAGCAGCAAATTGCTATAAAAATTGATAGCTATTAATTTTATAATTTAAACTTTAAAATGCGTATCTGGCAATGAGTTAATGCATATTTATATACAGATTACACTGTCATGTTCATATAGTTATTTCAGCTACATGCACAAATTTCATTATTTTTTAATTATCATATTTCATGAAATCAAGCAAAACAAAACAAATTCTTAATTAAGACAAGTAATCCTAACTATACAATTATGATAAATGAACTGGCATAATAAACTTCCCAGACAAAAAACTGCTGCACACTATAATGTTTTGCCGGACCACTTTAAGCTTTGATTATGGCACGCGTTTGCCAAGGCATTGTTTAGGCAACCTTAAACAACATCATAACATTTATTTCCATCCATAGTTGCATTCATTTATGGTCGAGCTCTGTGAAGTCTTGTCAATCACATCTCAACGACTTACAATGGTGACTAATTCATATGCAGAAACGATTCCTCATGCTCCAAGAACCACTGGTTCACAATTTGAGCCTGATGAACCTTAGCATTGTCATGCTATAATGAAATAAAAATTATATTGGTTTGGTTACCTGGTTATTCAGTACATTCAGACAGTCATGCTTAAATGTACTGAATAACATTTGTTCTGCAGTATATAACGTTTCTAAGCTTAGAACTGACTACTAACTGAAACAACCCCAGATCATAGAAATGGAGTCAAGCTTAACTCATCAGATCACATGACCTTTTTGAATTGCTCCAAAGCGGTAGCTGATACAATACAATTCTGATGATTTATTCGAATATACACTTCCAGGCCAAAAAAGGTCCCCAGCTGACTTTAACTAAGGAAACAAATATGGAGATTGCTGAAACTATCAGCATCAAGGAAGAAATGTGGTCGGAAAAACATGTCACTATGTTTAATAGTGAAAGTAAAAGCATTTTCACACGCACAATGCGAAGAGACCTCAAGCGATTGGGAAACACCTGTGTAGGTTTTACGAAAACCAGTGAGGCTAATCAGGAAAAAATGTTACAATTTGCTATGGAGTAGAAAGAATGAACTGTAGAGCATTGGAAAAAAGATCATATTGTCTGATGAGTACAGATTTACCCTGTTCCAAAGTGATAAGGGCAAGAAGTGAGGCAGATGAAGTGATGAACTCATGGTGCTTACTGCCTACTATACACGCTTGTGGGGGCAGTGTTATGATCTGGGGTTGGTTCTCTTGGCCAGGTCTAGTTTCAGCAATGCTATATGCTCAAAAATGAGGACAGTTACCTTCCTGAATATACTGAATGACAAGATTTTTCCATCATTGGATTTTTTTCTTCCATGATGGCACGGTTATATTCCAGGATGCCAATGCCAGGATTCATTGGGCTCAAATTGTGAAAGAGGTGTTCAGGGAGCATGAGACATCATTTTCATACATTGATTGGCCCCTCACAAAGTCCAGACCTTAACACCTTTGAGAATCTTTGGGATGTGCTGGAGAAGGCTTTACCCAGCGGTCTGACTCTCCCATCATCAATACAAGATCCTGGAGAGTAATTAAAGTGACTCTGGACTAGGGTTGGGTATCGTTTGGGTTTTTTTCGATACCGGTGCCAAATCGATACTTTGAAAACGGTACCGGTGCCAAAACGGTGCCTGAACCGATACTTTTAAGCCAAAAAATTATAGTGGATGACTCAAGAATGAATTTTTATTGAACAAAAAATTTTATGCTTAAAATTTAACAGTATATTAAAAGTTTAAAGTATATATGAATATGTAAGCTTCAAATGTTAGCAATTCTTTTGCAAAAATTTCACCATATTTGCCTTTTCTGTCAAAATATGACACCTTTCCTGACTTATTGCCCTGCACAGGACATGTATAGCCTTCTTTACAATGGTAAATGGGGTCACTGTTGTAGTACTACTAGTACAGGCTGGAAAGCCATAATTATAAACAGAATCCATGTTACATTAGTTTTTTTTTACAAACCGTTTGACTATTTGTTAGCATGAATGCAAGATTTGCATTTTGCTATTAACATTACATTATCCTACTACTAACCTGCGGAAAGTCTGCTGACGTCATCATAATCAACGGACTCCTTTTTGCTACAGTTGGTGTGACTGGGACTGGAGTCGTCCACACTGATAGCGCCAGCTGTTGTCCACAAGCTGTTAAACACGGCGCCTCCGTCTGCTTTTAACTTTATTCCGTCTGCCCTCGAATGTTTCATTAGATTTAACGTGTTTCGGCCTTTACACGCAACTGCTGTAAGACATTTGCTGCACATCGCGGTGTCGGAATCCTTTCTTGTGAAGTACAGCCACACTTTCGACTGTTTAGTTTTAGGCATTTTAACGAGAGTTGTTTACTTTAGCATGCTAAGTTATCGGTAGGCTGCCTGCCGCCGTCAGAGCGAGTGTAACGTTAGTTACTGCGTTGACGCGCATGTCGGATGGTCTCTCATTTCCGGATGATTTGTGCTTTTAATTTTTTTATTTAATCTAATAAACTATTAATCTACAAAAATATATGAATCTAGAGAACAAATATTTCAATCGACAGTTCAGGCATTTAAGTGGCACCGAAATGAGGCACCGAAATTCTCATTCTGTTTCGGTCCGGTACATACCGGTTCTATAGGTACCGGTGCCGTATTGGCACCGGGTTTCGGTACCCAACCCCACTCTGGACAGAAGTAAATGTTGTGACATTGCATAGGCTTATCAAAACGGTGCCACAGCTGTAATCAAACCAAAAAGCAATCCAAAAAATATTGGTGTCTGACGTTTTTTATTTTATTTTTTTATGGTCATTGTACAAAGAACAACATATATGCAAATAATACAAATGTATAAATGTTCAAATAATATATTTTTTTAACAAGACATCTTCTGATTAAAAAAAATTAATAAATAAATAAATCCTGCAATTTCCACTTCCAAATATGAACTTTGCAATCCCTGCCGCAAGTGAAAATACAATGTACACACATATGAATTTTTTAGTTTTTTTGCTCAAGAATGAAGGCCAGATATAACAGCATTTATTATGTATGTGGTATTAAGAAGTGTATATATTGTGTATTTGGTGGATTCCACTATGCGTAGTTTAAGGTTTATAACTTTTACATTCAGTTATCTCAGTTGCAAAAAATAAATAGCTTCTGGTGTGAGAAAATTGCACAATGCATATTGTGAAACCAAGCAATAAATATCATGACGTTTCTATCTTGCAATAACATTTTCTGTTTTTAAATACAAGTGGTGGTCAGTATGTATGTATAAAAGTATGTATTATGTGCGTTTAGTCATTTCATGATTGTGTCCAACAAGATTTTTTATGTTAACGTATAATTAGCACTAAATATGTTTGTACCTGGCATGGGTTTTGGGTAATATATGTTTGAAATTAGGAAAAGAATTTTTACACTCACCCTGTAGTATGTGTGAAGGTTAAAGGGCACAGTGCCGTAAATGGGCTAGTTTAGGTTTAAATACGAGCGGACAGTGTTGAGTGACTTACTGTATGTGGCGCCGGAATCACTCGGATGACTGCGAGTGTCTGAGTGCCTTATGGCTGTCTGACTTTTCTCTTGATCATTATAAAGCTGTGTTTCTATGTGAGCATCTGTGAATGATGACCAGCGGCAGACAGTCCTAAGAGCTGTAACCTAGCCTTGTAGGAGTCAGCAGTAATAACGTTGCCACTTCCTCAATTCACAGGCCTACACCCTTTAATACAATAAACCTCAAAGGGCCCATAGCGTTTCTATTACTTTCACTGCAGTTATATTTCATTCCTTTTTACAGCATTATGTATCTGCATTATTAACAGGATCAAGATCATGGTATGAGTAATTTGCACAAGTCGACTCTTATGAATAGTGACTTGACGAAAACAACGATCAGCCATAACATTAAAATCATTAACATTATAATGCCATTGTGCTCCTGGGTGACTCTGACCCCTTGGTGTGTGGCCCTGTAGGACTACTCTGGGTGTGCTGTGGTCTCTGGCACCAGGATGTTGCATTTGGGTGATCTGGGTGCTGTAGTTTGCGGGGATGAGCCACTTTTTAGTCCGGTGCATTCTATGGGTGTCCGATTGGATTGGGATCTGTGGAGTTTGGAAGCAGGGTCGGTGCCCTTGGGCTCTTTGCCTGCTGGGGCCCAATGCGTGTCAGGCTGTGGTGCACTTGGCATTCTGGTGTCCATCATTGCCAGCACTGACTTTTTCTGCAATTAGTTTTGGACAGCTTTTTTGTGGAATCGGACCGGATGGGCGGGTTTTTGGTCATCGTGGACATGGGTGATCCTTGGACATGGGTGAGCCACCAGTTTACTGATATATAATTGGTGATCATTTGTGCAGTTCACCTGCTGGGTGTTGTTGTTGTTAGGACTGATACAGTACATGCATACTGTATTTAAGGTTAGACCAAGGTATGGGTCATGGATTCCACTACGTTGGTACAAAATCTGACTAAATTTATGACTCTAGAATTCTCACAGATTTTCAGTGGGACTCACATGGCAAGCACATATTGCCTGAAAATGTTTCTATTTTGCCATACTGTATTTGTTACACTTTTACAACCCCTTCAGACAGAAAAGTACAATGACAAGGGGTGCGTTACCTAATAGATTTGGCAGAAGCTCTGAATTTAAGGCGGCCTGATAAAGCTGGGTAACACTACTTTAATCAATCACTTTGGCCTCCTGCCAATTTGAAAAGACGACCCACATCAGAGGCAGGCTTTCAAATGAGATTAGAAAAGCTAAACAGCAAGGCAACACTTCCTTTTAGCTATGACTAGGAAAAAGATGGCTGGTCACTGAAGTAGTGCTGTGCTGTCCTTGAACATGGGTGGTAAAAAAAAAAATTTTGTACTTCTAATGACCTACTGTTTCCATCATTCAACTGGTTGCCCACACTAAGTTATTTTTGCCTGATATGTTTAAAAAGGGAAACTCATGACATCCGTGTCATTGCGTACCAGGCAAGCTCATTATTGCATCTCACCTCAGCTCCAGGCTGAAAGCCAAGAAATCAACTCCCAACCCCATTCCTGGACAGTTGAGTGAAGCTGGTAGGCACCTACAGTACAGCTCTCAAATCCCCTTGTTGGCATGCTCACCTGTGCTCACTGCCCGTCAGGCATTTTGAAGTCCCAGTAGTTCCAGATTAACCTTTTTAAGAGCTCAGGGGGTAGCTGTGAAATCCCATTGTGGTGTTGGAAGCCTGGATAGGTCTAAACTAAGTGAGCAGCCAGTGCATCTGATATGTTTAAATGATCTGTTGGTTCAGCTAGAATGATTGATATCAGTCCAGTAATCCCCTTCCATCTCCACTAAATCCACTCGCTAACATCCCTGATGGAGGCTTTACTCACCAATGACGATATTTTAATGTGCAGAGCTGTTTAGCCTTCTTTGGACTATGTGACATGCTTTTTTTTTCCCTTTCGTAGGCATCTGAAGTCATCCGCAATTCATGGGCTCTGCTTCTTGTTGATTAAAGCTTGTCAAGGTTAATTTTTGCCACAAACCTCAAAAACAAATCCGCAAACCTTGTCACTGCATGTTTTCCTCCAAGACAGGGAGCTTCATTACTCACAGAGACAATATGCATATCATCCGAGGACACAGAATGAAATCCTTCCGATAAATAAAATAACCAGAACCTTGAGAATGGAAATAAGAAGAGTCACGGAGGCTCATTTGTATGCGGATGCGTAGCTTTCTTCCTTTGTGCAATTCAGACGCAGACATCTGTACTGACAGATCAAATAAAATACCAAAGACTCAGAAAGATACCGGAAACATGTATGTGCTCCACAGGGAAGCACATTGACAAATTACTCCTGATTCGTTTGTGGAGAACCTCCGAACACAACGCAGTCACAGTGGATATTATCTCTTTATTCAGCAGTCATCTCGGATGTTTGACTGAATCTCTTTAAATAGTTACGATATCTGCTGTAACAACTGAAAATGATATCATTTGCCATAATGAATCTCTCCTGTGCTGTTCTGTACTGAATTTTGCTATCTGTGTACAATGGGTCTGAGTTATAAACGATTTAGTAAAGTCAGGGGTAAATGTTTCTGGATTTACGAACATTTTGGAAACGCTGATTTTCTTCCTACTCACTTGCGTATGTTCAGCAACCGTAAAGTGCAAACGCAGCTCGTTGTCATTTAGAGACACCCACAAACACCATAGAAGGTCGTGGACACAAAGGACTGTATAAATTAAAATGATGCCTGAAATGTCACTTCAATACCAATAAAATTATGTAGCAATGTAACGGCAGGAGAGAAGGGCAAAATTTAGAGCAAATAGCGAAAAAAGCTGAATTAGGATAGATGACCAAACAGGAAAACAATAAAAGTGGTACCTCGTCATACAGAGGTAATATATTCCAGAGGCGAGTCCTTATAGCAAAATTTTGTATTGTGAAAAGCATTTTCCCATAGGAAATAATGTAAATACTGATAATTCGTTCCAGTCACCCAAAAATACTACCAATATTCCCTGTTTCCAATACTCATATTAACCATAATAATAATAATCATATTTTTGCATATAAATACAATCAAAACATTTAGAAAAGACATGCAAATGTTGTTGTTAGTCATTCGGCTGCTCCCGGCAAGGGGTCGCCACAGCGGATTATCCAGTCCACACTACAACTTGGCACCCTCCCATTTTATCCGGGCTTGGGACCGGCACTGCATCCAGTGGCTGGGGTTGGGCACTGGCTGGGAATGGAACCTGGGCCTTCCACATGGCAGGAGAAACACCTACCACTGTGCCACCAGTGCCCTCAGAAAAGACATGTAAATAATGAAGTGAAATATGAAATAAATAGACATTAAACATCACTTAACCTTTATTTATGATTCTTCTTGTCATCGGCTGCTTTAAAAACAAAACTGAAAGTGGCTCCCTTTTCTTTTTGCTACCGTACCTGCTTCTTACACAAAATGCAGAAAACCCAGAAAAATATGTAAACTCGCTTTGCTTGGCTTTTCACTGATGCAAACAAGTTTAGAACTGCTCCTGGAGACGCAAAAAATCTTAAGGAGGGGGAAAAAAACGGGGTACCACTGTATTTTAAAATAGATGGAAATGTTTTTAAAAATAATATTGTATGATATGTAGTTGTTCAATCAGTGCTTACATTAGTTATTTTTTGGATGCATAAACTTGAGAAGTAAAAGCTGGATATGGATATGAACTTTTTTTTTCTTGCTTGCATAAACGCACCAACAAATGTTTTATGACTTAAATGAGGCCCAATAAAGTTGATTATACTTATAATTAATTACCTTAGAGCTGCACATTGTCCCTAGAATTTTAAATATCTATATATTTGATTGCGATGTATGTTATGGTTTAGTTTTTCCTTCCTTCACTTGCTTCACTCTAAGCAGGTAAGGAATTAAGCATTCTACCTGCTCTGCTGTTGCGGACGCCCACATTTTTTCCACATCAATGAGTTATGGGCTCAAGATTCAAGCCAGTTACAAAACACATATTGACACTGCAAATTTCTTTTCAATCTCTGCTTGCCTCTTTGCAACTGTAACTCATTTGCATGTAAATTGCCACATTATCCTGCTCTGCATTTGTTCCTTTTGGTGTTTGCCATGAATCAGATTTTCTTCAGGTCTCTATGACAGTTTTATTTTATTTATTTATTTATTTTCTTGTAATCTCAGGTAAAATTGATCTTACCAAATCTTACATTTCTTTGGTCAGTGGCCAGGCATAATGTACAACAATCAGCTGTAACTTTAAACTGCTGACAGCTGGAGTGAATAACATTGTTTTTCTCATTACAATGGCTCTTGTTAAGGAGTATAATATATTAAGTTGCAAGTGAGCACCCAATTATTAAAACTAATTTGTGGGAATCATTTAAAATGAGTAAGCATAAGGATCTTAGTGAATTTCTTAATGACTAGGTGACTTGGTTAGAGAATCTCCAAATCGGCAGGCCGTACAAGAGGATGGACAACCAAAAAGCGTATACAAATTGCTGTCAAGATTACCAGATAGAAAGGCGTAAGCATTGAGAAAGGCATAGAAAGGCGTTAGACGCTTGTTGCGTATAGGGATGTGAAGCCACAGATTGGCCATCGGTGCCATGTTCTGATTAATCATCTTTTCTTTTACATCCTGTGGATGGCCAGGTGCATGTGCATCATGTGGATGGTACCAGAATGCACCACAGGAACGAGGCAAGCCAGCAGAAGCAATGTGATGCTTAGATCAATGTTCTGCTGGGAAACCTCAGGTCCTGGTGTTTATATTGATATGAATTTAACACATACTGTACTTTATCACCTACCTAAACAGACCAAGGGAAACATACCAAGTACGTTCCTTCATGGCTCCAGGGCTCCCCAGTGACATTGGCCTCCATCAGGAGGATAATGCATCCTGACAAAATCTGTTCAGGAATTGTCTGAGGAACATGACAAAGAGTTAAATTGGCCTTCAGATTCCTTTAGATCTCAATCCAATCGAGTTTGATGCATGTACGCATGATGAATTATCGTATAGTAGATTCAGAGGAAACATTTTTGGCTCTACCCAGAGTAAACTATAATAAAAGATTATATGAAATACACATATAATAAAACTGAATAAAATAAACATTGAACTTTGGTTTCTTTACACTTTGTCACCATATTAAGGTTTAAATGCCGCTAAGTGTTAACTGCAAATGCCAAGACATACTTCATACACCGAGATATACTATTAACAGTGGTCTAATTTTACTTTTTTTTTTTTTTTTTTAAACAGCAATTACTTGTATGTGCCTGTGGAGTTGATTTCTGAAGAGTCCTTTCTAAAAGGTCAATCAGTAAGTTTGGGTATAGACAGACTGTAGTAGACTTGTTTGAGGTCACGTTGATTTCAGGCACCGAATGGCTGCAAAATAAGGCTTATGTTTTCGGAATAATAATGCTGCCATCCCAAACAAAGCCATACTGAAGTGGAGATAGACAAAGCAAACAGATGATTTAATTTGAAACAGAGCCCAAAGATACAGCCATCTGTATGAGGGTATTTCGCCACAAAAGCTTGCAATGTTTGCAGGTATGCCAAAGTTAACCGTAGTTCATGATTGTGAATTTGGTAAAAAAGAAAGAAATATATATTTTATTCCTCAAAGTTATCAGAGAACCATGTGGCAGGACATTATAGAAAACCCACAGGGACACAGTGTTTTTTGTTCCCAACATCAGATACTGTAACACATTGCTAAGAACAATTGACCATGAAACAGTAGGACTATTTCTACTGTACATGCAACTGACACTATACACAAGAGAAACACTCTGGAAACATAAGGCTTTAGATCAGAATTGCTGTAAGACTATGAGAAACCATGTAATTAGTTGTGTCCAAAAGCAGTTACATGGAAACCTATGTGAATCAGCTTTTCCTTTTGTACCAGATAGAGGTTTTTATCTGTATTCAGATTAAATAAGTTCGAGGACAAAAGAAACATTGCACTATGGAAAAAAATATATGAAAAAACCTGAACTCTAATTCATTTTGTTTGCCTTTAAGCGGGTAAGGTCATGCACAATAAAGCGTTTCTTTATCAGGGATAACAAAACTCACATCTTCTTAAGTGGTGCCGTGTACTGTATGTGCATGTGATTTTGTCCAGATGACGTGCCATGGTATCAGAAGTAAGGAAAACATTCTGAGTAGGCATTTTGTCTTCACACTTTCTTGTCCCATTTAGACAGTTCTAGCATCGGCAGAGCCATCGGAATGCTTCAGCTTGGTGCAATGCAAGCAGATGTTGCCAGACAGTTTGTAGATGCCAGAAATACCAGATTCCGAACAACTGGGTCCACCGATTCTCGCGCTAGATCTCGAGGGCCAAAAGTGACAACGGCAAGCCAAGACACATTAATTTGGTGGTGTCATTTGAGAAATCATACAGAAAATTCTGCCAATGCCACTGCTGTTATTCTGGGGTTACACATGATACTGTAAGTCGTCGGACTATTTAACATTGTTTGGCTGGGCTTGCTGAACATGCAAGGATTTCTCTTGTCGCAGTTTTTTTGTTGCAATGCCTGGACCAATGCAAACTTAGTCCTAAAGCCCTGTTATTCATTTCTGACCAAACAAAACCAAAAAAAAAAAAAAAAAAGCAGCCATTTGCTTAATGTATACAATACAATAAGTGTAACATATTAATATTTGCTGGCATCCAAAACCTGACCTGAAGAGAACTATTAGACTATCAGGGTTTGGGGATTATACATTGTATTTGTGGCAATTAGTTTTTCAAATGTGTTTAATTAGCTGTAAATTTCTGGTGTGCTGTCTACAGAATGTCTTTCTTTCAGCTTATTTGCTGGAGAATATTGGGCTTATTTGGGCCAAGGGTATAGTACGTCCCAAAAGGGCTCCAACAACACATTCAGCAGATAGTAGTTTTCACTTTTACTGTATTATAGAGCAAGGGCAGGAGATAGTGACCTCATTAATTAAGAGGAGGAATCTGGGCAAGCTATGAAACTAGCAAACAGCCCTGTTACAGTATGTCATCTTAGTTATGTATCAAATAAATATACAGTATTTCTTATGGATTCACCAAACTTATTTTAATGTATTGTCTAAAGCAAAAGTAATAAAGCGCTGCAAGTATTGGCTGATGAGCCTCACTGGCATGGCAGGGACAACAGGAAGTGTGAGGAGGGTCAAGAAGGTTTAGCAGTCTGTTGTCCTGTAGAATAAAACTTGCCTGGGGTACTGTATGTTTGAATGGCACATGGTTTGTTCTTTAGCATTTCCGTATGAACTGAAATATACAGTACATGGTTAATCAGAAATCTTTTTTCAGATGCACAAAAGTGCTAAGTGGAAAAAGGATTGGTTAATGCAAGGGCGTATATATTTTTAAAAGCAATGTTAAAATTTGAGAAGGACTTATAGAGTTCATAGTGTGTGTGTGTGTGTGTGTGTGTGTGTGTGTGTGTGTGTGTGTGTGTGTGTGTGTGTGTGTGTGTGTGTGTGTGTGTGAGCACTTGCTTTTAAAACCTCGATTTTACTTACTGTAATCTAAATGGGTGGATGTTTAGTATAATTTTGTATCATCCATTGTTCTTCTCTATTGTTCTGCATGCTACAGTACAGTATATGTTTTTATTGGCTTGTCACTTTGCTAGCAAACCATTAGCATAACTATAATGACACATCCAGTGGTTTCATTACAAAATGATTTTCTTTCTTTCTTTTTTTCTTTTCTTTTTTTTGGATTAAACGCCCGCAGTATGTCTTATCTCTATTCTTGACTGAGTGGGATTCAAGAAAAATACTCAGCTTCTGGTATCTTCAAATAATTCTTACAAAGTACAACAAATTCCAAGAAGAAATCAGTGGCAGCTTACGTTGCATCTGTTACAAGTGTGGCATGTTCAGTTTGCTTCCAAACAGTCTGTTGAACCACATTTTATGTTCATTTGTTTGTTTGTTTTTTTCCATTAAATTTGTACATGTAATTAGATGTAATTTATAACATATAATCTGATCTAGTAAAGAATCTCCTGTGACCCATATGGTCCTTTTAAAATGTCCCCTGAGCAATATTCAGTCATTAACAGCTTTTTAAAAATATCCTTCTCCAGGGACGACCATGCTGTCCAGCTGGTTCACTGTGGATCAATACTAGCAATAAAATGTTGAAGAGCAAGGAAATATCTAATTAAAGAGATCTAAGCTTGCCAGTTAGTTTTTAAAATCGGCTTCTTTTCCACTTTATGAAATCCAGTCCGACACTTTGTGATCGATGATGTTTATTGGCTTGAGATGACACCACTATTTCTAAATGTGTTGTGATAACTCAGGTGACTATTATCATAAAAGTGTAATAATGTGTGACATTTGACGTATTAGATGCATTTGAAACTGTGAAATGAAAGTCACAGAGAGCAGACTTTCCCCTCTGGAGTGAAGGTAGTTAACAACTGAAGTTTCTAATTTGACTTTGAGCAGATTCGCTCGTCTCTCTCCTGGAAAATGATCATTTAGGAGTACATTAACCTTCATCTATGCAGACTAATATTCCGGTTTGTTCCTGGTCATGATGCATTAAATTGTGTGAAAAGCACAATGTTGGGTTTATGCGGTTTTGAAAAAGACATAAATATAAAAACGAACATAATTTCTGGTGAATAAAGCTTGACGAAATCCAACATTCTAAGTACTTGACTGCATAATATGTTAGAAAGCAACAATGGCAATATGGGTGTTAAAGAAAATTATCGTACGCTGTTCTATTGCTAAATTATACAAAATCATCCGCTTTGCAGTCAGCTTGCAGAGCAGTTATACTATAGATTACATTTTGGCATTTTCAGTGGACATAGAAAGCTAAACATTAAATGGATATATTTCTTCAAATAGTATAGACATAAAGGACTAAGGTTTGTACTTGTAAGGACAGGGGAACATTGATGTGCTGCTTGTTTATTGCTAGTAGACCTTCAGCACCTCAAAGATAACTATAGGTTTTGTGTTGAGAGGTGGATAGTACTGGGTTTAACCACCTTTTGCCCTCAGAACTGCCTTAATTCTTTGTGCCATATATTCAGCAACGTGGTGGAAACATTCCTTTGAGATTCTGGCATAGTAGCATCACACAGTTTCTGTAGATTTCTCTCTGCAAATCTCCCATTCACCCACATCCCAAAGCTGCTGTGTTGGATTGAGATCTGTTTACTGGAGGCCATTTGAGTACAGTGAACTCATTGTAATGTTCAAGAAACAAGTTTGAGATTTTTAGCTTTTTGACAAGAACATATACCCTACAGCAGTCTGAACCATTGATCAAGGCAACATGAATACATGCCAGGAATTACACCAACTCCAACCATGTGAATGTCACAGCAGAAATCGAAACTGCGACCAGACAGCGTTTTTCCAAACTTCTGTTGTTCAATTTTGGTGAGCCCATGTGAATTGTAGCCTCAATTTCCTTTTTTTTTCTGAAAAGAGTGGCAGCCGGTGTGGTCTTCTGCTGTTGTAGCCCATCTGCTTCAATGTTTGATGTGTTGTGTGTTGAAATTTCCTTCCACATACCCTTAGTTTTAATAAGACGTGATTTGAGTTACTGTTGCCTACAAGCTGAATCAGTTTGGGCCATTATCCTCTTGCCTCTGTTATCCACAAATCATTTTCACCCAGAGAACTGCTGCTCACTGGATTTTTTTTTCTCTGTAAACCCTAGAGATGGTTGTGCATGAAAATCCCAATAGATCGACAGTTTCGGACAAATATTCTGACGGCAACAATCATGCCATTCATTTGTTTAAAGTCACTTAAATCATCTTTCTTCCTTATTCTGATGCTCAGTTTGACCTTCTGCAGATCATCTTGACCATGTCTATAGGCCTCAATGCATTGGGTTGCTGCCATATTATTGGTTGATTAGATACAGTATTTGTGTTCGAACTGATGTACTGATGTCCGACGTGGCCAGGGAGTGTACTGTATGTATTTATTTCCCTGTTTGTCTGTTCATCTGCAATCTCAAATTGATTCCAGGTTCATATAGCTTTGCCCAGGGCACGGTTAAGGATAAATATTGGATTTTTTAAAAGAAATTTTATAAATTTTTCCTTAATGATTTACGCATTTGCACTGGTCAACCAAACTCTACTACCACTTTCATGGCTTACACTTTTTGCCCTTGAAAGAGCAAATGGAATCAAAATGACGATCCAAATAAAGTATTGAATAGAATTATTTTTATATAGGCAGAAAATGAGGCAGAAGATGTCTTTTTTTGTACGGTAGTAGCAGCTAAAACTCTTTGGAAAGAGTGAGCTACAATACAGGAAAACACTCGAGGATTGTCTGTTAAGGCTTTCAGGAATCTTTCATTGCTTTTCACTTTTTCAAAAAGAGGCTTTTAGGAGTGGATTTTATAGAAGTGTCACTTGCAGCATAGATTCAATGGCATGGCGTTGAACTTGTCCTTGATATCATGCCAAAATTAAGCAGTGCACAAACTCTTATTTCTCCTGCCAGGGATATTTGTAATGTGCGAATATATTTTGACATTTAACAAATGTTTATTATATGTCCAACACGTCAGTTTCTTTGATTAAAAGCGTCATTTTTCACATCAGGCAGGTACCAAATACAGTGCCAGTTTGAGCACTTGGTCATTGTTGATTACCTCTCGAAGTGAACTAAAAAAAAAAGACTTGAAACATAATTTTTTTTGGAAGTCATTTGAAACACTGACAGGTTCTTTGTGCAGAACAATCATTTGGACAGTCGAGTTTTTCAGGTGCTTTTCCACCAGCTCAGTTCTTTCTGTTCTCTATCACCCCATGTGCAGCGTGCCTTTTTGCTGCCAGCCAGAAATCAGAGTTATGATTAATAGGTGTTACTGAAGTGCTCACAGCAATGTTCAACCTACTTTTTTTGAGTCCGTAATTACTTTTTAACTTTAAAAAAAAAGTCCTTAGGCAAACTAATACCTCTAATGCACCTGAGTGTATGTTGTGTAAAAACTACATGAACATTAGCATTGAAAGCTGATGTATTATTTAAGTAAAATGATTATTAAACAGTACTGCGGGATATGAATCAAGTTCTAAACCAAGGTGTAGAAGAAACAAATATACCGACAGGGAAAGTACAAAACACTACAACAGGTGAAATGAGCTTTCAGAGCTGTAATGGGCCTGAAAATAGACTTAAGTCTCATTGGTAAAGTGGATTTCTTTAGACTCTCCACTTTCTTCCTTTTTGTAAATAGGACTTTCTTGAAAATACAAATAAGTCTTTTAGAGCTAACAAATGCACTTAATGCCATTCAGCAAAGTGGCTTCCTTCAAAGTCGCACTATTTTCCTGATTAAAAAAATAAAAAAGAAAGAAAGAAGCACAAAACTAGATGAACGAGCAGTGTTAAATTAGCTCCAGTGAGCTACATCAGACGTTGCTACACAATGTCTTTTTTTGTTTTTTGTGCGTGTCTATTCTCTGCAAATTAAAGTGCACTACAACAACCCTAGCCAAAAATAGCAAAATAACCAGCTTTAACAGTTACAGTGAATATTGAGAGAACAGTGTAGTGACATTGTTTTAGAATGTACCCAGCAGGTGTTTACTTAACACCAGTGATTTGGCTGTGAACTCACTGGGACCACTTTAAAACACAAGCCTTTTTTTTTTTTTGCAGGAATCTTTCCTATTGAAAATGTAATCCCATTGATTATGTTATCACCCAAATGAGGATGGGTTCCCTACTGAGTCCGGTCCCTCACAAGGTTTCTTCCTTCTGCCATCTCAATTTTCCTTGCCACCGTCGCCCTCAGCTTGCTCATCAGGGACAATCCGATCATTATGATTCATATTCATTTTTCACATTTCATACAAATTTCCCTAATTTTCTTTTGATTGCGTAAAAGTTGCGTTGCGACAATGACAGATGTTAAAAGTGCTATACAAATAAGATCGAATTGTATTGAATTTGAATTGAACTTCTAGTCATGGCTGGATATGCTAAGCTTGCATCAATTGTACGGTAGCTTAGTTTTTTTTTTCTCTCTCTCTTTACACAGTACTGTATCATAAAACATTGTCTGGATTTTTTCTTTTTCTTTGAGCTGTCAGATATAGGTTAGGCGTGGAGGTTCTACAGGGTAGATGAGTGGCAGGTCTGACATGCTTTTAGAGAAGCAAAGATGGAGAGAGAAAAGGAGAGACTAGGAAGGAGAAACCGTTTAACGTGCATGTACATATGTACATACAGGAGATCACGACCACTAATAACCCCTTTCAGCCTGAGCAGTCTGTCAGTGGCCAGTATTTATGACTAGGCTTAAGGGCTAGCAGAAGAGCCGTTTAATAGTTTCTGGGAAAACTGGCTGGGAGAAAATGCCCTGTGAATTTTCTCCTGGCCAGGAATTCAGCAGGTGCTCAGAGTCACTTCCAGTCATGTGACTTGAACACCACACGGGTGTTGTGGTTGATTCCGATGAGCGCAAGCTGTGCATTTCATCCTGCAGCATGTTTATAGAATGAAGCGCTGCATATTTGCAGATTAATATTGAACGCAACACCAGAGTTTGACTCGCTCAAACCAATTCAATTGCTTAATTCATCACAGTAAGTACAACACAGCTGTGAAGCCATTTACATGCCCGATAATATTTTGCTGCGATTATGCAGGCACCGGCTATACACGGCTTTTAGCGTGCTTCTTTTTGAGAACCGATACGAACATGAATAATGTAATTGTGTTTGACATAAGCTGCCATTTGAGACAGCATTGCTCATCATAGCCTCGATTTAAAAAATGTCAGCAGGTAACGTCCTAAATTAAATGGAAGCTTAGTGAGAATGAGTCTGTCAGTTGCACTGATCTTCAAAATAATTTATAAATCATGGACTTAATGTGGAGTTTTAGTCAAGGGAACCAAAAGCAATCTTTCTTTCTAACTACCTTTCAGTTCATTGAAAGTGATACACATTGGGGAAAAAAAAAAAACATTATGTTTACAGCATATTGAAAAGAGTTTGATGTACCAACTGAGCTGTGTTTAAGTGAACCCGTTCCCTCTGGGCCTCACATTCCCTCACCGCCCATTTTGCTGAGGGTGATAAGTGTGTTTAGATGAGGTTCACATGCATGATGTGGAGAATACACATGAAGGCTTTGAGCAAGAGAGAAGTGTGACTCAGTGATAAGTGCACCTTGAGGAAAAATTCATATTGCTTCTCTCAGGCATACCCTTGACAGGGTGCCAATACATTATAAATCATTCACGCAGTTGGTTCGCGATGCAATATCCAGCCCAAGAACTCTGCCTTTCCATCTGTTTTTCATTCCAGGCCCATGGGGCAATGGCTGAGGGCTGAAGGTTTTAAGCTTTAAGAACTGAAAATTGATCAGTACTGTTTGGACCGCAGTTTCACCCCCGCAAGGGACTCCCTTCACTCTGACACTGATTAGCATTTACAGTGCACAATGCCCCTATAGCATTTGCAAATGTGATCTTTCAAGACAGGCCCGGAGAGCTTTGGCTGCAAATGTTATTTCACACATCTTCATCTATAAGGTTCAGGTGTGGTAGTTGTAAAGGTGAGGTGGGACCTTTATTCATTTCATGTGACTGAGAAAAGGAAAGGACCTTTTTATATACAAAGGGTGTTTAACTCAAACTGGGACTTTTAGTGTACAGTCATTTAAAGCATTCTGTAGTAATGTGATGAGACGCTTACCCGCAAGAAAGCATGTATGTCCAGGAACGACCATCTCGGCAGAGGTGGCTCAGAGCCCACTGGAGTCGTTCCCATTAACATTGAGCGACTGGAACGCCTGATCCTTTAAAATTGACAGATAATAGATGCGCCTGTCCGTTGGAACTCTGCACACAATCTCTCACGAACACCACATGCACATTAAAGAGACTCGGCCGGGAGTTATAGCCACAGTCAATCCTGACCTCACTCCAGGTAACTTTCAGATGTTTGGTACATTAATGGAGTTCCAGGGAGGCCAGCATTATAGATGTGGAGCAGGCAGTCTGATCACGGCTTTGGTGTACTGGGTAAACCTTCCTGCCTTGATGATATCCAAGCTATCTAGTGAAACACTGGTATAAGTGCATTAGTGTGTCAGGGGATTATTTAGAGAGATAAAGGTAGTTTCTCAAATCTGTGTTCTGTTATTCTGCACCATCACACACTCACAACAGTCGGCCATGTCTGACATAGAAACAACTCATAAGACAGAGTTGTACAGAGATAATTATTCTCAGTAGGGATATACTGTAGTGTAAGTGAATATGAATACATTATTCAGAATGAACAGACATGCATTCAAACAGATATAAAGATATGAATGCCACAGTTTTTCATTTTTGTATAAGAAATATTCACAGAACATCTTCACAGGCAGTCTAGAGATGTGCACCACAGGGACAAAAAACAAAAATCTCTGGCTTGACTACAGATACACACAGCTATTTGAAGCACTTTATTTAATTCAATCCAATTATTTCATTACACTTTATTTGCTCAGTGCTTTTTAACAATTGATAGTGTCACAATGCAGTTTTATAGAAATACAAGTTTAGGATATAAAGTAGAAATAAATTTTAGTAATATTATTTTATTCATTTATTTGGAGCAGAAAGTGAGGAAAACTCCCCAAAATGACAAAAAAAAAGAATATATAATATACATACAGTATACATATATATAATATACAGAGCTTATTTGTTTTAACTACAGTACATGAAGTAAACGTTATTGAGGTTACCAACATCTATCTGTAAGCATTAGATATGGGGCATCTTCACTGGTCTCCAAGTGATGAGAACTCTAACCCGAAAGTGGGCATTGGGAAAGACCAAGCAGGTCCAGAGGATGAAAAAGGGTCACGGTCACTTGTAACTCAGAAATGCCATGTGTGGCTCAAAAAAAGAGAGAAAGGGAGAGAGAGAGAGAGAGAGAGAGAGACAGGACAAGAAAAACACATAATATGGTATACTCACTGTTACTGTACGTAATGGATAAGGTCAGTGTACATTTTGTGCGGAGAGCAAGCAGGGACTCCGGCAAGACTAACAATGACAACAAAACTGAAAGGCAGAGCCCGGAGGAAACACAGACATGAGGGCACCCTGGGACATAAAGCTTCCAGCCACTCTGTCTTCAACAAACCTGAATGAACATTTGAGAGCCAGTAAATCCAGATCTGGTTCTTTTCCCCAAAAATATTCACAAAGGCCTTGTTTAGAAAAATACGTTTTAGTCTAGATTTAAAAACTGAGACTAAACAGATAGAAATGTATACAAACAGTGCTGTTGCAATAAATCCCTAATAACCAGTTGCACAATCTCTGGGTTGTGCAGATCGGCAGCATTAGACCACGGTGCTGGTTTATAGTGGCACCACAAATCACATGCTGAGTCTATAAAAGTGAGACAATGTAGTAAAGGAAGAAAGACATATAAATGGGAGTACTTAGCTCTGTGGCAATTATCATTAATTCTTTTCTCCTTTTTTTCTTCCCGTGCAGGACAGAAGATTCAACACGAGGACTAGACAGCGAATAAACACCCAATTCTGAACAGGAATAAAGCTTTTTTTTTTTTTTTTTTTTTTTACACCTTTTAAGCCACGCAGCCCCTCCTTCGTGGCCGATGAAAAGAATACGAGTCGAGGGCCTGAAGGACGGAGGCACGTGCTGAGGGAAAAGTGTTTGTCGGCATCTTTGTGTTCTCACAGACCATGTGGCCAACAGCGCAGAGGAACCGGCTTTCAGTGGTCTGGCCTGGATGCCATGCCACCGGGCTGTGGATATGGTTGTTTTGCTCAGTTTTGGCACTGGCATGGGCGCAGACCTACTACCCCACAGTGAACACACATTACGGGAAGCTACGCGGTATGCGCGTTCCGCTTCCCAGCGAGATCCTGGGCCCTGTGGACCAGTACTTGGGTGTTCCGTACGCGGCACCCCCCGTGGCTGAGAAGCGGTTCCTGCCCCCCGAGCCGCCCTCATCATGGTCCGGCATTAAAAATGCCACACACTTTGCGCCCGTATGCCCGCAAAACATCCACAACGCCGTGCCTGAGATCATGATGCCCATCTGGTTCACTTTTAACTTGGATATAGTCGCCACATATATACAGGAGCAAAATGAGGATTGTTTGTACCTCAACATATATGTGCCAACCGAAGATGGTGAGTGTGTTGGGTAAACAGGAAAAACTATTCTTTTTCACTTCTTTCCTTCTTTGTCACCATGTATTGTGTTTGAAGCATGATTTGTCTGGCGCATGCTGTGTCTGTCCACCTTGTTACTACATCTTGACTTGATCTCCCATGATGTCATTTCATCAGCTCTTCCCTTCCATGCCACTGTTAATGGGTTCCTCTTTTGTGTCTTTTAAGATAAAGCGAAAAAAAAAAATGTAATCAATCATGAAAAGGAAAAAATAAAACGCACAAAACGCAGATTATAATCGGATATAAAGATTGGATTTAATGATCTTGGTGCACCTCCCTCTCCTCACTGTCTTGACTCTTCTGGGGATTAGAGATTAGAGATCAGCCTTCTTGATGTACATTGATCCTTTTGTAGGGTTGGTTAAAGATGCAGGAACACAAGAGGCCTGTAGCATCAGTCCTAGCCATGTAAGACCCATTACTATCCTTTCCCCTGTTTCTGCCGCCTTAATATTTAAAAGCTCAGCAATAAAGAAAAATACGAGTGGCACATGGATACCACAACCAAGCTCAAGATGATAAAATTTAAAAACATGTCAAAAGAAGATGTTCTTCACCACATACTTGAGAAAAACACTATTCCTAAAAATTGAATACAAAAAAATACACTTAAATACATGCCACGTTTTTGAATTTATTTTGCTCAGACTTAAAAGTAATAACTTCTGCTTTGTAACACCAACATATATGGTAAAGGCAACGCAATAATAAAAGGCTCAGCCGACTTCATGGTTGTAACGGGTCTTATATAGAAGTGCATGTGAAACAAGGCTTCCTGTGTCCCGACCTGCAGCAAATCTGTTCCAATATTTTTAGAATTACAGTACATACATAAAAAAAATAAAAAATACCCCAGTGAATTTTCTTAACACCTTTTACCTTGTTTTTCTGGTTGATATTGACGGGAGGAAGGGAGATAGTGGACTGAAACAATTTGATGCATGTGTCCTCCCGATTTTCTTCCAGAGACTTTTGTTATTTTGTAGTCTTTTATTCATTTCACAGTCAAAAGAATATCCAAGGAATGTGCCAGAAAACCCAACAAGAAAATATGTAGGAAAGGAGGTATGTAAGCAAGCCATCATGGGGAAGCGAAAAAGAGAAGAGAGTGACTGGTACGTCCTCTCTAAAGTCAGCGCCATAACTCCATCATCCTGGGAATCACAGCACTAATTGGAATGGGCAACATGAAAATTGGAGTGCAGATGAATTATGTCTGTATGTTTTACGATGTTATATATGAACAAGCAGCAGAGTGGTAAAGAATGTCTGACTTCCAATGAGTTTAGTCTGTATATTTCTTTGAGTACGTAATTACTACAGTAGATGTTGATTTACACAAGGTTGCAGTAATTATCAGTTGAATCTGGATGCTCCAAGGTCCTTAATGGTAATTTTATGTTTTTAATACGACTAAAATATATCACACATTGTGGAATACTGAAGCATTATATTGTGCATTCCAGTTTTTGCAGGGGGGAAAAAAACAGTGTACTAACCAACCATAATACTCATCATAGTCTGTCTTAATTACTGGGTCCCCATGTCAAATCACTAAATGATTTTATATTCCAAAGCAGCAAAAAACATACTGAACAAGCAGAATTTTACGCATTTTTGTTATATAAAGTGTGTTTTCTCTTTTGAATGATTTTTAACGTAAATGATGTTTGCACAATATTTACAGTAGCTCTTATATAACATAATACAATAAGCGCTGCTTATACAATGATTCCTTGATTTACTAAGATTTCAAATTAAACAGGTCAGGTTTCATATGCGGTTTGTGAAACTGTACATCCAGTTACTGAGGAAACCATATCTTTTGCAAAGTTTGAGAAGGAAGCGTGAGGAAATGAGATTTTGCATGTACTGTTTGTTCACAGCAGCTGTGGCAACCGACACACATGCATAATCGAGTGTCAGGTGTAATACAGAGCAAAGGTGAGAAGATGCATTGAAAAACAAATAATATGCATGAATGAAAAACCTTTTTTTTTTCTGACTGACTTTAAATCCTGTTGGAATGAGAGGTGGCACATGCCTTGCATGTCTTTACAAAGCAAACTTTAACTTGGCTAAGTTCACCCGTCATTCTGAGAATCAAACGTTCTTATTATTTTGTGTTACTCAGGCATAATTTAAAACTTTTTTTAAAACCTTTTTTTTTTTATCTTCCGATTGCAGAAACTGGCTTGTACAAATTTAATACCTGCCCTTTGGTCTTATAATTTGCTTGTACAATTGCTATTCTCCAAGTGACTACATTCAGTAGATGTCCACACACACTGCCTTGTACTTTACTAAATCAAAAGCTGTAGTACAGTATGCACCAGTTTTTTCACAAGTATTTGGTGCGTGTTGTGAGCTTGTGATTTTACACACAAATCTTTTACAAATAGTGGTCTGAGTTTCCAATTTATATCCAGTTAATGTATATAAATGTAAAAACCAGCGATTCATACAGTATATTATTATAACACATACAGTAGTTAGTGAAATCATTAGTCCTTTGTTTATTGTGCTGATGTGTTCAGTGTATACACTATTATAAGGGAGAATTTAGAAGGATTCAAGAGGCCACTCACTATAAAAGAGTTAAAGATGAAAAAATGACAATGACCTCAATGATCATTGACGTAATCATTTGTGACAGTACTGTGGCAAAAAGCTAACTAGGTTTCATTACTATTGCTTTTTGTAGGAGCCCAAGCCATTAAAATGACTGACTGAATTAGTTCAACCACATGCAATAACTCCAATTATAAATATATTTATATCACGGTGGTGTAGTGGTTAGCACCGCCGCTTTGCGCCTCCAGGGTCTGGGTTCGATTCCCGGCCAGACTCGATTCCCGTCTCTGTGCGCATGGAGTTTGTATGATCTCCCCATTATTGGTGGGTTTCCTCCCGGTACTCCGGTTTCCTCCCAGTGTCCAAAAGATATGCAAGTTAGGCTAACTGGCGTTCCCAAAGTGTGTGTGCCCTGCAATGGATTAGCAGGATGTACAGTACAGGCCAAAAGTTTGGACACACCTTCACTCATTCAATACATTGGTAGACTCTCACTGAAGGCATCAAAACTATGAATGAACACATGTGGAGTTATGTACTTAACAAAAAAAGGTGAAATAACTGAAAACATGTTTTATATTCTAGTTTCTTCAAAATAGCCACCCTTTGCTCTGATTAATGCTTTGCACACTTTTGGCATTCTCTCGATGAGCTTCAAGAGGTCGTCACCTGAAATGGTTTCCAACAGTCTTGAAGGAGTTCCCAGAGGTGTTTAGCACTTGTTGGCCCCTTTGCCTTCACACTGCGGTCCAGCTCACCCCAAACCATCTCGATTGGATTCAGGTCCGGTGACTGTGGAGACCTTTTTTTGTTAAGTACATAACGCAACATATGTTCATTCATAGTTTTGATGCCTTCAGTGAGAATCTACCAATATAAATGGTCATGAAAATAAAGAAAACACATTGATGGATAGATGAGAAGGTGTGTCCAAACTTTTGCCCTGTGCTGTTCCTTCCTCGTGCCCTAAGTCTCCTGGGATAGGCTCCAGGTCCCCGCGACCCTGAATACAGGATAACGTGGTATGGAAAATGTGTGAGTGAGTAGAAACCAACAGAGATTTCAGATCTAATGTCAGCTTTTGTAACTCATTTCCTTGTGTAGCCATGTTTTCCATTTAAGATATAAAGGTCATGCCTTTCTGTTTTACAAACACTTATAATAAAGGTGCCAGTAAAATATTGGGTATGCAATCAGTTTGAATCTACGTACGTCTGGTGCAATCCCTCTTACGCAGGTGAGAGCAACGCAGTAGCACTCAGGCGCAGACTGGAATAACTGGGCTGAGACTGTCTGAGTGAGGTTATCTCAGTCTAGAAATCAAGCTCAATTGGAGTGAGAAAGTGAGACGACCTTGGAACTGCGGGAAGCGATCCAAACATCCAGAGCTGTAGGACTGTAGGAGTGCAATGTGTTCTGGGTATTCGTACAGATAAACACACATAAACACACACACACAAAAAAAAAAATCACAATAATATTTGAATGTGACACACAAAGTGACCCAAATAGCGAATGAATTACAAGCATCAATTTCACTCATCTTAAATTCCTTTTAGTGTGATACCTGAAGAACCAGTGGATGAATGCATGTAGGATTTGTATGGAATTAGAGCTAGCAAATTAACGTTTTTTTTTTTTTTTTCAAAATGGTTCCAAATAGGGTCAAGGACAAAAGTCTAATTGTCTTTTATAGCTTTTTCCATATTTGAATTCGAGGCATGCAAATTAGTTAACAAGAATGTCTCGACTTGGTGGCTGTGGTGAAAGTACAGTACCAGATTCTAAATATTCTAACTATAACTATAGGCCATGTTTTTTTTTTAGAAATATTTATATTTTTATACATTCCTAAAAATATAAACTTTCTTGGAATATAAAACTTAAATGTCATATTTACCCAACATGATGGCAACATACAGTAAATGAGGCATGTAACAGATCATAGTTGATTGTGGGTCCGTAGGGGTCACTCACTATGGTTCGACACATATACGAATCAAAGTTTTGCACCACAGTGCAGTGTACTGCTGTAATACTTGGGCCATTCTTGAGCGAAAAATTTAATCGAGTGCAAATTACAGTATATTTTCACGTAGTCAGGCTCTCTTTAGCAAACATGTTTTGTGTTCATCTGGGTTGCCAGATCACAATGACTGAAATCCCCGATGCAGTGACGAAACCCCATCCACTCTGATAAAAACGACGCCAAATAATAACATTCAAGTACTTGAACTTATTTGTTGCCCAAATATGCGTGTACATACAGTAGTTTGGATGGGAATCACCAGGGACCAGCTGATACAATATTATCACGATACCTAATTGCCAACTTGATTTGTATTTCGATTCTGTAAATATCCATTTTGATTGATAACTTTTTAAGGATCTTGTCAGAATTCTGAACAAAACTTAGCAGATAGGTTGCTCCTACCACACAAGATGTTGTGCTGGGTCAATATTTTGACCGCATCACCTGCAGGATTACAGAGTAATGTTACCACTTCAAATACCACTTCAAAAAGTAAATATAATTAAACAATGCATTTTAAAATATCAGTCAACGAATCACTCAAAAATGTCACTGACTCGATTTCTTTCTCCCATCTCTCAAATACAAAGCATTATTTTTTCCATGTACTATTGTTTAAAAGAACGAGGTCAGTACCTTTCACCTGGTGCTAAATATAAAGCAAATTTACAGTATATTGGTCTCCCGTTTTTCATCGATGATCCGAAAAGTGCAAACCCTGTCCAAAAACATTTAAGGTGAGTTTTGTTGTTCTGAGTTTTGTGAGTTTTGACAGTCTAATTTCAAATACGTAGAGAACTCCAAAAAAAGTCGAACCCAAAATTTTCGAACAATACCCAAAAATGACATGGTAGTCCTTTTAGTGTGAAAGGTGACATCATCTTTGTGCCACCAGTTGTTTGAACTTGGGCATAAAAGGTGTGAGGACCAGGTGGAGGCACTGATGTAAATGTTCATTGCTGATGTAAAAGTTCATTGTGACACATTCACAGCAGTACGTTGAGGAAAACACTGTGAGAATTTGAAGGGCCATTTTCTGCAGGACAGGAAGACCTGCTGCAGTAACCATCTTTGTCCAGAAGGTGAGAAGGTGACCACTTTTAATTGCGAGATTAAGCACATTGCTTTTCTGCTTCCCACAGGGAGCACGGATGCATATTTTTCTGTCCACTCACTCTTAAATTCGCTGTTTTCAAAATCAACTTATATCAATGGCCAGCTTTGAGCAGGCCATTAGGATATTAAGGACATATTATAATAAGCAGGATGAGTAGCTCACCTCTTATATCTTCCACGAGTCGTTCGTTCTTTTGAATCTACTGCACCGCAAAGCGCCGATGGGAGTCACGTGACAAAGGACTTGACGATTCCTTGAGAACCATTCAATACATAGCCTACGGATGTTCTTTTTTATTCAAAAAGAATGAATCGTTCATGAACGAACCATCGCTAGAAGACTCAAAAGATATATTGCGCGGAAACACAGTCGCGCACTTCATAGGGAACTCATTTGGATTATGATTAAATTAGCATGTTTGTTTTGGCGTCGGTCCAGATGTAACCGTATTTGGGTCCGGATGCGGACCGGAGTCCGCCTATTGAGTACCCCGGGTCTAGTGTGTTTTCTTCACGTTCATTTTACACTTCGGCGGACTGGATATATCCCATGATCCTACATGCTATACAGAGGGAAAAGGGCAAAATAAACAGAGTGAACCCAGTAGCGGCGATTTGTTTTTTCTCCTTACGTCGCTGTATTACGAGAATGCCTAGTATAGCAAAATGTATATACTGTATATATACTGTATATATATAACAAAAAAAAGGATAAAATACACGAGAGGATCGAAATAATGTATAAACTGTGAAAAGGATGTAGCAAGAGACACTTCAATTAAAAATAATATCGTAATAATCTAGAAGTCTATTATTCTTCTTATTAAGCTGAATTAATTTAAGAGAATTTGAAATTGAGGTCATTCTTAACAACTGAATATGTCAGTGTATTTTTTAAACTATATATATATATATATATATATATATATATATATATATACACACACTGTCAACTTGCCATCTGCAATTATTGTTAAAAACAAAAATGTTGATTTACATAAAATAAGGTTTAAATGTAAAAATTAAAGATCATTAAACTCTATATGTGGCTATTGCATTTTCTTAAGTTTACTTTTATACATAAATAATACCCTGATTTATGGTTTTATATAGTTAAGCAAAACATCAAATTAAAGTGGATAGTTTTATCCGATTAATCGATTAATCGGGGGGAAAATAATAATCACCCAACTAATCGAGTATCAAAATAATTGTTAGTTGTAGCCCTAGAATGTTTAAATAATTCTTAGTAAATATATAAATAAATAAATTCTATGTCACTGTGAAAACCTCTCCTGGAGCCTTTAATTTTAACTGGAAATTATGAAACACTTTTATTGTCATATAAAACACCATAAGATTGTTAAACTTTATCGCTGTATTTTTCCTTGTATAAAGAAAAAGATGCTTCTGCTGCAGCTCCAATAGCAGTTCAGCTGCAGAACAACTCCACATAATGAGAATTCTCTTAGAAAGTCATCCTTCTCTGACTGAATGTTATTTGATACAGCAGTGATCACAGCTCGTCATTTATCTTGCTATGTGCAATGTTTATATAGTATTCCAAGATGTACGTATCTTTATTTTTATTGTAGACGACTTGAAATCCCGGCCGTACACCAGTGTTAGTGCAACTGGTGACATGAAATGTAGACTCCTAAACAGCCCTCTGAATTCAGCTTATTAAAGGGATTCATCTGCGAGTGACAGTGCATGTGTAACATCACAGTTGATTAATCGTCACATTAAAGGGATCAGTGCAGAGCTTTCAATCAGCAATTTGAACGTTGGAATAATTATGAGAGAGTGATATATTCAATACCGAATGTTTGTTCCCCTAAACCAATTTAAACTTGCATAGACAAGCCTCAGGGCTCTGGAACCTCAAAATAATCATCTGTTAAGGAAAACAAAGTTTGTTTAAAGTTTTATATCTGTTTGGCATAATTATCTGCATTATGGATCAGTGTTTACTTTTGATCCGTTTGAATAAAATGAACCGATATGGCTACCCCAAGGTGCCAGGCAGTAAATGTTAAACAGCTTCTTTGATGTGCAAAGTCTAAAAGAAAACCAAATCATTTGGGTATAAAAAGGATGTGATTGCATTCATCACTATTATGCTCACATTCCTATTGCCTAACATTTAACGAACACGCAATCTCAATTTTGTATGGAGACTTCTGTAGAAAATTATTTACATTGTCTTCATTAAAGCCATAGAAATGTCATAAAAGCATGCTTCAGAAAGCATATATGTACAGTACTGTACTGTAGACATGAGTCAGGCTCACGGAAGAACTAAAAATCCATGTTGATGAAGTCACAAAAATTCCGACATAGCTTGTTAATATGTTGGGAAAGAAATGAAAATGTACTGATACAGTATGTTGTCAGCTTCAAACATGCTTTAAAAAAAAAAGTCAGAACGTTTTAGGGAAAGTTATTACTCAAGAAGGCTCAGAACTGCAAATGTGACACGATCAAAGCAATGATTACAGGATCATTAGAAGATCACTGAAGAGATTCGCTGTATGGGGGTTTTCTTTCCATGTGATGGTCTGCATCTTGTTCAATAATAGATTACGTAATTTCATTGATAAAACTTTTTAAATACTTTATTATGCTTTTTCAGACCATACAAGCCTTATGCATCCTCCGCAAATACTCATATTTTGAGAGAGTATCACTTCTTCTTCTTCTTCTTCTTTTAAGTTTATGGGTATCTGCTACAATCCCGTCACCTACAGTACTGGACCGGAACTTGTCCCATTTAAAGGGAATCTTTAAATAATTTACCAATTGCATGTAGGAATCACAAAAAGAACATGGATCCAATGCTCACTAAATTCCCACCATAATTTTTTTTGTGTATTCTGTCCATTTCTTTTGTCTTTTTTTCTCATTTGTCTTGAATATATCCATATAAATATTTAGAATACATTGTGCTTCTACAGCACTGCAGCTCTGTCTAAACCAATTGTAACACAGTACTGTATAGCAGCTCACACCTACAAAGATTCAAGCACTTAAAATATATGTCTTGCTTGATTCATTTCTTGCAGTCAGTCTTGTCCTGCTTTTTTCATAAAAACTTCAGTGACAGAAATTTTTTTTAATAAAAACGGGCTGCCAAAGAATGCCAAACCGACAAAGCAGCCATGAAAGAAGCCTGAAAAAAGTTTGCACTAACTGCGTCACACTCTGACTTTGAACACAGGAGCACCAGTCCGTGCATCAAATGGTCTTATAAGCCAAAACCAATGTTTTTCCTGTCCACATGTCAACACTGGAAATTTTTCTAAACATCAGTTTCCAAATCTCACCCTGGAAGAAGTTTTTTTTTTTTTTTATGTCAGTTTTACAGTAAGTGACCTGGAATGGAGTTGGTATGTGGATGAAAGGTCAAAACACACAAAACAAACTTGCTTTTAAAATTAAACATGAACGCGTGGTCCGCCAGGTGCTTAAACATTATGGGCCCAAACACGACGCTGGGATCCTTGAACCCAAAGTTGAATATGTTTGCATAACATGAACAGTTGATGCACAGGTCAGCATTCCATGCTCAAGTCTACTTTCAAAGGTGGTCTCGAGCATGGTATGGCATACTTGGGCACAGCTCGAATCAAATATGATTCGCCAGCTATACCTGAACATGGAAATGGAGTGCTGTTCCGAACGATGTGACATCATCAACACATCTGGCACGTGAGAGGGTCACTTTATTTCCAAAAAGCCAATAATACAGTATTAGGCATAGCAGAAAGATTGACTACCGTATATTGTACTCTTCTTGTATCTGTGTTTTATTTTTGGATCTCAAAGCAACTAGGTGCAGACCGCCCCCTACTGTGTTGGAGAGCTTAAGGATGCAAGCATACTCTAGTATGGAACAATGATATTAGTAATGTGGGCAGTCATACACAGGCATGGTGCAATTCAATTGTGCCTAATGTAAAAGCAACCTCAACGCTCCTGGCTGTCTTTTCACATACCTAAACACAAACAGGAACATGAACATGATCTTTTTTTGAACCCCAGTCAAACATGAATAAACAGTCAAGCATCATGGCATGATTGGATGAAAGGTCTACTTGGACAATAGCAGGCAGTTAAGCAGAGATATTAACTGATGACTATAGGTGTGTCTGAATCGTTGGTTGGCAAACAGAGGTCCTGATGTGTTGTGACAAGATAAATGTGAGCTCCACAAGGCATTACTACTGAAAGACTATTTAAGTGGCCTAGCATTACTGTTCAGGCAGAAACCAAATTTACAAGTGACTCTGTTCCAGTCCTGACCTGCATTAATACACACTTTTGGGTAATTCAAACAATTCACAGTAGCCACCTCACTGAGGTCCAGTAAAGGTTTATAAATAGGAACTTTACAGCCTTTACAACCGACCAATTTTTTGTTTCAATTAGGGCTGCACGATATATCGAAAAAATTATCGTTATCGCGATAATGGTATACGCAATATCTGTATCACAAAGAATTGCGATAAATGAAATCGATGAATGTATGGTTACATGTAAATAAAAAGTAACGTTTGAAAGTAATTCACATTGTGTCGGCAGGTTTATAGTAACAGCAAACCAGAAATCAGAATATCTGCTGAGGGTTTTAAAGTCATTCATAGTGTTTTGAAGTCTAAATATTTGACATATAATTTCTTTTTAGCCTGAATAAGATTTAATTACATCAGACAAATATAAAAATTACCTGTTTATTTTAGTATGATCATTACATATATAAATGATTTTTAGAAAATAGCCAATAATAATAATAATAAATGCATTTCTCTAGGGAAATGTTATATCGCAAGAAATATCGTTATCGCAATATTCAACAGCATATCGCATATTGCATATTTTCCTAATATCATGCAGCCCTAGTTTCAATCCATTTTTGTAGTTTAGAGAATTAGATTTTAAGGTGCATTTTCCTAAAACACATTTTAACCTGAAGGTGTTTTTCCCCCGTTGAATAAGCCATAAATAAATTTTAATAATCTTATTAATTCCTTGCCTAGATGTAAAAATTTTTAAAAGAAAAAACATTGCTCAAACTGCTGTAACCAAAATAAATCATAACCGTTCTGAGAATTAGGGATGCAGTGTATTATGGAACAATCATGGTTATGATTGATACTTTGATTTTGATGAAGCAGGGACATCGCAGCTTTTTCACTGCCAAGAAATAATTAGCTTTATGTAGCAATGCATGGATCTAGAGAAATGAGACATTTTAAGTGCCATGCAGAGATTAAACTGCAATTAAAAAGCTTTATCAAAGCTATTGAGATAATTACATGAACTTGTTACCAGTACAAATAATGGGAGCCGTTTGCTTTGTAATTTAATAAATAAATTAAAATAAATGATAATAATCAAAGTACATAGTTCATTATAATGACAGGTCAGTGAAAGGCATCAGAAGCACGGTGTATTGTAAACAAGGTTGTGATTATCATTATTGTTTTTACCTTGTAGACCCTGATCTTTTTGATCCATGGAAAGAAGTGCATTATTGGTTTCTGCACATGAACCTGTAATCTCATGTAAATTTGTAGAAATTAGCATGATGTAAAAACCAGCAGGAACTGTTGCCAGGCAACAATAACTCATCAGCTCTCCAAGCCTGTTGATCGCCCTTTCGAATCCTCTGTCTCTGTCAATCCACTCAGCCCCGGAGACTCACAAAGAAAACAAAGCGGTGAAACCTGTTGTTAAAAATATCGCTTGTTTTAAGCTGAAAATGAACAAGAGAAGATGGAGGGAAAAAACCTGCAATCTGCACTATGCTCGAGTACAATCATACCGGTAATGATAGGTTTCGCAGTGAGTAAACTGCACTGAAAGTTCATCTAATCGTTTGTTTGCCACCCTGCCCCCTGCCAGGGATGGGGGCAAAAGATAAGGTCAAAAATTGTCATTTGTTACTTTAGGAATAGGTCATTTTAAGCAATTTCACTGAATGAATGGTTAGTGAAGGAAGAGTGCATCAACTGAGAAGAATGTAAAAATTAGCACCTATAAAGGTACTGTAATGGTAGAAAAAAAAAGAAAAAAATATATATATATATATACACACACATTTTTATATAATGTATATGGCAAAATTTTATTAATCATTAATGCAATATTTTAATTTCACTCAAAAAAATTTATTTACTTTTCATTAGCTTAAAACAAGAACATAAATTATTCAATACATTTCTAATCATATCACATTTTGTTTCAATAAATACTCAGTATTTTATTTCCATAGTGGGGGGAATTACACGGCACGGTGGTGTAGTGGTTAGCACTGTCGCCTTGCACCTCCAGGGTCCGGGTTCGATTCCCAGTCAGACTCGATTCCCGTCTCTGTGTGCATGGAGTTTGCATGTTCTCCCCGTGCTTGGTGAGTTTCCTCCAGGTACTCCGGTTTCCTCCCACAATCCAAAAACTTGCAGATTAGGCTAATTGGCATTTCCCAAATGAGTGTGAATGAGTGTGTTAGAGTGTGTACTGTATGTGTGTGTGCCCTGCGATGGATTGGCACCCTGTCCGGGGAGTACCCCGCCTTGTGCCCTAAGCCTCCTGAGATAGGCTCCAGGTCCCCGCGACCCTGAATATAGAATAAAGCGGTACAGAAAATGAGTGACTGAGTGAGTGTGGAATTTCCTCAAAAGAAGCAACAGGTACCGAGGTGCTTAAGTAACCAGGGAAACATTCTGAGGAAGTGATGTGAATAGATTTTGTAGAGGGAAGTTCATACTGTATGTTGGAATCGTACTTAACATGCCCGTACCCTGTGCCGCCCACTTCGAAGGAACGCGCTTAGTTCAAAGGGCACTGTGAACAGTGTAGGGCACAAGTGAACAATGGCCCATTGCTTTGCGCTTTTGAAGTGGAGAAGAAAAATTACCCGTCAGTCATTGTGCCTCGCTGTAGTGCCAAAAAAAACAAAACAAGGCATGGCGCTCAGAGGAGACCTGGCATTAATTTCATGCACCATTTATTAATGTAAAGGAGGGCTTTTTTATTGATATTAAATAATAATTTAAGTCAGCCATTTGTAAGTAATTTACATTTATATTTATTTATTTATCAATTAATCTTTAATTACATAGACTATTAATCTGCATAATATTTAGAGATCTGAAATCACATTCCTCCACTAGTTACACAGTATACATTTTAATAGTATATGTTTTGCATACATGTCAGTTTTTGTCAGTATATATTTATTTCAAAAGTGTGAAAATTCCACAGTAGCAGCAACACCTATCCAAGCTGCCAGGGTAATGCACAGAGGAAGCGACATCTGCGCCGAGTTCTGAATAGAGGGATTTTGTTGAGGGAAGTTACCTTAATCAACAGGGAGTAGGGAATACATCGTGAAGTACTGTACATCAGGATGTAAAGGATCAGTTGAACATAAAAGGATCATCAGTTAATGTCAGGACTCCGGTGGAAACATGGAAAACAAGCAAAAACACAGGATATGAGCCACCAAAAACAATTACACAAGAGAAGCACTTGCTGTGTTGCAAGGGAGAATACATGACAGTCATTTTGTCAGTTTCTCTTGCTCAGAACAATATCTTCAAATGTCTGTTTTAAAACTACATTACCCTTCAGCACCACCTATAAGCCCGTTTTCTGCCTAATCACTTGTCCTGAGATTTATTTATTCCTTTAAGGTAATTAGTACAGCAAATGTGTAATCTCCCGTGTGCTGTTAAGTCTTACATTAATAATGCCGCTTACAATGCAAGGTAAAATTATTGTACTTGCAGTAATTCATTTCTCATTTGTTTGATCCAGATTTGCCATATAAGCATGCATTTTACAGCATTCTCTTCTGGGAGCCATTCTTCTCATGTTTCAAGTGGGGACTGAAACAAAAATTGCTTTATTAGCTAGAAACCTATTTAGGAATTTATGCTCCCAATCATTTCTTTAATCGTTTGAGAGAGAATAATTTTGCAGCATCAGAGCACAGATGTGATTTACATAGTGATCAGCACAAGGGCTGTGTGGGGGGGGTGAAGCCTTTCTTCGAAATCGCTGTGAATTTTAGCAGCACATTGAGGTTGGATCTTGGGTAAAAAAAAAAAAAAAAGTCATCCTGTAGCAGATCACTACAGATTGCCAGTGTGATGAAAATGCCAATACGTGCTAGGTTGAGCGATAACATGGCATGGGAGGTTCGGGTAGCTCGGATCTATCCAGCTGCAGAGGAAAGCATTAAGTGGGGTTGTGTAGGATTGTGTGGATGTGCAGGACAGAGAAACTGTAAGCAATACAGCAGTAGCGAAAAAAAAAAAATCCGGATGTCCCATCTGATTGATATGGAACAGCTCTGTTAAATGTGTTGCAAACCCGGTCCTGGCAGGAGTTTTGCATTCAGCGCTGGCGCCTCATTCATTCTGACTTGAAATGCAAGACACAGCCTAGCCAGGAAGTTCCCATTCAGTTCCCCCCGCTGCTCATATACTGGCCCAGTATATCTTTTCGCTAACGACTTAGCCTCCAAATAGCTTTTGTCGCTAGTCCCCATAGAAATGCTCAGGGCTAGATTTTAAGAAAGCCGAAAAAGAAGATAAAATTGTTGTAGGCCAGTTGTCTGGAAGTTATTTTCACTTTGCATCGCTTCTAATGCGCTCCTCCTTCCAAAAACATAGCATCCTAAAACAGGCTCATTAGGAAATTGTCAAGGGTTTATTTGTTTTATTAACTTCAACTCCTTTGTTTTATAGAATAACGAGATCCATTTAATTTTTTATACCAGCTTGGGCTGGCTCGCTGCTATAGTAACTAATAGCACATTGCAGTTCTTTTAATGTGTCGCATAATGCCAATCTGTCTGCTAACCTTCAGGAAAAGAATGAAAAAAAAGCGGGGGGAAATGCGCTGCTTGTTTTGTTCCTGAACAGTGTTGCGAACTTTGGCTCACCCTTTCTTTTTGAAATTGCAATCCTCTTTATCTCTAAGTGCCTTTTTTAGTCCCCTCAAATCCATTCCCTCCAAGTTGCGCATTAAACTTTCAGTGTCTCCAATTGACAGAAATTTATCATAGAAGCAGAAGGCAAGCCTTGGGAAGATGTGAAAGAGGAAGCCACTAGAGAATTGGAAATGAAGTCTGTAAACTGAAGAATACTGAATTGTTATTAAGCAGTGTTTCGCCAGTGAAAACCCAGCGATTCTTTTTTTTCTTCTTCGGATTTTCAGAGAGCTTCCAATCAGTTATCGCCCTGACACGCTGTATTTCTCCTTTGTCAAAGCGAGTACATTTCCTATCTGGTGCTTAGCTGATATCGAGCGCATCATCAGTCCAGTGTGTTGGAGGTCACGGGGAGGAGAGAGAGAGAGAGAGAGCACATTTCTTTTGCGCTCCACCACAGGCCGTGATGGGTTGCTGCTCACAGAGGTTAATATGGGAGTGTATTTGGAGGGCGGCTCCTTGGCACCGTGTCCTAGAGTAATCCGTCTTTCTGATCAGCGAAATGGATTTCACCCAGTTATATACACACCCCAGCACTATTGCTGTGGCTCTGTTGTGGGAACATCAGAATGCCTGTGCACATGGAACACGATTTATTCATTTAACACATAAAGATCTTGTGCTATCTGATGTGCAAACGTGTCCAGTTAATAATTCTTTGTGGGAAAAGAAAGATTTTCACTTCTAGTCTGGAAGCAAAAGCAAAGTCCCTTTGCTTAAAATTCCAATTTGCTAACCTTTTTATCCTCGTGTGTGCCTTTGTTATAACTAAGAAGCTCATTATGCTCAGTCAGTACATATGGCAGCAGGTAATCTTTAGTTGTCAATCATGTGACTTCAGCCAGATTTTTAATTCATCATGGTCTCTCTCAATCATTATCTATACCACTTATCCTGTCAAGGTCATGGGAGGCCTGGAGCTTATCCAGTCTATCTTAGGGCACATAAGCACACACATTATAGGCAATTCGGAAACATCAGTTATAATAATCTGCATATCTTTGGACTTTTGGGGGAAACCAGAGTACCTGCAGGAAATGCACAAAGTATGGGGTGAACATGCAAACTCCACCCACACAGAGGAGGTGCAAGGCCACACTGCTACCCACTAAGCCAGGTTTCAGTGCGAACATCAGAAATGTTAGAAATCTCACTTCTTTAAAAAAAAAAAAAAACTAACAAAAATAAACACCTTTTCATTTGAGGAGGACAGTTTTTTTTCACAGTCAGTATTCAGTGGCCTTGACATACACATTCACATACTGTAAGTACAGACCATGTTCAGCATTTGCTCGCTCAGAGACATTCATACAAAATGGCATCCTGGTTTTAAAAGCCGTGGCAAGCAACATAGCAATGACAATAATTGCATTACAGTTTAAAAAAAATAAATAAATAAACCCACACGGAAAGAACCTATATAAACATATATGTTTTAATATAGGTTTTGATATAGGTTTTTAATATATGTGACATATATAAAATTGGCCGTTTTCCTATATTATATGTACATATATGTACATATATGCGTGCATATACAGTATGCATGCATATATGTACCTATATAGACATATATAAAATTGGCCGTTTTCCTATATTATATGTACATATATGCGTGCATATATGCGTACATATATGTACCTATATAGTAATACAGTATATGTGACATATATAAAATTGGCCGTTTTCCTATATTATATGTGCATATATGCGTGCATATATGCGTACATATATGTACCTACAGTATATAGTAATACAGTATATGACATATATAAAATTGGCCGTTTTCCTATATTATATGTGCATATATGCGTGCATATATGAACCTATATAGTAATACAGTATATGTGACATATAAAATTGCCCATTTTCCTATATGTTATGTACATATATGCACATATATAGGTACATATATGCATGTATATATGTGTGCATATATGCACCTATATGTTTACCTAGATTAGTCAAAAAAATCCATAGCTGCTAGACAACATAAATAAAAGCCCAAAATGTAGAAATTAAATTTTTTTATTTTTATATTATAACTAGTAAAAGAACAAAAACATGACAAAAAACTGAACAGGAAGAAAAAAATATATTTTGTGGATCTTCCCAGCTCTGTGAGCTTTGAATTGATAGATGTGCCTATCTGCCTTTGGGTGGCTGCCGACCACTTCTTCAATGTAGCATCTAGAGAAGACAAAAATAATAAGACAGTATAATAATAATAAATTATTATTTATTAAAACTTCAGACGACAACAATTAGTGCCACGAGGTTATTTGCAACACTATATGTTCTACAAAATAGAGGACTACACACCCTACAGCGCAATACCCCAGAAATGTGGTTTTAGAAGAGGAAAGGTAGGATTAAGAAGTGAGCAAGCGATGAATTAGTATTATAGGTACCAAGCAGATACAGTAACAATAATGGGTGCCCTACGTTATGCAGTCTCCATTGATGGCTAATAAACATTGATACAAGTAGGCTATGGTTAAAGTGGTGAACTTATAATGTTTTTTTTCCCTTCTCAACGCATTATGCATTTACTCACCAATAATGGCTACCTTTTTAATTTGGTCCAGTCTCCAATTCGAAGGTGCCCAGCAGCAGATTCCGTACCATGGCAGTAGCAGAGGTGGCAAGGCGGGCTGCTCTCCACACTTGTTTTGCCTGGCAAAACACCCCAGAGCCCTTTATAACTTCAATCTGAAAAATAATTTCACATCACAATATTAATTTATTGGGAACTTTTAGAAACTTTTCATGTTTCATACTGATTCTCATGTTTAGCTTCCCAATAGTTAATAGGATTTTATGTATAAATGCAGATTAATGATAAAGATACATGCAGGGTAAAACTGCAACAGGAACAGTACAAAATAAAAACTGAAAAAAGACGGACATTCAGAGTAAAACAGTGCAAGATAAAAAAAAAAACTGTACAAAACATATATGCAGGGTAAGCATTGGTTGGAGCAATGTCCAAGCAGTGTAGAGAAATATTTCTGTACGACTTCATTGTTTTGTGCTGTGTAGTATAGTATTGTAATAGCTGATCAGAGTGATCAACTCCCCATGTGCTGGTTGTACGCAGTCACAGGAAATGTCTTTGTAGTCCATGTACCTTGTAATTTCACCCTCATCTTCACCGCGTCTACTGTATAAGCAGAATGGATGGTACAACATGTAGATACTTCTCGTGTGTCCATCCACTTCACAAATACAAGAGGTCCATCTGAACGGAGCTTGCGTGTCCTGATGTGAGGGGCTGGTGAAGGCAAGGGTGATGCAGACACATTCCTAAAAACAAATAAATAAATAAAATGTTAGCCTATACTGTTCAGAGTAAATGGATGTGCAATTAATATGGATGCATAATATAAACAGAGATGACCAAAAAATGTATCCACACTTCAACATGAAAAATATACACCTCTCTTCTGTAGGTCACATGACAGCATCAATGATGGTGATAGATAATACTACACACTGCTGCCATAATTCAATTTGAGTTTTAAAAAAAGGCCATAGATAACAATTGTGAAAGTGTGTATACATTTTTGTGCCCCTCTGTATTTTTGATGGGCAATAGGCTGGGCAAATATCTGTTGATGGACAACAGACCATGTAGTGGATCTCAAACATTTACAACTGAGACATTAGCAAACACCATCCATTGGACATTACACACATATTGAACACATTCTAAACAATTACATCTTATCAGGCATTTGTAAATACACGCTAAACAAAAGGGATTATATACATTTACAGCAAAGAAATATTCATAAGCATCACTTAGCTACATAAGGCTGTATTTTAGCCACCTGGAACTAGCTTGTTTGTGCTAAATAACATTACCGATAGCAGTGTTATAAGCTAACCAAAACAGAGCCAAATATATATTAGCAACCATAATCTAAAGCTATCCAAAACAAGGTGAAATACATTAGAACATTTATAAACATCTGTAAACTCCATAAGGCATTAGCTTAGCCACCGGGAAATATCATGTTTGTGCTACATGAGGCAGCATGTTAGCATGATTTACCTAAACTATATAAATGGCATTGAAAGCCAACATGTCACACAAGCTGACAAGAGCTAGCTGTAGTGAGGAAAATATTTACTAATATTAGTTTAATATTATCAGAATAAGAGTTATACAAGACTTAATAACTTACCCAGTGTAGCATGGGTCTATTCTCTGTTCAAAATGCTCCTGTTCGGCGTCGGTGTCACACAGTCTTCTTCTGAGGCAAATGTAAACTCCTCCAACTTTCCAGGAGTTTCCTCGGATGTGTAAGCGCGTGCCATCTTCCAAAACGTGCAGAAACCTCACTGAATCTGAGTGTTTTCAAACCTGTCTCTCTGTGTGTGTGTGTGTGTGTGTTGATCAGGCCGGTGTCCGGGGGCGTGGCCTAGTATGTAAATTACCCTGACTGATTTCCGTGTGATTGGCGTGTCCTGCCTCGAGTTATTAGCATATAAGTGCGACAGAAATTCTGTGCCTCTCCTTGGTTTCATACGGATTACATAAACTGAGAATATTTGTTTTCAATGTGACTTGCATCATTTAAAAGTAGACACTTTAAGCTTTATATAGATATATTTCTCATTTCAGTTAATTTTAGTGACGTCTTTCGAAAAGATTTTCACGGAGACTGAGGTTTCATATATGTGCATATATCCTCATATACTGTATGTGGCCAATTTGGATACCAATTTAATGTGTTCGAACATAAGTTTTTATGCATTTGTTTAAAGTTAGTTCTTAGTTATTGCCTTGATAATAGAAAATATAAGCTAGGCATCATGTATGACAGTTGCCAAAGTGAAATATGAGCTAAAATGACCAGATCCTGCCATAGGAGACATATCTTGTATGTACATATAGGGCTTATATGTGGATATAAAGAAGCAATACAGGAGACCTATATGGCCTGTATATGCACATATATGCACCTCAATGTTGCCTATATGTGGCATATATACGCATATATGCAGCATATATATTATCAAATATATGCATATATACTGCATATAGGTTTCATATATGCGCAGATATCCTCATATAGGTGCGGTTATATGCGCATATATACTGCATATAGGTTTCATATATGCGCAGATATCCTCATATAGGTGCGGTTATATGCGCATATATACTGCATATAGGTTTCATATATGCGCAGATATCCTCATATAGGTGCGGTTATATGCGCATATATACTGCATATAGGTTTCATATATGTGCATATATCCTCATATAGGTGCGGTTATATGCACATATATACTGCATATAGGTTTTATATATGCGCATATATCCTCATATAGGTTCTTTCCATGTGGGAAAAACATGTCAAAAACAGAAATAAAAAGTTGTTAGAACTAAATGCAGCAATGCAGCCATCTTGATTTGGCTTATTCAGTCAAGAAGCTGGGGTGGGGGGTTGGGGGGCAGGATGTCACTATTTGGCTGCATCATAGAATTTTACATATTTATTTATCATTTATCAAATTTACTATTACTGTGAAAGCCCCAGAAAGTGCAATTCATCAACAAAGAGATAGCATATGATAAATGAGATTCAGTTTACATTTTATGCTGCAATACCTGTAAAGCTATAATGTAGCGAGTATTTTATAGTTTGTTTTTCATATTCAAGGCTCGGAATATACATATGCAATTACTCTACCCTGAAATATATTAATGACCGGGTTTTTTTTTTTTTAGTGAAAGAACATTTCTCTTTTTCATTCATGCTACAGAGGAAACATTCAAACATTTGCCTGTAGTTTGGAGTAAAGTGGAATTTACACAGAAAAACAATCCAGGATTCTTTGGCTTTCCTTATATACAATTGCAAAAGATTGACTAAAAAATATTTTTCAGTCATCGCTAATTCTCAAACTTCCATTAACGAGCTACTGCACCAACATGTTGATGCTGTTGGTAAACCAGCAGAGTGAGTCAAATATGTGACATAATTAGCTGACAACTCCGTTCATCATGACAAGAGGTTATAATTGCAGGACATAATTATAAACAGACTATGATGAGTACTTGTAAATGGGACTGTAATGGAGCAGTTCTGATTCAACTGAAAAAAACAACAACAACAACCAGATTTATAGCTACATCCTATGACAAATGGTTTATTTTCTTTCTTATTCACATAAATCCAATATAATTTCACACACACACACAAACACACAAATTGAAGTTAAAATCTAAGGGTTAATGACTGGTATTGCATTCGTGTACTATATTGTTTTCTTTGTAGATACTGGGACATGTCTTTCTCTCTTTATAGATACTGGAGGAGGATGTTTTTCTTTTTAATGGTTACCTGATTATCTAAAAATCTCTGTATAAATACTGCACTATATAGAACTCCCTCAATAGGTAGGTTAGGACATAGGATTTGGTCATTCATATATGATATTATTGTACACAAGTTCAAGTAAAAGTTGTACATATACAGTACCAGTCAAAAGTTTGGACACAAGTTGGATTTATTTCCTACGTTCCAGATCAATACTGGATTTGTTCAAAACTATGACATAACACATACAGTATGACGTTGGTTAATTAAGTGACAGCAACAACAACAGTCAGTTGTTATTTTAAGCGCTGAAGGTCAGCTGTTCTGGTCAAATTCTTGCAAGAAGAGTATTGTCAGTTGCTAAGCCTCTCATAATAAGGCTCTCATAACGACCCTCCCAGAACAGCAAGACCAAAACTTACTGTACCTCTGCTGCATAGTTCACTTAGAGTTACCACCCTCAGAAATCTCCATTTACTGTAACAGTACCTCAGATTAGAGCTGTTATGAAGGTTTTACAGAACAGGTAGTATGTAGCAGACACATCTCAATATCAGATGTTCAGAGGAGATTTTTGTATATTTCTGCATTATTTTACAATGTAGAAAAAAAAAAATCAGGAAAGGCCATTGAATTAGAAGGCGTGTCCAAATGTTTGACTAATAGTGTATATATGTGAGTGTAATATGATTTAATTTCTGCAAAATGAGCTAAATATATTTTGCCAGGTTTGAGAAAAACAGGTTTATTTTTCATGTCTGTGTTTTCTTTTATTATTTTGAAAAACTTTAAATTCCCCTCCCGTAGTTTTGTTAAAATTAATTAATCCGCCTGCAGTGGTGTTTGTGCCAGTGTAAATATTTAATTTAATATCAGTAATACGTTGGCTGATTTTTAATAAAAAATTTAGGAAAGTCCTGCTTTAATTGTGTTTTTGTATTGAGGCATACTGGCAGCAAAAGGTAAAAAAAAAAAGTTTTGAGATTTGTCGCACATACAGTAAGGCATGTTAATTACGAAGTTGTTTTCAGACTGGAAAATGTCTATTAGTTTGTGTCTTTCAACAGTTTTATCCCGTTTTATCCCGTTTGCTACTTTACGTTGATCATGTGACAAAAAGAAGCAACGTCGATTAGCTTTTTTAGGATGTCATTTTGATATGTACTGTAATATATGAAAATGTCTGCTGTTGGGTTTTGCCAAAAAAGCTCAAAGCTTGTTAAAGAAGGATAAATTGCAAGTTTTCCCAGAACAGGTTTTGTTATGAACAACTCGGTTTGCCAGAGGATAATATTTAGCCAGATTGAGTAAAATTCTGAAAACAGCATTCTATCACAGTTTGTAGTGAAACCCATTATACAGTATACTGCACGTATAAATATAAAGTTAAGGAACAGTGAGACTGCAAAATGTGATAAACACTATTTTCTGGCTTTTAAACATTCTGGTCAATTATTTGCCTCTAGCACAATGAAAACTCTGAAAAGCACTACATATATCTTCCTTTAAGAAACTTTAAACTTTTTAGGGAAACCATGACACAGAGCAGCTGCATTACATAGCAAAACACATCACATCCTATGAGGCCAACCAAATCACTTCTGTGCTATTACTGTATGTCATCAATCAAGCAAAACCTACTGTTGGACAAAACAGCACCTGCTATGAGTGAACTAACTGCATTTAGTGGATTTTGGAGAATGTTTAATTGCAATGCAGTTACCCCAGCATTAATGAACAACAGGTAGGGTCACTTAATATCCACCATGCATTCTGTGAAATAGGTAATTATGCAGTGAGAATGTTGTGAATGTAATGTAATGTTCTCAACGCTATATGGAATACCATAGTGGAAGCTTCTCATTTCCAAATCGACACTTCTCTTTTTCCCTCTTTGTCCTACTATCCATAGCATTGAGAATTTTAGCAGAGGGGATTTTAGATTTGCTGCATTTGAGAGCGACACTTTTCCCATTGTTCCGAATTGCTGCAGTGATTCACCCCAAAAACACAAAGCATGGGTTTGCGATATTTTTCTTTATAAAAACTCAATCGACATATTATTGATACTAAATTGTACACTTAAATGAGCACAAACAACTGCAGACTGATTTATCCATTGTGACAAAACTGTAGGTGGTGGTGGGAGTTGTAGTGCACACAATATTCATACTGCTATCAACAAAACAATTTTGACATAATATTTGCCCATTTGTGTGTTTTTTTTATTTTTTATTATGCCTTTGACCCAAGGAAAACATACAGTAATATTGTTTATCAGTTCTTGTTTTTCTCAAAACTGCAAAAATCTGATGTCAAACTTTTAAATATACCGTCATCTAGAACTCTGTCTGTAATATAAGAGGTGCTTTTATTTTTCCCTTATTTTTATAAATGTTTCTACAAGTAGACAATAGTAGTAGAACATAGTAGAATAAGCAGGATGGAAAAATTTAATAAATGAATAATTATTCATTATTGTTTATAAATGTTCTAAATGTAAATATGCATATTGTTTATAGCATGTTTACTTTATTATGTAAATGACAAACCTAATAAGAAGGCTCATTGGGTCTAAGATATACACTTAAAGGTACATTCCACCCTGAAACACATTTAAACATGCTTATCATAAATATTTGTGACGTAGCAGATCTGGTTCTGAATTTTATTTTTTTTTTCTTATTCCTGTAAGAAAAGTTGCCTGCCGTGGCAATATTCTACATAGCTTGACATTGCCAGCATAGCTACAAGGCCATTCAATGGGAGAAAACGTTTAAACAATCACAAGGGGCAACTCTTGGGTTTCATTGTCATCCCAAGGGTAAAAAAACACAAGAGGGGTCTCTTCTGTTTAGTTCTTGAGAAGACTTCCCAGCCACTGCAGGCAGTGCCAGTCACAAGACTGGTTAGAAAATGGGAGAATCGTGCCAGGAAGGACACCAGCATACAGCAAAACCTGTTCCAGATCTTGCAGATCAAATGATATACTATAGGAACCCCTAGGATAAAAAAAGACAAAGCTCAAGGGGGAAAAACCCAGACAATTGCATTTTTTATTAATGTCAAATCCAATGTAAAAGTAATGGATACAGCAAACATTGGATTCATAGTTGTATAATCCAGTTAAGTATACAGTAGACACTCAGCTTAGCTAATTATCAATCTATGAATATGATGCCTTCGACAGTGTAGCATGAAAGTTGACACTTTGGCATCTGATTTGTTTGGGTGTACAGATGAGGAGGTGAGAGCTGATTAGATTAAAGGACTAAAGCACCATTGCATCATTCTGTTTAGGTAGAAATTAATTAAGGGCTAAATCAGAGCCACCTCTTTCAGGAGCTAGGAAAATTATATTCTGGCAGAATGCGGGAAACAGTTAACCAAAATGAACTTTGGTATGACATATAAAGAATAGAAATTTTTATTTAAAAAAGTGATCTTATGTACATAACAAAAGTAATAATTGTTAAAAAAAATTGTTCACTTTCAGGGTGGATTTTTGCATCTGTTATTTATTTAAACCTCTCATTAGGTTTGTTTTATTAAACATGGTTTATATGTGTATTTATTTGGTACTATATATTTTTGGCTTAACTGTATGTAAAACTCTATATAAGGTCAAAACCATTCCAAAGCATTTGAATGTACGAGGGGTGGTACAATGTCCTCTTACACTTGTGACAGGCATCAAAATGTCCATTTCTGCCTTGATGATCGTACTATTGTGAATTGTGTTGTGCCTCTTTGTGTCTTTTCCTGATTTATTTATAGGAGCCCATGCTAAAAAACAGGGTGAAGATTTAGCAGATAATGACGGCGATGAAGATGAAGGTATTCCTTTTGGTGATGAAGGCGGTAGCATGTTTATGAATTTGTTTTCAGTTTTTTTTTTTTTTAGGACTATTTGAATGAAATCATTGGTACAGTATATTTTTATCTTTTCCTCATTTATCATGACCCAACGCATCAACATAATGAGAGTGAATGTGGATGAATGGGGTTAGGTTTTGTTTGTGTTTGTCCTCAAAAAAAATTGCTATTTTAGCGATTGCTTTACAATTTTTAATTTAATGAAAGTGAAATTTCAACACATTTTAAAAGAATAACTCAATTTGTATTCAGTTTAATCTAGAAGACAGGACAGATCTTATTATTGATCTAATAATCCATTTAAATTAAGAATACAAATTTTGTGTCATATATATACACTCACCAACCACTTATTCAAACAATTATCCAATCAACCAATTATGTGCCAGAGGTGAAATGCATAAAATCGTCTCGGGTTACTGTGCTGTAACCCTGTTCCCTGAAAAGGCGGGAACGAGATGCTGCGTGAAAACGCTATGGGAACCATTTGTCCTGCTGCCGGTTGTGAAGCATGTGTGCAAACACGGCAAATTTTTTGGCTATATATAACCTCGGTCAGGTGACGTCATCTGATTAGACGCAGCTGCAGGTTATAAATACTAGTGAGCCGGCGACAAACCTTAGATTAATTTGTCTGAACGGACGTCCGGTCACGTGGTAGTGCGGCATCTCATTCCCGCCTTTTCAGTGAATCATGCTGCGTGAAAACGCTATGGGAACGAGAATATCAACGCCGCCGCACTACAAGTGTCTGGACCCTAAGGTGTATCGTGTGCGCACAAAGCCGAGAAGGTCTCAGAACTATGCCTGGGCAGCTAACTCGGGGACCGTGAGCCCGGAGTAGCATGAACATCCAGATTATAAATGTAAGAAATGTGTGCGGGGAGGACCAACCCTTCGCGCCACACAATTGTTGCAGGGGATACCTCCTGCTGGTGCAGGAGAGCCCTGGCTGGGTGAGCCCTGCTTCCCAGAGGCGAAGTGAACCCACGCGCCTCATAGGAGAGGGCAATATGCATCTCTCAACCAGTATAGTGGCGCTCTGACTTACACCACTGGCTGGTGCGGTGAACGTAAATCTGAAGAGCACGTACTGGACAGTAAGTGAAGTTTCTCCTGCTCCGAGGCTGTAAAAGGCGGAGGACAGAAGGCTTCAAACAATGCTTTTAGGTGCATCCTGCAGAAACTCCAGCACTGAAGCAATTTGTCAGTGGACTGAGTCTACCTGCTTAGCAATACTTGCTGCAGGGGAATACCCCTTGCTAGTGCAATAGATGAGGCGATCCCCTGGTTGAATGAGCCCTGATTCCTAGAGGCGAAGTGAGTCCACGCGCCTTATAGGAGAGGGTAAAGTGGTAGCTCAATCGGTTAAGGCTGTGGGTTTCTGGGTTACTGATCGGAAGGTCGGGGGTTCGAACCCCAGCATCGGCAAGTTGCCACTGTTGAGCCCTTGAGCAAGGCCCTTAACCCTATCTGCTCCAGGGGCGCTGTAAGCTGGCTGACCCTGCGCTCTGACCCCAGTTTCCTAATTGGGATATGCGAAGAAGAAATTTCGCTGTGCTGTAAAAAGTACATGTGACAATAATTGAATATTCTTCTTCTTCTTCTAAAGCATCTCTCGCCCAGTATAATGGCGCTCTGACTTACGCCACTGGCTGATGTGGTGGACGTAAATCTGAAGAGCACATACTGGACAGTAAGTGAAGTTTCTCCTGCTCCGAAGCTGTAAAAGGCGGAGGACAGAAGGCTTCAAACAATGCAGTTAAGTACATCCTGAGGGTACTAGGGCACAAGCCTAAGGACAAGCTTTTCCTGCAGAAGCTCCAGCACTGAAACATTTCGGCAGTGGACTGGGTCTACCTGCTTGGAACACACTTGCTGCAGGGGAATACCTTTTGCTAATCCAATAGCTGAGGCGATACCCTGGTTGAATGAGCCCTGATTCCTAGAGGCGAAGTGAGCCCACGCGCCTCATAGGAGAGGGCAATAGCATCTCATGTAGAAGCTCATGTAGGGCACATGTAGAAGCTGCTCTGACCTACGCCACTAGCTGATGCGGTGGACGTAGATCTGATGAGCACAAGCTGGATATAGTAAGTGAAGTCTCTCCTGCTCCGAAGCTGTAAGCGTGGAGGACAGAAGGCTTCAAAAGCAATAGGGTGCATGTTGGGTTTATAGAGCTTTCGGAAAATAGTTCAGAGAGGATGCAGTTACGTACGTCCTGAGAGTACTAGGGCACAAACCCGAGGACGGAAACTCCAGCACTGAAACAATTCGGCAGTGGACTGGGTTTACCTGCTTAGCAGACATTTGCTGCAGGGGAATACCTCTTGCTAGTGCAATAGATGAGTCAATCCCCTTGGTTGAATGAGCCCTGATTCCTAGAGGCGAAGTGAGCCCTGATTCCTAGAGGCGAAGTGAGCCCACGCGCCTCATAGGAGAGGGCAATAGCATCTCTCATCCAAAACATGTAGAAGCTGCTCTGACCTACGCCACTAGCTGATGCGGTGGACGTAAATCTGAAGAGCAGTACAAGGCGAAGCATATCTTACAAGGCAAGAGGGCCACCTTGCTACATGAAATCTCTCCCTGACTACTTCGGAGTGCGGTTTCCATTCCCCGTGTGTCAGAGATAGACTGGACAGTACTACTGCTCCCGCATCCATGCTGGAATGTAAATCGCCCTGAGGGACAGGAACCTGGTGCGCTAGCTATTAGCGGCACGAGCACAGTCCGCCCTGGCGATAATATATGAGACTGCCATAGTGTTGTCCACCCGCACTAGGACATGGCAGCCTCTCAACTGCTGGATGGAGTGCTTTAGGGCCCGAAATAGAGCCATCATCTCGAGGCAATTGATGTGCCGCGCGAGAAGATGGCCTCTTCAGCTCCCTTGGGCTGGACGGTCATCTGAGACCGCACCCCAGCCTGTGAGGGAAGCATCTGTCGTTAGCATCAGCGACGACAAGATGAACTTAGAGTGGGACCCAGAGTAGAAACCGGGGTCTGAACCACATAGAAAGGGTACGAAGCACCTGACGCGTAACCCTTATTGGGGATTGGCCCTAGTGAAATCCCCTGGTTCTTAGCCACAACTTGGAATGCTCTCATGTGCAGAAGGCCCAAAGGTGTCACCGTGGATACAGTTGCCATGAGAGCTAGGATGTCTGAAAGTGATGGTCACTATCTGGTCTAGCTTGTTTTCCTTGAGGGTGTTGAGAATGGGTTCGACACGAGCGGGAGACAGCTGTGCCCGCTTACGATCGAATCCCATATGGCACCCAATGTGTTGTCCTCTGAACAGGAGAGAGCACGCTTTCGTGGTGTTGGGTCTCAATCCTGAGAACAGAGATGAGCTAGGATGACATGCTGATGTCGAATCGCTAGCTACCGGATGCCCTGGGACTCCCGTAAGAGCCAGGACTAAATCCATGCATTTTGTATATGTGCGGGTGAGCTAGACCAATGGAAGGACCCAATACTGGTAAGCTTCGCCCCCGAAAGCGACCCTCAGGAACTTCCTGTGTTGTGGCAATGTTTCTGTATGAAAGTAAGTGTCCTTAAATCGATTGTCAGAAATTAATCGCTTGGTAGGATTTGAGAGCAATCACTTTGACAGCCAACATTTGAAACTGTATTTATTGATTTTCAGATAGCAGAAGAGCCCGCAAAATCTGAAAAATTGGACGTAGCCCCTGTTCCTTTTGGGAACCAAGAATACCGACTGTAGTAGCCTGACTCACTGTCTGGTGGGGGAACATGTTCCATGGCTCCCTTCCCCAGCAGCTTTTGTCAGCAGATGCGCACTTTCCGGTTTCATGGAAGTGGAGACCACGCCATTGAAAACACAGAGGGTGAAGTGAGAACTGAATCCTGTAGTTTCTCTCTCCAGTGCTTAGTACCCAAGGAGATATACTTGGCAGTAGCTTCCACGCTGCCAGTTTCTCAGAAAAGGGCAAAAGTCTCGGCAGCTTGGTTAAACAGGGGGGATGTTAGATGTTCGGCATCCTGAAACATGGCAGAAAAAAACCGAAGAACTAACAGCCTATTGGAGGCTGGTGTTGCCCAAAACACCAGTGGTGGCGGAGCAAGAACACTGACCTCCTGGGGGTGCCAGGGAGAACACTTCATTCGTTTGAAAGGAATTCTGGGTGCCTCTCCCTATTGGGGGGGCCACCCCCATTTATTTAATTTTATTCATTTATTTATTTATTTATTATTATTTTTAATCAGTCTGACCTCTTGGGCACCACAAGTTACAATCTTTACGAGGAGGTGCCCGGGTCCAAAAAAAAACACCCTCCTTGTGTTTTACGCCTCGCAAGAGTCAGACCCGGTCGAGACTGGGTGGCCGACAATCCCGACTCTTGAGCACGGGGGGAGGGAATTTCCCAAAAGCTTGTTCGTATAACTTCGCCCCAGAACCTAGTGGCGGCTGAGTTAACGACATCGCTAAACAGGCCGGAAGGCGAGATAGGGGCATTAAGGAGGAATGCACAATCCTAACCTTGATGCGCCTGAGATTTAGCCACAGGTCCCTCCTGCGAAAAACATAGCAGCCATAAAACGGCCAATAACACGAGCCGTCTGCTTTGTTGCACGAAGAGACAAGTCTGTAGCTCGGCATAATTCCAATACGCCTTATCTTGAAGAGCCCCGCCAGTACTCAAGTCTCTCAGCAGGTCAGCCTGGTAGGCCTGCAAAACCGCCCTGGTGAGCACCAAGCTGACCTACTGTCTGAAAAGCTTTCCCCTCCAGGGAAGATGAAAGTCTACACAGCTAGAAAGGAAGTATAAGCTTTCCAGGAAGGATGATGTCCCAGGAGAGAGATCTGGGTGTCATCATATAACCCCGCACTTCCACATCAACTTTATTTAAATAAATAAATAAGTTGATGGCAGGAAAAACACGGGATGAATACAGCTTACTCCATGGAAGGGTAACTCATATGGAGAGAGCTAAGAGGGGGGAGAGAGCATCGTTGAGGCTCCGCCCCCCGGCCACCCGACAGAACCTGCCGTCTACTGTTTTTAAGTGCTTAAGGCTATTTTCATCTTCACGTAAGCAAGAGAGGAATCCCCGTGATGAGAACACGGAAGAAAGGAGCTTACCTCCGTCTGCCGCAGCTCTGTCAGGCACGAGCTTAAGCCAGGAATGCGCGACGGCTCGAAGCTTCTCAAGGAATGCGAGGCGCGCAGCACTTAACCGAAGCAGTGTAGAGATCGCACTCCGATATGGATTATCACACACGGAGGGATATCTAGTTTAAACTCCGCCATATTGGCCAATTTCTTATTTTGCTGGTTTAAACACAGACACGCTCACGACAAGGGGAAGACAAATGATCTGAGGTTTGTCGCCGGCTCACTAGTATTTTTAACCTGCAGCTGCGTCTAATCAGATGACGTCACCTGACCGAGGTTATATATAGCCAAAAAATTTGGCATTTGCACACATGCTTCACAACCGGCAACAGGACAAATGGTTCCCATAGCGTTTTCACGCAGCATCGAGAGAAAGCCTTTGAAAGGGAACATGGAGTTACAGGTTCTCGAAGATACAGTATGATAGGTGTAGATCGGACCAGTCAGGATCGGACCAGTCTGATATTCTCATTTGACTCTTATTGATTTATAGAAATGCTGCCCATTATTTTATTTTTATTTTTTTTCGGAAAATTCTGTTTAAACACTAGAGACTCTTTTGGTACCAAGAACCATTTTTAGTTCAACTGAAACCACATTTTTTTCTGCTCTCGACATTTACTGTATCTACATGAACTTATGCATTGCTGCCATGTGATTGGTTGGAAATTTCTTGAATGAACAGGTGTTCAGGACTTCCTTTCCCGCAGGATCCCTATGGCTTGTAATATAGTTGCAACGACATTGCGATGACATCCACCTTTGGGTCAACATCAGGATAATGTTGTTTTTAAAATAGAATGAATATAAGTAAAAGGACGTTGATATAGCATTGAACGAAAGACCCAAACACGACATTGCAAATACAACCTCAAAACAATCTTGGTGAACATTGGTTTATAACATGATTTAGGCATTGAGACGGTTGTGTTGTTATGGTACCTCTCTGCTTAATTTTCTTTCAGAATTTTTACAAAGAGGTCCCAATTTAGTGTTCTGTATTTGGTATTAGTATTGTTTTTGCAACATTGTGTTAGGGCCAATTGTTCAATGTTATTCCATCATCATGTAATCATGTAAACATTCATCAAAGTAATTCTAAATTTGTTGCCAAATCAATTTAGTACTATATATGAGTTTTTGTTTGGTTTTTGTTTTTTAACTAAAATTCATATTTACAAACCAGGTGGAAAATAAGTACACCATAATGCACCATATAACTTTTACCAGTTAAAACAAAATAAGAATTTTCTATAGGATTTCTGCATAGCATCTCAATAGGTTTGAAAAATAGACTTTGATTTGACCGTTCCAACACCTTCATTGTCTTCTTTAACCATTCAGATGTCAATTTGCCCTTGTGCTTGGGATTGCGTTGTCCTGTTTCAAGACGACATTTGGGCCCAGCATAATCTGTTTTTATGAATGACATCATAATTTGTTTCAAGAAGATTATGGTAGAAAGTTCATCCTTGATTTAGATCCCAAGTCATGTGGCTGCAAAAAACAGCCTACGTTTACCATTATGACGGATCTCCACCTTCAATTTATCATCAATCCAAAAGATATTGTACTGGATCTTTTGTGATTTGTCTAGAAGTAATTTTTCAAATTGGAATGATTCTTAGCCACCAAATCCATCAACGTCAAACTTGTTCTCAATCTGTTTGTGCTCTCCTGATCATAAACGTTTCCTGTGTTTGCAGAGGCCCACTGGTTTACGCAGTGTAGCTCTTGGGTATTTCTTTATATCTCTGAGCATTATACAGTCTGACCTTGGACCAAATTGGCTGGAACGCCCACTCCTGGAAAGATCGGCTACAGGCTTGAAGGCTCTCTGTATGTCTTACTGTAGAATGGTGGATTTCAAGTTGTTTGGAGACGGCCTTATAACCCTTGCCAGATTGATGAGCAGCAACAGTTGCTTCTCTGAGGTCAAGGCTAATGTCTCTTCTACTTAGCATTATGTAGAAACACCCCTGAGTGCTTCAGGTCACCAAGCCAGCAAAGATATGCTTTGATAGGGGTAGTTTAATGCATTGGTTATTCACTGACCTTGTTCATTTCATTAGTAAAACCTGACTGTTAATTAGTCTGCTAATAATTGTAGAGGTACAGTATGACAGGTATAATTCCTTTGTCTAATTCTTCAGATGAAAAAATGCCTGCCTATTAAAGTGCATTATGTGTATTTTTATACAGTAGTTGATGAGTACCTCATAATTGTAATGTAGGCCATGATACAGTAAATAAAAACATAGACTTTAAGGTGCATTTTTCTTCCAACCATTGTATATCATATTGTAATTGAAGCATACAATAATACGTTATTGGTATTTTTTTCTCTCTTGTTTGTAACGGGGGTGGGTGATAAAACAATCATGATCCTTAAAGACATTCTCCTGCAATACGCAGCATGTATCATAAAGATGAAGTCTATAAAAATAAATGAACAGTGAAATTGAGGGAACAAATCTGTAACGATTGATATGACTTTAGAAAACATTAACATCAAATCAAGTGATTTCATATTTTTAAATTATCATTTTTAAAAAATTAAACAAGGGAAAGGAAATGCAACTTTTTATAAATCTCTCCTTAATTTACTTGGCAAGAATTTGGTACATCGAAAGTAGGTCAGAAAAGACTGCATGACTGGTAGCCAGCCATAATTATAAATGGGTCAAACTAGCAACACACTCTCTGATGTGATTATTCTTCTGATAGGAAAGGGTCACTGGAGTAATAGGGGATGCGGGCAGAAATAGTTGGCCAGCTGTAATTACATCTTAAATAATTTGTTGTTTATCGAGTTGGCATCTCTCTGAAAGCATTATGTCCAGATTCAAGGTGTGATGGGATCTATTACTCAGACTAATGTTTAACGCTACTTAGTTTGAAACTAGGACAATGTAATAGCGCATTTTTATTGCGTGTATATATATATATCGTGTATATATATATATATATATATATATATATATATATATATATATATATATATATATATAGAGAGAGAGAGAGAGAGAGAGAGAGAGAGAGAGATACTGTGATTTTATATTGTGTGTTTTTAAGCTTATCATATTGTCTTCTATATAAGGAAAAGGAAAAGCCATAGGTGTCACACCCCTCATTCTAATTTACAGCATCTTATCCAACCATAGTGTAGTGCAGTTATCTATGCTACACTAAATGTTTGCCATTGTGACTGTTAAAGCATAATATCATAACTGACTTTTGAGAGTGTGGTGAATGCATAAAGTTGAAAAGATGGAGCCTGAAGAGTTGCTGAGAGGATTAACAGCAGAGAAAGAATGAAAAAACGGTGCTGCTCAGCAACAGCATTGTTCAATTTCAGTATTTATCTTGGGATATTCAGGGCTCAGGATGGATATCTGGGAAGATTAGAAACAGGGAAGCATTCTTTCCATGCCGCAGCAAACGGCTTAAACCTCAGAATCTATCTGCAAACCCAGCCACTGCTGTTCTGTTGCTCATCTGCTTTTTTCCGAGATTACTCAGGTGAGTTATATGCTCACGACTAGGCTGCTATACCATATCGAACATGGGTTTTGTGTGCTCTGTGTAAGCACCTCATGCTGTGACGTGTCGGTTTTTCAGGTCAGACATAACGTGGATTGTCAGTCTCGGCTCAGTGCTTTTTCTACACTAGAAGCCGAAGATTTATTTATTTTTTCGGAGTATTCATGTGCGTTTCTGAAAGGGACTTATTAAGGAAGCGTGGTTAGGAGGATTAGCTATAGTGTTAGTCGATACAGAATCAGCACATCTGTTTGGCAGAGGCTGAGGCAAAGGTGACGTCTTCAAGCATGTCTCAGCCTTCTGTATGTGGGGACGTAACATACAGTATTCCATGAAGACAGATTTGGTCTAAAGTGCTTGCATTAGATTTTCAATTTGTCCGAACAGGCAATTCCATCACTGCCTTGTGTGGAGATATGGTGCCTGAGGCTGCCCTCTGTGAAAATCCACTTGGCCAAGGATAGCCAAGTGGTATGCTCAAATGGCAAAGTGTCCTGCCAGATGCTTTACCACCTGGCCTGGAGGCCAATTCCACTGCCAGATCAACAGGATGTAAAAGCAAGGCACGGATACGCTGCTGGAGTTGAAGATAGGTTTTTGGTGTGCTTGTTGCTTCCCACTTTTTTGCATATCAACCCAATTGGCTTATATTTATTTCAACTTGCAGTGATATCTCTGTACAATGGCCTCTGATGACAGGACTGGAGGGAAAATCATTGGTAAACATGTTTGCTAATAAATAAGTCAGAAAATAAAAAACCAAAAAAGTGTGCCTGAAGCCGAGCGCCGCTGACTTTAATGTGCTTCGCGTGATTATTTACCTTGTTTATTTTGTTGCCGTATTTTATTATCTCCTCTAAAGTAATTGAATACAGGCATACTACTTTTATTGTTAGCTCCTCTAAGAGTGATAATTGAATAGAGAAAGGCTACAAATCTGTTTTGATGCTTTTATAGCGCTGAAATGATTTTCTTCAGGCGTTGTATCAGTTTTTCTCGGAAGCAGATGGCACTATAAATAACTGTTTAAGATTCCTCTCTCCAAATTGCCACAGAGTCTGAACTGAGACAAACGTCCTACTTAACACTCATGTCCTGCTCAGTGCTAAGCCGTAGATTTCCCATCTCATAGCGATACGGCTGTAAAAATGCTTGGAAATACTGTATATGCTAAAAATGGAACCGGGGACTGTGAACCCTCTTTTCCTGGATCGGAAGAACTGTGTGAACCACTGTATATTTCATACACTTCCTCAGCCCCCTGTATCTGACACTGTTTTATATAATCTGTGTACAGAAGAAGACAGTGCCCACCATCTTGCAATCCACTTAGCCAGGCATTGTCATCTCGATTCAGCAGGCGCTTCATCTTCTGCTCATTTGGCAGACTGAAAAAAGCTTTGCAAACCTGTTTCGGGTGGCCCCTCATCCACTTAGAGCTCTTAGCAGTCACTGAAGGCTGCTGCAACCCAGGGAATTTGCTATTCCGGAAGGCCCTGCGGAAATCAGGCTAGCGCCAGGGTGCACTGTGTCATCCCTGTCATAGTTGTGGCATATTTAGAACTGGTGGAGGTTCGAAATCATGCCAAGGGAGTGAGGCAACATGGATGATGAATGGTGGCCCTGTTATTCAGAGTCATGCACCTTTGCCTGGTCTCTCCCATTTCATGGAAACGGATCCGCAACTGTTTGCCTGAGTGAGCCAAGATCCCTAATGAGGACAAAGAACGCCTGGCTTTGACTCTCTCCACCTGTCTAGCTATTAGGATTGATTCTATTGACTTCCAGCTGTCAGTCAGCATGGTTTCAAAAGACAACGGACCAGTTACGTTCATTGCCTGCTGTCATGAAAAGACAGGAAAGATTGACTCTAGCCTATATGGCCCAAATGAAGAGCTTTGAAAGGGCTTATTGGGCTATTATGTTAAATCTCTGGAAAGATATTTTCTCTAGGAGGTAAATACTTATTATCCGCCGGTGATGCAAACATTTTATTGGTTTTAAAGTGATATTTTTGTAGCTCTGATGTATACTGTGTGATTTTTACATTGATTCTGTAAGAGACTATGTGGAATAAGGCTTAGTCTACTATGTATACTTCTCCCTCTTTTCCTTTTACACTCTCTTTCCAGCTCCCCTCTGGTACCAAAGGCCAGGCTTCAAAAGAGCACATCAAACCACCTGCCTGTGCGCTTAGCAACATTATATTTCATGCACAAACGCCATGGCCACAGCCTGAAGAAGTCCTCTTCTTCAAAGGTCATTTTCTCCCATCTTGTTCAGGTGCAGCACTGTCAAAATCTAAGGCAAAATACACAAGATAACGCTGCATATCCACAGGCTCCATTGCAGTGAATGAAAAGCTCAGTACAAATTATTACCCGTTATCCACGCCATACAGAAGGGTTCAGCAGTGCGATGTTGTGATCATGACTTGTCATGGAGTTGTAATTTGCGTCACATCTGACGTAATTCGCATTGACGGTAGCTGCATGCATGCCGTCAAAATCAACTCTTGTCAAGCAGATCGCCGGTTGTTGGAGGCGCTCATTGCTCAAACCGTGCCATTCGGCTCCTACGGAGTGACACTGCTGCCACCATGCAAAGTGGCCCGGTGAGATTTGCACTCTGAGGGCTGGAGAACAGGCTGAGTGACAGCGCTACGGGCCTGAGCATGACTTACACCACTCATGGATTCACAAATCAGCAGATGGCGAAGTGATACCAGGGCACCTACTGTATGTAGACGGGTCTTTTGAATCATGCAGGTCTAAGGGAACAAAGATGAAGTTACTGTAGGATTGCTTAAGGTTTGGTGCTTCCATTCTGCCTCGAGACGTACTGTACAAAGCATCTAGTGCATGTGTGGGAGTGTGCGAATGCATGTGGGAATGTGTATCGCCTTGTTCTATAACGGGTCCCATCATCCTCTACATCTTAAACATTAATTCAGTTCTTATAAAGCTGACCCTGAAGTTTATATCTCATTCACAGTTCACATTGTCTCTTTACTTTATACCGAAAATGAATGCATGAACTAGAAATGTGTGTATTTTGTATTCAGTCTTTCACTGTGCCTTTCTTCTTTTTTCAGCGCATACTATTTTTGGAAAAGCAGTGACCTGCTGCGAATGTGTCTTGCTTTAATGCTGTCTCGGTATTAACTAGTCAGGTGTTTTAACGGTTACAGTTCCAAGTTCAAAACTTCTTGGTGTGAATCAACAAAAGAGGCTTCTGATAACACTGACATGACTAATCACTCATCATGTTCCACTCAGTACTTTTATTTTCTCTCTTACTCTTCTTTCTGGCATATTTATTCTCTCTCTCACTCTGAATCTGTCTACTTTCAGTTGTTTTAATGTCCCATGCCTCGCCGGTGCAGGAAATCCTTCATCTTTTTGTTCATTCTCCTCGCTCTATGCATCGTCTCTCTTGTATAAGATACATGTTAGCCTAGAATTGCCAGTATTAAACCCATGCCTTATCACAGCTCTCTCAGATACCAGATAAGTCCTAAGGCGCAGGCAATCAAAAAGAAAAAAAAAAAAACATGCAGCACCTACAAAGGACATTTCATTCATCTCACAGTGCCGCTAATTAGCCATGACCGTTTCTACGTAAATAGGCGTGAATGCAATATGAAGAGCCCTTTAGACTGCAGCAGGACGAAAGCAAGCACACTGTTTGTCATTTGCAATTTTTCTCGAGGATTTAGAATTTGCAGTCTGCAGTAGCCATGGTAACCACAAATACCATATAATTGTTTGACTGGGACTCAGAGCCAAACAACCACCAGACCTAAGAGAGAGACAAAGAAAGAATCACGTCTGTCAAAACAGCCCTTCAGTCTTTTTCAACCATGGCCGCCTGTTGATTTTTTATTTTTCTTTGACATAATAGAATTTCATTAAAATCTCAATAGTCCCTTTAGTGCATTATATGCTTAAATACATGCAGAAATATTTATTGAATTTATCGAATTCTGTAGACAAGCACGTTTTATTCCGTGCCTGGGCGTGACATGCGTTAAATTCGAACGTCATCACATCACTGAGGCTGCAAAAGTCTTGCCATGACAATGCAAGCAATTAAATTCTGACCTTGCATACGGCTTCATCTGTTCATATCTCCTTGCTGTGCGTTATCAGTTTGTCATGAGAGGTCGATTAGGCAGCCATGTACGTGTGGCTGGTATCTGGGAGGGTCGAGTGTTGAGCTTTTCTTTGCTGTGTGTGTTAGGGCTTAGAGAGCAGGTTTAACAGTGGCCACTCTTGCAGACATACGAGACACCGGCGCCAAACCTGTGATGGTCTACATTCACGGAGGCTCCTACATGGAGGGCACGGGGAACATGATCGACGGCAGCGTGTTGGCCAGCTACGGCAATGTCATCGTTATCACGCTCAACTTCCGGGTCGGCGTCTTAGGTAAGGAGCTTTTATTTGTTTCAAGGGTGTTTTCAGTAAATATGCTTTTTTCTGCTCAATCATGAGGGCATGCAATATTATTATTGCTTATTTAAGTATATATATCATACAAGGGGCGTTCATGTCAAACTTGGTTGTACAGAATAACAGAACACAGTTTTGAGGAATGAAACTACCTTTATTTTCTCTATAGAATCCTCTGCTACACTAATGCTCTTATCCCAGAGTTTAACTACTGCTTGGATACCATCAGGGTACAAAGTTTATTCAGTATACTGGAACCATGATCAAACTTCCTGCATCACTTCCAAAATGCTGGCCTTCCAGAAACTCCTTTAATGGCCCAAACATGCAGACATGGCTTGGAGTGAGTTCAGGATTGTAATAACAAATGAATGGTTTTACATTGAATGATCGTGTTTACAGTTCCCACAGACAGATGTGTGTCTATCTCGTGTCAAGTGACAGGTGTCAATTTTCAAGGATCAGGCGTTCCACTTGCTGAATGTTCACGAGATCGACTGTAGTGCACTGGCTTTGAGCCACCTCGGGCGGGATTGTTATTCACGGACGTACAGCCTTCCTTAAAACATTTGCACCATTCAGATGTTTTACTACAGTTAAGAGTCTCATCACCGTATTGTGCTTGAAGTCTTCTGTAAATGTCAATCAGTTTTATACGTTCATTCATAAGAAATTAGTTCAAAACTCCCAGTTTGACGTGAACGCCACTCGTAATATTGCGCAGTTACTGAACAACTTGATTGACCTTTTTCGCCATGAAATATATCTATAACATGGCCTTTATTGATTTTAATTTCAATGTACTGCCAAGATATATTTCCATCATCTTTTTTTCAAGGCAGGTAAAGTAGGCTTTCAATTGACATTTTATCCAAATACAGTACAAGTCAGTATACAGTGAAATTAAATAACGTTCCTCCAGGACCAAGGTGCTACTGTACATGCAAACAACATAGATTTACAAAAACTAGCTAAGACACCTACTGGAATTAGCTGGTTAGCTAAGACAAAACAAGTTAACATCATAAATGTATATGAAGGACAAAAAGTCAGTAGAAAACATTTTTTGGTTAAAGTATTAAGAAAAGGAAATTACTGTATAAAGTGTAACCTTTTCCCCAAAAAGAAATATCACACTTGAAATTATGGAATTTTGTCTTGGCATTTGAAAGTTGACTTTTTACAAGTAAGACTTTTATTCATAAGTTGATTGTGATGATTTGGAGCACATATCCAAGTTTTCTGTTAGAATTGTTTTAAACACGGGCGGCGCGGTGGTGTAGTGGTTAGCACTGTCGCCTTGCACCTCCAGGGTCTGGGTTCGATTCCCCGGCCAGGCTCGATTCCCGTCTCTGTGTGCATGGAGTTTGCATGTTCTCCCCGTGCTTGGTGGGTTTCCTCCGGGTACTCCGGTTTCCTCCCACAGTCCAAAGACATGCAGATTAGGCTAATTGACGTTCCTAAAATTGCCCGTAGTGTGTGAGTGTGTGTATGTGTGTGTGCCCTGCGATGGATTGGCACCCTGTCCAGGGTGTACCCCGCCTAGTGCCCGAAGTTTCCTGGGATAGGCTCCAGGTCCCCACGACCCTGAACACAGGATTAAGCGGTATAATGAATGAATGTTTTAAACACATTATAAGCACATTGTACAATTGTTGGAATCAGTGAAAGCAGAAAGTTGAAAACCAGTGGAAATAATATTCATAAATTGGCTGCTATGTATGTTTTATCCCTCCCTCTCTTCATGTTTTTCATCTGTAAATTCGGTTTGCATCAGTGCAGACCATTGCCAGAGACTCAATAATATTGGCTGTTTTTCTTTAAACCAATTTCTTTTGTTGTTGTTGTAGTTTTTGCTGAACGTAGTTTGCTGAAAAGTGTCATTTTAGGCATGCCTGGACAAACCTTTTTCTTGCTATCTGAAATACTATTACCGCTATCACAGAAAGTATTCTAGTTTGAACAAACAAAAATAGAAAAAATCCTGAAAAATATATTGAACGGTGTCTCAAGAGCAACAACTATGACTTGACAGTTCATTCTAAATATTTAATCTACGGATAAACATTTCCAATTACTTCACCAGGGCAAATATGCAAATGTTATGGGCTGATGCCAGTGTTATGCAATATATAAATAATGATATCATTAATTTGAATAATTTAAGCTTATATGGAATACAAAGCCAAGGACAAGGAATACAACACACAGTACTGTATGTGTCGTTCATAATGCAGACTGTGGGACCCAATGCAAGGCAGAGGGAACTACTGCAATAAATCAACAAATAAATAAAGGGATCAGTATTAATGCAGAATGAGCAGTCTTTTAATTAGAAGGATGAGCAGGGAATAATTGAGGCTCAATTATTAGACAATATAATGAAGTAAAAAAAAAAAAAAACAAGGCAACTCTAATGACGGTGACATGTGCAGCTCTAATGTAGTACATCACTGTTTTAAAACATCCTCCTGGCAAATGTGTGGATTTGAGTAATTGTCCATTAAAATAAGGTGGGTCTCTTTTATTAAACTGGATTCAAACATTTATTTATACATATGAATTTATTCATATGAGTAGTAGTAATGTTGTGTTTATAGTATGAGGATATGCACACATGAGGTGAGTATACGTACTGTATTTACACATAAGAAGATTCATTCAATGGTATTACAATTAAATAGATTATGTATTTTAAATCACACACACAAAATTAAATTAAATGCTTATAATATCCGGTCATTTCATACTAACGGCATTAACTAAATTGAAATCAAATCAAAATGTTTGAACAAAGAAATCAAACTTTGAAAATTATTCATAAATTAAAACAAAGAAGACAAGTTATATGCTTGAAAATACTCGTGTATAGAAGGAGCATGGTTTATAGCTTAGTATATACAAGAGTGCGTCAAAAGCTATCCACACTCAAGTCTTTACTTCTTCATCAGAAGTGAATCTTCGTCCTCGAAGGCCTGCTTTCAGTGGTCCAAACAGTTCAAAACGTCAGATGGAGCAAGATCAGGACCATAGAGAGGATGCTTTATCACTTCAAAACGAAGATTTTACAGTGTTGATAGTGTGGGCAGAAATTAAGTGCGATGTTTAGGCTTCATCTATTCATTACTGTATGCAGGTCACTGTAATGAGCACTGTTAATTGTTGAAACGTTTTACCTGATAATGCTCCAATACTGGCCCTTGAGAATCCCAAGAAACTGTAAATATCAATTTTCCTGCTGTTGGGTAGGGGTAGCTCAGTGGTTATGGCATTGGATTATGGTTCGGGACCCTCAACTGCTCAGATGAAAAATGCAATAACAAAAAAGTAAGTCGCTCTGGATAAGGGCGTAACTTTTTTTTGGTCGGCAATTGAGGATGTTAACGTTCCATACTTTATCGTTTACTCTCAGGCTCATAGTGTTGAATCTATATCTAGTCACCAGTAACTTTCACCTTCCTTAACAACTTACTTACTGTACATGAGTTGTTTCGGCACTGGGTACACCCTCAGACGACTTGAATGGAAAGCGTTGATTAGACGGAGTGCGGATAATTATTGACTTACCATTGTGCAACGGTTCTGTTTGCCGCAGAATCTTCTTTAAACATTAATTTAAAGAAGATTAAATTGACTTTTTTAGCACTAAGTAATGTCTCAAGATGCAATGTGTCATTACTCCCTAGTGTGCAGTAGACTTTTTTTTCTTCTTTTTTTTTGTGCAGACGATTTGCTTTCTACAGTATGTACCCATGCCCTTCTGCATGAGTCACAGAGACAATTTGTTGCGAAGGAAAAAAAAAATTAAACATAACAGTTTCAAACATTTCCAGCATTCATGCTTTTTTTAGACTGCACTGTTAAATGTACAGTACATGAAAGTGAATACATTTCTGCAATAAATATGCAAATGAAAAATTCTTAAAATGCACTTTTGTGGGCAGTGTGGCTCAGATGAAATTGTCATTTATGAAACTGAAACAGCTCAGTAGAGGGAAAAAAATTTGGTGGGGAGGGGGGTAGTTTTCATTCTTATTAATGCATTTCATTTTGAAGGGGTGTCATTTTGTCATTTTAATACAGAAGGTAAGGTACAAGATCCGTCCATCCATTATTTATTGTATAGCTTATCTGCTGTAGGGTTGTGGATCCCATTCAAGGAAACTCAAAGCACAAGGCCGAGTACACATTGGATGGAGTTCCAAGTCATCACAGGAAACATGCACATTCACACACTCAGCCATAGACCATGGACAATTTGTAATCAACTTAAAGCTTATGTGTATGGACTGGGAAACCCATTAAGTGCACAGAGAACATTTACATTTATGGCACTTTGCAGACGCCCTTATCCATAGCTACTTACATTATTTTTATCTCATTATGCATCTGAGCAGTTGCGGGTTAAGGGCTTTGCGCAAGAGCCTAACAGTGGCAATCTGCAAGAGGTTTGGACCTGCGACATTCCGATCAGTAGTCCAACACCTTAACCACTGAGCCATGCAAACTTTTACCACAGGACCCCTAAACTCAGAGGTATGATGTGACAGTGAGCCACCAGTATGAGACTTGTTTAAAAAAAAGAATGAACGTAAAAGTAAAACGTTTAATATTTGTGCAATTACACAAATCAGGACTGAAGCTTACACTACAGGAGCACATCTGTAACAATCCCATAACCATGAGCAGTTACTGTATACTGCATTGTTTGCGATTACATGGCTACTAGAGATTAAAAAAAACCTTGCATAATGATTTGCCATGATTAAACTGTTTTGTAGGTTCAGCGCCGGCTCTTGTGTTCTGAATGAATATTTACAGTACATTCAGTTCCAAAAATATTTGCTCAGTGACATGATTGTCATATTTTTGCTTTCGAAACACCCGCATATTGGATTTTAAATGAAGCAATCAAGATTGATTAAACTGTAGACATTCAGCTTTAATTCAGTGGGGTTTAGCAAAAATATTGCATTAATTGCTTAGGAATTACATCCAAGTCCCTCCATTTTCACAAGCTGAAAAATAATTAGTCTCTGACTGATAAGCATTTTCATGGCCAGTTGTGTCAAAACTGATAGGACAGCATTTTATACAGGTACATGTATTACTGATGGATAATGACCCAAAACATACATATAGTACTGTTCAAAAGCCTCGCGCCACACCTCATTTCTTCATATTTTGCTTACAATGAGCCAGACATTCTTGTATTTTTTTTATGTAGTCATGGGGAAAAGTCCTCCAGGCCTATGGGATGTTTTTGTTTGTTAAGTCACACAGTGCCAATCTAACTGGCATGAAAACCAATCTAACTGGCATGATCCAGTGAGAACCAGGTGCAGATGATGACAGATGATCCGGCCGGTGATTAGTATACTGGTGATACTTTATGCCGAGTGGCTGGAACAGATGAGAAGGGAAATGAGGTTGCTGCAGAGGTTGTTACTGTATATAAACAACCAATTATTAAATTTCAGCTTTTCATTTGTTCCCATTTCTTTAATTTCACCTGCATACTTTAATTGAATTGAATCGAATTTAACATGTAGAAATGAGGAGTGTCTCAAGACTTTAAATACAGTACTGTATCCAAAAACCAACTTTTTCAGTTTTTTAAGGCAAAGAAATAAAATGTTCTCAAACCTGACCTCAACACATCCTGCTTTTTCACTGAAGACAGAAGCAGCAACTCAATGTTGCCTAGCAAAGAATCTCAAAGAAGGAAGATCAGTATTTGTCATGGTTCCAGAAAGGATTGGCATCCTATTACTGTAAGTATTTTAGTATTTTTAAAAAATCCCTTTTTACCTTTGCTTTATGCTATATTTATTGTAGAGCTTGCTGTTCTTGTCCTTGTGCTATGAAGCACTTTGAACTGGGCCAGTATAATTATGCCTAGATGATACCATCATCTTTCAATCTGGGTTAATGTGACTTCAAATGTCACTGAGTACTATATAAGTAAATGACAGTAACGAAGACCGCTGTTTCATCCTGGTTAATTTTTTCTTCTGCAGTTTGGTTGTGTTCTTTCTATCTGATAGAAACAGTAATTATTGCTTCAAAGGGTCAGGCCTCTCTCCTGGGGCTCCATTTGCAAAGCTTTGGATCTGAGGCCTTCCTCATTTAGATGAATGAGAATTCATTACAGGTTTAATGTTTAATTATAAAATCAGGACACTGGCGAGACCCACATGCTAGGATGTGACATATGGAGATCTAGAGGCTCCTTAATTCTGAGTCTGGTAACTAAGGGACCTACAGTACACTCACCAAACATTTTATTAAGGGACACTAAACTTATAACAGGTAGACCTCCCTTTCCTTTTAGAACCGCCTCATTTCCTTATGGCATGGATTCCACATGACATTGCAAGCATTCCTTTGAGGTTCAGGTCCATTTTGGCATTTTTTTCAGGTGTACTTTCATGGTGGGAATCACAATGATGTTCTGTTATACTGTATTCTGGTCTAGTGACTGGAAGGGTACTGAAGAACTCAAGATAAATTTTTCTTTGTAACATGGTGAATTACTGTATCATGCTGGAAGTAGCTATTGGAAAATGGGTAGATTGTGGCCATAATGGGATACACATGGCCTGTGGCCATACTGTACTTAAACAGGGTGTGGCAGTGAGTTATTGGTATTAATGTGCCAAGAAATCATCATAGACTGTTGACACAAGCCAGGTTACGCCTATATATATATATATATATATATATATATATATATATATATATATATGGATTGGCACCCTGTCCAGGGTGTACCCCGCCTAGTGCCCGAAGTCTCCTGGGATAGGCTCCAGGTCCCCCGCGACCCTGAACACAGGATTAAGCGGTATAGAGAATGAATGAATGAATGAATGAATATATATATATATATATATATATATATATATATATATATATATATATATATATATATATATATATATATATATTATTTATTTATTTATTTTATTTTATTTGGTGAGGGAAATCTTTTGTTGGGAACCATATGTCACGTCACTACAAGGACCAAAATATTTGGGTGTTAAAGCTAAAGTTTAGTCCTTGGTTGCAGTGTCTCTATAATAATACTGTACTGTATGTACGTAATGGGTCCCAGTCAGACAGATGTATCTAGTATCACTGCTCTTCACAAATATAATTAGTCACTGCTTCTCCAGAGCACATCGGTTTTCAGTTCCTATGGGGTAGACAATTACCATTACTGTACTGTACGTATTAAAAATTAACAATGGCTACTGCTCTTCCGCTCCAAGGTGAGCCGTTTGGTTTTTGTAAGCTGCCTGCTCAAGATGAGGAGTGATTCACGACATTCAGGTCATACCAGTCATACCAGCATTAAAAAAAATCTTTTTAATACAGCAGCTTAATCAACAATAAGGTCCTTGACATTAAGTCATTAAATGAGGAACAGTGGACATGGTTGCCAAGGCTGCTAATAGAGCTGCCGCTTACTTGCGGTTCCAGCCATTGTGTAAAAGTCCTGCTTGTGACTCAAAGCTATTTGTAGTCTTTCATTGGGGCCTGGAGGAGAAATCAACATTATTGAACGTGTGCATGGTAAATGGCCATGAAGAGCTCCGTTCTGGACTACCTCTTTTGGGTCTTGCCCAGTTCTTCTCTGGACTTTATATAAGAATATACATTGTTATTGAATAGGCATGCTCAATCTAAGATAGATGGATAAATAAATAAATAGCCTAAAAAAATTCACCCTATTAATGTCAGGGAGTGAGGATCAGCATGCTGCTTTTCATACACCTCCAGCTGACTAGCTGGCACCACGGAAGCCTACACCAAATTAAATCCAGTAAATTTCACCATCCAGTTTGCAGCAATCTCTCGACCTGATGGTATTTGTTAAATGAGATCAGCTATTTGTGTATGGATTTTCTTTGTCCGTGCAGTTGTCAAGAAATTACTGTCAAAGATGTAATATATCAGACGTTTAGCAATAGGAATTGCAGTAGAGCCATCTGTTATATATTTGGTGCAGAATCAGCTGAGCTTAATATGTTACTTTTTGTCACATTATCTTACTTTTCTGTTGTTTTAATTACTGACTCACTCACTCACTCACTCATCTTTTATACTGTACTGCTGAAATGTATTCAGGGTTGCAGGGTCCATGAGCCTATCCCAGGAGGCTTAGGGCACGAGGCAGGGTACACCCTGGACAGGGTGCCAATCTATCGCAGGACACACACTCACTCACACATACACACACTACAGGCAAACTCCAATTAGCCTAACCTGCAAATCTTTGGACTGTGGGATTAAACCGGAGTACCTGGAGGAAACTCACCAAGCACAGGGAGAACATGCAAACTCAATGCACACAGAGCTGGGAATCGAGCCTGGCCGGGAATCAAACACGGACCCTGGAGGTGCAAGGCGACAGTGCTAACCACTACACCACACTGTAGTCTTTAGTCATAATATTTGTTAAAAAAAGAAAAAAAATGTTTATACATTGCCTGACCAGAAAAAGTGAGACAGGGGTAGCTGCAGATCGGAGTAATGGGCGTGTCGAAAGGTAGGGGCATGTCGAAAGGTAGGGGCGTGTCGAAAGGTAGGGGTGTGTCGAAAAGTAGGGGTGTGTCGCAAGGTCTTACCACCGCCATGTTCTTCCACGGTAAACTAAAGGTACTTACATATAAATAGGATTACCGCTGATTGGCCAATGCAGAAGCTCCATTCACCAATGAGAAACCTTTCGACATGCCCCCTACCTTTTGGCACGCCTATTGCTCCAGCCTGCAGTTACCCCTACTTGGAAAAGTCGCGCACTCTCAGATTTCATTCATTCACTTTTATCTTTCATTACAGCCAGCTCATGTGTAGAAATAATTCCTCATATTTCCAGAACCACTCTTTCACATTTTTAGTCCTGGAATACTGTATACCCATGCCATCAGAGAATAGAAAAACTCTACTGATGTGATAACCTGGTATTTCAGTACACTCAAGTCATTAATTAATTTAATTGCCATATAATGTTGCTGAGGCTAGACCTGCCTACCTGAAGCAAGCCCAGGTCATAACACTGTCTCCAGATGTGTGTACAGTGGGCACTATGCATGAACAAAGATTGGAATTTGAAACAATGTTTTTCCATTGCTCTAGTGTGGTCTGATGAGTCCATATTGACCCTTTGCAGAACTATGGGAGCATCGGTTCTTTCTGACCCATCGCGCTGGAATAGGGTCAATATGAACTCATCAGACCACATGACCTTTTTCTGATCTTTTCCCAAACTGAATCACTTTTTTCTGATTAGCCTCACTAACACTTATGGTCACACAGCTGTTTAGTTCTCATCACATTGTGTGCATACTGTATACTGTACATAACCTTGATTTTTACTGGTTATTTTCTATTCAACTTCACAAAGTGTTTAAGTGATCTCCATCCATGATTTTTCCTGACCACATTTCTTCTACCAAGTGGATGGTTCAGCACTTAGATTCTAGGGTTCTTATCTAATGCCTCTTTTCCACTGCATAGAACGGCACGACACGGTTCAGTTCAACTCACTTTGGTTCGGCGCAGTTGGGCTCGGTTTGCGCTTCCACTGCAGTGTAGTAACGCTTTAGCGTGGGCGGGATTACTCACGTGTCGTTTAGTCGCGGCGCCGCTACTGCCGTGACGTCATCGTAAACGCGCCACAAACAAACACACAACAACGGAGCATATCGACGGCTGGTGTTCTTCACTCTCGACATGTGGATGTTTTTAACAGCGAGACGAAGGAGTTTGTTTCAAAAGAGGCCGACGGTTAATACAAAAAGGTGCGTGCGATCCTTCGCTGGCTGTTCTAAATATATCGGTTCTGTTGTGTCTCGTGTCGCAAGTTCGGTGACGCAGTAATGACGATTTTCTCCGGTCAATCAGTGACCAGCCGTGTTTACACGTCACGTTTTGGTAACGGTTCGGCGCGCTTGGAACCTCGGCTGAGGTGGTACTAAAAAAAGGACCAGGTACCAGGTACTGTTCCCAGTGGAAAACCCCCCAAAAGTGAGTAGAACTGAACCGTGTCGTGCCGTACTATGCAGTGGAAAAGCGCCAATAGTTCCAGTAATTTCAAAATTCAAAACAACAACTGAATCGCAATAAAATGTAATACAATAAAAACACATTTTATTCAGTTATTAAAGTAAATACTAAAGTGTACACTGTAAAAAGATTAAATAGCAAGTTAATCTAATTTAGGCAATTTTTCCTTTCTAATCTGGTACCTTTCAGGATCCTTTCTAATCTGGTACCACAGTTGTATGCACATTTCAGTAAAACATGTCCTAGAACAGTTGTATAGGATGATTCAAATTGTTGAATTGCAAGTTCTCTTAACTTGAACTAAAACTAGCCTCAATTCATAACTGGAATTAACTGTCCTAGACAAAGGCTGTCATGCACATTTGTTACATCAGTCTTCTGCTGCACTTATTTTTCGAGGCGGAAACGTACCTGAAAGAACTGTTGCAGACATTTAAATTTCCCGAGGTCTGCTAACAAAACTCACAAGTGCATGAGAGATAAGACAACAAATGAAAATATGAAAAAAAAGGTGCTGTTATTGCATTGACTTTATCCATTAAGCCTAGCGACAGAGATTTCTACCATTAAGTGTGATTTCCAAACAGTCTTGCGATGATTACATTTTTTTCCAGCTAGGTCAATGCAGAAATCGATCATGTGGTCCTTTATTGCTGTCTAGAATGCACCAAGACAAATGTGATGTTGACATGTTCATCCTTTCCATCTCAGAAAGTGGTTTAAGTGATTGCATCACAATGCGTCTTCTAGATACATTTGACCCTGACATTAATGTGAGGTGTGAACGAGGCCTAAGGGGTCCAAACATATTCCATCATGATGATTCTCTCCGACATAAAGTTACTGTAGCACTATGATGATCTGGAAATTAAACTATAATGTGACCGAAAGGTAAAAAAAGGTTTAAAAATCTTATATTTGTCAGCGGGGAGGGATGAGAGGTACTTAGTGCTCACACATTAATGACGGCTCTACCAGCCAATCAGGGTTGTCTGTGATCTCGCGCACGCAGAGGGAGCGGATAGCGCTGTCCTCCCAGTGTGTTACGCTGCACCCAACGGTTCGTGAGCGAGCAGTTCGAAAAGATGTGTCAGTGACGTCACGTGGGTCGGAGGAAACACATGATAGTCTGCGGCCCTCCCGACTGAGTGATACTGTAGTAGAAGCTTAATGTGGGAGCCCTCTAGTGACGGGGAGGAATCAGGGGAAAAACCCAAAAAAAGATAGAAAAAAAAATCTTATATTTGGATCAGTGTAAATGCATAGTACTTATCGTAGGAAATACTTAATATGCTTGATTTTATTCAAAATTGTTTCACAAGATGAGATGCTACCCTTTGCAGTATATTGTGCATTATTGAAAAACATTTTTTTTTTATTAAAAAAATCATGTTTTGTTTTGTTTTTTGCCATTTTGGTTTTGAATATAATTAAATGTTAACAGTCTATTTGTGTTGAGATTTTTCATCCATATTTGTACTGGGTAATAAATTTCTATTCATTATTTTGGTTCACCACAGTGGCTTAGTGGTTTGCACTGTTGACTTGTACCTCCTCGGTCCAGGTTTGTTTCCCGCCGCGGGGTATACGTGCATGGACATTGCATGTTCATGCCTGTACTTGGTGGGTTTCCTCTGACAGTCCAAAGACATGTGGATTTGGCTAATTGGCGTTCACAAATTGTCCGTAATGTTTGAATGTTGACTGGAGGTCTACTACGGTCGCAAAAATGGGAATAAATACAATGGTCCCCACTGACCTCAACAGACCCTAGTTGGACTACAGATGGATATATACAGATGTGGCCATTAAGAATGTGCGTGTTTTCCCGCGAGATCCCTCAATTTAGCGCGCGACTTCCCGTAAGCAACATTCGGGAATTTAAAGAAATGTGTTGTGCTTCACTGAATATCCGCCAGATGGCGCATGGAAGGACTTTATCTAACAGCCGGACCAAGTGGCGCCTTCAGTGAAGCCGGGAGGAAGTCTCGCCCGGGGAGCAATTCAGTGTAGAACCGCCACTGGACATGAATGAACAATATATAATATCATATTAAGTAAATATTATTTTATGAATACGACGTTCTTCGGGCTTTTTATAATAATCATCATATTTGCTGTTTGTGTCCAGCATTGAATAATTTTTTCATCCATTATTTAACCACGGTTGGTTATCAAACTATACACGGGCACTGGTGTGGCTCAGTGGTAGGTAATTCGTCTACAATGCGGTAGACCTGGGTTCGATTCCCAGCCAGGGAATCACTATCAAATATATTAGATTTATATTATATTTGCAAATATGCAATATGCAAATAACATTTATATATAATACAAATAAATATTATTTATGATGAAAAATTAGACGAAACAAATTTTATTATAAAATAAACAATATAGAAGTATACATGTATATGAAAAAATATTTCTATTTGGTCGTCATACATGGTCATACGTGGTCATACGTGGTGTGGTGTTGCTTAAATAATAGTATACAGTAAAATCGTCCAGACCCTGGTTCGAATCCCGCTCCGGGTGAAAATGTAATAAATGTGAATCCATTGTTTTACACTTTTTGCTTATGATTATCATTAAATTATAGCAACTGTGAGGTGAGTGCTAATGTGTTTCATAGCTTAAGAAAAAAATCACAATTGCAAACATGCATTTAGTACAAACCAGCACTTCGGGAATCGAACCCGGGTCGACGGCATGGCGGCCGAATCACCTACTGTAACCACTGAGCCACACCAGTGCCTATTTATATTTAGAGCACATTAACACACTAAAACAATAATGTTTTAGGCTAATATATCATACATCTTTGTAGTCTTTTTGCACACACGCGCGGGTGCGTTACAATAATAATAATAAGAAGAAGAATAACGATAATAAATTCAGAGAACTACTACTAATAATAATAATAATAATTCTGAATGGAGAAAGTGCAGTCAAAGAAGTAGCATCATTGAAGGAGAGAAAAAAGTCAAGAATAAATACATATCAGTTTCAGCTTGACATGTTTATGAGTTCTGTCGTTTGCTGTCAATGGGCGCCTAACACATGTTCGGCTTCAGTAGACACACAATACTGTACTTCAGACTGAAACACGACTGCCCCCTACAGGTAATGAAGGGCATTGTCACAGCTTCCCGCGGGAAGCCGCGGCAAGTCGTGGGATCCCTTTTCTGGAAACGTGCGTTTTTAAAGGCCAGATCTGTAGATAGATTCTTTATTTTATCCAGTGTTTTTATTTGGACAACCAACACTACAGTACAGTATTGTTCTAGCAACGTGCCACATCTTTAGACTCAAGAATGTATAGAAAACTCATCATACTAGGACATAAGATATTTAAAATTACAGCCTTTGAGCATACATGTATTTCTTTTTTGTTCCAAGACCAAGAGATATTGTACATTTTTTCTTTCGCAGTGTCACTAAATCATCATGGTTAAGGAAGTGTTTTGGTGGAGTGGAGTGTTCTCTCAGGGCTCATCCATCAAAATGTTCGTGTAATAACATGCCTTCATTTCTTTCCCCAGAGTGTTCATTATAAGCTTAAATGAAACGGTGTCTCGAAATGTATACAGTTTAAATTCAATTCATCACTCATCTCTTAGTGACCGGAATATACAGTAGAGCATCTTACCTTTTACTGACCTTTCAATTACACTGTTATGCAGCTCAAATGGCAGCATGAGCTGTTACAGTGCTTAATAGAAAAAGTACTCTTTGCTGTTTATTAGCAATGTGTTTATATATATTTGTATGTTTCTTTCTTTCTATACACGTCTGTGGATCTAAGGTAAATAACCATCAGAGTAAATTATGTAGGTTATGTACTGTATAGGGTTACTTACAGTACTGAGGAGTTTTCACAGAAGTTTGCTTGCAATTACAGTGTTTCATTTTTTAAATGACTATAATGCATGCTTTTATAGATACATCATTTCATTTAATGTTGCGGAACATCCAAGAAACAAGGTAGTTTTTTGTGTCGATTTAGTAACGATTGACAGATTTACAGATTTCAACATACAACAGTTAAAATATTTAAATGATCATATGTTAATTAATACGGCGGCGCGGTGGTGTAGTGGTTAGCACTGTCGCCTTGCACCTCCAGGGTCTGGGTTCGATTCCCTGGCCAGGCTCGATTCCCGTCTCTGTGTGCATGGAGTTTGCATGTTCTCCCCGTGCTTGGTGGGTTTCCTCCCACAGTCCAAAGATATGCAGGTTAGGCTAATTGGCGTTCCTAAATTGCCCGTAGTGTGTGATTGGGTGTGTGTGAATGTGTGTGTGCCCTGCGATGGATTGGCACCCTGTCCAGGGTGTACCCTACCTAGTGCCCGAAGTCTCCTGGGATAGGCTCCAGGTCCCCCGCGACCCTGAACACAGGATTAAGCGGTATAGAAGATGAATGAATGTTAATTAATGAGGAACAGGAGACCCTTTTTTTTTTTTTTTGAAAATCGCTAGAAAGCTTGTCGCCAACTGGCACATCTTTCCTGTACACACAATCATTCATGGACACCATGGAAGTGTCTTCGGTACAAAGAAGTTTCTAGCTTCTTGTGCCTTTTTTTGTCTTAATACAAGGAGTGTTTAAGTCAATCCGGGCCTTTTGATTGTGCAGAATAAAAGAACACAGTTACGGCAGTAAAGAAAACTACCTTTATTTCCCTTTATAAACTCTTTCTCTGCTAATGTAGTTATCCAAGCGTTTCACTAGTGCTTGGATATCATGAAGGTAGAAGGTTTATTTAGTGTGCCAGAGCCATGATCTCACTCCCTGCTTCACTTCTGAAATGCTGGCCTCCCAGAAACTCCTTTAATGACCCAAACATGTAGAAATGGCTTGAATTGAGATCAGGACTGGGGGTGCGGCAATAACTCCCATTTGAGTTCCTGTACTGTGAAAGTGGTGAATGATTGTGTGAACAGTTTCCACAGACAGATGCGTCTCCTCCACAAGTTCGTGACATGTTATACAGTATGTCGATTTTCAAGGATCAGGTGTTCCACTTGCTGAATATTCACTGGAGCAACTGGAATGTGCTCGGAGCCACCTTGGCCAGATTCTCTGGAAATCTGAAGACATGTAAATGTCAATTGTTTTACTACTTGAACACTTACGTATTATAGTAAATTAATCAACACATTCTGATCATTTATGTTCTGATCATAAATTTTTGCCGGTATAAAATAAAGGTTTTTTTTTTTGTTCACATCCATTTATAACTGAAGCCCAGCAGGAAAAGTCAATGTCTTATCTAGGATTTCATAAGACCTGAAGGTTAGGACCCAGATATTCTGTTGTTTTTGATCTCTTGCTGCTAAGAGTGTTTTTTTTTTTCAACACTTTGCGTTGCACTCTGAGCTGTCTGACATTACAGGGACATTTTCTCAGTGATGGATTTCACCCAATCTGCATTGCAATGCTTTCGTCCAGGTAAGCAGCTGGGTATATTGAGCTCTTTCATTTTCATCACTACAATGTTTAAAGTCTACTCGTTGCTACAGAAGTGAGAACCAAAGAGTCATCGGTACAGATGGAGAGAGTGAGAAAGAGAGAAAGAAAGTAAACAAAAAACACTATGTACTTATATATAATACTTATAATAAGTTAAAAAATTCAAATATCACATCCACCTACTGTTGATGAGAATAGTCCTGAAATCATAAAGTAGTTTTATTGAAAGAGTTATTACAGTCTATTTAACCTTTTTTCATTTTTAAAAAAGGCTTTCATGGATGTTTTGATTTAAATCATAAAGTAAAATATTTGAAGATCATTATAATCGACTATTTATCAGTGCAGGTTACTCTACTAACAGGTAAATATTTGTATATTTAATGCCTCTTAATACCACTTAATTTGTCAAATTTGATTGGCCAGAAGGTGTTGATTCACTCATACTCACTCATAGTCAGTACCGCTTTATACTGTACACAAGCTTATTCACACACTACGGGCTATTTGTGAACACCAATTAGCCTGATCTGCATGTCTTTGGACTGTGCGACGAAATCCACCAAGCAGTGGGGAAAACATGCAAACGCCATGCACACAGACTACAAGGTGGGAATCAAACCCAGACACTTGAGGAACATGGAGATAGCGCTAACCACATTGTCGCTAGGTGTTGATTAATTTTCTATAAAAGTGTCTCTTACAGTATGCTAGTGTCAGCTATACAGTAACTCATATCACATATATATATTAATGCCCTCCTTCTAATATGCCATTGTTTTGTATCATAAAAGCTTATTCACAGAGACTTGTACGCTGGACACGTCACATAATCCAAAGCTAACAGTAAACGGATTAAACAATATGTTATTTAAAAAAGAAACGTAATTGTTATATGGTGAACCTTTCTTTGTGTTTTCTGGTTTCCATGAGAAATGATCAGAGGTGGGTTGTACAGTAACAAGTTACATTTAATTGAGTAACTTTTTGAAAAAAATTTACTACTCTAATTTACTACTCTACTGCACCATACTTTTTACTTTTACTTGAATAGAGTTGGCGAAGAAGAAACGCTACTCTTACACCCCTACATTCAGCTACACTCGATACGTTACTTTTCTAATTTAGTCTATACATTAGATACTCTTTATTTTTGCCAGAGAAATGCAGCCAATGGATCTACCATGTGTTTCACCATTCAGACGTAGCACCAATAGTCACATGACTCCGTTTGACCAATCAGCTGCAATAACAATAACCACATGTAGTCAAATGAACACAGAAACGCTGCATACTGTATAGCGGGGAACAGCGAAGGTAACATGTCGCGGTTAGTTTCGCTGTTTTATTTACTGTAATGTTAACATATATAATAATTTTTTAAAAAGCTAGAGGCTAAAAAATCTAAGTTTTTTACTTTTGTTCTACTGGACACAGTTTATGGTAAAGTGAGACCTCTTGTACACATGTTCTAATGTTATTTTCTATCTGCTGAGCCATTTGGAGGGCAACTGAATATACTGTACAGTATATCTTACACTGAAAATAGTTTACACTATTCAAACATACATTTGTCACCTACAGTAGGTATTTGTTTCAAAAGCTTTTTGTTGTAAAAAAAAAAAAATCGGACATTACCATGAAACAGTTACTCAGTACTTGAGTATCTTTTCACCAAATACATTTTTACTCTTACTTGATAAATATTTCGGATGACAACTTTTTACTTCTCCTTGAGGAATATTATTTTGAAGTACACCTATAACAATTTTTGGATACCCTACCCACCTCTGCAAGTGACACGCTGTGCTTTCTTTAATAGCTGGTGTGATCTTTAATAACTTCATGTCAGGCCATATCACCAAAGGCCAGTGTGGATTTTTTCCTACAACAGTTCAACCCTAAATGTTTTATTTCTTATTTAAACATAATTTCATCCCACGTACAGTAGGTCTAGGTTCGTGTTTATAGACTGTTTTGATAGATGTATCTCTATTTATTCATTGTGTCTCTTATTCATATTTATGCTCTCACTGAACAATATGTTCTGGTTTTTTTTTTCCCTACACTCATGATTTCTGGAGGGCCTCAAATCATAAATACATCAAGACTTGTGCCCTCAAAAAGACAAATACAGAAAGTTTTAGCTGAAATCTTTTCATAAGAAAAAAAAAATAATGCCCCTCTCCGAAGACATCAGATGAAGCATTATAGTAGATGATTCATTAACATCAATGAAAAAAAAACAGAGTGATATTCCAATCCATTATTTTTCCTGTTGCCTGATTCATTTATTTTTCTGTGGGAGGAGAAGATCATTTGTCCATCATCAGGTGCATTCTGGGTCGAAAACGCTCTGCCTAAGGAGAATTATATTGCCTCGTTGGCCAACTCAAGCTACTTGTCTTGTCAGGAAATTAATCATGCTTTGGCCTCACTAAGGAGAGAAGGTCAGGCATCTTTACACATGTGGGAGTCAAAATTGGCTACATTTGTGCTGCTATGAATGAAGAAGGTGGGAGTGAGAGATTGGCAAACGGCTTTAGAGGTGGGAGCTGCAAGCGAGGAGGTGGGCGTGAGAGCCACTCAGACGCTCCAAATGACTCGGGAAGAGAGACGCGCAGGAGCAATATGGAAGGCTAAGACACCAAGTGGGTGTTATTATTCAAATAGAGAAGAGTGTCACACATTATGGTCCTCTTTCTTAGCTGAAACTGTAGATCAGGGTTCGTCAGCTGGCAGAACACCAAAGTCTTTCAGCAGATCAAACCGATTAATGGAACAATACTGTAGCAGAACCGATCAATGTAAAAAAAACAAAAAGAGGATGTATTTAGATTTTTTAAAACATGAATCACCATTATGTCCATGGCTGATTCTGGTTGAAGTGAGATGATGTGTGAGGAATGAAGTGAAGACATGGCAAATGCAGAATGGAAACAGAACAGAAAAGTGGTGCAACCAAAAGAGCATCTATTTGCTCTGTCGATTTAAAGGTCCCATATTTGACCATTTCTTTAACAACTTAGCACCTATCCAACTGTGTTTGTTAATGATCCAGCTGAAGAACCCTGTGGATAAAGCATTTTTTTTTTATAACATACAGTACAACGTGTATTTAAGTTTGGGTTCAAATGTGTCATGTCAGTATCTGTGTATCAGCAGAGCTGAGCAACAAGCCAGGGGAGGATATCTTCTTATACTGTATGAGGTCACATTAGGGGGTAGAAATGATTTAAAAGTGATTTTTTTCATACTAGGTTTCTTTTAAGATTGTGCATTTAAATTCTGACCATTTTAGGAGCCAAAGGGAAAAAACTGGACTCGGTCTCCGGATGGCAGAGATACAGTGTTATTAACTCTCTCCCCCGAACATGGGCTTGTGTTAGCTTTATGAGTGCAAAATAGGGCAGATTGCACATTGCTCTGTGTGTGAGTGTGTGTGTGTGTGTGTGTGTGTGTGTGTGTGTGTGTGTGTGTGTGTGTGTGTGTGTGTGTGTGTGTGTGTGTGTGTGTGTGTGTGTGTGTGTGTCATGCTGCCCTATGACACATGCATGAGCAGCAGTTTGAAAATGTGGTTGGCTGACTTCAGATGTCTTGGAGGATGTATGTGTTAGTCTGTACTCTGCCTAGTTGGTAGCTATTACAGTGTATGATAGGAAAAGAGCTGTCAAGTTAGTTGCTTATTCAGTCCTTGTACTGTAAGTTGCAGTTTCGACAGATTTTTTATAAATGTTAGGTAAATATCGAGAAAAAAAAAAGATTCCTGTGATGATGGAACTGAACTTGGGTTGAACTTGCTATTTACGATGCCTGTTAATTTTAATGTTTTTTTCATCGTCTCCTCTGGTGATTAAAAATTTAAGTCTTCAAGGCAGTGATAAAGAGCATTAACGAAATAAGCATCACATACTGTACTGCATACCACATTAATACTGTATATTCCAGCATCACTTTTAACTTAGTATGTAGTTTATAACGGGTCACTGTCAAATTGATATCATTTATGTGACAGTTAAAATAAGAAATCTCTCTGAAGCTTAGTCTGTAAGCGAACAGTTTGCAGTCTTCAGACACTCCCTGGAGGTTCAATTAGGTTCATAGAATTGTTGCCTATGATCATGCGTTTGTTTTTCTTCCCCCATACAGTATATTGCAGCTGTGTCCTCAGGCACTACCAATTGTCTTTATGTACACTTGTTATGAGTTTGTTTGGTAGCCATGCTGTGTTCTTTTATGTGCAGGTGAGACATTTGGGGACCTAATCACCAGCAGTGTCTAAAGAGAGTTTATCCCTACGGCAGTGAGACACGATCTACAGTTGTTCTCGTAAACAGCTCCACGGGTTGTGTTTTGTGCAGTGCACAGACAAGGGCAGCTGATTCATGAATAATGATAAGGGGTTAATGTGCTGATGCATTTGAACCCATCATTGGCTTTGGCTGCAGTGCATTCTTTGACATTCTGTTAGAGGACGAGTCTGTCAAACCTTTTTGATAATTTTTTTTCTAGAGTGCAATAATATTGCAGATATACAGTAGATTTTACAGACCGTTTTAGTAGAGATCAAACGTTGAAGGTTTTAACATCTCTTTGTTTTTTTTTCTTGGGAAAAAAAAATCATGCCGTGGAATTTTTATTTTACATTTAATTCGTCCAATCCGTAACTGAATGACGGTTATGTGGAAAGCCGAGAAAGGTAGAATATTTCTCCTGCGTTGGATTTTTTCCATGTAATCGGTGACCACATACGACTTGTCCTTTACTCAGCACAGCTCGCATGACTTTCAGGATTAACCCCGTGGTGGACTTAACATTTGAAGTGTGAAGATTATTCAAGAGTTTAGTTGGAATGCTGTCAAAAGTGTGTTGCTGTTTAACCGAACCTCTCAGTGCTTGACATCTGATGCAGCTTCCTTTTTTCCTATTTGTTCTCTTCTGTTTCCTTTTCCCCCCGCTTCTCTTTCCTCTCTTTTTGTTTTGTTGTTTCCTTTTCTGTTTCATTCTTGCTCGTTTTTTAGCTTGCATGCTTTCAATCTTTTTCGCTTTTTAATTTTCTTCCATCTGTCTCATTTTAATGGATTACATGGTTTTTTTTTCTTTCTTATTTACTTTCTTTTAATACAATTTTTTTTCATGTAATAAATTTTCCTTCCCTCTTTTTTTCTCTTACTTTCATATAGCTAAGATTATTAAGATAGATAATCTAAAAACTATGTAATGAAAACTAACATTATTCATGAGCTTAGTCATTGAAACGGTTGAGTGCATGATTATGTGCATGATGGGAAGTAGTATGAACTTGATAAATGCACGTTTTTCCATTTTGACCCTGTTCCCGCTGCATTGTTTGATATATTTTAGATGCACTGAGAACTTCATGGTGTTTGTCGCAGTGTGATGAGCAGTGCAGGGTATGATATACTATATGCTATATTCTGTAATTTACAGTATGCATCACTAATGAATGTATTGTGGACAACTAGCTTGTATAGTTGATGTTTAATACGGTAGATGTGCATTAGCTATCTCATCGTGTCGCCTGCCAGTGAAGCATCTTCTATCCATCGTCTTGTATCGGCATCACCTATCATCCGTTGTTGTCACACTTTTCCTCTATCCCCAACTTCTCTTAAACCATGCATGGGAATTAGACCAAACCTTCACATACTGTAACCTTTATTAGAAAGCATTGATGTGAGATTGTAAAAGTTTTCGCCCCCCTTGAACTTTTCCACTGAATAATTACGCACACCCACTTTGCAGTTATTTATTTGTAAAAAATGTTTGGAATCATGTATGATTTTCGTTCCACTTCTCACGTGTACACCACTTTGTATTGGGCTTTCACGTGGAATTCCAATGAAATTGATTCATGTTTGTGGCTGTAATGTGACAAAATGTGGAAAAGTTCAAGGGGGCGGAATACTTTTGCAAGCCACTGTAGCTACTAATTTTTAGAAGTAGCAGGTTCAGTGGGAAGGCGCCACATGCCTTCTTACAGTATTTAAAATGCATTTAAAGTGTAGTAAATTTAAAACGTCTTTCTTTCTCACTCACTCCCTCACCTTGCCATGTTTTCTTTTGTACCTTGTATGCTTTCAACCTTTTCCTTTTTTTCTTGTTCTCTTCCATCTTTCTTAGTTGTAATGAATTTCTTTCTTTCTTCCTTTCATTTTTTTTTTCTTTTTTCCTCTTGCTTGTTTGCTTTCTAGTAAGCACTCCAGTCACCCGGCCATATGTTTGTGTCTTGACATTGGACTGCCCAAATGGGTTTGCGCACGTGGGCAATTCAATTAAAGCAACATTAGCCAGTAGATGCTGTGAAACATAATGGAAAGTCAGGGAATGGGCAGCTGTCTGGCAAGATAATAATGCTGCTTAAGCTGTGTAAGCGTGTGATAAGAGGCTTATAGGCAAAGGGGCCAGCAGAGTGGATGTCTTTTAAGAGCAAGGTGCTCAAAATACTATGTGGGGGGAAAAAAGTGTGTACTACACTTTAGGGCAAAGCAATCTTAGTCACAAAGGACTGGCATGGTCGCAGGTTTTCATTGCGACCAAACCCGATAAAACTAATCAGAATAACCAATATTGATTCTAGAAGCGGAGTTGGGTGTGTTCCTGCTTGGCTGGAACACACACCTGCAGTCATGCTCACTCTTTGCCGATTAGATAAGCTATCTCTTTTCTCAAAAATGCAATTATAAAAATATTTTCAACAGTTAATGTGTAAATACAAAGCTACAAAATTGCAAAAACTACTCAAATTGTGTCCCCAGTTTTAACAAAATTGTCAAATTCCTACCTGTTATTGCCCGGAAAATAGAAAAAATAAATGTCGGCTGATGTTAAACAAAGTGAACAGGCATGATATCAATTTACTACTTAATTCTCTCTTGTTCCTCCCAAAATGTGAAAGGTTTCTGACTCTCACAGGAAAGCACAGCGAACACACAACACTTTTAAATCACTTTCCAGTTATAGTTGGCATAAATAACTTATAATGTTCAGCATTGTACATCTTGTTGTAGACCTGTTTTTTTTTTTTGTATTCAAAATTGTTAGCCTTTATTTACTCTAATAAATATGGTCAACTGATGCACAGATGCATGTGATTGGCTAGTGATTGGCTGGTGCCGTTCTGATTGCTGCGCTACTTTCCCTGCTCCTAAGACTCGAACTCCCAATGATAGGGCGAACTCTGGCTACTCGTGGCTACTCTGGAGCCCGAACGTGATTGCCACTGAATAGGCTATATGTGATGCTGATTGCCCATTCGGTGCATTTCATAACAAATGTTATATACTTAATTTAAAGATAGTTAAGCCATACATATATTAAAATATATTATATTTCATGTATGCATCATTTAGGTGAATTTAAATAGTTTAAACCACTGTTGGTGTCTTCATTAGGGACTGGTCTTTTGGCTTTTCTTTTTTTTTTTAATTGCTAAAATGTGGTGCACCCATGCAAATTTTAGTTTAGTTCGTCTGGTCTGAAATGGTTAAAGATATGGACTACCAGTAAAAAGTTGGGACAAACCTTCTAATTCCATTGTCTTTCCTGATTTTTAATTACTTTTAATGTTGAACTCATCCAAATTATGCAATAATCCAAATTCCTTTGAACAGTTGATATTGAGATGTGTCTGCTACTTGTGCTTGGTAAAGCCATCATAACAGCTCGAATCTGAGGTGCTATTTGTTAATTGGTGGTTTATGAGGCTGGTAACCCTCAATAAACTTTTTCTCTGCAGCAGAGGAAAGTTATGGTCTTGTGTTCCTGGGAAGGTCTTCATGAGAACCGGTTTCATCGTGGTGCTCGATTGGTTTTGCAAACGCACTTGACAATACTGTTCTTGCAAGAACTCTTTCAGAACAACTGAACATCATGTCTTAAAATAACTGACTGTTGCTGTTGTTTTTGGTGCTTAGTTACTTAATTCTATATGTTATTTTAAAAAACAATCCAATATTGTTCTGGAATATAGAAAATAAATCCAAACTACTTGTGATTAAACTTTTTATTAATGTGACCAAACTTTTGACTGGTATTGTATTTTTGGTATTTTCCATCCTACCCCAACTGTTTAAATACCTCCGGTCTAGGTACCCCTTTGGGCCAGGGGTAGCTCAGTGGTTAAGGCATTGGACTACGGTTCGGAAGATCCCAGGTTCAAACGCCACAACCACCAAGTTGCCACTGTTGGGCCCTTGAGCAAGGCCCTTAACCCTCAACTGCTCAGATATATAATAAGATAAAAATGTAAGTCGCTCTGGATAAGAGCGTCTGCTAAATGTAAATGTAGGTGGTGATAAACATTTCAGCCTTAGGTGTATAAGCAACAAAATATTTCAAGCAACCCAAAAACAGTTTAACAGATATGATGGCAAAAAAATAATAATAAATAAAATAAATCCTAGGCCAATTGAAAACTTGCAATATTATATTGTTTACCCTTTACTAAACTATTAAATGAGATAAATATTTAAACTATTTAAATATACTGTACAATTCTGCACAAAATCTTGAGCCACCCTTAATATAAAAATTTTATAAAGGTATGCAGATTTAATTAAAGAATTGTAAACAAATGTAGTGCCTTAAGTTACAATAAAAAAAATTGGTTGGTTGTGTACAGTAACAACACTAGCAGCAACCTCATTTCCTCTCTTATCTGCTCCACTCAGCAATTAGCATCAGCAGTATATTAATCATAGGTCACTGTGTGGCTTAACAAACTAAAAATATTGCTCTGAAACTGCTCAGGTACAGGAACTGGACTGAAAACAATAACCAAAAACTACGGTACCTTCAACAAGTACGGTACCTTCAAAATGCCTGGAGAACTTTTCCTCAAGACTACTTTAAAATTCATGAAAGTCTGTTTGGAAGCAAAATATAAAGTGTCTCAAGACTTTTTTTGCACATTACTGGACATGTCTCGCTCTGAAAAGATATTGCACAAAACTGCATATTCATGGAAATGCAATGAAGCATCCAAATATCAGCCGCTTTATGACCAGTGAGTGTAGCACCTCAGGCTGAGACTGCATAAGTAAACAATTAGACACTAGATACTCTCTGAAGTGCTTTAGACCTTTGAGGAAGAAACAAACATGATGTCATACTCAGTGGCAGCAAAATCCATTAACATACTACTGTACATGTTCCAGTCCGGGGACTTATTGGGGTTTTTTGGCAAAGGTTTTACACACGATGCCCTTTGAGACACAGCACTCCCATTTATAATGACTTGAGACAGGGTTGGGATTAAGGTTGCCATCCAACCCCAGTGACTAGGACACAAACCGGACCTTCTGCATGGCAGGCGGGAAACGACTGTATTACAGTTAAAATTTTATAGTTCATCCTTTACAGGCAATTTCTTTTTGTAATGATTCTTCATACCTAGGGAAAACTTTGATCATCTTATTAAATGTTCTCCATACATGTCTCACCCTCAGAGGCAGATTCTTTTCCTGCAGTAGTAGCTCAGTAATGGGGAATTAAAAAAAGGGCGGGGGATCATATTCATTTAGTAAACTGAGTGTTTGTAGAAGGTTATGGTTATGTAAAAGGTACTATTTGGATTCTGGAATATGGCTTTTTTTTGTCAGACTAGGCGAGTATGCTATTCTGTCATAATACACTGTCAGCGCTTCTCTATCAGTAAAAGGATGTAAACGCCTCTCATTAATCTCTTTGTTGTTCATGTTTAGCTAGTTTTCTGAGCTAATGACTGGTTTGTTTTCTTATCTATTATCTCTCTCACACTCTAAACTAAACTCGATTTCTCTTTCATGCCCTTTATTTTCTTCCGTTCTTATATTGCATACTGTATATACAGCATCTTCTAGCAGTTCCTTTTCTTGCCTGCTTACTTGTATCCTCAATTTTATCAGCATGTTCTGTTGGGTGTTTTTTGGTCTGATTTCTTTACATGTCAATACTGTATAGAGGGACCTCACAAAAACCTGTGACATTACTGTAAGTTTTTTATTATCAATGTTGTGCTAGTTACTTAATAACATTACAGTTACAGTTATTTTTTTAGTGAAAGTAATGTATTTCTAGTTACAACCTAAAGTAACCGTGTACTGTATACATAAGTATAGTTTGTCGATTACCCTATTGAGATTTACTTACGTACTGTAAGTAAGCATGTGACCTTGACACGGCGCTGTTAATGCTAAATGTGGAAAAATCCATGCCTATAAAAGCTCTGTGCAGCTAATTAATCCTGCTTTCATGCGTGTTGAGGTGTGGTGACTCAGAGGGTCTTGGTCACGCCACTGGTGTCTAATGAAAAATAGAAAGTCAGAGTTCATTATCCATTTTTTCCCAAAAAAAAAAAAAACAATAGGAAAATTGTGATAATTTTGGTTTTGGAAAAATATTGAAAAGAATACAAGTGTTTTTTTTTTTTCATTGTTTTTTTTTTTATAAAAACCAAATGAACAAAGGATTCATCCATTGCAAAGTATCTATTATAGAGTGATTTCAATTATAAATTTTGTAAAATGAAACCGTCGGCTTTTAACAGTTTGTACCAACTGCCACAGATTCTTGATGCACCTTTAAAACTAAAGTAACACAAAAGTAAAAAAAAAAAAAAAAGGAGAAAATGCATTACTGCATTATTATCTCGCAAAGTTATGCAGGATATCACTAGTTTCTAACAAAAGTAATATATTACAGTAGCGCTTTACTCCCATGACTATATCTTCTTCTCTGATATCCACCACATTGACTTCCACTGGTCAGGTCTTGTGTCCAGTCTGTACTCCTACAGTGAATGTGGGGCATGGCAAATTTCATAAACAGTATTGTTTTCATTATCATCTACATTAATTACCAGTGTTCGCTGAGAAGTATTATAAGATGCCTTGTTGTATCATAATTTGGATCCAAAAAAAAAAAATTCCAAACAAGTGTGCATTTAAAGTGTGCATTTAGAAGAAACAACTCAACACAATGGAGTTATCACCAGGGGTTACAGGGGCACACCAACAAAACCACCAGTGTGTGAAAAGCTGCCTCATTAGGAACACAAGAACAGTCTGGTTGACACCAGGCCAAACTTCAGCTGAGCTACGTTTTTCTTCCCAAGCTTTGTCTTAATCAATTGTGCTAAATGGCATGATAGTCACTGACAATGGCTCTCCAGTTATTACATCATTATTATGACATTGAGGAGACAAAGGGTTCTTCTGAGTACTAGCAAAACCATTGGGAAGATATTTGTATTTGCCTCTTGCTTATTGTCCTCTGGGGCTCTTGAAGGTCATGCATTTGGATAACTCCTTTATGAGAACTCCTGCAGCAAGCCTACAGTACATTAGAAAATATTTCAGGGGGGAATAAAAGGGAAAAAAAAGAATAAGCATTTTACGGACTGCATGGCTCCACGCTCAGGTGGATGAGAGTTACAGTAGTTGCGGGTAATTGCTTGTTTGCACCAAGTACACAAGCTTGAACACAGGCTTTTTTTGCAGTCAAAGTTGCTAATTCTGTGCATATAAATAGTTTGGATTCGTCACCTCTTTATCATGATCAGCATGCATAGCATACTGTATGAGGCAACAAGTCTATGTTAATGATGATGTAGCTTCCTACATGCATGCGGCATATTGTTGCAAAATCTCATTAATACACATCGTGCTAATTAAATCAGACACAATGCATGTCAATAGATCTGACTTGCAGCCACCTTCTCTATTAACATTCTACAAATAGTGGGCAATCCTGAAACTGTTTTTCATGCATAAAATATGCTTAATTATCGGCTGTAATGACTGGAAGTCTTTTTTTTTTCTTGTTTTTTATATAATTTTTATTTTAAAAAAGAATAAGAAAAAAATATTTTTTGTATTGCATATTTATTCATTCAAGAAAGGAAGGCGCAATGGATGGGACACCAGTACAACACACACACTCGCACCTGGCACGATTTATCCTAGCCATCCCATGTTTTCCAGGAGCATAGCATAAACCCTGCAAGACTGAAAATGACTTTGGATGAGAACCACCTGCATTTATAGAGATACATGCTATCAATTTGAGATGTTGAAACATCTGGACAGTGCTGTATTTTCCCTTTTTTTTTTTTTTTTAAATCCAACTGGGTGATTTCAGCTAGAAAACAAATAGTGTGTTTGGCTTCGGATTTGTGAACAAATGTGTGAAATTTGCTGCAGATTGTTCTAGAAGTATTTAACAGTCATAGGCTGCAAGGGATCTCTAGGTCAGGGAACTGTATACAATTGGTAAGTTTCATGGTCTTACATGAAAGAGCACCAAGACTTCCCTGGAGTGAACTTGTACATTTTTAAAGACCAATTTCTCTGTCAGTGAAGCATTGCTATAATAACTTGTAAGGGGGAAAAACTGCATGATTTTTATTAAACTAGCCACTAGTCTACCTGATGGAGGATTTGTCTCTACTTTTAAGTTGTTTGATAATGTAAACAGACAGTATTGTAAAGCTGCAGGTTGGCTAAGTCATGTTAAATGCCTAAACCCCATCACATTGAGCCGCGATCCCAGTACATCCTCAAGAAGGTGTACAAGTTATCAGGAAGGCAGTAGAAACCAGTAAGGCAAATAAGTGATATTGTTTTTTTTTTGGACAAATGGAAGCAATGACGGCATTGACCGGTTAACAATGTAACTAACACCTTATAGGGACTTGGTTGACATATGACAAGCATGGTGCAAATAGGAAAGACTGAATGGTGTTTTGACCTCACTGTTATTGGGTTTGGGTTAGGGTTAGGGTTCTGCGTTCTTGCTTCCAGTACGTCAATGAAGTTCTCACAACGACCTCTTCAGGCTTGAGCTGTATGACCTTGTGGGGCCGTGCCATGTTGTGGACCACATTAAGTTCATATTATGGTTCTCTGTTGCCTACCACGTTTATGGCGTGCATGCAACAGGTTGTATTCCATGTATGTATTTCAGGTATGTATTCCAACCCGCTGCGTTATATGTGCCTGGTTAGTTCACAGGTTAGAGTGTGGCGCTATATGAACAGACATAGTAATAACACAATTCCATTCACATTGTTAGTGACAATATGAAAGATGCATTGAGAACCTGACCAGGACTTGCAGTTTATTTCATTTTGACCGCGTTCCTGTTGCATTCTTTGATATTTTAGAAAAGATTTTTTTTTTTTTAAATGTAAATCTGGTTCAAAAATAAGTTTTGGCTAACTAATTCGAACATTTTTTGCAATGGTACACCATTACTAAAAGCCTTGGCTTTAGTACTAGTGTTCTCGAAGTAATTGGTTATTGCATTCATGAACACATTCTATGATCTCAGTAATCTCTTCGGTGAAAGTACATAAGCACAGAACTGGGAGCTGGAAAGATGCAGCTGCAGACGTACCATTTTTCACACTAAATTATGAATTCTGGATGAGCTGCCTTAACTGAATGAATTTGCATTTTGATGCAAAACCCTTATTTGCATTTCCTAATGTGACTGTGGTCAGGATTATAATGGTAATTTCAGTGAATGGTTCAAATCAAGAGCAAATAAGACTCACACACTTGAGGAAGATGGAAACTGAAGGTTTTTTTTTTTTTTTTTTTGTTCTTGTTAAATTGGTTCGAGTTGCTCAGGTTTTGATGAATATGTTGCCCTTTAATAAGGAATGTGTTATTTGAGATTTCTTTCAAAAGCAGTACTATACTATTGTTAAACTTGCAATCAAAAGGTGGAGATGCACATTTGCTTCCAGCATGTAGTAGTCATCAGTGGATCAGTGGATGTGTTCAGAATGTCTTATTAGATTCCATGCTAAAATATTTGTAGGAAACCAGAAAGAAATAGATTCCTTAGGTTGGACATGTCCTGTTAGTTTTTTTTTTTTTCTCTTCTTTTTCTATTTATGGTCATTTATGAAAGTACTGTAATTATAAAACTGCTCACAATCAGGACTAATTTTGTTCATGGTGTAATTAGTGCAGATGCTTACCATTCAAAGGCCCAATTGCACTTCTGTGTTATGTCAACCATAGATACTTAGGGAAGTCAGAGCTAACACAGGAATCCAGCCAAGTCCTACCACAAGCCTGAATATTGGACGATTTGTAGAGCTGGATTAATATTTTTCCAAACTGGTGTGGCCAGGTTCCAAATGGCCAACCAGGGACAGCCAATGCAGCACCTGCTCAATGAAGTCATTTGTGATTAATATTAAATATGGAATACTTGATTACTCCCAGCCATATAAGCAAAAACATTGATTCCTGAATGTCTCGATGTAATGCATTCACAAAATCAATAGACACAAGGTCATACTACAATATCATAAAAAGACTGTAGGTTGCCAGATGTTGTGCACTTGGAATAATGAGCCCACTTCCTTTTATTGGACTCTCACCTCATTTCTGATTTGACACTAGAACCCTGTCTCGGTAGGTCAACCTTCAGCGCTACTGAGAGGAGACACAAATGAGATGACATCTACATAAGAGAGAGAGAGAGAGAGAGAGAGGTGGAGAATTGTCAGTGAATTTCCATTATTCGAGCACCCCTTGTCTAGCAGTGACCCTTTTGCGCTCCAAGACCTCACAAGCCTGCTTCAGATGGTCCACTTTTGAAAGTGTTTTAAATTGGTAGGCACTGGGCCGAAGAGTCTCATTCACATTCAACAGCTTGCGGTCCTCCATTTCAATGTAAAGCTGCTCCTTCTTATATTGAACCGACTGGATCTGATGGCAGGTGAATCCCATGCACTCACGGGGTGACACTGTGACAGGAAATCATATAATTCAATATTTGAAGCTCCTGTTGAATGATGAATACGTCTCAATAAAATTGGGATTAGATTAAAGCTTTGCCCAGGATGTCGCTCCAAAAGTGTGGTGTAGAGCTGTCACAAATCTCATTTGGCTGCACCGCACGGGACAACTGACAGCTCTACTGATCCTGGATTTAGTGTAGACACACCCACATAATATTTGAAGTGAATGCAAATATTAAAATGAAATGCTTTAAAGTGTTTTACGATTTCAATTAGTATTCTGTAACTGTTACTGCGTTTGAGCAACCTGTGAATTTGCAAATTTTCTTTGTCATCATGGAAATAAATTAAAATCTTTTAGCGGAAGTAGTACAAGTAGTTGTTGATCTGTATAAGTCAGGTAATTGCTATAAAGAGAAAAAGAAATTATGCACAACCATGCCATTATTAAGTTTTGATATGCTGAAACAGTAAAAAAAAAAAAAAGTTGCATGCTTCAAGGTTTTATATATTTTTTACGCTCTTATCCAGAGCGACTTACATTTTTATCTCATTATACATCTGAGCAGTTGAAGGCCTTGCTCAAGGCCCAACAGTGGCAACTTGGTGGTTGTGGGTTTGAACCTGGGATCTTCCGAACCATAGTCCAATGCCTTAACCACTGAGCTACTCCTGGCCCGGTTTCATTCAGTTTTATTCAGTGTGGTGGCCTGATCATGTGTGAAAATAATTATTCATGCTCCAACCACCAATCCTGTGACATGAGAGAAGAAGAAAAAAAATCTATTGATGTGATAACCTGGTCATTCAGTACATTAAGGTAGTCAGTTAACTTAATTTTTTGGCCACATAAAGTTGCTGAGCCTAGACCTGACCAGCTGCAACACCCCAGATCAGTGGGGTACAGTGGTCACTATGCATAATGGGTGTACCATTTCTTATGCTTCCCTATTTATCCTGACACGCCCATCACTTTGTAATAGGGTGAACTGAACTCATCTAACCTTTTTTTCATTTCTCCAATGATTGGAAGGAAAAGGAAGGGTATTCCACAAGTTTATTTATTATAGAATTTATGTCGAATTTATTTATTATTATTTTTTAGATCGTCCAGCCTACGTTTTAATCCTTAAAGTTCTTAGAAGGTTATACTGTGTAACAGATGTGGTTATAAAAAATCTTCTACAAACAAATTAAGATGTATAACCTTTATAAATGTATAATCTGTATAAATGTATAACCTAATGTAAACCACCTTGTCAATGAACAGGCGGTTACAATTGATGAGTGAACACGTCCTATAAATGGATTGCTGTAAAAGCATCACGAAAAATGCATTGTTCATGTTCATCATAATAAATGCGGTCTCCCGCCAGCATCATATCTGCAAACACTCTCGCACCTGTGAGCTTCATAGCTAATTGCTTGCCTGCATAAAAGCAAAAACCTCCTGCTCACGGGACTTTTAGGTTTGGCACCTACTCCCAATGCACACCTCCAGTCTCAACCAGATGTGCTCTGAACCTTTCTATATATTTAAACAATATATACAGTACAGTAATGTAATATTTGAAGAAAATTTAAGAAAAAAGATAGCAATAAATAGCTTATTGTCAATGAGCAGCTACATTCTGGATACTTAAATTTTTATTTCAGATACAGCAACTCAAGTGTATGTCCATGGTTTTAATTATGTATTTTTTGACTTCATACACACTGACACATTTCATACTCAATTAGAAACCTGTTAAACATTAAGACACATACTGTATTAAATGGAAAATGGAACACCCTTGTCTTACTGTACTGTACCATTATCCCATTACTAGAGGAAGGTCAGAATTAGATCAGTTAACAGCTGGTCCACAAACCTTTGTTTTTTGGGTGCATTAGGAAAGTTCAGTCATCTAGCACTATTAACTTAAAATAAATAAAATAAACCCACATTTCATTAGTGTGGTGTTGGGCTTCCATTTGCAGCCAATACAGCATCAGTTTATCTTGGGAATGACAGATACAAGTCCTGCACAGTGGCCAGAGGGATTGTGAGCCATTGTTCTTGCAAAATAGTGGCCAGGTCACTACAGTATGTGATGCTGGTGAAGGAAAACATGTCCTGACTCGCTCCTTCAAAACACCCCAAAGTGGCTCAATAATATTTAGATTTTGTTACTCTGCAGGCCATGGGAGATGTTCAACTTCACTTTCATGTTTACCAAACCACTCTGCACATGGTCTTCCAGAATGGTTCAGTAGTCCTTAGCAGTGACGTGCCCATCTACTGTAGAACAAGTATTGGGCCTAGGGAATGCCAAGACACTGCAACCCAAACCACCCCCATGCTTCACTCTGGGCATGCAACAGTCTGAGTGGAACGCTTCTTTGGGGCTTCTCCACACTGTACCTCTATCGGATGTGGGAAAGACAGTGAAGGTGGACTCATCAGAGAACAATACATGTTTCACATTATCCACAGCCCATGATTTTCGCTGCTGGCACCATTGAAACCGACGTTTGGCATCGGCACGAGTGACCAAAGGTTTGGCTATAGCAGCTCGGCCATGTACATTGACCCTGTGGAGCTCCAGACAAGCAGTTTTGGTGGAAAAAGGAAGGTTGAGGTACACATTTAATTCTGCAGTGAGTTGGGCAGCAGTGGATTTATGATTTTTGGATACAATCTGGGTTAGCACCTGAACATCCCTTTCAGACAGCTTCCTCTTGTGTCCACATTTACTCCTGTTGGATGTGGTTCGTCCTTCTTGGTGGTATGCAGACATTACCCAGGATACCATGGCTCTTGATTCATCACAAAGACTTGCTGTCTTGGTGACAGATGCGCCAGTGACACACACAACAATTTGTCCTCTTTTGAACTCTGATATGTCACCCATAATGTTGTGTGGATTGCAATATCTTAAGCAAAACAGTGCTATAGCTGCCAGTTAAACCTTCACACTCTGCTCTAACTGGTGGAATGTGCAATCAATGAAGCTGGTCAGATTTAGCCATGAAACCTCCAACACTAACTTGGCCAGTGTTTCAGTTTCATTATCCAACCCCTGTAGTTCCAAAGATATGAGTCTATGATATACAAGGGAGTGTGTGTGAGTTGAGGGGCGAAGCTTGGGCCACTTTCTGCAGTTGCCCATCCCTTCGGCATACAAAACTCACAGGCACAGAGAACCTAACAAGATTTAGCTTAAAGGGCAAGTGCAGTCCTGCGATTCTTTTACTTATATGAGAGGAACCTCATATATTTTGGTGGTACAGAGTTGGTTCTTTTTTCTTTTTTTTTTTGAAAGAGAGAAGTCTTTCAGTTTGTGGGATGTCAAGTTTCATAAGTGTACTTTAAATGCTGAAACAGGGTGGCAGTTTTTAAAAAGTAGTCAAAAAACATTTTTTTCAGTGCATGTCCACTCTATAAATCCAGTAAGTGTTTTTTTGCAGTGAATTCAGGGCCATTTCTCAAGAGGTGAATTATTTTTTTGATCGACATAATTTTTTACCAAAGTAGTACAGTTTTTCAAGCTTTTACACAAGCAGTGTGGTGTTCTTTCCTGTCGGAACAAAAGCAAGCAAATCAGGGGAGCAAAGTGGTTTGGCACGGGTACCAAACTGGACATCCTAACTTGAAAATTGTGTGTGTGTGTGTGTGTGTGTGTGTGTGTGTGTGTGTGTGTGTGTGTGTGTGTGTGTGTGTGTGTGCGTGTGTGTGTGCGTGTGTGAGAGTGTGTGTGAGAGTGTGTGTGTGTGTGAGTGTGTGTGTGTGTGTGTGTGTGTGTGTGTGTGTGTGTGTGTGTGTGTGTGTGTGTGTGTGTGTGTGTGCGTGTGTGAGAGTGTGTGTGAGAGTGTGTGTGAGTGTGAGTGTGTGTGTGTGTGAGTGTGTGTGTGTGTGTGTGTGTGTGTGTGTGTTTTCCAGGGAGTATTGTCATTCCAATGAGCTCGGGAGACCTGGCCCTATGTTTTGTGTGGGTGCGTGCAAAATTCAGGGTGATGGGGCATATACAGTAAGTCCCGAATGGGCAATTTAGGGAAAAGCGTCAGGTGGAGTCCATAGAAAAGTAATAGCAAGCCATTCCCGGTGGAGAGGACGGATCGGGCTGCTTTGCTCCACCGGTTCGACCCACATTGATCGGCAAAGTTTTTGTGCTTTGAAAAAATAACCATAACAATAGTAGACCAGTAAAAAAAGATTTTGTTCTGATGAGTAAACTACAGCCTCCTAAACAGATAAAAGTAGTGTTAAAGTACAAGTAAGGTAATAAAAACTCAAACATTTTTGATTGCTAAGTTAGCACATCCTTCAGGCCTACCAGCTACCAGTCAGAAAGCTCCTTTTGCTAGGAGAGAAGTTATAATAGTGTTACTTTTCCAGTCTGTTTTTGATTATATGTGACGAATACATGGCAAATCTTTAACACCATTTCTCTTGTATTCTTGCTAATGCATTTGCTACCTGATCTATCCGGTTAGTGCCTTCATTAAGAGTGAATAAAAGAAAGCAGCGTCTACATCCAACAATAACATGTAACGCTACTCTTAGAGAAAACCTTAGAGAGACGATACCACAGAGCAACAGAGGCTCTGAAAAACGAAAATAGCTAACGTACAGTATAGCCAGGTAGGCAAGTGGTAGGGTTAGAGAGCCTATACTGTGTTATGCTGAAAAACTTTTTTGATCCCCCTGTGCCACCAGACAAGGCATGGGCTCCCCAAGACCTATGAAGGTGTGCTGTGGTACAGTATCTGGCACCAGGTCATTAGCAGGACACCCTTTTAGCTTTTACATTAGACATAACTGATTTGTCCCATGCCTGAAAACTGTTCCTCTCCCTCTCTACTCTCTACACATTCCATTGATGTTTGATCGGATTGAGATCTAGGGAATTTTTTTCTAAGGGTTAGGGTTAGGGTTAGGGTAAGGGTTAGCCCCGAGAGGTTTTCACTTTTTATCATAGCTCAGCAATTTGTGGTACATTGGCTTTTCTTATGGGATCGGACCGGACATTGCTATCTACAGTACAAGCATAAATGATCCTTGGGTGCAAATGATCCAATCACCAGTTTACTGGTATGTTATTGATAATCAGTGTTATTCAATTCACCTGCCAATGGTGTTAATGTTTCGGCTGATGAGTGTATAATATTGGTGTATTTTTTTCATACTACTCTATTCAATATGCAGTATATTTTTGTAATAAAAAAAAAAAAGATAATTGTACATTGTCAACATACTGTATGCTAGCTCTGAATTAGAGCAGCAAAAGACTTGGGAATACTTGCAGTAGAAAAACAAGTCAGCATTTTGCTTTGGTAGATGAAAAGAGATAAAAAAAAATGAAAAGACGAGCAGTTGTGTTTTATCTGTAGCATAAGAAGCATGCTGGGTACAGCCCATACTGTTCAAATCTGTCCAAACTATGATCCATAAAAGGATGAGATTAGCTTGTTTTTCTTCCCAGTTGGCTACTAACACCTTGCTACTGATTAAGCACGCGGATCTAAAATCGTTTGCCTATCCAATAAGACCAGATAGAAGTGTTTTTGAGCAGGGACCGGCCTCTGTTCTGCCTAGATTTTCAGGTGCACAGGCGGCCGAGGGGCAGGTGGAAACAAAAACCGTGGTGACATTTTATCTGATGCCGAATCCCTGGGGGGGAAGCAGCACTGCTGGACTGTCAGGCAGATTCCTACGAGATGGAGATGGAAAGAAAGGCAAACAAACAGGAGCCCTGGCACAATCTCCCATTGCCTGGCAAAAGACACCGAGCGCCACGCTCTCCTGTGGGGTTGCAGGCTGCAAAAGATGAAAGACAAAGAGCGATCTAACCTTTTTTTTTTCTCTTCATGAACACAAAGCCAATGGATTAAAGTGTGAATTGAATGTATAAAAACAGGAATCACCTCGAGAGCGTTTTTGGCAGTGATTCCCAATGGAAATTGGACTACTGTGTCTACAGTCAGGCTTCCCAGTGATGGACCATTCAGATGAGGTCCTTTTTTAGAGCATCTGTATTCAGCAGAGATGAATAAAAAGGTCAGAAGGTTGAGGCGTGGTGCAGTAGTCTGCAATCATACAAAGCAAACCAGCAATGATGAGGACTTTAATCGCACATCTAGTATTAAACAGAAAAGGATAGAACTATTCGAATGTGGTTTCTATTATGGTTTCATCTCAGGGATTTTTTTTTCTCACCGAACTCACTGTTGCTCATTACAGTATAAAGTTGTGTTGACTGTAGATGAGATATTTTCTAACACATAGGAAAACCTGGAAGACACTTCATCTCATTTTCGTGCATGTATGAGTTCTTTTAGGGCAACTTATCTTGTTTGAACCCTGGAACGCCACCCATTAAGACACTCTGTCATGCTTTCTTGCACTTAGGGACACCCTGGTGAGATTTTCATCCTTGGTGGGTTTTTATTGTACTGTATATCCAGTTGATTTGAAGGGCAGCAATTAGGAAATGTCATCACAGGTTTTACTTTAATGATGCCCTAGAAGGAACCTTCTTGACCATTTTCCTACCATTGCCTACACATTGCATCCTAGAAATTCAACCTTTCATGTCTCCACTAATTCTAGCACACATTAGTGTGACATTTATTGGCATTGAAAATATGTCGTATGAAAAATACAGTAAGTAGTATGAAAGCTTTATTTATTTATTTATTTATTTATTTTGTGAATCCATTGTAAATTTACTAGCCATGTCCAAGCAACAATCAACCACAATTTCTCTTTGGCAAACATATACAGCTGAAATGCACAAAAAAGGAACAGGTGAGCGTGAGCATAATAAAGCAATATCTCACAAGCACGGCTCACAGCTATGATTTGGCCGAAGGCATGAGCATGCAAGTTGTGAGTGTGCTATTGCTCTTATACAGTATATAATATTTCTATGAACAGAAAATTAGTATGGTTAAATTGAATTTGGGCGGCGCGGTGGTGTAGTGGTTAGCACTGTCGCCTTGCACCTCCAGGGTCCGATTCCCCGGCCAGGCTCGATTCCCGTCTCTGTGTGCATGGAGTTTGCATGTTCTCCCCGTGCTTGGTGGGTTTCCTCCGGGTACTCCGGTTTCCTCCCACAGTCCAAAGATATGCAGGTTAGGCTAATTGGTGTTCCTAAAATTGCCCGTAGTGTGTGATTGGGTGTGTGAGTGTGTGTATGTGTGTGTGCCCTGCGATGGATTGGCACCCTGTCCAGGGTGTACCCCGCCTAGTGCCCGAAGTCTCCTGGGATAGGCTCCAGGTCCCCCGCGACCCTGAACACAGGATTAAGCGGTATAGAAAACGAATGAATGAATGAATGAAATTGAATTTGTTGATGTATTTAAATTAAGTGCATAATTTCCCTGTACATAAAATATGTAAGTTTAACAAAAATAAATAATGGTAGACTCATTAAATATTATTAAGTATATTTCTAATCATGATTTATTTTAGTACAATTGACATAACATCAATGTGCCATTATTTTTATTTTTTTATACCAAATGTTTATTTTTGTAGGCGGCACGGTGGTGTAGTGGTTAGCACTGTCGCCTTGCACCTCCAGGGTTCGGGTTCGATTCCCGGCCAGGCTCGATTCCCGTCTCTGTGTGCATGGAGTTTGCATGTTCTCTCTGTGCTTGGTGGGTTTCTCCGGGTACTCCGGTTTCTTCCCACAGTCCAGAGATATACAGGTTAGGCTAATTGGCGTTCCCAAATTGCCCGTAGTGTGTGTGTGAGTGTGTGTGTGCCCTGCGATGGATTGGCTCCCTGTCCAGGGTGTATCCTTCCGTGTGCCCTAAGCCTCCTGTGATAGGCTCCAGGCCCCCGCGACCCTGAATACAGGGTAAAGTGGTATAGACGATGAGTGAGTGAGAGAGTTTATTGTTGTGCCTTTGGCAAGTAAAAAAAGAGACCATTGGAGCCTAGTGTACAGTAACTTGCACAATCCCATTAGATATGCTTTTGGTAAAATTCCTTGCCTCTCTTGTTCATTTTTATGTACATCTGATGAGCTTTCATATTTTTACAAGCCAAAGTTATATTGCTGAAGCGTATTCTTTAGTATGTCCACTGATGATGTCACTAACTCTGGAAGTGGAAATTCACATGTAGAGCACTATAGAAGTTATTTTGACTTACAGTACACTATACAGTATAAGTCTTTATTTGTGACATATACTGTACATTACTGCACAATGAAATTCTTTCTTCGCACATCCCAGCTTTCGTGCTGAGGTCAGAGCACAGGGTCAGCCATGATACGATTCCCCTGGAGCAGACATGGTTGCTCAAGGACCCAACACTGGCAGCTTGATAGAGCTGGAGCTTGAACTTCCGCCCTTCTGATCAGTAATCCAGAACCATAATGCTCTGAGCTACCGCGTACACATAGTGAAATATAAAAGTGCAGTGGTAAGAAATATAGGCACTCTTTGACTACCCAACAATCAAATAAGTGGAACTGTTCTATAATGACAAAAATAAAAACACTTAGGATAAGACTACGAAAAGCTATTATACTTTTACTCTGAAGACATTTCATCTACATAAGTAAAGCTGAAGGCAAACGTTATCTAGTAGGGATGGGAATCACCAGGGGCCACTCGATGCAATATCATCATCATACCTACTGTACAGTAGGGGCCAATTTGATTTGTATTGTGATTCTGTTAGTATCATGATTTTCTAAATATTCCTATTTGATATTAATATATTTTTTTTTATTTTGTTGCAATTCTAAAAACAAATTTGGGAAATACAGTAATTTCTCCTTTCAAACAGGAAACTGTGCTCCCTGCCAATGTGTGAATAGTTTAGAATGGACCACCTGAAGGATTATAGCGGAATGGCAACATTTTACCGCCTCAAATGCAAACCTATAAATGAAAGAAAATTGATTTTAGAGTCAGTATGGTGATACATGAATTGCTACAGAAAAGTATAGTAATACATCACTGGATTGATTTATTTTTTTCTTATATCTATTTATTATTTTAGATATGTTTTAAATGGAAACTGAAGGGGAAAAAACTCAGAAAACATTTAATGTTAGCTTTATAGACTCAAGAAAATCATTTTTATATGGTTAAAGGCAGGGGTAAAATAAATTATTTCTAGTAATATGTAGCCAGAAGGCCAGGAGAATAAACAATGGAGGTGGCGCACAGTTGTGTAAATCTCTTAAGTTTCTCTTTATGTCTCCACTTATTCTGTAGAATTGTTCTAGGGTTGAATCTCAAAACGAATTGTTCTGGGGTCGAATCCCAAAAAGTATCAAATGGAAAGCTAGTGTGATATGTAGGATGTATAATAGAATCTCTTGTTTTGGGAATAAAGAAGAATAACAAGCATCTGCAATGGTTTAGACATTAAAGCATCCTTTGATGTTATTTGCATGACACAGTAATTAATAATCTGCATCTGTTAGTTTAATGACATTAAACTTTAAGATTGGCTGTAAATTAGCCCAGTTCTGGATGTTCTAGAAGCTCAAATATTGTGAACTATTTCTTAAAAAACAAACAAAACAAAAAATCTTAAGCTCTGGGTTTCTAATGTTCATCAAGAATATAAAGTATCACCATTTTTAAAATATCCTGATTTGATATTACATTTTTAGCCTTTTAGTTTAATGATTAATCAAATGTGACCTGTTATATTTTTACTGAACAGCTTGTATCTCTGTTATATCATCCGGTATACTTATTATTTCTAAACAAACTTTGCAAATAATTCATTCCTACCACATGGGACGAAAATGTGTAAATAGCTCAGAGTGCACCACCTGTAGAATTGTAAAGATTATTATAAACTGTGTTGTTTTACAGTACCTCCCAAAATGCCTCCAGTGTCTCAAAACTCAACTTGACAGGGAGCACGTGGGTTGAGAGGCTGCAAGTACAGTATGTGGGTAGATGCGGTTTCTAATGCAGGCACGCACATCTCTAATGTACAGTACATGTATGCGCATGTAGAGCAGTGTAAATGGATTACAGCGCTGCTGCTTTCCTTCAATAATCGGTCGGGGCATATTACAGTATATATTATTGCTGAGCGTGTGCAATTTGCTCACGTGCCTTTCAGACAAACGACAAGAAAATGTACTCTAATGACAAGGATGTGGTTGAAACTTGAGTTAATCATGTGGGTGGTGAGTGACAGTCCTTAGGTGAGAGCTGATATTCACTGTGTAATGACTTGCAGTGGTCGAGGGAAGCCTACAAACTGCTGTGCCAGTAATAGCAAGTGATTAATTCAAAGAGCAATGCTCGTGGATCACTGCTCCCCTGTTTAAAAGCACCGCCGTCGGTTTGGTGTGATAGAGGTATGTCTGTTCGTCAACCTGCGGCCAGAGATAGAGGACGGGGAGGAAACGGCATACCGTATGTGTACATGTTTGCGTGTTCGCGTATCCGTGCAAAACACGCAAACACGGACAAGTTTTTACACTGCGCTAGAGGTGAGAGGTGCTAGTAGCGCTGAGGAACTAATTGAAATGAGAGGCGATGCGCAAGTCTCCGCCAACATTGCCAAGCCATTCGTCAGGGTGACATCACTGCACTCACACCCCATCCATCTCTTAAGCATGTACTCGTCCCTGTGATTAATATCCATACTTCCCCATTGCTTGAGCATTCAAACACACAATGGCATGCTGGGAGGCAGCAACTTCCCCTGTAATCTACTTCAGAGCAGGACAGCGGAGGCATAGCTCTCTTCTACGCTTCTCCCTGAGGTGAAGTGCAGCTAACTAGTGCCCTTTTAACACCTTGTCAGCGATGCAGCAGTCAGACCAGATACTTTTTAAAATTTCCGAAAAAACACACAGCTCAAAACAGGAAATAGTTGGCTTTTTGCCTGAGGTGATGCAAATCATTACTAATCTGCTGGAGATAAAAAATTAGAAAAGGTAGCAGGCTGTCTGAGTGAGTTCGGGTCCTAACATCTGAAAACTTCAAAGTTTAAGATGCCTCGGAATCTGCTCATTATCACGAAGCAAGATTGTGGCTGCCACCTGAGGTCAGGTGCGGTTTTGAAAACGCTCTAATTTATCATCTTGCGAGCCGTTTCCTTCTCACAATTTGCTTTGATTAGTCGCCGTGCTGACGCGCACAACATCCACTTCACTCGAGTGCCATGGAAGAAACGTGAATATGGCTGGCCGCCGTTCAGTTTGATGTGAAGCGGATGCATTTCGCTGTCTTTGAGAGCTGGCCTCAAGTCTCCTGGTGCACCCCCACCCATCCACCAAACCACTTAGCATTGTGGGATCGATTGGAATGTATTCAATTAGGAAGGAGAGTGTACCATGCAAATTGCTCTTTTGTAGCTGGCTCCAGTGGTTTGTCGAGGCGAGAGAGGTTGAACTGTCCGAAGAGATCCGATCGTGTAATCCGATTAAGAGCTAGCGTCGAAGAGAGTCAGCCGGCCCTTCCCTGTTCAGACAGATATTATTACTCTAGTAGTCGTCACACACTTTTCTAGGAGGAACTCTGTTCTTATCACCTGTAAATCTCTAGGACTGTTTAGTTTATCATCTTCTGTTGATGATAAGCTGCGTGTGCTGATAACAGTTTGCAGACAGGCTCTTGTCTATCCTGCTAAGAAGGTTGAAATAGATATTTAAACTGTGTCGCGGTGGCGTACATGTGCTAGATTGGGGTCAGCCTCATTTGCAGTTCATTTCGCAGACTGATTGGAGAAAGCAATTCGAATTTTGAGCATGGGCCGACTTCCTGAACTGGAGGCGTGCAACTCGGCTTCACTGAGTTGAAAGCGTACCAGTCTCCAAAGACACTCTTATTGGATCTCATTTAAAACCAATTAAGATTTGCCTCCTGGCATGAGATTACACTGCACATGAAGTCATATAATATGTTATCTCACGCCAGTTACCATATGTAGGCTTTCCCATGAATTCGCAGCTCACTCTGTGGAATATTTCGTTTCAAAAGCATAGCTTCGAGCCAGAACCTTGGAGGCAGATGGATATGAAACCGTATTCATCCAGTGACATTTGGAACTTCCTGAAAACTCGAAACAAACATGATTGAGATTCCACATACAGTATGTAGACCATTCCAGCCATCTGACAATGAACAGACTTGCTGCACAGAAAATCGCAGTGTGCTTGTCATTCCTAGTGTCTCACAACAAAGCTATGTCCAAATCTATGGCCTCCTTTTTTGTTCTACCACCGGAAACACAGAAGAAGCGTGTAGTGAATAGGCCTCAGTATTCAAAGCAGGGGGAAAAAAATACAGCACTGTCTTTCTTTGAACTCCGTAGTCACATTATTGAGTGCAACAAGAAAGAGAGAGTGACAGAAAAGCAGCTTCATGATATAAATGAGTGTTGAATCTTTTCACTGGCGCAACCTCCTCCCCTGCCTGCCTTCCCCGTTTTCTTTTCAGACCTCGTATTTCTTAGAATGCTATGATTTTTTTTTTATGGGGAGTGGGATATTTTTTTTTTTGGTTGGGGGGGGTTTGCATGGATAGCATGTGGGAACAGTGAATAGATCCCTTAGGGAGGGATGGACTGCAGGGGTGATAGTGTTCATGAGGGAAACTGACACACTGCGTCTTTATGCAGACATTTTGGCCTTCAAGCGGCCTCTTTCTCCATCCACACCCCAGAACCTTCCATTCATACACCCGGGGTGGGGGCAGGGGGCAGGGGGCCTGGCGCTCTGTCGTCGAACTGGGAGGGAGGGAGGCTGGAAGGATTTCTGCAAGAATCTCAAGGCTCTGATTGTGTGTCCTTTTTTTCTTGGTGCATTGAGAGGGGTGGAAGATAGTTGGGATACACAGCCAGCCTTGTTATCTGGCACCCACAATGAGGGCAAAGGGAAAGAAGACAGCAGCGAAAAAGACAGGCTTCATTGCATCATGGTCATCATCATCATCATCGGCAGCTTCCTCCTCTTCCTGATCTCCTCTCCACTTGTTTGAGTCACCCTTCAACTTCCTGAGAGAGGCGAGTGATAATAGATTCTGTCTCTATGGCTTTATTACACACAGTATGAGACAGAGCTAGACCATGAAAAATATAGAGGCTCTCCAGTGGCAATCAATTCCACTTTATGTACTATAACTGATGATATTTAAACAGCAGGATGTAAGGACCTTGGGTGATACATTCGTGTATAAGCCATTGTTAGTTAGGTCAGCCAGGTGGTTATTTCTATCAATAAATATCACAGTTATCTTTATAGAACCAAGCTAATAATGTTGAAACGAATCCTTGGCTGGGTTTTAAAATAACATGAGAAATTGATTTGATTGCATATCAACTAACTGTACAGCAGGACCTTCTGGTTTGTTTACAAACAAAGAATAATAACTTTGTGAACTGTATATCTCAAGGTTAGGTTGAGAATGGAGAAGTCATAGACATTGCTGAAAGTGCTGGCACCACTATCTCAGTTTTTTCTAGTATGTACATAAGGTGGGGGTCATATATTTAAAAATAAAAATTCTATGTTTGTCTTACACCCACACCGAGTCTAAATTTAACTACAGATCCAGATCTGAAAGTTTTAAGCACTGATACACATACAGATTCTTATTCTTTTGCATGTTTGTCACACTTAAATGTTTCTGCTCATCAAAAACCGTTAACTATTAGTCAAAGATAACATAATTGAACACAAAATGCAGTTTTTAAATGAAGGTTTACGTTATTAAGGGAGAAAAAAAACTCCAAATCTACATGGCCCTGTGTGAAAAAGTGATTGCCCCCCAAAAAGAACATTAAGGCTCGTCTCAATTTTGCTAAAAAAAAACATCTCAATGATTGCCAAGACTTTTGGGAAAATACCTTGTGGACCGACGAGACAAAAGTTGAACTTTTTGGAAGGTGCGTGTCCCGTTACATCTGGCGTAAAAGTAACACAGCATTTCAGAAAAAGAACATCATACCAACAGTAAGATATGGTGGTGGTAGTGTGATGGTCTGGGGTTGTTTTGCTGCTTCAGGACCTGGAAGGCTTGCTGTGATAGATGGAACCATGAATTCTACTGTCTACCAAAAAATCCTGCAGGAGAATGTCCAGCCATCTGTTCGTCAACTCAAGCTGAAGCGATCTTGGGTGCTGCAGCATGACAATGACCCAAAACACACCAGCAAATCCACCTCTGAATGGCTGAAAAAAACAAAATGAAGACTTTGGAGTGGCCTAGTCAAAGTCCTGACCTGAATCCTATTGAGATGTTGTGGCATGACCTTAAAAAGGCGGTTCATGCTAGAAAACCCTCAAATAAAGCTGAATTACAACAATTCTGCAAAGATGAGTGGGCCAAAATTCCTCCAGAGTGCTGTAAAAGACTCGTTGCAAGTTATCGCAAACGCTTGATTGCAGTTATTGCTGCTAAGGGTGGCCCAACCAGTTATTAGGTTCAGGGGGCAATTACTTTTTCACACAGGGCCATGTAGGTTTGGATTTTTTTTCACCCTAAATAATAAAACCCCTCATTTAAAAACTGCATTTTGTGTTTACTTGTGTTATCTTTGACTAATAGTTAAATGTGTTTGATGATCAGAAACATTTTGTGTGACAAACATGCAAAAGAATAAGAAATCAGGAGGGGGGCAAATAGTTTTTCACACCACTGTATATATATATTTTCTACTGTACTGTATATATAATAGTTTATAAGCAGAGGTGCAAAGAGTAATAAAATTTTGTACTCAAGTACAAGTACTGTTACTTCAGTGAAATTTTACTTAAGTACAAGTAAAGTTACCCTTATAAAAATCTACTCAAATAAAAGTAAAAAGTAGCTCATTAAAAAATTTACTCAGAGTAAAAGTTACCGAGTTACTTTTTTATTTAAATTTTCTTAACAGTCGGGGTGATTCTTTTGCTGAATTGTTTTGCCCTTGGGTGTTTCCATGTTCACTCTTATATTAACAGATTATTGTTTGTGTTTAAATGTTTGCTGTGGGTGTCGATTGTATATTGATCTGGCTCTGCTTTTTTTTTTTTGTTAAATATCAAAAAAAAAAAAAACACAGCGGGGGTAGAATGAGGCATTCTAGCATAGTTAAAAAAAGATGAGCAGATATAAATCTCAAATTAGTTGTTTTTAACTGAAGGAACACATTTGCATAATAAAGCTGTTGTCTTTGTTGTGCTTGAAAATCAAAGTGGTCACTTAAATATGGTGATACGTCCCAGTCTAGGGCCAGACAGCAAAAGAATGGTTCAGGGTTCTATTTTAAACTGTATGGAAATGGTGGCATATGGCAGAAAGAACTAGATCCGATCATTAACTTATGAAATAATGAGGTTTGTATATACAAACACATACAACAGGAGGAGGAGGAGGATCAGATTCAGGCTGGACCCAGGCCAAAATAACAAACAAAATGGTATTTATATTTAGTAGGTAGATTACCTGCAAAAAGAAACAACAACAAAAAAACCCCAGAAACAAAAATACAGGTACCTTCCCGGACTCCCTAAACCAAAAACAATGAAATTATCTACAAATATATACAAAGACCAACCAAACCAAAGCGACAAAGCAATAATCAAAGTCAATTGGAGGCAAAAAGTCAAAACCGGAATACACAACCAAATATCAAAACGCCAAAATCACAACCTCTTTCATCTTTCCCGCGTCTCTCCGGTTTATATTGTATATGGTCGCGCTAGTCGATGACGTCACTCTCAAGGCGGAAGCGACCGTGTGGAAGGTCAACGAGATGCCGATGTCAGAAAACCTGGAGTGGAGTCTGGAGCAGCGCGCGACCAGGACATGATACACACACGCGGCGCAACGGAGCATTTATACAAAGCATAATATTTTCATTATTTTAGCATTTTCATTCATTTATTTTTTACTCAGTAGCGAATATGATTTAAAATGTAGCGAATTACAATACTTCAAACAAAACGTACTTAAGTAAAAGTAAAATTACAGATTTTTAAAACTACTTTAAAAAGTAGAAATACACAAAAAATGTACTCAATTACAGTAACGCGAGTAAATGTAATTCGTTACTTTCCACCTCTGTTTATAAGTTTGTCTCACAGTCCGCTACCTCAGGAACACCTGCTTGTTCCCTGTACACCTGCTTGTTTTTTTTGCAGCAATCCAATCAGTAAATCATGTACAATGCATAACATCATACAGATTCGGGCTGCAGGTAATGTTCGAATCGAACATCAGAATTGTGAAACATTTTGTGTATCTTCTACAGACCGTTGTGTATAAGAATCCCAGAAGATCAGTATTTTCTGAAATACTCAAAACAGCCAAAATGTCACAAGGAAATTTACTGAAATCCCATTTCCCCCACTATATCATGTTCAATAAGAACACGGACGGAAGCTCTTTACCTCTTGTGGAGTGCTGTGGTGTCTGGCACCTGGATGTTGGCAGCGGATCCTGGGTGCTGTGAATCCAGTGGTGAGGCCACCATGGATCAGACTTGTTTGTCTGGCACATACTGTATCATGGGAGCCCAATCTGATTGGGATCTGGGAAATTTGGATGCCGGATCAGCATCCTTGGGCTGCTGTAATGCACAGCAATCTGTGTTGCACTGAGTGTTCTGACACCTTTCTGTCATGGCCAGCATTTTTTTTTTTCTGTGATTTTTGCCGTTTTGGCATTTCTGTGGGTTTGGACCGGAGGGTCTGGCATTTAGTCCCCACAAGCATAAATGAGCCTTGGTTGCCTGTGATCCTGTCTCGAGTTCATTGTCGCATAATTAATAATCAATGTTTATGGTTTAACATTATGTGGTGTTATTGTTATGACTGATTCTTGTATAAACAGAACACACATAGTCATAGAATTTGTAAGCACATGATGTTTTACTGTAACTGCATACAAACCCAAGAAATGTGCAAGAGTGTCAATATTCTCATATGTAAAGTAAGCAGGAAAAGAGCCGCTCTGGCGGGATGTCCAGGCGACATGAATGGACAGCATTTGAAATACTGACAAGCTGGAATAGTGAATACAGTTGGAGAAGTCTGCAGCAGGTTTTGGATGTATCTAGTGCAGCTGCTTTTGACACAGTGGCCAAGTGGTTAGCACTGTCGCCTCATACCTGTGGATAGTGTTTGCATGGTATGGCCAACAATGTTTTGTTGATGCCAGAGCTCAGAGGAGAATAGCCAGATGGTTGGAGCTGATAGAAAGGCAAAAGTAAGTCAAATAAAATCTCGTTACAGCTGAGGTATGCTACAGAGAATCTCTGAATGTTCATCCTACAGTAGAGGCTGATGGGCTACAGCAACAGAAGGAACTCTCCAAGACCAGCTCTTTCAACTAAGAACAGAAAACTGAGGCTACAGTTCATATGTGCTCACCAAATTTGGACAAAAGTAGATTTTTGGAAAAATCTTGCCTGGTCTCATGATTCTTCATTCCTGCTGCAGCACTCAGATGGTAGAGTCAGAATTAGGGTTGGGTACCAATAAGGCACAGGTACCTGTATAGCTGGTATGTACTAGTACCTGGTTATAGTGCAGAATGAATGCCACATGAATGCAGAAATTACACATGCAGGTAGCGTTAGCTCGCTAAGCTAAACATGCCTAAATTAAAATACCTAAAGCGAAACGTTCTAGTTCTACTGTAAGTGTGGCTGTATTTCACAACAAAGGATTCCGACACCATGACATGCAACAATCTGAGGACAATTTGAGAACAGACGAGATGTAGTTAAAAGCAGAGGCATGCACCATGTTTAACAGCGTGGGGACATCAGCTGGCAGTGTGTGCGTCTCAGACCAAGTCAGGAGAAGTGTGTATTTTGTCAGATAAGGTAAATATGGTCATATTTCTGCAAAAGACCTACTGAAATTTGAAGCTGGCTTGTAGCGTACCAAGAATACTAACTACAGTACATTGCTGTTATTGGTGTTAAATCACTGTAGTTGGGTTACGTAGTATGCAAAGTAGTTGTGTTCTATCTACTTCTATTTATGCATACTTTAAATGTATGATAATTTTTAAAAAAGTATTGGTTCAGTTATCGTAAAAAAAAAAAAAAAAAAAAACATACAGTACGAATAACCCAACCTAGTCATCAATGAAAGCATGGATCCATCCTGCCTTGTATCAATGGTTCACACTGCTGCTGGTGGTGTAATGGTATGGGAAATACCACCTTCTTGGCAGTTCTAACTGAGGATTATTTAAATGCCACAGTTTACCTGGATATTACTGCTAACCATGTCCATCCCCTTATGTGCCATGTCAGAAAGCTAAAAATCATCTCAAATGCATTTCTTGAACATGACAATGAGTTCACTTTGCTTAAAAGGCCTCCACAGACACCAGATCCCAGTCCAGTAGACCACCTTTGGATCCTTGGTGGAAGGAAAGGTTTGCATCATGGATGTGCAGCCAAGAAATCAGCAGCTACTGCATGATGCGTGATGTGAATATGGATCAAAAATCAGCACATTTTTTAATCTATACCATTAAAGATTTAAGAAAAAACTGAAGCCAAAAGTGGGTCCAACCCAGTAGTAACAAGGTGTACCTACAGTAATGAGTGTACAGTAATTTGGTACTGAGATGGAGTACTAAGGATGGAAAGACAAAGAACTAAAAATATATGGGAGTACTGTATGTGTACCTGTTTGTCATTTTTTGTATTGTCTTAAAAAACCTTCTTTTTTTAAAAAAAAAAGCTATTTACAGCAACGAAAAAGCCATATCCACTCAAACGCAGGAACAGGGTGTTTTTGTGAAAAATCACAAGTAAATTTGAAATGCTCAGCGTGTTATTGCAGCGTGAAAACTGGCAATCATTTACAGCTGCATTCCTCTTTATTTCTCTGTTCTGGTCATGGCTGAAAGAAACTTATGAAACTACAAATAAGGGAAAGCGTGTTTCTGCTGACATCCGTCACTCAATAGCAGAATGATTTGCCACGTTTAAACATAAAAACTTCTGAAGACCCATGAATGTTTTTGCATCTCTAGGTGACATGAATCACACAAACACATTCCATGATCTTATATAACTTCAATAAAAAAGAAGAAGAAGAAGAAAATGCAGGTTTTGGCTACAGCTATTATGTACAGATATCTGAAAAGAGTATTTTGCGGTTTCTGGAGAAGGCTTCTTCGCTGGCCTCTCCAGCACACATCCTCACTACTCTGTCATCCTTCGGGAGCTCTAAAGTAGACCATCTGTTGATCCATTTGCTTTCTGCCGTGTTTCTCTCAGCAGCAGGGCCCTGTGTTTAACACTGCCCCCCCCCCCCCCGCCCCCTCCACTCCCCCCCAGTGCATGATCACAGCAGAATGTACGACTGTTTTTCTACCTTAAACAACCACAATTATTGATCAGTGGTGAATTTATTTTATCCTACGTAGTTCCCGCTAGTCTTCATCTGACCTTATATGGCTCATCTCCAACTCTTGGTGTGTCTAACAAGCTCCCGAGAGATGCTCGGAAAAGAACAGGGTCCAAAGTAAAAGACTCAAGCTTTGCCGTCTGTGGCGTCAGACATCAGAGAAGAGAAATAGTGGTGGTTTTTTGGGGGGGTTAAATTTCGAAGCAAATTCATTTTAAATGACGCTGAAAAGTTACATGAAAATCCATGGATTTATAAAACAGAAAATGTCTGACAGTGCCCGTGGGGAGTGCAGAAAACTTGAACGTTTTTTTTTCTTTCATGCTAGCTTGTCTTCTCTGTTCTGGAAGAATGGTTTATGCAAAGCGAGCAGGCTCATTTTGATGTGCTAATCAGTTTCATGCTATTTAATTGATTTACAGCTGATAATTTTTCCTCCTCTGTTTTTACCGCTTCCTAGCTGATTTTCTGTGCGTCCTCTGTGAACCTCTCTCTCTCTCTATATATATATATATATATATATATATATATATATATATATATATATATATATAATGTTTCATGCTTTTTCGTTTTAGTCACCCGGTTTATGTTAAAATGTTTGAACAACCCTCAACAGGAACAGCAGTGTTTCCCACACATAGAGTATATTTTGGCAGGCTGCCCAAGTATATCGATGGCCCTTTAAGTATATTTGCTGATCCTTTTTATAAATCTGTCCATCTGCCATCTGAGATCGATTAACTAGTAGCGGACCGTTTTCTCGCGCGCTAGCAGAAAAAATAGGTACAGAAGCGGTAACACATGCAGGGTGTACCGAGCAGAGGTGGGTAGAGTAGCCAAAAAGTATACAGTAAAAGTAGCTGTACTTCAAAATAATATTACTGTGAAAAGTATTTGGTGAAAAGATACTCAAGTACTGAGTAATTGTTTTATCGCAATGTTCGATTTATTATTTTTAGAAATTATGTAAGCAACCAGACAAAATGATAAAATAACATACAACTTTTGAAATTTCCAAATAATAAAATATATGTAATAAAATAAATGAATAAAACTAAATATCTGTATATAATAACAAATTAAGAAACAAGAAGCACAAACGCCCAAAAGTTTAAAACATTGAGCTTTTAAAATAAATACCAACTGTAGGTAACATATGTACTGTATGTTCGAACAGTATAAACTATTTCCAGTGTAAGATATACAGTACTGTACTGTACGTATATTCCAAATGGCTAAACAGATAGAAAATAACATTAGAACATGTCTACAAGAGGTCTCACTTTATTATAAACTGTCCAGTAGAACAAATGAAAAAAAAAAAGCTTATATATTTTAACATTGCAACATTAAATAAAATGACTGTGACATGTTTCCTTTTTTTCGCACTCTATGCAGCGTTTCTGTGTGGTTATTTTACTACATGTGATTATTGTTATTGTGGCTGATTGTTCAAACAGAGTCATGTGATTATTGTTGCTACGCCTCAATAATGGAACACAGTCATATGGTAGATCCTTCGTGACTTCATGGTTAGAAAAGTAACGGTGCAGTAAAACTACTCAAAGTACTACTAAACTAAAACTACTCAAAAGTAAAAAATTTTCACAAAGTTAATTAAGTAAATGTAACAGAGTAAATGTAACCCATTACTACACACCTCTAGTACTGAGACACAGTAAATGGATGCCAGCTGCCATAAAAAGTATAAGAAGGCTGACGGTCGCACATGCTCTGCAGAGCAATACAGTTTCGCACAGTGAACAGGTTGCACTTTAAAAACAAAACCACAGGAGGGTTAACCCTTAAAACTAAAGCAGCGCAGATCCGTGCTGCAACACAGCACTAGACCGATTTACAAAAACATACTGATGTCCTGCCGATGTGTGTTAACGAGGAGGCTTCAGACATCACACTGTGCATTCGGGTTTTTTGACATGTCATGTAGAACCAAAGCTATGGTACCATTACTTTTAAAAAGTGTTAATTGGAATATCTCTGCTGGAATATAGGAATGACAACCACAATGCAGAACCACATGTATCTTTTAGACTTACTGTATGTTTAACACTGAACAGTGTGTTTGAGCTGGGAATCAGAGTCTTTGAAAGTTAATCATCATTTTAAACATTTGTGACCTATAGGCCTGCACACACACACACACTACGTCTCTGTTAGATGGTAAAACCAGCCTTGTAATTTGAAGCCTCACGCATCAGGCGCTTTACTGTCAGATCTGAAATCTTCTCTAAAGGTTGTGATGGAATTTGGAATTGGAATAGAAAAGCTGACCTTCATGAACAATGTAAGGAAATGCATTTCTTATCAGCTGTGTTAATAAAGACTCTCCAGGGATATGATATGTAAATCAATCTAGCTGTAAACATGTCACTTGAGATCCACTCATATCGAGAGTCCGCTTTGGTCTCATAGACACAACACATCGCAGGAATTCGATTCTTGGAGTTTTATTGAACCTGGTGTGTGTATTCAGCTCGGAGCCCAGTGGGTGAGAAAATGGCACAAGCTTCTTATCTTCCTTGAGCCTGAAATGAGCATTTGAATTAAAAACGCCTAGGAGAAGCCTGCTTTATCATGTTAGTGGGTTTCCTTGACAGAGGTTTTAAAGACGTGTATGAAAAGAGGTTCAATTTAAAGATGTGTTTTTAGTGTGTTTTACCACTGTCACGTTGCTCCTATAGAACTGGTGCTGAATTTCGCCTTGCGCGCGCGCGTGTGTGTGTGTGTGTGTGTGTGTGTGCACTGGGTTTTTGTTTTATGGGTTTCTTCTGGGTGCTCTAGTTTTCCCCCACAGTCCATTAACTGTATGCTGATTGTTGTCTCCAAATTGCTTGTAATGTATGAAAGGATGTGAGAGTGTGTGTACTCATGTAGGTTGAGTACACGTCCTGCAGGTTGGGGTTCTCACAATGTAAGCCCTTAGAGCTATAACCACTAATATGATGTCATAGGCCATTGCAGCTAATCGTCGGATATTGATGACAGTTTAAGATAACTGGGTAGATCTTTGATTAAAACGCGATGAACTCGTTTCTATTTAAACCAGGTTGCTGTAACGTACTGAACATTGTAGCGATCTTGTAGTACCAATCTTGTCATTTCATGATCATAAATCATCAGCTGTTGTGATTAAATTGTGCACAGCTGGTTGTCAGATTGATTGATTCATGGTTTGCTCAAGACCACAGTACAGAAACATGTTTTTAAAACCACTTACTACAGTATATACCATGACCATGATTTTATTATGGTCCATTATTTTTATATACTGTACAACAGCACTTGTGTATGCTCAATTCTATTTGGTTGGTTGCTTACAGCCCAGACAGTAGTTCTAGTTCCAATATTTCTATTAATGTTAACTTTATATTAATGTGAATACATAATTATTTCCATTCGTTTTTATCATTATCTCCACCTGCAATATGCTGGGTCTTCAGAGAAATCAAAATCCATTAATATGCTAAAAAAAAACTGGTCATTCAGTACATTCAGGTCGTCAGCTGACTCAATTTAACGTAACGTTACTCAACGTAACGTTACTCACCCCAGATACAATCACATCAAGTAGAAGTTTTCATGACTTTTAAAAGGCGTACATTTTACTGCTACCAGAATATGGGAATGACGTTGATGTGTCTGCACATTTCTTTCCCTACGTATGTGACCCATTTTTGTACATATTTTTGCTCTGTCATGTTTGTATATACAGTAGTTGGTTAAAATGAAATAAAATTCAATTCATCATATTGCCTAGGGGTGCTTATTATGCTTATATGGGGTCAGGATTGGGCTATATTACACAATCCTGACCCCATATACTGCATGTTGTTGGTCTTTCGGCCACTCCCGGCACGGGTTCACCACAGCAGACCATCCGGTCCGAACATACAAGCTTGGCACAACTGAACTCAGGCCTTCTGCATGGCACCTTCCACTGAGCCAAGAGCGCCCTAGATCCTGACCCCCATACTGTATATATATATATTTTAAACATACTAATGGGGGAAAAATGGCTAAATGATTTGTTTTTTAAAGGCTACACACTGCTGTGATTTTTACTGTCGATTTCTTTGGAATTCATCTTCCCCAAGCGTTCAACTGATCTCCACTGACATTTTTAAACCGAATGTCCTCCACATACTGTAGTTGACAGTTCAGCACTATTCTCCCATGCGTTAATGTAAGAAAGGGTTCTTAGGCCAATTCTAGCATCTTCAACTCTCCTTAGTTTTTTTTCTTTCCTTGATACAGGCCAATAACATGACCCTTCTAAAATAGTGACTATTTTGTCCAGGCAGTGTATAATACAGTGTAGTCATGCTGAAGGCATTTTAGTCTTTATTTATTTTTCATTTCGGCAGTTAATTGCAATCCTAGCTCAGTTATGACAGTTGAAAACACTTATGAATAGCCGAGCTATTCCATTAACCAGACTGTTTTTTTCTTTTAATCCTTTAAACCATTCCTCATCATTGGTTCTTCAGTAACTGGAATGTTTCTCCACTGCTACGTACATGTTTACAGAAAAATAAAACTAAAGGTGGGGTTAATGGTTATCTTTGGAACAACATTGTAATAGTTCTCTCCACATTCCAGAGAAGTCACAAGTATCTGCTTAGAAGAAAAATTGCCACCTCTGTGGCTCTGTGGGATCTATAAATGAGAAATATAAAAATGAAAATAAGGACCAATGAGGGTTTTTACTTGCATGATTCTTGTCAATTCAGAAAGATCTTGGGATTCAGTTCTTCTAGTTTAGAAGCCTGTTATACAGTAGGTTCGGATTTGAAGACAACGCTAAACGTAATGACTGTATCTTTTTAAATGGTGAATAATAAAACAGTTATCTATAGCTACATTTCAACAAAATGAAGTGTCATGATTGTTTAAGTCCACAGGAGAGAATATCTAACAATAACGTCTTGTAAAAGTACTCGTAAACCAAGGAAGTGTTAAAGGAAGTGTTTTGACATTTTTTTTTTTTTTGTCTTCCAGGCTTCCTTAGCACGGGTGACCAGGCCGCTAAAGGTAATTACGGCCTCCTGGATCAGATCCAGGCCTTGCGCTGGATCAGCGAGAACATCGGCTACTTCGGTGGTGATTCTAACCGCATCACAGTCTTCGGATCCGGCATCGGCGCCTCATGCGTGAGCCTGCTAACCCTGTCCCATCACTCAGAAGGTAAATGAACATTCTGCAACTTTGAGATAAATCTTTAATCCTAAAAAAAAAAAATGGCTATCAGCGATCCTTCTTTTGTAAATAATAAAAAATATATTTTTTTAAGTTGTTGCTGGGGCACAAATTCAGTCATGAGCATTTTCTTTTTGCCAGTGTGCACCTGCAAAGAGGTTTTAGGTTTTTTGCGTGCTTTTTTTTTTTATTTTAAATTTTTTTGCTCAAATCCACAGTCGTAATGGGCAAGACTAATGGCATGCACTCTCTAATGTGCTGGTTTTTTTTTTACATGCTTACAGTTGCCTGTTGGCAGTTTGGTCTAAAACACTGCCAAAATGCTTTTAACTGATGCCAGGCTTTCTCTGAGTGAGAATTGCAAGCAGACTGTGAAAATTAACACACGGTGTTCGGTATTTATGTAGTCATAAAGTCATGACAGTTTTTCACCGGCTTTTACCAAGGTTGTATGAATTGTCATGGCAGTGTGTCGCTTCACTGTGTTTGATATAAATCGAGGCCACATGCGTTCGGAGGCGTCATAATTAGTGTTTGAATTTCAATTGTCTGAAATTCCTGTTGCACAGGGTTTTAATTACTGGCATTCTGTTCTGGAAATAAACTAGTTGTGAATTGACACATGTCAGAGTGTGAGCTACAGTAACAATCCCCTGGCGTATAATTCATTATTCAGCCGATTACATTTGTTAGCTTGATGTTTTCTGGTCTAACTTTCCAACAGAATAAAAGCTCTAGTCGGCGTAGTGTAAGACTGATATGTGTGTGTGGTTTCAAATCTGGCATTCATCAAGACATTTTTGTTTTAAAACATATTTTTAAAAGGCTATCCTGGTGTTCTTCCATTGTACATGTTCAGATAACTAGCACTTGACCTGCTTACAGCTGCTTCAAAGAAGGAAGAAAAAAAAGCCTACAGTAAGTAATCCAGAGCCTCTGTATTTCTACAGTATATTGAAAGAAGATGGAGTCTCGAACTGAAATCAGGTCATTTTGGCAATTTCGCCTGGCTTCTTATTATGAAACACTTTCTGTGCTCCTCCACTGCATTTTGCATCAAAGCGTTACTAATTGCCTTGATTTCCTTAAATGAATATGACTGCTGTTGGATTTATATCCCATCTATTTTATTATTTTCTAGCCATAAATTTTTTATTCATACACCACCATGCCATGCTTCATGTAGCGTGCTACTATACAGCCACCTCAACCCGCTCTCTTTCCCTTTTCAGTAAATTGGATATTACTGATGCTGATATTTCCCTTGAATAGAAATGTGTGCCCTGCTCGGCTTGATGAGATAAAAAAAAAAAAAAAAAAAGAGGTGCCGTATAAATTTGTGAGACCCTGGAAAACTGAAACAGGAAGCTCTCTTTCATGGAAAGTTGCTCTGATGGTGAGTGCTACCAATATCAATCAGACACCTCAACGTTCCTCCATAAAGCTGTGATCTCAGTCATCAAATGAAGGATGGGGGATGAAGTGGCCTGCCAAAGAGGGTTGAAACACCTAAGGGAATACCAAGCAAGTGTACGGCTGTAGCGCGCACTTTCTAACCTTGTAGCAAGGAAAACATTGGATTTGGTTTGCATAATAAGCAATATCAAGTGTGCTGTTGGAATGAGCAAACATGGAGTGAGGCTTAAAATGTGAAAAAAAAATGATGGATTGATTGATTGAAGCTGTGAGCTGAAAACTATCTAGTAATTTCTAGTTTGTACACACAGTACTGTATATACAGTACGAGATCTGTGCCATTCACCAGCATTGACTTCGTTGCTCAGTGTCAAATGTACTGTAATTGCTTAACTAATGTTAATGTTATAGACCAGTGTCTAGAAATCTGATTCATTCTGAAAAATATGTAAAAAGATCAGGTAAAGGGAAAAATGTTAAATACTGTAAGAGATTAAATGAGGCTCTGTCCAAACATTGCAACATTCCCCCTGTGTGATCCTATAGTACGTGAACAGCTCAAGTAGAAATATGAATTGGGTCCAGTGTGTTCCAGAGATGGATTATGCCTTTGGAGGTGATTTGGGTCACATTTGACAGTACTACATCTGTAATTTGAGCACAAAAAACATCTTGATGGATCCCGAGCAGCAACAAAAGACCAACTAATCAACTGTGCCATTGTCTTAGCCTGAAACAGAGAAAAAAAGGATTTTTGTCTTCTTCTGTCATCTCATTAGTTTTGTTACAGCCCATGTGATTAAATCCTTTGACACAGTCTGTACACGTCCATACGATGTGATTCTTAGGACATTTAAACCAGGAAACAATTTAACTAATAAAACAAAACACTGGCGGCACGGTGGTGTAGTGGTTAGCACTGTCGTCTTGCACCTGCAGGGTCCGGGTTCGATTCCCGGCTAGGCTCGATTCCCGTCTCTGTGTGCATGGAGTTTGCATGTTCTCCCCGTGCTTGGTGGGTTTCCTCCGGGTACTCCGGTTTCCTCCCACAGTCCAAAGATATGTAGATTAGGCTAATTGGCGTTCCCAAATTGACCATAGTGTGTGTGTGCTCTGCGATGGATTGGCACGCTGTCCAGGTTGTACCCTGCCTCGTGCCCTCAGTGTCCTGGAATAGGCTCCAGGTCCCCGCGACCATAAATACAGGATAAAGCGGTATAGAAAATGAAAGAAAAAAGAAAACACTGATGGAATGTACAGTATGTGCACGACACCCTTCCTCCAACATAAAATATGTATAACACCTGGTCAATGGAGACTAGAGCAGAGCATTATACAGTAGGTTTACGCATTTAGATTTTTTCTATTCAAATTGATACGATAGCATCAATATTTACTCTCTGATTTGTCTTAAGCTGCGAAACATGAGTATTTGTGGAAGTTGGAAGCACTTTTGTATTTGATTTATCTACAGGAGTCCTGTAGATTGTGTCAACTTTAGACCATATAACATTTGTGATTCGTACCTAAATAATTAAAAAACGGATTGGTTGATCCAATGAATAGAACCGACCAACAAAAGATGGATTAAGTTGCATAATCGAATAGATCTCTATTGAACACACAGTCCACATGAACAGCTATGCATTTCAGCTGTCCACTTGTCCATTCGTTTGATTTTTAATATGGTACATCTGTATCTACACTATGGTTAGCACTGTCGCCTTGCACCTCCAGGATCCCGGTTCAATTCCTGGCCAGGCTCGATTCCAATCTCTGTGTGCATGGAGTTTGCATGTTCTCCCCGTGCTTGGTGGGTTTCCTCCGGGTACTCCGGTTTCCTCCCACAGTCCAAAGATATGCAGGTTAGGTTGATTGGCGTTCCCAAATTGCCCATAGTGTGTGAATGAGTGTGTGAGTGTGTGTGCCCTGTGATGGATTGGCACCTTATCCAGGGTGTACCCTGCCTCGTGCCCTAAACCTCCTGGGATAGGCTCCAGGTCCCCGTGACCCTGAATACAGGATAAAGTAGTATAGAAGATGAGTGAGTGACTGTATATACACTAATTGGGTTGTTTTACCTATTTGTAGGTCAGTTTGTAGGTTTACAGTAATTGACTTTTGCAGCTACCTGATATCATATTCATTGATGGAAATGGCCTTAGCTGATCATATATAATTGGGGCCATTTTCAGGAAGATTCAGCAAACCAGTTTTACTGAGGTACAGTAGACGACAGATGTACAGTACAGTGTGAGTTTTGTATGCAAATTTTGACTGCAGCTTCCGACTACTGACACACAATTAGACACATCTAACAGTTGTTTAAGAAAAAAACAAGGAAAGAAAGAAAGGAACGTTACTACAGATTCAATCCCCCAAACAAAAGTCCACCATGCCTTGAGGATTTTGCACCACCCAAACAATATCTAGCTGTGATCCTATGGTGGTCCGTTTCCAAAGGGTAGGGTTTACTATTATATTTATACCTTCACACTTGGTTTATTACTGTATGCACTACTACGTACAGTATGTACTGTGGGTACAAGGCATGTGGAGCTATTATACAGTACTCACACCTACAGTAAGTGTTTATTCTTATGGGCTTTGACTTCTTTTACAAACTTTTCTCACAAAGTGCTGATTTAGATTTTTTTTTACCCAGGCTCTAACTTCTTAATTAGACCTGGCACAAGTGGATGTACACACAGGACCCGTTTGTCCACACCAGGTTGCAGGTCATGTAGAGCATCTTCCTCTGAGGCTATTCTTCACCCTCTTTCACCACTCAGCTTAAATCATCCTTTTTCTTACAACACGTTGACTCCTGCTCCTTCTATTATAAATAATGCTGTACTGCATTATTTTCTTCTTGTTTTCAAAGGAGAAAGTAGTCTTTAGCGGAACGTTATTAGTGTTGTAAATATTTGACAGTATTTAAGAATTGGCATTAAATACACACCCCGAAACAGGACATGAGCAATCCAGTGATCAAGAGGTTCCTCATTGACCACATCTACCACCTCAAGCCAATGCACAGGAATACTCTTTTACCTGAATCCCATCAGCAACTAATACCATGGGTCAAATCAGCAAACAGAGTGTCAGGTTCAGTCACGCAGAGCCATGTGGGTTGTGTGAGATTGAAGGCACTGCTTGTTTGTCCAGTGTGTGTGTGTGTGTGTGTGTGTGTGTGTGTGTGTGTGTGTGTGCATGATGGTGTTAATGAGGCCACTGCGACCCGTCTCCTCGACACAGTGTGGCACCTCAGCACGGGTAACCCGCTGTTTCCTGCTTGCAACCCACTACAGCATGTGACTCTTCATCTCCTTAGTCCAATTTTAAATTTAAGGGTAATAATCCAGGTGGGATTTTAATGCATATGTCAAACCTCCATGCAAAGAACAAGATACTGTAGGGACGGGCGAAGAAAAGCACAAGGCTCCTTGTTCGATTTCGTCTCTTTCTTTCTTGATATCGTAACCACTGTGCCCCGACGAGAGGAACCAGGCAAAAATGGGTCATTAGTAGCAAGAACTGGAGGGTTTTATGTGACTTAGTGCTTTAATGTGATTCAACAGATGCAACCATACAGTCTGAGCAGAGTGTGTATCGTTTTTCTTTTTTTTTTTTTTTCCTTTTCCATTTTACAAGCATCAGTGGGAAAATGGAAGGAGAGATAGAATGAGAGAGCACTTCTCCAGGACATTAGATGTCTCATATGTTACTATCCATTTGGCATCATGGCTTGCTCTAATTGAGCACAGATATTAGTTGCCCCCCCCCCCCTATTCCATTCTCTTCATAATGATTATGATGTTGAATGAGAGCTGGCTTCGACACACCCCTGGAATACTAAGCGCCGACAGGTTTAGATGTACATGCTTATTAGGTCAGGAAGGATGTGGGCTACCAGCATTGCCAGTGAAGGTCATTGCTATTTTTTTTCCCCTTTCCAGTAACTAATCAGCCTAAAAGCTCTGCTTGTGAGGAGGTGTCCCCCTTTTAATGGAATGCCTCATACATTAAGAACAGAAGGCCTAGTAGTTGGAGGAGTCCATGTGACCATGTCAGCTTTCATTTTTATTAAGACTTTAGGGTTATTGAGGACTATAAATGTGCCCGCTTGAACTGGGATGGTTTTATTAGAAGGATGCCGTGAGTGCAGTGAGCTTTGTGCCTTGAAGCACTTTAATGTCATTAAGAAAATGAGCCTCCTGTTAAAGCAAGGCCAATGTAAAGACGGTGCCGGTGGTTTGTTTCATGGAAGCGTCATGAAACACGGTAGTGCATGGGAATGCATTATGGTCTAGTAAAACCACCAACAGCACGATACAGAATATAAAGAACATAACTCAAGGAAGCATGTTTTATACTATAAAGATCTGATTGTTTGGTTGACAGTGTTTACAAAAGGACAGATGGAGAGGCTTCTGGAAAAAAAGCTACCCACGGGTTATAGCTTCTATAAGTGAGATTATTTGCATTTAGTGTTTCGAGATCACTGCAAGGAACCTGGCATCGTTCCCTTGGTTCCCTCTAATGCATATCGTAAAGTTAAGACGCTTTTATTCTCCTCTAACTTGATGACGCGTATTCTTTGGGGAACCTGCATTCAAGCACAAATAATGAACGCATCATCATCATCATCATCATCATTCAGATTGTCATGTTGTTTTTCTCATGGTATTGTGACATGAAAAAGCACTGTGTTGTACAAAATCAAAACCTGTTATCATTTTAACAATTTCTGTAAATAGCATAAAATTGATCACATTACATACTTGCCTTTGAGCATTACTGTACTTGATTTGCATTTTGATGCTTCTGACTATTATCTGGCTAAAGGAGCTGTCAGCTCTGAAAAGCTCTAACAGAGCAACGGAACTTGAAATTGTATAAGTGCACCTTTTTACTGGCCCTGAAGGGAGTGAACAACAAGATCATAAGGCTTTCAGCAGTAAAGTCCACAACATTTAGTCTCTCCACCATTTAGTTTCCACCATGCATTACTTAAATGGAGGTGAGCATCATGATCCAGACTATAATATCTCGTGTAATATGACGCTTATATTTTGTGATTGATCTTAAGTAACCAATGGTATGTTGACGTACAGTACTATAGACACACGCACCACTGAATAATCCTTACTAACAACGGTAAGGGAAACGTCTGAGCCCCGGGGCTATGTTTTTGTACCCGACTCTGATGCAATTGACTGCTTGTATGACCCCATTAAAAGTAGGTTAAAATGTATTGCACAAAGAATTGCAGGAGGAGGAGACCAAACACATCGGTACTTCTTCTGCAAGGCGACTGCCTGTGTTTGACCTATGGAAATTCTAAAAGGTCTGGTATTCTCTGTTCTGGTCCAGTTCTTCTGAAAAGAAACCTGCAGGACTAAAGCGAGGCCACGATATAGATGGCTGCAGCCGGAGTAAACATTTCTAGATCACACTTTATTATGCAGGTATCATAACAGCCTCCTATCGCTACAGCCGTGCCGCCAGTAAATGTCAGCCGATATCACAGCAAAGAAAAAATAATAAATGTGAATCAAGCGCTCCCTGTATGGCCACAGATCATTGTATTGAGTAGAACTAAAAGCCATTGTTGTGGAAATAACATATTCCGGGGCACAGGCTAAGAGAAAAATCTGTGGTTGAAAATACCCTCATCTCAGAGGGGTCAGAACAGATCTCAGGAAAATACGTAACACTTTCCAGCTTTATACTATTCTCTGCTTCATTGTTTTTAGTCTAATTATTTAACAGTGACGGTATAGTAAGCATTCTTACATGCAACGTAACACATGTAAAGTACATAGCGCTTGTAGCTGTAGCTCATTGGCAGCTCCTGGCATTTTGACAGGAATTGATTATTTATACAGCATTATAAGCCCTTATTTAGAGCAGTCTATTCTTCACAAGGAGTAATTGAATTATTACTGGAGTACGTCTGAGATTTTAGTTCTGTCCAAAAGTGCTAGGTCTGAAATGCATCAGGAAAGATGGAAAGATGTAAGGAGATTGAGATTACTCCATAACTTCTAAATGGAGGTGTGCTTAAACATTCTTTTGTATTCTACAGGAAACTAAATGGGATCCTTTTAGTAAAATGCACTGCAGGGAGCACACAACATAAAAAAAAAGAAAGAAAGAAAGAAAAAAAAGCCAGAACATTATAATATAAACAGTGATTAAAAGCATTTGGAAGCAAAAGCAAAAAAGCCACATGCAGTACAACATAAGTCTTTAACAAAGATCAGATCTGTTTACTTGTGAGGTGTATAGTAGGTTATTGGCATCCTGTCCAATCCTGCTCTGTCTCCTACTGTACAGTATATCTAATGGGATAGGCTCCAGGCCCCTCGCGGAACTGAATACAGACTAAAGGGGTATAGAATATAGATGATGAGTGAGTGAGTAAGGGTGTACAGTAAATAGTGCACATAGAATTATTAGTGAGACAACATACAGAGTATGCAGTATAAAGACTTATACATTGCTTATACTGTACAGTGTGAACCAATTACAGTATCACAATTGCTTAATAGACATAACGTATATAAAATAATCGTTCATTTCATACCAACAGCACATAGGAAGAACTCCAAAGTACAACTATGTTATATATTATATTTTATATTAAGAGCACCTTAACTCATACTAATTATTAGGACTCTGTTTGCTTCAAGAATAGCTTCAGATCTTGGTGGCATGGATTTCACGAGTGTCGGCAACTCTACAGCTGCATGAGATCAGCGGTTTCTGAAACAGTCAAACTAGTCCATCTGGCGCCAGCCGTCTCCATGGCAACCATCATCTTGTCGTAGCAAAATTTTAAACTCTTCATGTACAATGTGTCACCACTGGTACTGTAGGTACTATTAACATTCAACAGAAGGCTCAAAAACGTCCAGGACAAAAATCAGTAATTACACCTGGATTGAGAAAAAACATTCTGATGTTTAACATTAACTGACAGTCTTTACTTTTATCTGCATGACTTTATGTGTGTCACTGGTGCTTCCATGATTGATTGATTGGATAACTGCATGAATGAGCAGGTCTACAGCCAATCATAAGTTTCTACAATAGTGGGGAGGCAAGGACACAGGGGGGTGGGGGAGGGGTCGTGGCTTTGGACTACGGTTCGGAAGGTCTCAATTTCAAAACCCATGACCACCAAGTTGCACCTGTGCGGCCCTTAACCTTAAACATAAGACCACTTGTTGAGGTCAGGGAAGAACAGACAGCTGTTAAATTGCTATTTTTTTTGTTGAGCAGAAATGTATCTCAGAAGAAAAAAAATTCAACCGTTGAGGCAGATGGGCTACAGCAGCAGAAGAACACTTCGCGTTCTGTTCCTGTCACCCATGAACATGCGTGTGACTACAGAAGCTACGTACATGCTCATCAAACTAGACAATTGGAAATATTTCACTTGGTTGGATTGATCTCAATTTCTACTACAGATGTTAAGGTCAGAATATTGCATGAACACCTGGACCTATTATACCTTGTGTCAACAGTTCCAGCTGCTGGTGGTATAATAGTGTAGGGAGAGATTTAGCCTTTACTGTATCTCTTAACACCAATCATTCATTCATTCATTCATTCATCTTCTATACCGCTTAATCCTGTGTTCAGGGTCGCGGGGGACCTGGAGCCTATCCCAGGAGACTTCGGGCACCAGGCGGGGTACACCCTGGACAGGGTGCCAATCCATCGCAGGGCACACACACATACACACACTCACACACCCAATCACACACTATGGACAATTTGGGAACGCCAATTAGCCTAACCTGCATATCTTTGGACTGTGGGAGGAAACCGGAGTACCCGGAGGAAACCCACCAAGCACGGGGAGAACATGCAAACTCCATGCACACAGAGATGGGAATCGAGCCTGGCCGGGGGATCGAACCCAGACCCTGGAGGTGCACGGCGACAGTGCTAACCACTACACCACCGCACCGCTTAACACCAATCAAACATTTAAAATATTTTTTAAATATATTATGTTGCTGACCATGTGGATTTTATGACCTCAATCAAAGCCAGCTTTTTTTTTTTTTTAAACTGACAATTGTCCCGTATTGAAAGACTGTTTGAATCCTGGTGCTTTATTAGAAAGATAGAAAGTCAAGCTACAGTATATTTATTTTTCATGCTTGAAAATATATTTTATTTAAATACCTCATTTAGAATGCATAACAGTAGTTCTAGAAAGAACTTATCCATCAATAAAAGAAAAAAACTTAAAGCTTGGAATAAGAAAATGTTTAGAAATAATTTTAATAATCTTATATAATAATCTTATATTTAACATTATCTTAAAATGTGAAATACTGTAATACATTTGACTATATTCAATATATTTCATTTGACATTTTGTTTTGTAATATGCAATTTGTAATTTGAATGTAATATTGGATACTACTGAAACTTTATAGTTGGTTTATAGATAAATTATAAACTATTATTCTTAAAAGAGACATAAAGACAAAGACTTTTCTTGCTTATTAGGGAAAAAAATATCCAACCACATAAAGTCTTGCGTTAAAATCTTTATTTTTAAACTCAAAACTTTCCCTCTTTTGGCAAATACAATGTTTAATGATGTTCAAATCAAAACGGAACTTTTCATCGTGCAGAATAACAGAACACAGTTGTGAGAGTAAAAAAAACTTTATTCCTCTATACTGTATAATCTCCTGCTACGCTAATGCACTCATCCCAGTGTTTCACTAGTGCTTGGATACCATCAAGGTAAAACGTTTTCTCAGTACTCCAGAGCCAGCGACTCCCTTCTTCATGTCTGAAACGCTGGTCTCCCAAGAGCTCCTTTAATGGCCCAAACATGTGGAAATGGCTCGGAGTGATGACAGGACTGTATGGGGGATGTGAAGATATCCCCCAGCCGAGTTCCTGTAACGTACAAGTAGTTGGTAAATGATTGTGTGTACAGTTCCCACAGACAGATGCGTCTTTTCTGCAAGTTGGTGACAAGGTATCCATAGATTTACAAATATCAGTTGTTTCTTTCGCTGAATGTTCATGAGAATGACTTCAGTGGGCTCTGAGCCACCTCGGCTGGAGTCATCATTCACGGCTGTACGGCCTTCTTTAAAACTTTGTACCGTTAATCGTTTTCATTCGCATGAAATTTCATCCCAAGTCCCGGGTTGACTTGAACAGCCCTAATATTTTTTCATTTTGAGCCATAGTAAAAAGTACCTAAAATAAAACAGGAATTAGATTTTGTTGAAATGAAAATACCCATGAAGCATTAAGAGAAGGTGAAGATGCAGGCCATTACTGTAGGCAGAAACTCTGTGTCACATCCCATAATTCATGAGGAATAGGCTGTTATGATTGATAGGAAACTAAAGAGTAAGGTGTAGAGAAGAACCATCTATTCTAGATGAAGTGTAGCTCAGAGCTTAGCTTCCACAAAAACAAAGCAGTGACAGATTGCCAGTCAGTGGGAGTATAGTTCATTCAGAGACTGTAGCCATCACTCTGCAGCACCCTTGCTGCAACTGCTCGAGTCTATAAAGCATAATACAAAGAGCAGAAAGCCATCACATTTTAGAAGTCTTCCCCGGTCCTACTGCTAAAACACCTCTGCACATTAAGTTTTAGTGTTCTACCACATTAACGAAACTTATTACCTAATTATTAAACTGAATAGGAGGTGTACAGGTTGTCACACAACAGGAAACACACAGAATTGCCAATGCAAGGACGAATGTACATTGGCATGGAACCAGGCTACCTGTTGGGGGAATAAATAACCTGATTAATCTGTTAATGCAAAATAATGAGCTAGACTAAGGTCAATTGGTAGAAATTGATTTACTATGGAAGCAAAACGGGGATAAAGATTTTCAAATAATAATTAAATTGTAGGTTACACATTGGCTTAGTGATTAGCGCTGTCGCCTCGTACCTCCAGGGTCCGTGTTCGATTCCCGCCTCGGGGTTTGTGTACATGAAGTTTGCATGTTCTCTCCCAAATTGCTCGTACAGTAGTAATACAGTATAATCCTGCGATAGATTGGCAACCCATCCATTGTGCATCTTTATGTCACCTGGGTTACACTCCATGCCCCCACGCAACCTGGTGCAACTAGATAAAGCGTACAGTATAGATGAGAGTAAGACTTAAATTGTACCTCTTAGCATCGAGCGCTCAAGTCGTCAAACCTTGAGGTTGGAATATGAAGCTTCAGTGAACACCCTAACCAAAATTGGAAAATTAGATATTGAAAAAGCAATGCTTGGTCAACTGTTTCTGTTATGGGAACTGAAGTATATAGAATATATTCAAATAGATTTTTTTCAGTGTTTACATATTCAGTGATTCAGTTTTCAGATAACTCCATAGTAATTCAGGTTTCTTATTCCAGTGCTCTGACTTGAGCAGTCAAATTCAGTTTGCAGAATTCTCAAAAAAAGAAAAAAAAGAAACATTTATATCTGGGCTACCCATGATAGGCTTGAAGACAGCAAAAAAAAGTGTCAACTGATTAAAAATATATTGTTGTCAATCATAACTCTTCTTTGTTTCCATACTGTAAATACTGTGAACCTAAATATAATGTACTATAATGTAAACCTAGATATTTAGTTCATATGATATAAATAAATCTTCTTATAAAAATAATAATAATGATAAGCACTACTACTGTTATTATTATTATTATTATTATTATTATTATTATTATTATTATCTTTACATGTGAATACTGATAGAGCGCCCGTTTTCATGACCATAAGGCAAGGACACACGCACGGAGTATGACTGAGGCACTGTCTCATGGCAGACTGTTTTCTTCATGGCCACTGTTGCAGACAGCAGTAATTTAGCAAATGGCATAATTTTTTTTAATTGGAGGGGTTAGAATTGAAATATTATAAAGTGGTGTAATTGGGTTATATCCATTTGACTTCCCATGGCTGCCTTAAAAACTGGCTATGCTTTATGAACAATGGGGTGTGTAAGAGGACATGGATTTGAGAACAGTTAAAGGGGACCTATTATGGGAAATTCACTTTTTAGTCATTTTTAGTCATTCATATGGGTCTCCAGTAGAAAAACAAAAATGAGGACAAAACATTGACTGCTTTTTGACCTTTTTCTGTTTTCGTATTAACCAGAACTTAAACAAGCTAATTACATTCCTCCCCCCTGGTATGACCTCATACAAGTGGATTTAACCCCTGGCTTGATGTTCTCTGGTGGGGCGTGGGGCAGAAGTAGTTAATTTACATACAGTAGACACTGCAGTGGTACACATTTGGGGGAAACTGAAGGAAGCTGGAGGTATGAAAAATGCTTTATCTCAGGGGAATTTCAGATTGAGCATTTTGGGAAAAAAAAAATTTTTTTTGTGTGCGTTCATTTACAGTATGTCTCTTCAGGACTCATCTCTACAAAAGCAATACATTTTGTGATGCTTTTTAATTGCTTTTCTCCGACATTGTATTATTTGTGTTAAGTACAGGATGATCTGTGATTAATGACATGTCAACTTAAGCAGCTACTGTATAGCTTCGCTGGTAGAAACTGTGAACAGCCATAAAACCAGCTTTAAGAAAGTTGTAAGATAATTAATTTTGCTGTGAAATAGAGCCCCAAATGTTGTTGCACCTACTGGGTGCACAAGTTCTAATGTGCTGGTGTGACAAGGCCAGAGCAATTAATTAGTAATGAGATAACCGATCCACCTGTGCAGGAACAAATAAAAACTGATTCCTCTCTCTACCAAAACCACATTACTATGCGACTCTTACAGTATGTACAGTATATACAGTAAATGTCACTTGCCTAAACAGTAAGAAAGATCGCTTGGCTGTCCTTAAACCTCTACTTGCGTTGAGATGGACACTGGTTGCATCTATGAGTCACTCATTCATTACAAAGCTTCTAAGGCACAATGAACTTTGCGAGGGATTTTATCCAGACATTCGTGACCGTTCTCAAGGTTTTTTTTTTTTTTTTTCCGAACATGAAAAATAATAATCGTTCAACTGGCTAAATGCTTTGCTGGACAGCTGGTCATTTCAGTTCAGTGCTTTTTAACACGTGAAAGCAGCAAGACTCATTGGCACATGGCTACCGATAATTAAAGCTTACAAGGACGAAATACAACAGCAACCAAACTATGAAAGCAGCTGCCAGGGGTTATAAATGGCTTCGAACGAGCATTGAATGAATTATTCTGCAGTGTCATCTTTAGTTTACAAATTAAGTAATCACCTATATTGAAGAAGAGCTGAGGGAACGCATGGCGTATTATTGCAATAATTCAATAGGCGTATTTATTGCTCCGATATTATTCCCCTCGCTCGTTATACTGTACTGTATGTGAGCGTTAATTTGTGGTTGTCTTCAAATAGGTTTGCCTCTGGAGCTTATCTCTTTACAGCGCGTAGCCCACGTTCAGTGCGCGAAAGTACACATTTCTTGTCTGGTTGCTTCCACTCGGCACCTTTTTCTCACCGCTCTCATTCCACTGCCTCCTCCACACTTCGCTCTGTCTCCCTTTCTCATGTCCCGTGTGAGAGAGCGGTTTCTGTGAAAAGCATCCATTATGGCTGGGTGCATAGTCGCCTGTGTTGTTGAGCGAGGGAGCTGGCACTCCTCAATGCCCACCTGCACAGGAAGCCCAAACACTAAGAGCGTGACAGCTGAATGCCCCATTCCTCCCTTTCCAATCCTCCCCTCCTCCTTCGCCTCAGCCTTCGTGTCAACCGGCTCTTTGTCTGCATCCGATAACATCAAACATGACCGAAATAAGAGCGAGAATTAAAAGAATCTAAAGAATCTAACGCTAGCCAAAGCACTTCGCCCTTTCCTGTAAAAGAAAAAACAGTGTTAAAACAATGCAAATGGACCTCTGAAATCACTTGGAGGGTGCTTAGGAGTGGTATCAATTCTTCTTTCATCACAGCAATCGTTTTGTATTACTGCTAGAACTGTGATTAATCCAAAAGGCAACAGTGCTGTGGCACGATAAATATTTTACAGCGTAATTGGATTAGATTCGATTAGATTCGATTAGATTAAACTTTATTGCCAAAAAAGAGAAATGCAGCAATACAGAGTTCTCAGAATTGCGTGACATTACTTCGCAGCCTGTAAATTAGATCACATGGGTAATCTGTCTCATTAACGGCGGAGTAGATGTTATGAGGACACCTGCATGTTGATGAAACTAGGGCATGTTGAATATTCTTTTTTTTTTTCTTTCTTTTTTTTGCAAGACCCCGCTCTCTCTCCCTTTGGTCTCAGCCCTGTTTTCTTGCATGCAGAAGGAACTTCCCATCAAGCAACTCATCAGCCTGAATCAAATCGTGTTCTCACATGGTAGAGCTGCACCTAGAGACGTAGTCGTCGGCACTCAGCTCCACTTTTAAATTCACACTGAACGAGCTGTTGTTTCTCTCCTTCTCCGTTTCTCGCTTCCTCTCCTACACACACACACACACACACACACTCCATCCCTCCCTCTCTCTCCCTCTCTCTCTCTTGCTTTCTCTCTTCCTCTTTTTTCCCCTTTCGCCAACGCCATTAAAATTACCTGAGCCATTCTCTTCTCAGGCTATTTCCCCTCAAGTGCTCTTCAGCTCCGTCGTAGATAAGGCACGATATTTCTTTCTCATTAGTGCACATTTCTTATGGTTAACAAACAATGAACGCTCTGTTTTGCAACATCATTTCAGCTTGATGAAAATAATTAGAGTAGGGACAGAAAAAGGTGTTTTGTTTTTCCTTAAAAAAAAAAAAAAGGGAAAAAAAAAAAATCAAGCCAATTTCTTGAGCTCGGGTTTCTGTGGCGCACACGGTAGACTAAATCGTGTCATGCCGAGCTGCTCTGATGTGTTACGACCTGTGGAGGGTATGCCATCTGGACTATTAAAACCTGAGGAACATGGCTGTTATAAAGCACATAACAGGGCGTTTGCTTTTGTTGCACACCAGCATTGTGAAAAACGAATGCTATGTTCATTGCAGAGAGGGCTGTTAGTGCACAAGTAAACCCCAAATGGGAGGAACTTTCATAAAGATGCTGAATCGCACAAAACAAAACAAAACAACAACAAGAAACAGTGCCTGTTTGACAAAAGCGTAAATCTTCGGTTCCCAAGTGTGCAGTGTTGCAAGAGATTTCTAGCTTGGAAAAGGAGATAAAGTATAAATAGTTGTATTTCGACAACAATCACATAAGAATATTGCCCTAAAACCTTAATTAAAAAAATATGGTCACGCAAGAACTGCCATCAGTGACGGTTGTGTGTCGCTTTAAAACCATGTTAAATTTTACATACAGTATAAATGGGTATTCAGTGATTTCTTATTAGAACAGTCTTGTTCCATCATAATATATTATTAAATAAATGATGTGTCCGTAATATTCCTCTATTCAATATAAAGGATTTTATTCCAGAGCAATCACTAATTAAATGTATGTCTTGTTCTAGAGCAACCTAGAGGCGTTTTCACATTAGGCACGATTGATTTGTACGTGCCCAGGAACGATTGCTCCCTCCTCCTCACTCCCCCTGCAGCGCAGCGTTCACATTATTTTTGCTCTCTGTTCTCGTGTACATTTACACTCACCGATACAGCAGGGTGCAGTATGCACATTCTTGGTTTGTGAACCATCAGTAGACACGAGAAGGAAAGAACAAGGAAGCCTAATATTATTGATGTTTGGAAAAAATGTCAAAAGTCAATCTCATGTGTTCTACTGCATCAGCTGTGCCTGCGTAGGTTAGAGGATGAGACTGGAGAGATTTCAGAAGATACAGACTGATTATGTTGATTATGTCACATCTAAACAGCGATCTCTTTCTCATTCTCATCAGTGAGAACACAATCGTTCCATGCTTGGGAACCGTGCCCGAGAACAACTGATGAAAATGAACCAGACTTCGGGGTCAAGTATTCTCGAAAACGCCCCCCGAGTGGCGCAGTGGTAGAGTGCTCGTCCTATCATCCGGTGATCGCTGTTTCGATCCTCGGGTGATGCTGTAGCCTGTCAGAGCCGACGGCCTAGAGAGAGCTAATTGGCCAAGCTCTCTCAGCGGGGTGGGATGGGGGGCACTTAGTGCTCCCACATTAATTACAGCTCTACAGCCAATCAGGTCTGTCCTCCGAGTGTTCTACGCTGCCCCCAACAGTGTATAAGCGAGCAGTTTGAAAAGATGCAGTTAGTGGCGTCACATGGTTCGGAGGAAACATGTGATAGTCCGTAGCCCTCCCAACTGAATGGTTGTAGTATTCTAAATGTGGCAAGTGACAGGGAGGAACTGGAAATGACTGAATTTTTGGAAACGATCCCTGGGCCCTAATGTAAAAACGCTTAAAAATAGTCTATACTGAAGAAGTGCAAATTGTGGTTACTAGTGTTTTTCAATTTCAGATGTTAAATTAATTTGTTCATTCATCCACTGCCTATAACTCTTGTCCTATGTACAGTAGGGTTGTGGGGGCCCTGACCCCATCTTAGGGAACTCATGGCACAAGGTGGGGAACCGTGGCCAATTTGGAAACGCCAGTCACTTAATGTCTTAATGGACTATTGGTGGAAACCTATCCAAGCACAATGACAACATGCAAATCCTAAAGACACAAACTGGAACCCCCAACTATAAGCTCTTATGCTGCCCCAGATGTTAAATAGTATTATACTATACAGTACTGTATATACAACAAGCTAAAAGCCAGCAATTCTTTACACTATATTAGAATACACTATATTTGAAATGTTTGGCATGAAGTATTTATGTTTTTTTAGGTATATTTCTTTCTTACTTATTTAATAGATAGATATAGGTAGAAAGACAACAAAATGGAAACAGTATGTCAAAACATTACTACAGTACTGTATAATCATGCTCAAACAAAATGATGAGTTAAACCTTCCAATTAAAAAGCACAGCAGGACCACATGTTTGGAGCATATGATTTTCTAAATAGAAGCATAGCTGTCACATTTCTGCTCTTGTGAGTGGTTACAGATGTTGTAATGTTTAGTAAACATCTGTCATGTGTTAAAAACATTATTGTCCATCATGCAAAATTCACATATTACTAATATGAAATATGGCTTTCTTCTATACACACTGATTTTCCATAACATTATGAGCTCTGACAGGTGAAGTGAATAACATTGATTTTCTCATTGCAACAGCACTTGGAAATGGGTGGGATATATTAGGCAGCAAGTGAACATTTTGTCAAGCATAATGATTTAAGCAACTTTGACAAGGCCAAATTGTGATGACACGAGGACTGGGTCAGACCAACTTCAAAACTGTAGCTCTTGTTGGATGTTGCAGTGGTCAGGGCCTACAAAAAATGGTCCAAGGAAGGAAAACTGATTAACCAGTACCAGGGTCATAGACGGTCAAGGCTCACTGATGCATGAGCGAGCGAAGGCTGGGTTTTGTAGTCTGATCCAGTAGAAGGTCTACGGTTTCTCAAATTGCTGAAAACATTCATGCTGGTTTCCATAGAAAGGTGTCAGAACACACAGTGCAGTGCAGTTTATTATGTGTGGGGCTGCGTAGCTGAAGGCTTGTCAGGGTGCCCATGCTGACCAATGTCCAAAGCCAACGGGCATGTAAATAGAACTGCACATGGAGCAGTGGAAGAATGGTGGAAGAGCCTGGTTTGATGAATCACGTTTTCTTTGTGTGTGTGTGTGTGTGTGTGTGTGTGTGTGTGTGTGTGTGTGTGTGTGTGTGTGTGTGTGTGTGTGTGTGTGTGTGTGTGTGTGTGTCTGGCCAACAGATGGCACTAGGATACACCATGGGAGACTTATGGGAAGGAAAGGTGGTAGGGGTAGTGTCATGCTTTGGGCAATGTTCTGCTGGGAAACCTTGGCTCATGCCATACATGTCAATGTTACAGTACTTTGACACATGCCTCCTACCTAAACATTGTTGGTTATCAAGTATGCCTCCTCATGAAAATGGTATTCCTTGATTGCAATGGCCTCTTCCAGCAGGATAATGTGCCCTGACACAATGCAAAAATGGTTCAGAAAAGGTTTGAGGGACACCATAATGAGTTTAAGGTGTTGACTTGGCCTCTAAATTCTCCAGATCTCAATCCAATTGGGCATCTGTGGGATGTGCTGAAAAAACAAGCCTGAGCCATGCAAGCCCCACCTCACAACTTACAGAACTTAAAGGATCTGCTGCTGGTGGCATGGTCCCACATACCAGAGCATACCTTCAGAGATCTACAGTAGTAGATTCGATGCCTTGACGGGTCAGAGCTACTGTACTGTATAATGGTGGCAACATGGGGACCTACTCAATATCAGGCAGGTGGTCATAATGCTGTGGTTAATTTGTATATTTGATCAATTGGTTCATTTAAAAAAGGAGACAAATGTTATAAGCAAGGAGGAAATCTGTTGAGATCAACACCTAATTTTAATTCGGTTCATGCTAATACTGTAATGAGTCATTTGTCTTGTGGGAATAATAACAAGTTGAAAGAATGACAGTTATCTTGAATGTAATATTTTGCTGCCAAAGTAACCTAAGATGTCTGTACACCCCCTCAATTTACTGTTTCCATAAAATAAGAGCTTTGCTGCTTCACTGGCTTTTACCTTGTAGCGTTTCCCCTTTTTTTTTTTTTTAGCCATAAGCTTTTCTTCATCTCAGCCGTATTCTAGAAATATAGCCAGAAGGTTAGGTCTGCTTTGGTTCCCATAGCATCGATTGCACTTGATAACATGCTACAAGTACATCAGTAGTAGCCAGCTCCAGGACCTAATGGAGCACTGTTAACTGTAGGTTAGTTTACGGTACCTTCTTGGTAGAACAGCTTGCAAATTGAGGTCTTTGCAGTGCCTGAAGTGTGTACTTATTTTTACATGCTTGAGTTGTACAGGTACCTAAGTTATATATGATATAGTCGTTCCATTTCTTTCTAATACAGTAAGTAGTAAGAAGTCAAAGAATACGTAGAATACGTGGCTGGTAATGGGATATACCACTAGTAATATTGTTTTCAATACCCCTTGAAATCCCTCTACACAATACCAGTCAAACATTTGGACACACCTTTTAATCACATGGTCTTTCCCCATTTTTTATTTCTTTGGTGATTTTTGAGGCTGGTAACTCTAAATTAACTTCGCCTCTGCAGCAGAGGTTAGTCTTGGTCTTGCTTTTCTGGGATGGTCTTCATGAGAGACAGCTGCTTGATGGGTTTTGCAAATGCATTTGACAATTGAACTATTCCAGAACATCTGACCTTTGTGTATTAAAATAACAATCAACTGTTGGTGTAGTTACTCAATTTCAGTACCTAATGCCTAATGTGGGTTATTTTGGAAGGGTCTAGTCTTGCACTAGGCGGCTTAGTGGCTGGTACCGCGTCCTCGCACCTCTGGGGTCGAGGATTCGATTCCCGTCTCGGGTCTCTATGTGTGTCCCACAGTTCAAAGACATGCAGATTAAGGTACAGGAATTGGTGTTCCCAAATTGCTTGTAGTGCGGGAATTGGTGTGTGAGTGCTTGGTGTGTGCATTTGTGCTCATTCAGCTACAAGAAGTGATATAAGGTACCGTGACGATGGGGTTCAATCAAAGTGCCAGTTCATCCAGTGGAAATTTAGAACAATTTTGTGCGTCCCAGTTTGAGTTAACAGTTAAGAGAAGGTTCCCCAATGTCACGGAAACCTACAGTATAAACCTCCTAATCAACCAATAGTTCATCCAAATCCACATATTCAATATTGAAGGCTATAGTAATTTATTTTCATCTTTGTTTCTTTCCTCAATTTGTATGATTTGTATGAGCTGTTTCAGATTGTTCATGCTTCTGATCTTGATTCTTATCACGAATAGATGAATATAGAATATATGAATTCTGGAATATAGATAAGCATACTGTAATAAATGTTATGGATGGCATTTTTTTAAATAGTAAATTCACAACCCGGAAATGGTTCTTAGCTTGTGGAGAAATAAAACTTTTCCCAACCACAGAGGTCTCCAAGTACAACTCTTTTAGAAAGCAAATAATGCATAATTAATAGAAGAACTCTTGAAGAATCCTATTTTAGGAGTGTATGTGATGTGTGTTTAAATGGATTATGAATTCAAAGTGATACAAGCTGTTGAAAATGAAGGATCCATATGCTACACCAAGAGACTCCATGTACTTACATAGTTAGAAACTTCATTGCCCCTGCTGGGAAAGTATTTCCTCACTAAGGCAACACTAACAATATTTTTACTCTAACACGACACATTCTCACTATTAAAAAAAAAGAAAGAATCGTCTTGGTATAACGAGAAACATTATGCAATATATCATAGAGAGTACAAGCACTGATTAAAGGTCTTAGTGCCATTACATGTTATCTAAAAGATGTATTTTTCTTATGGACGCGCTGATCTAATGTGACGGTCTTGGTCCAGGCCAATTGGAAAACAGGATGCTTTATTAAAAGAATAATTAGTATGAGTAGTGCCTGGGATGGAGTGTGTTCTTTTTTAAAACTTCTGCTCCCCAAAATATCTATGGACAGCCCCATCTCATTACATGCCACTGTGAGTAATTAATGCTCAAATGCAGCTTGGCCTTGTATCTGTATATGCAGCTACAGCTGGTGTCTAGAGTGCAAGAGCCAGGAACCTTCCTACAGAGAGCAGAAGGCTGTTAGATGGACAGTTTTTTTTTTCCCTTCATACATTTGTTTATCCGACACACACTGAGCACGAGAGCTAGATGGACACACGTAGGCGCTCCCCTGAGCGTCCTGGGACTCCTCGGAAATGGTAAAGGCTTCATTAGCCACGACCAGCTTCTCTGCAGAAGGAACATCTGTTTGCTAACTGCTAGCGTCGTTACCCAGCCCTCTCCGTCTGCCTTATTGCCGGCATGGTCCCATGTCTGTTAATAGAATCCTCATTAGTAGGCTGCTTCTTGACGGAGAACAGTGCAAGTGCACGGCAAAACTCTCCCACTGGCGTCTACCATGACAAGAGCATCTAACCAAGATTTTGCTTAAAGACCACTGAAATAAGCCCGCTTCGACCCCGAACGGAAGTGAATGGGTTAGCGTCTTCTTTACCCCTCCGCAGGGAGTTTCGTCCGCTAAGCTGTGTCCGTGTCAGCATCGATTCATTCCTGTTCAGTATCAAGTCGCATAGCAGCTCCAATCTAAAGATAATAGGCTCTGACCAGAAACAACACTTGCTCCCTCTGTGACTCCTTGGCCGCAAGGTCAGAGCTTTTTTTTTTTCCTTCTTCGTCTTCTTCTTCTTTTTTTCACAGCTTACTCGAGGTGCGTGGTGAGTGGAGTCGCTCGAGCGTTGCGACAATACCACCACAATTTGATGAGAGCCAGAGCAAAGTCAATTTCTCAGTGTCACAACTGATAAAACTCAGATGCAAACTGACCAAAAAGGGCATACCAAAGAGGGTGCTCGGAATACGTGATCGCAACACTACAGGCTCAACAGCATATGTGGCTGTTTAGCAGATAGCTGGGGGAAAAAAAACACTTAAAAAAAAACTTTGAGGCGGCAATATCAAGAGGTCAGAGAGCTCGATGAAAGGCAATTAGCCTTATTACCTGTGTGCCCAGCCGTCCGCTTCGTTGGGAATCAACCGGCTGGGATTTGGGCGGATAATTGATATAGCCAGGTGGGAGTTAGGTGTTGTTTTTATGCCCTGTCATACTAATAGGAGTGCTGGATGGGCGGATAATCGCATAGAAAGCTCACCTGCCCATACCTTTATCTAGTCCAGCCCCAGAGGTGTTAGGCGTGATGAATCTCCACATCAATCTCTCTCTCTTCCTATCTCTCTCACTGTCTGCAAGGGCATTCGGTCTAGCCTGGCATGACTGTGTGTTCCCCTGAGCTGCGCAGCTCAGCTGTTCACGCTTTCCACCCCTGTTTGAATGCAGGCTCTTGGGAAATCTATACGGCTACAGATGTGTGCCCAGTGGCTGCTATAAACACAGCGAGAGGACGGGAGGTATGAATATCCGAAAAAATAAAGAGCCAAAATTCATGTTATCAGGGGAAAGGAGGGGAAAGGAAAGCAAACACAAACTCCCAGCTCTCGCTGAGCTGTAATCATTTATGGGTCTCATCCCACCACCACTATTTTCCTATCCTATCCTCCTGCCTTCCGGTTGCGAATGTATATGTGAGACTGATAATCTCCTGTGTGATCAGTGAGGCAGAAAGGCAACTATTGAATGCCTTTCATCCTCCCCTCAGAGCGGATGGGACTCACCGTCTGGGGAAGGGGGGTGGGGGGGGGGGGAAAGCACTCCTACTTCTCAGTCTGAAGCCAAGCTCCAACGTCTCCGCACAGCAGGATCAAGCAACAGGCTTTAATAGCTGCAGCCATTGTTCGCATTCAACTCACAGCATTATTAAAGCCCTTAAGATAACATGCTTCTTGCATCTTGCTGTTAAGATTCAACACTTGAGAAGAGTCTAAGCAAAAATTTTGATTCCCTGCAATCAGGAGGGAGCATCTAAGTAATCCGTGTGGCATTGTGCTTCGTGGTATATTCATGACCCTGAATTACACTAGAAATATGACACGATATCTAAATGATATCAAAACTGTCAACATGGATTTTCTGCATGACGTAAAATACATAAAGCCGAACCAAAGCAAAGGATATTCATTAAACGTCCATCACCGTGTCAGTCTGGTCCTGATTAACTCTCTGATTGAGATCCAAATTACAGTCCATCAGTTGTAATTTGTGTAGTCACTTCATCAAAATTTTGTTCAGTATGAATACCTGGAGATGACAGTTCTTGAAAGCATGGAAGATAATGTCATGTGTTGCCCTGTCACTGTGGTTCTGGCAAATCTCTCATGCGCTGGGGAGGATGGACTGACACTATCAGGTTACAGCTCACTAAGAGACAGTTTTTAGGACTCCATTGTATGCATGTACAAACAAAAAAATGTGAGAAATAAAAATATAATACAGTACTTTTACCATCCAATTAGATTTCCGTTATTGTGACTTCTTATACAGGGGCGAGTCATAAATTATCCACATTCTGGCTGTATAATTTATGTTATTTAAAATGCAGAATTTTTCGACTTAATCTAAACAAGCTTTTGTATTCGCTCATTAAAAAATGCTTAAAGCTGAGCTCTGAGCCACGAATGCACAGCTGTCTTCACTTCTTCATCAGAAGTAAATCTTCATCCTGGTAGGGCTGCTTTCAGGGGACCTAACAGATGAAAGTTTGATGGATCGAGATCAGGGCTATAGGGAGGACGCTTCAACGCCTCGAAAGGAAGTTTCTGTGGAGTGTCGACAGTGTGGGAAGAAGTGTGCGCACGTGCACCGTGTCAAGCAAGATCACAACGCCCTTGGATAGAAGTCCAATGTGTTTAATCTGAAGGTTAGTCTTCAGCTCTTCAATAAGCACCACACTGTAACTTGAACTGTTGATTGTCAAGCTTTTTTTTCCTGATAACGTTCCAATACTGGCCCTTGAAAATCCCACAATAATGTAAGCATCAATTTTCCAGCTGATGGTTGACTTTTTCTTGGTCGGCTATTGAGGATGTTTCTATTCCATGATCTGCCTTTTACTCTCAAGGTCCGTAGTGATGAATTCATGTCTCGTCACCAATAATGATTCCCTTTATGAAACGTTCACCTTCCTTAGAGTATTGGTCCAAATGTTGTTTTTGCAGATCTCCAAACTCTTCTGGTCATGCTCTTCCATGGGTTGTTTCAGCACCAGGTACACCTTCAGAACACACAGAAAAACTAATCACAGCTCTTTTTTTTAATATATATTTTTTATGATGTATATACTGTAGATAACCCTCCCCTATTTGTTACTCAGCTGTGCTGTTCTCTGGAGGGGCGTGGCTCTTTAGTAGCTCATTTACATAGACACTGAAACAGCATGTGCAGATCGAGGAGAGAAACAAGGGGAGGTTGACGTACAGTATAAAAAGAGTTTTCTGAGAAGTATTTTAAGATGAAGTATTAACAGACACACTTTGGGAAACCTCTGAGACCTCTGTTAACTTGTTAAAGAAATATAAGTATATAGTAAAATAAGGGCCTTTAAGTGGGAATTCAGGAAAAAGGAATTAGGCTAAAGAGAATTGAACAGAGATTTTTTTTAGCTGTTAGGGATATTAGCAAAGTATTTCAGTTGCTATACACAGTGATGCAACACATACTCTTGAATGTGTTCACCATAAAACTAAAATCTATTTTAATAAAAGAAGAAAAAAAAACACAGTATTACACTTCATGGCACATGAACCAGTAAACCAATGAGTATGTATATATTTAAATAAATCCTTGTCACATTTGTGGCTGCTCATATTCAGATGCAGTGACTTAGTGTATGAAGAGAGCCACAGAAGATAAAAATGTCTGGAAGAAGAGATTTATCAGGCCAAAAAAAGGTTTATATGTATATCAGTAGTCGATGAGTCCATGAGTAGTTTTCTGTTCTATACGTTTTGGTTTATTTTTTTCCCTAAGCTCCCATCTACTTTTTTTTATTTTTTTGCATTTTAGTTTTTAACAACCTCACTTTAAAGTCGAGAAGGCATATCATTTTTCCTGCATTTTCCCTCTTTGCATTTAAAGGTTTCTCTCCACCGAACTATTCACACAGGTCTGCCTCTGCTGTCAACAGTATGTCAGCCCAAAGCCCTTGTGCGACTCCAGCGGTGTTCGCTCTCTATCTGCAGATGAGTGGATCTTTACCACTATGTCAGTTTGTCATGGTGAATATTCCTGACTAAATTTTATTCCCAGTAACGGCATTTCATGTTACCTTAGAACTAGATATGTAACCAAATATTATTACACTAATCAGATAAGCTTTAATGAAGAAAGCTTAATGCTTCACATGAACATCTGGTTGAGACAAGAGGTGTGCATTATGCCTGGAGCACAAAAAAAAAAGTGGAATTAGACAAAGGTTTCTTTATTGAATGTCAGTATAAGCAGAATTTCAGATGTGAAGATCATGAGACAAATGCGGTTGTAGAATTCACTCATTCTTTGTAGCTGCCTGATCAGGCTGATGGTTTGAATTATATACTGTAGACTAGGATGTGGTAGGATGTGAATGTACGTAGAAGAAAAATTTATCTCAGAACTTACATTTACTGACAATTTTTAGACTACAAGTTCTTTGGATTTATATGTAATACAAATCTGGGTAAAACTTTGTAAAACAATTTTGGTTCCTGGGCAGTATTGCAGATGATTGCTCAAATATACTGTACAGTAGTTTTTGTGACATTTAAAGATAGGCAAATTTGCTTTATTGCATTTTCAGTTTACGTATATAGACACAAAAAAATACAACATACAGTACACATGAAAACCTTAACATTTACTTATACCAAAGTTATAACAAATGACCAAAAGATTTAGAAGTAAGTGGTTATACAAAAATATAAAACAAAAAATTTAGGTTTTTCTTCTACTGTATATATAATTACTATTATATTTTAAATTGGCGGCGCGGTGGCGTAGTGGTTAGCGCTTGCACCTCCAGGGTCCGGGTTCGATTCCCTGCCAGGCTCGATTCCCGTCTCTGTGTGCATGGAGTTTGCATGTTCTCCCCGTGCTTGGTGGGTTTCCTCCGGGTACTCCGGTTTCCTCCCACAGTCCAAAGACATGCAGATTAGGCCAATTGGCGTTCAATTGGTGTGTGTGTGTGTGTGTGTGTGCTCTGCAATGGATTGCCACGCTGTCCAGGGTGTACCCTGCCTTGTGCCCAGAGTCTCCTGGGATAGGCTCCAGGTCCCCGCGACCCTAATACAGAATAAAGCGGTATAGAAGATGAATGAATGAATATTTTAAATCAGTTTCATGAAGCAACATCTGAATATGGTCTCTCAACTTGTTCTAATTATATTGTCCTTGGTATTGTCCTGTGTGTCCAGGTTGAAGTACTCACTTTGCTCCTGAGAGTAGAATAAAGTACGCTCTCAGTGTTCTCCTTGAATTTATCAAAATAAGCATCAAGAATATGGACTTTAATAGACATCCTTCAGCCCACTCTTCTCTAGGTCTTTATCAGAGTCTCAACAAGATGCTTACAGTATATTGTAGGTTTTTTGCTTTGTTATTGCCCAGGAAGTCCTCAACCACTGTGGGGGAAAAAAACGGTCCAAGCTGCTTTCTCCTTCCTAGTGAGCTTTTTGGGGAACTTCATGCAGTCCAGAATCTTCTTTATCCGTGGTCTGACAAAGACATGGGATATGACTTTTGCCTCAGACAGCTTAGTAAGAATGTCTTCAAGGTACTTGAAGGCTGTCGTGTCCTCATCCAGAGCACTGACAAATTGTTTCATAAGGCTTAATTGGATGTGCAGTACTGGCTTTAGCACCTTTTAAGCATCCACCAATGGTGTCCACTTGAAGTTGTTCCTTCCCATAGCAAACGAAGTTTACTGTGGCCAGTTGTAGTGTGGTTTGGGATGGCTGCTGTTCCAAAGCCAAAGATTGCATTGAATCTTGGCCACATCTCTTTTGAGGCCCATCAGGAATGCCGACATTTTAAATAAAATGTCTCCAGTGGCCTCCCAACCATAATAATCCTTCTTCGAAGCATTCAGAAATGTCTTGACATTGTTATGATCCTATTTGAGGTCAGGCAAAAAGGACTGTATATAAACATTGAATCTATTTTTGACCCAGGGAAGAACATTGCTTAAATCACAGCCCATATCTTTTATTTTAACCGATAAAATGAGGTTTTTGAGCCCCTGAAATTTCCGACTTTGACTTTCAGCTAAAGTGCATGTACTTATCGGCAGTTTGAGGGTTAACTGGTAGCCTGGTTGCAGTGACTGTGGACAGAAGCAGGTTAATTAGAGTCTGAGATTTGAACCTCTCATATGCCCCGGCTGATTTAATCAGAAGGAGTTGAAGTCTGGCACCACCTCGCCTGCCTAAGGTGTCGGAAAATGTCAGCAATTGACACATCATCACTTCAGGGAGGCTAAACTGGATTTTAGAGGCATACAGTCTCCCATTTATCTCTCTATCCTGAAAAGCCAGAAAGGTTTGACCATATCTACAGTATAGAAAATTCTGATAAATTATAAAATATAACTAATGCATTGAGGTCCACATCCCTGAATTATACATCAATTTGTGTGTCTATGAAGCAAAATATTGCAGTGAAATGGCAAATCAAATTATGTGCAAATTATATTCGTTCATATCGGTTGTGTAATGCAGTGCCCCTTTCTTTATCAGTGCTATTTCTCCATCTGTATTCCGATTTAAAACCCAAAGTGGACATGGCCTCCTTTTTTTTATTATTATTATTAAATATGAACCATATCACTGTCTGTTCCCATAAACAGTACAGTCTAGAGTTATAAACAGTACAATAAAGAGTTAGACATTTTGTCAGTCGAGTCATCTAATTGAATCAGTGGGTCAGTTTTATATTTAGAATCGATTAAATGATTTAATCTATTTTGTTAAACTTAGAAAAGTAAGATTTTTAATCTTTAATTGATTAATTTAAAGGCGGCGCGGTGGTGTAGTGGTTAGCACTGTTGCCTTGCACCTCCAGGGTCTGGGTTCGATTCCCCGGCTAGGCTCGATTCCCATCTCTGTGTGCATGGAGTTTGCATGTTCTCCCCGTGCTTGGTGGGTTTCCTCCGGGTACTCCGGTTTCCTCCCACAGTCCAAAGACATGCAGGTTAGGCTAATTGGCGTTCCTAAATTGCCCGTAGTGTGTGATTGGGTGTGTGTGTGTATGTGTGTGTGCCCTGCGATGGATTGGCACCCTGTCCAGGGTGTACCCCGCCTAGTGCCCGAAGTCTCCTGGGATAGGCTCCAGGTCCCCCGCGACCCTGAACACAGGATTAAGCGGTATAGAAAATGAATGAATGAATGAATAATTTTTTTTTTTAAATCACAACTTTTGCAGAAAATACAAAATGCTTACATCTATTGCCAGTAATTGAATTTTCAAGTTTTCTGCTTTTTTTTTCTTCTTTTGAATTTATGGGCAGTTTTTGCAATACCACCCTCTACTGGACTGAATGGCAGGAGAAAAGATTAGTACTATGTATGAGACATTTAAACAAACACCCATAATCAATTTCTACAGAATGTCAATGTCATTAGTTGTTGTTTTTTTTTACTTGTATATAAAGCTGCTTGAAACAAGCCATTATCTGGCAGTTTCTTACACTATAATCCCTGGGATTTGCCATACAACTGTTTATTATTATTATTATTACTATTATTATTATTATTATTATTATTATTATTTGTTCCTGCCCACACTTTCTTATTAATTTAGTCAGTTCTACTTCATTTTATTATCTTAGTTTAAACCACCATGACCCTGAGCAGGATGTTACTAATGACCAGCATTAACATTAACCATTAGCTGGGGCTTATTTGCTTCATGTCTGCTCCTGTTTATGCAACCTTATTTGTATTTTGCTGTCCACCGCATCCTGATGTACACCTCTAGCCTCACCCGTGTGCCCTGTTGAAATAAATAGTGTGCCTCTGATTCATAGCTGTATTTGGTATTGTTTAAAGCGCATTATCTGTTCTTTCTAAATAATATATCCTTATCAGGTCATATCCCTTATACAGTACCTACTATACAGTACGCTATTGTACACTCTGAAGGTGTTTAGCCCATTATCCTAACATGACCAGATTGTTGTCGCCTCTTTGTAACCGAGGCCAAGTTTCCATTGGCTGCCAGAATCCTGGGCTTATAGTTAGGGGGTCAGTGTTTCTGTGAGACCTATTCAGGTTCATCCATGGCACCATATGCCGTATGAAGAGGATGCATATGGCTTTGCTTGTGAAGGGTCTGCACATGAAATTGTACACAAAATACAAAGTTTGAAAGCAGCCATGTTTGAGGTTTATTTTAATAACATTACAGAACATTGCATTGTCTTTCCTTATTGTACTCGGCTCTAGGATCATTGTAGCAAATGGATCATTGCGTAGTAAGAAACTTCCCTTACTGAATATCATGCCTCCTCAGTTACCAACGTCACTGTGTATGTGAAACAGGTTTAAATATCACACTAAGTATTAAACCATTTCACTACCATGCATTAACGCTGCAAGAAACATTTAATACTGCATTTTTATTTAAAGCACAATAGAACTAGAATGCTACCCTTCATACAATTATGTAAATCCATCCATGGAATTTTGTGCAAAAAGAATGACTGTTGCTTTCCATTCACAGAGAATGTAGCTCAGTTCACAAACATACAATTTCCTTCCCGGTCCTGATTGACATGACAAGATTTATATGATGCAGAGTAAATAACTGTTGTGTTATAATTACAGAGGTGAGGGTATTATGGCTGGGAACTGGATTGGCGTATGTAATTAGGATATTGATATGGCGTATCGGACTGACTCAACTCAGGGCCTGACTGGTTGAGCTGTGAATCATAATTTGACAGTCGATTTGTTTTGATGCCATTTGATTCGTGGGCATTGTGATTTAAATTTTTGTTGTCTGACCTGTCTTAATTAAGCAGTTATATTTCTTCCAAGTTTTAAAACAAATATGAAAAATTACTAAAAGGGTCTAAAAACATAGAAATGTTGTGTAGCTTGTGTCGTGTAAATTGACTGTGTTAATGTCACACGTGTAAATGTCGCAGATGGCGAGGTGGCGTAGTGGTTAGCACTGTGGCCTCGCACCTCCACGAGTTTGCATGTTCTCCCTGTGCTTGGTGGGTTTCCTCCCACAGTCAAAGACATGCAGATAGGCTAATTAGCATTCATTTATGGATTGGCACCCTGTCCAGGGTCTCCCCTGCCTTGTGCCTGTAGTCTCCTGGGGTACACAGGATAACCTACTGTATGTAGAATCTTCTGATTCACTCTCCAGTCCACTAGGGTGGTGGTATTGCACCAATCGCACATAAATTTTACAGCATTACTCTTGCAAAACACGAGTATTATTAGAATATGGGAAACGGTTTTTATTTTCTGCAAAAGGTGTATGGTGTATTTTTAAGGGAAGTAAATTAAATGCCAGATTTTACCATTTTATGTATATGTAAGTTTACAAAAGTACTAATTCAATAATAACTAAATAATACTAAATACTGGTACTAAAAAATCTAGCTAATGCGATATCATTTTTCTCAATGGATAAAAATGAGACATAAATACAGTATGAGAACTAGGAAACAGGACAAAGATGGAACTCTGGCAATAGTATAAGGGAAACGGTTAAGATGTGCTAGGCACTTACAGTAAGTGTATGGGAAGTTTCACATATTGTTAGGAAGCTGGGCTGAAGCTGGGCTCAGTCAGCCATGAAACATCACCCCTGGAGTTAAGAGGCAAACTCGTGACCTTTTGATTGGTAGCCTAGAGCCTTAATCTCTGAGCAACTTCCAAATGTTTTTCATTTTAGATTACTTAAATCACTGTCATTTTTCATCAACAAAATCTAGACTAATACTAACAATAACCAGTCTGCTCATCAGACAGTTCATGCACACTGACTGACTGACTAACCAAGAGGAATCATGATCTGTCAAAATAGAGGAATACAGCTCGTCTTACTTATACCCACACACTCATGCATACACATTTCCAACGTCACACACTCCCACAATGGAGCGCAGCTGCTTTAAACACCATGATTATGTCGTGATGCGGTAGGAATACATTTCTGCCTTCATGGTTCCATTTCAGTCTTTATTGTGTTCAAAAGTGAAAAGGCAGTGGGCTACTATTTTAGGGCCGTGTTTACACAGCGTGTCTGTTTGAATTAGCGCGAGCATATGTGTTGTTCTACTGCAGAGCCTGTTATCTCACCGGCCAGGGTCTTGGAACTGGCCACAGACAGACCCATCCATGTCCCAGACCGACATGGCTGTCACAGGACGCACGAAGAGAGACGTCTGCCTCGCGTAGTCAAACATTTACCTGTTAATGCTTGCTCAAACATGACCAAAATGTCAATATTGATCTGCTGTTTCTGAAATCAGCAAGACAGAAATTAGACAGGATGACCAAAAAAAAAAAAAAAAAAAAAAAAAGCCTTGATAGAGTGTATGCGATTCCCCAAAAGTAGTTTTAACCATCAGCTGTTATTTCTTTCTGCTCATTCTCTCAGTTTGCATTTTGAGTGCATTTTGGCACCGCTATTAGAAGCTGTGAAGGAGCGTAAATGCTGTACAGATAGCATGAGCTGTATTTTCTGCTTAATGAGGAGAGTCTATGGAAACGAGGAGAAAGAGAGCATAACTTTGAAATGGCCGTAAGGTAGTTTCCTGCCTCTCATTGAGGAGGAGTAGGCGTTGGTCTGCCTGGAGATGTGTTTTAGTCTATGGGTCTTGGTTTTTATATGTGTGTGTGTTTGTGTGCATGCATGATGTTTTTACACTGGCTAGGCTGCATTTCTAAAACCTAATGAGATAGTAATCTGTAAAAGCTCAGAGGCAGAGCTGTTAAAACCTTAGTGCTGGATTGTTTGTTTGCTTTTTCAGCTACACCGAGCGTTTTCTGCTTATAATCGACCCTGAGATCTCCCTGCCATGATGTCATTGGAAATTGTTAGGAGTGTAGTCTTGTTCGCTGTCTCTCCATCTTTCCACCTCTATCTATATCTTGCTCTCAGCATGCTGGAGCACCACGGTTTGTGCTAGGTTCTTTGAAGACCCCCTAAGGGTCAGCTTCTGCTGATTTTTATCACAAATTTAACTGCCTTACCCGCACAAGCTCCCTGGCAGCTGAAATTGCATCTCGGCCACGCGGGCTGGCTGTCAGAGTCAAAGTGGAGCCAGGAATATAAGTGAATTGTGTATGGCTACACAGTAAATCCCCTTTACGTAAATCTGATTAGAAATATTACATTTTTCATGCTTTTCAAAGTGTTCCAAATTACCTCTTTCTCCCCGAGTGAGCTTCCCATGGTGGGCTCTGTAATTCCAAAAATAGCACACCCTTGGCTTTAGTCAGCCTGGCTCAGTGGGAGGTTGTTATTTTGTTGTTGGTGATGGTGGATTTTTTTTTTTTTTCGGATTGTGTTTTTTCCCCCCAAAAAAAATATTCCTCTCGTAAATGGCATGTAAATGGAGGGAATCGTTTATACTTGACGCACCAGAGCGAACCCGTTCGGCTGCAAAGTGCACGGACGAGGAATCAGAAAAACACTTTACCGGGTGTTGAATCTAATGAGATTAGTGGAGAGGCTTACGCCGACATGGCACTGAGATAAACAGCGATAACACAATAATAACTCATTATTCCTCACGTCTCCGAATCGACACGAGTTACAGCTCACTGGGCGTCTTGTTGGTTGCGTTGGGTGATGTGTGACTGTGTGTGTGGTGTTGTTCTTTTTCACAGCGCAGTGAGAAAGTGGGAGCAAACAGGATGTTAGTGATGTTTACTTTATGCTGTGAAGTGAAAAAAAAAAAAAAAAAATATATATATATATATATATATATATATATATATATATATTTCACAATGTATTCTGTATGTAGGTCTGGCAATGCAGAGAGGGCAAAACGGTCGAAATAGAAGGAGAGAGAGAAATAAATACAGTGAAACCAAGGCATTGAGAAAGATATCCTGCAGCACTATAGCCATCGCATGCACATCATTCACAGTTCCAAGTGCGGTAGATGATTTTCAAACATTTTTCACGCAGCATAAGAAAAGATTGCGTTCACTATTTTAAAAACCTTATTAAAGCATGTATGTTCAAGGTGGCCTAAGGTTAGCTTTGGGATTTTTCATCATTTATAGTACAGTAGCTTTCATAGATGTGTAGCTGATTCATGCCCTCATTCAAACAAGATGAGTCAGGGCGAGATAGGATTAACATGGGAAACCAGAAACAAAATCGAACTGGAATATCAAAACAGGAAAACACATAGGTTGCACATTGGCATAGTGGTTGGCATTATGGCCTTGCAATTCCATGTACAAGGGTTCGATTCCCATCTCAGGTCTGTGTGTGTGGAGTTTGGAGTGCTTGATACTGTAAGTGTTCTCTGGGTGCTCTGGTTTCCCCCCACTGTCTAAAGACAGGCTAATTGACTAATTAAAATTGTCTGTTGTGTGTGCCTTCAATGGATGAGCACCTTGTCCAGGGTGTACCACGCCTTGTGTCCAAAGGCTCCTCAGATACGCTCCATGTGCCCTGTGACCAGGATAATTGGTATAGAAGCAGATATACCTTTACAGACAGCATAGACCTTCCAGCGAGTGTGTGCATTTGAGGTTCATGTGTGTGTGTGTGTGTGTGTGTGTGTGTGTGTGTGTGTGTGTGTGTGTGTGTAAAGTTGGGTGATTCCAGGTGTTAGGAATCAGTAGTCAGATGAGTTGGAGATTACTTTCTGGGAGTTTGCATTCTCAGTTGCCTTGTTTGTTGACCATTGCATTCTGGGAAATGTAATAAGTAGCAGCAGTAGTGGTTGTTGTTGTTGTATTACAGTAGTAGTAGAACAGTAGTAAGATGTAGGGAGTGTCAGAAAGCAGCACATCTTAGGGGAGCACAGTACGTTAAAAAGAAAGAGGTTTAAGATAGACATGAAGTGAAAAGAGCAAGCGATTGAACTGGAGGTATGTTGTAAGATTAGTATACTACAGCAGTGTGGGCAGAGTGGAGGTGATGTGTCTGCTGAGCACTCGACTGCGGGAGGCCGTGCCATGATTAGCGGAAGATATTGCGCTTGTCCCGTCTGAGAGAGGCATCGATCCTGCAGCTCAGATGCTGTCGATTGGATCATTCTTAGTCATCCATCCTCCATGGTTGGTGGATAAAGCTTTATTTGTGCTGTTTCTCTTCATCGCTCACTGTTCCGCCTTAGCCTCTGGCCGTTGCTCCTCGTCAACCAGGTTTTGAGTCGCGTAAAGAGGAGTTCTTGTGCATTATTTACCTGGGTGAGCATGCAAACGCATACGGTACAGTAACTAGAGTTCAGCATTGAATCCTGAGCTCAGCGGCTGTGAGTCACCCACACTACCTGCTGTGCCACCAGATGCTCATGTGTTAGTTCCTATAACTTACACCCTTCGCTTGAAAGTTTGTGTTAACATTTCAAACAGGTTTTTCTTATCTGTTGGTTTCAGCAAAACAGTAGTTGTGACTATGCATGAGGAAGTTATAGGGTAAGGATTAGAATGCACACATAATATACTGCAGACATATTATATAATCAGGCATATAATCATGTGGCACGTTTTGGTGAACATGTGCCCCTTAGATTCCTGTGTTTGGCTGACAAAACTGGAACCCCATGTGCTCTTCTGTTATTGTAGTCTATCCGATTCAAAGTTTGATGAGTTGTGCATGAGATGTTTTTTCTGCTCACCACGAGTGTAAAGAGTAGTTATTTAACTAACCATAGTCATTCTGTACGTCCTGAAGCACTCACTTAGGTACTTTTGCCTGCAGAACCATCAATCACTTTTTTTTATTTTTTGGGGGGGGGGGGGGTTTGTTAAAAATCCAATGAGATCAGCCATGGTCAGAGTCACTGTCCTCATCATTTTGATGTTTGATATGAATAATGACTGAAGCTCTTAAGCATACCTGCAATATTTTCATGCACTGCTCCACTGCAGTCTGATACTGTAGCTCATAATCAGTGTATAATTTTTATTGTACATTGCTGAGAGCAATTGTAAGAAGAACAGGGATGGGAATCACAAGTCACCTCCCGATTCGATATTATCACGATCTCAGGTCTCGATTCAATCAAAATTGCAATCCTATAAGTATCACGATTTTATAAATATCTTGATTAAATATTACATTTTCCCCAGAATTTAAAAACTTTTTTAAAGTTTAATGAGTAATTAAATGTACCGTAGTCTCACTTTAAAACCAAGGACAGCATTTAAACAATACAAAATACAATATTTTATCATTTAACTAAACAGCACCGATCTATTATTTCTAAACAAACTTAGCAAATAATTCACTCCTACCACACGGACTCAAAATTTGTTAATAGTTCAAAGTGTACCACCTGCAGAATTATAAAGAAACGGCGCCTCAATTGCCTGCAAAGTGAGCATTTAGCGGCTGGGAGCACGCAGGCGCTGTGGCTTCTAACGCACAGGATTATTGAATAAATTGCGCATGCAGTGTTTTGAAACTGATGTAATTGTGTGTAATAAGTAGGTTTGAGACGAATTTGCTTACAGAGTGGAGGAAAAGGCGGATTAGAGACTTTTAACAGGTGCAGTTTTTGAAAGTGTAACGCGTTATAATGCATTTCTGTTGCACCACTTGGAAGCTTCTGTGCTCGGTACAGAATCGTTTATATCTGAGACCGATCGGCTGATCATCAGTCGTGACCAATCAAACTGTAAACAAGCCAATTCTGACCGATCTACCGGATCACTTCTGTTCTATAAATGTGAAAAAATTGGTTTTGAAAAATCGATTCTGTAGTCAGTGTGGTGATTCATCAATCGCCACACAAAAGAATCGCAATTTGTGACTGAATCGATTTTTTTCCCTCATCTCTAATGAATAAACAGTGAATAAACGTATTAAAGAAGGCAGTGAGTGACTTTGCTTAGGATCTTCTAGATAAAATAAGGGGATGCAAGTGAATGAAGTAAGCAAGTTAAACAGTATAACCGAAAGCGGGGCCTTAATTATGGTAATTTGCTTCGTTTATATGCAAAGATGCAGTATAGGATGGGGGGCAAAATGCGCTCAGAGGTGTGATTCAGTAGTGTAATGGCCCAGGTGATGGCATCTCATGTCATACCCCATTGTTTATGATCCAATACGCTAACATGGTAAAACAGCATCAGGAATTATAATCCCCTGGTACATTTTACACACTGTGAGGACGACCGACCAGTGCGTTTTATTCTATTATAACTCCTGGGATTGCTGTTGCTTGAGGACAGGAATGTGGAGTGCAGTGTTTGCCCTTTGCGACTGCAAAGGAATCGATTTACAGCTATTCTACAGGCTAATCTATAGGTAGGAAGTTTGTGCCATTACAGAAATCATGCTTGGCCCTGGAGACAAATTGCTGCATAATAGGATCCTCTGTGCTGCTGTCTCAGAAAAAAAAAACATTTACATAACACTGAAGCAGGTAGCTGCTTGACTGCACCTAGCATAAGTTTTTTCCATATATGTCGTAACTATGGAGACAGGATCGCGAGTCAAAGGTAGGAGCCAAGACAGACAGAGATGTATTCGTTCTGGATGAATGGTCTACATCCCCACCGCTTCCGTACTTGGCCTCTTAAATAAAAGGAAGAGGAGCTGGTGAATAAGCAGGAGGCATTGTTAAAATGGCATCACCAGTGAAAAAGCCTTGCAGTAAACCTGGATTGCAAGAGCGAGAAAATCGTGATGATAATGGCACATCGGGCAGAACAAGAGATGATTCCGCTGTGGGATCCCAGTCATCCATGGCAGTCAGAGAGACTTCAGGGATTTTGCCTCCACACTGGGGAGGTGACTTAGAGGAACAAGCACAGAGCACTGCAAGGCTAAAATGCCATAATCACTAGTGAGAGTGCAAATGTGCTAGTGTGTGTGTGTGTGTGTGCGGGTGAAGCAGCCAGTGGACACTGGAGAGAAGCTTATAGAGACAGGAGCTCCTGACACTTTTCTGAGACAAGGGGTTTGCTGTCAGCGCCGGTTTTCGCTCAGTTCAACTTGCCCTGTGAGTGGAGTGGAAGCTTCAAGGGTAACTTTGATGTCTGTCTATTTCATGGTAATGTGAGTACAGTTTACCTTTATAAGTGATTGAAGGTAAATAATTAAACCTGAAGGCTGACTCTTGTACCTTTAATTAGCTTTTAAAAGTACTTTGAAGCACACTCCATCCATGCATACACTCAAGCCGCCATCGTGAGCAATGCTGTAAAGGAGATTTACATTGCTGTGGACCTCAAACTTCTTGCAAACTTCAGGCACACACACACATACACACACACACACACACACACACACACACACACAGACTATGGGCAAATTGGAATTGCAAATCTGCCTACAATGGATACCTTTGGATTGTAAGGGAAACCGGAGTACCCAGATGAAACGGGAGATGAGATTCGAACCCCTAACTCTGGAGTTGTGAGGCAACAGTGTGAGGCAACTACTAAGGCAAAGTGCTACTTTTGAAGCATGCACCTTACTAAGTAAAAAAAAAACACATCTGTTCTTGTGAGGGTACCACCTCAGCATCATGGAAACATTACTTATTTTAGTTCCCTGTTTTCGGAGAGTGTATGCAGCTGCTCTGCATTGATTTTCAGGGATTAGTGGTAAGCCAAAAAGACAATCATTTTCCACACCTACTGATTGCTAAAATTAAAAAGACATAGTTCTGTTGTTCTTTTGCCACTAGTTATGATCGTAGGTTCATCGTGTAATGTGTAGCAATTCTTAGCCCACATGTGATGGTACTGTATGATGATACACATTGTGCAAGGTCACCGGTCTGTATCTGTAGTGAATATCTGTCATCAGCCAATCAGAGCATCTGCTATGCAGCTGGTTAACTAGTGTCTTGAGAGGAGAAGGCAAGCAGTCGAGGTCGACAAAGCCCAGGCATGCAGCAGCATTTTAGCTGGGCCAAATGAGTGATTACCTCCCAGCTCCTGTCATAATTCACCATGACCTCAATCTGCCAGCAAAGCCACTGGCTGATGGATAGGCCTGCAGGTTTATGCGCTCGGCACCCATGTCAAACAGAGCCCGAAGGCCCCTCTAGCTGGTGTTTCACACAATGCATACATAATAACAACCCCAAGCGTCCATTATAACAGATATATTTCGGATTGTAATAAAATTCATTAAACTGCGTTCACATAAAACGAACATAGAAATCATCCCGACAGGATATACAATACAGAAAATGTGGACAAGTTAGAAGCCTGACAGCATTTCCCCCGAAACACAAAGCTTTAACATTAGCATACAGAGATCTGTTAGGTGATTAGCTAATGCACACAACTACTGTACAGCGGCATCCTCTTGCCATTCCCCGTCCTCCACCTGGCCCAGTGTTTAGCATGCAGCATGCCTTTATGGGCTTTGTATTATCATCTGTGCAAAATGAGCACACAAACTTTCGCTTTTGTCTAATCTCATTTTTATTCATCAAGCAAAATGTCATTAGATTTCTTCATGTTTTATGTAGAAAGGTGAATTTTTTTCTCATTATCGTTTAATATTCATTAAGGATAAAGAGTCAGTGATGAACATTGTTTGATTTTGTGTTGGGAATACCTATGGGTCTGCAGATCTTGGAAAGCCACAGTTACAGTTTTGGAAAGCACATGTTTTATTTATTCAAAGTTATTATGTCAATAAATAAAGTCAAATCTGCAATCAGAAGAATGCTAAATTAGCAAAACTATAATGTTAAAAACTATTTGTGTACATATTTTATAGTACTTAGGAGGTACGTAGTTTAATAATGAAATCTTTACTGGTGGGGGGGGGGGGGGTTCAGATTTTTTTTAGTAATTCATTTATCTATTTATTTATTAAGAGTGCTGGTTAAAGTATACAAATCCTGTACTTAAGTGAAAGCAAAGATACCCTAAGTAAAATATTAATTTAATAGAAGTGGACGTACTCTATTTAAATTTGCACATTATGCTAATTGACCTTTCCAAATTGCCCGTAGTGTGTACATCTATGTGTAGACGTTGACTGGAGGTTCTACCATGATCGTAAAAATGGGAACAAATATAGCGTTCACCATCGGCCTCCACTGTCCCTATTTGGACTACAGAGACACCTAGTTGGATGGATAGAGCTGATGGATAGAGCGGAGCCAGGTGTAGCTCAGTGGTTAAGGCATTGGACTATGGTTCAGAAGGTCCCAGGTTCAAATCCCATGACCACCAAGTTGCCACTGTTGGGCCCTTGAGCAAGGCCCTCAACTGCTCAGATGTGTAATGAGATAAAAATGTAAGTCGCTCTGGATAAGAGCATCTGCCAAATGACTAAATGTAAATGTAAGTATACAAATCCAGTACTAGAGTGAAAGTAATGATACCACTGGGTAAATATTACTGTACTACAGTAAAAGTAGAAGTCCTGCGTTTACATTTGCACTTGCGTAAAAGTCCGAAAACAACTTGCCTTCAAAAAAAATCATTAAGGTATTACAAAGTATTGAAAAGACTTTCTTTTTATGTTGTTAATACTTGATTAAGGATCAAAGAGTGATATTTAAGTATAGTAATGAAGTACAAATACTCGAGTACCAAACACCAAATTGTATTTCATGGGGCCACGTTCCCTGACTCTACTCACCCTGTTTATGAAAAGACAGAGAAAACAAAAATTGCACAGACAAAACATTCACATTAACAGTCTCACAGGAGTCCTCAGTTAGAAAACAAATTACATAAAAAAAAAAAAAAAAACAGGTGAAGACTGTAGATAAACCTCCCAAACTAGACAGAACCATGAATTGATTGACATTTTATAATAACATAATAATAATGAAATAATGTCCATTTGCTCTCTGTGTTTAAAAAAGAAAAAAAACCTCTATAGCACCATATAACAAAGTTTTTCTTTTAGAGGTTGTTCCAAAGAGTTCAGATATAGGGCAAGAAGTTATACATATAGGTTAGAGGATAATAAGTACTCATATGTAAATGTAAAGTGCTGAGAGCTGAGGATAATTTAGTATTAATAAAGATCTAGGCACACAATTAAAAGTACAAAGTATATTGTTTGCAAGGCAATTTCTCAGTCAGCTAGTAATTTGTATCCGCTGTACTTTGGCGAGGTGACCCTCATCTAGAATAATTACTTCAATCAATCAGCGAGTCACCGAGGCAGGGTTGATGCTCCTCCATAGCAAAAACAGACATGGTTACACAGGGGATAGTCGAGTCAAATATGGCTCTTAACGCCTCTGGCCATTTGGCTGGCCAAGGAGAAGTGGCCAGGAATAATGCCTAAGGTGATTTATCTTTTTCAGAGGCAGGTTAAGGGTAAAGGTTTGTCTTACAGTTACACACAAGATACCACAATCAAAGGCTTAACACTTCCATGATGTTGCACAGGGCTTCCAGCAGAACACAAAGAACAGAGGAGAACATTAGGTCAATAAGCGAAGAGCGAGGGCAGGGACAGATTTGCCACTTTCTCAGCCCCAAGGTGGCCATCTTTCATCTTGCACATACTGTGCTAATGCTTCAGAGAGCTCAGCGATATCCTTGACATCTGCTCAGCTCACTCGGGGAGTCTGGCCTCTGTCCTGCCCAAAGCTTCAGCCATGGAGCTGCTCCAAGAAGCAAAGTGCCACACAGCCCACTCTCTCGCTCGTGTATTCTCATAGCTTTATGGTCTATACACGCTCACACAGAGAGACAATCAGTCTCTGATCTATTCTGTATTGTCCTCCAGAAGTGTTAGCAACATTGTCGAGGAGGAGAACTGCAGTATGTATTTATTCTTCTAGACCTAATCAGCACAGGGAATTTGGTTAAAAATAAATAAATAAAAAACTTCATTAGCAGCGTATACTGTGCAAACTGAGCGATGTTTGCACTGGTCCTTCCTTTCTCCACCATTTGGCTCGTAAAACGTTATCTTGCTGCAAATGAGAAAGCCTAAGTGGTTGGCAAACATTGTCAGTGTGCATCGGGGCAATGTGGCGCATGCAGGTCTTCAGATCAATTGTGCAATCAGGTAGGAGATTGCCCTGAGGAGGCTGAGCCAGTAATCCTTTAACAGACTAAACTGGGAAAAAAAAAAAAGTGCATTGCTGCAGCAAAAGTGCACCTTATATCAGAGCCCAAGCTATTTTGGGCTGCCAACTGTGTGCAAGCACATATCTCTTGATCATTTCTGAGGTGTACAAGAGGCATTGTACAGTAGTAATACAGGCGTTTGTGCCCATTCCTCTTTATATTTATAGCCTTCCAATAGCAGTGCATGTGTAGGCAGACTACTTTGGCTCCGTTTGCTGCACAACTGTTATGGTTGAGGAGCGGTTAGTAGTACTTACTGAGCAGCCAAGCGCTAGAGAGACTTGAACCTCCATCAGTTTTGGTACTGGCTATGGAAAGTCATACTGTTCTGTTCCTACGCAAAGAGTGAATACTACTCTGCTTTAGCAAGGAGGTGGGTGTGAATGTGTTGATGGAGGATCACAACCAGTGATCAGACGCTTTGTATGATTTCGACATATGAACTCCAGCCCAGCACTCTTTTAACCTGAGAAAATCTTAGTAGTATATATGCACATAGCAAATGTTTCCTGTTATATAAATGCACTGCTATACAAAGCCATCTGTCTACATGTCTGCTAAATGATTCTATTTATCCATGTGCCACATTGTAGGTCAATAGGATGGAAAGATTAACTATAGACTGAGCATTAATGTAGAAATGTTCTTTATTAAAGCCAGTCGTCACAGTTACTCACTGCTCAAAGTGTTATTTGAAAAGTTTGTTTATGTCCCTTACACTTTTTTTCCTTTTTTTTTTTTTTTTGCAGGTCTGTTTCATCGCGCCATCATCCAAAGCGGCTCAGCGCTATCCAGCTGGGCTGTCAACTACCAGCCTGTGAAATATACACGTCTGCTTGCAGAGAAGGTGGGCTGTAATGTGCTGGATACCATGGACATGGTGCACTGCCTACGAAAGAAGAACGCCCGCGAGCTAGTAGAGCAGGACATCCAGCCTGCACGCTACCATGTGGCCTTCGGGCCAGTGATTGATGGTGATGTGATCCCAGATGACCCCGAGATCCTCATGGAGCAGGGCGAGTTTCTCAATTACGACATCATGCTGGGCGTGAACCAGGGCGAGGGCCTACGATTTGTGGAAAACGTTGTGGACTCTGAAGACGGCGTTTCAGGCAACGACTTCGACTTCTCTGTCTCTGACTTTGTAGACAGCCTGTATGGCTACCCAGAGGGGAAGGACACTCTGAGGGAGACTATCAAGTTCATGTACACGGACTGGGCTGACCGAGACAACCCAGAAACACGCCGCAAGACCCTCGTCGCACTATTCACTGACCATCAGTGGGTGGAACCGTCGGTGGTGACGGCTGACCTGCATGCTCGCTATGGCTCGCCCACCTACTTCTATGCCTTCTATCACCACTGCCAGAGTTTGATGAAACCCGCCTGGTCAGACGCAGCACATGGAGACGAAGTACCGTATGTCTTTGGTATCCCAATGATCGGGCCTACTGACCTGTTCCCTTGCAACTTCTCTAAGAATGATGTCATGCTCAGCGCCGTGGTTATGACCTACTGGACTAACTTCGCCAAGACTGGGTGAGTGCCGCTGTTTAGTAGATCTTTCTAGTATATTATAAGGTCAGTCTGGGGCTTCTGGAGGTCAGTGTCAGAGAATATAGTCAGCAATGAAGATGAGACCATGAAAAGCCTTACAACATTAATCTTTCAATGTGTATAGGTTTGTGCTTTATGTGTGGAAAATATAGTCTAGATCATGTGTGGGAATACTGTATGTGCTGCAATATGGGGTGAACACAGAAAATTATCCGGCACCATATGACATTCTGCCCGTGGCAGCATCGATCAGCTGCAGTCTCTGCAGTCGATCACCAGCTCCCCAGCTGACTTGACTTTTCTCCCCCTCCTCTTCTTCGGCTCAGTTTTGCCCAGAGCAAAAACATTATGGATTTGTATGAGAAGACCTTGTAATCGGGTCTAACAAAAACAAATCTAATTTGATGACCACTGTTCCAAGCAAACAAAAGTATATATTGATCACTCACGCTTCTGGTTGAGTAAAATTCCCTATTTTGCACCTCATAATAAAATGGCATCGCCTGACATTTCTCCGAATGTTAAGATTACACAAACGGTAAAGTTGGAAAATAGGATAGAGTTTTCAGTTAGATTGCTAAAAAAGAACTGTGCAAAAGGCTCTGAAAAACCTCCAGACAAACATCTGTCTGGGAAAAGCCACACAGCTTAAGGGCACCCCACATTTCATATTTTATATTATATATTTTATTTCACATTCTGGCCACAAGAGTAGCATCATGAATACCATATTTTTTTTCTTTATGAGAGCATATTGCATTGAATTAGACTTGTCGAACACTAGGTTGTGAGAACTCTGTCTTGCAAAGAGCATACCTCTAGTGTCCTTTCTAAACTGGAATACTTATCCTGCTTTGGTTACTGTGGGACAGTAAGGTTCTTAAGGTTAGGGGATTAGATCTAGAGCTCAGAAAATACTGATTAAATATTTGAGAAGCAGTTCTGTGAAGAACTTACAGTATATGGTCCTCCAACCCAACCTGCTTGTTGACCCAGCTGACCTAACCACACTTTGCCCAGGGATCCAGTGGAGCGGTTTGCATTTGCTTGTCATGCCAGCTGTTCTGTTCATGCCAGCTGTTTTATAATGAGATGACCCAGATTTTGCCATCTCTATAAAACTGAGATGTATAATACATTAGTTCCGTTATATAAACCTGTGTGAGTGCACGTCAGCAACATGCATCATTATCAAACCTGAATTCCATTTTCTTTATCTTGAGTCATTGCAAAAGTAAAAGGATATTAAAATACCTATTGGCAGTAAAATTCATTTACATGTACATGATTGATTAGAAAGGCGGCGCGGTGGTGTACTGGTTAGCACTGTCGCCTTGCACCTCCAGGGTCTGGGTTCGATTCCCCGGCCAGGCTCGATTCCCGTCTCTGTGTGCATGGAGTTTGCATGTTCTCCCCGTGCTTGGTGGGTTTCCTCCGGGTACTCCGGTTTCCTCCCACAGTCCAAAGATGTGCAGGTTAGGCTAATTGGCGTTCCTAAATTGCCCGCAGTGTGTGATTGGGTGTGTGAGTGTGTGTGTATGTGTGTGTGCTCTGCGCTGGATTGGCACCCTGTCCAGGGTGTACCCCGCCTAGTGCCCGAAGTCTCCTGGGATAGGCTCCAGGCCCCCCGCGACCCTGAACACAGGATTAAGCGGTATAGAAAATGAATGAATGAATGAAAAGAATGAATGATTGATTAGAAATCAAGAACTAGTCTTATGTCTAGTCTTAAGCTAGTGTGAATTTTTAACCCATGTCTCTTGCCACTTTTCCAGCTACACCAGCTCAACTTTGTGATTAAAAAAATTAAAAACCTGACTAGAAAATCCACTGTTTTTATAGAGACAGTTGTGTTACCATTCTATCCCCATCCAGTTGTTTTTTCACATCATTTCCTTCTTTTCAGGAGCTTTTTTTTTTGTCTACACTAAAACACTACACATGCTATTCTGTGCTGAAGAGGAACACTGTTATTCAGGGTTTCTTTTTACCCATTGTCAGTCTCTTTTGAGTACAATATTTTCGTTTCTTTTCTCGTTTTGTTGTTTTCATTCACCTGAGTCGCCTTGACATGAATTCAGATCAAACAGAAGGGAAAAAATTTTTACTTATGTGCAGAAAACGACAGCCCGTCCACTCGTGCCTCAATTTAGTGATTCGGGTTATACTGTCAAAACAGCAATAGCATGTTTACGTATACTATTCATTTACACATCATTAGCACTGTAACGTTAATCGTGTTTAGTGATTTATTCATTCATGGAAGGTATCGTAATTGAGGTGTATTTGCTTGAATGAAAATTCAATTAGCAGTGCCTTCACTAAAAGTTACAAGCACTGAAATAATACTTGTACCTTTTACTTTGTTTTATTTTGCCTTAAACCACATTTTTCACATGATGTAAAGCTTGGTAAATAAATAAAAAAGAAATACTTCAAGACACTGCTGCATCTTAATGAGGGGAATTTGCAAGCCAGTGCCCTCAGACAAAGAGAAGACCACGCTTAAACGTCAGCTGGCCCCATTACACAAGGCCAACCTGTTCTTTCCCAGGATTGGAGCTAATTACATCCTTCGTCTTTTGGCTTTGTCTCAGCAAAGACCACGGTCAGTCCCACTGCGGTTTAAAAGAGCTCATGCACGGTTTGTGTAACTGCACCCCTCTCTGTTTTCAATAGCCTCTTAGTTTAAGCCCAGCTACCGATAGAAGAGTTGCCGCCAATATTCTAATTAACTTAGGCTAAGCTAACAAAGTGGCTTGTTACAGAGTCTGAGTCTATATTGATCTATGCTATAACAACACCGTGATAAACCTAGAGCTTTTCCTGAAAGGTGTATGTTATTCCATAGTACATTTACTAATCCTGATCTATTCATATAATGATATAATTTTCCCTTCTTTTTCCGACTGCATAAGCCCACACATACCGTACTACAGTACTTAGGAAAACACTAGGGATGAAGATGATAATTTTCAGACCAAGTATGGGAATATGAGTTTGTTGCACGTTTGTTATATGGAGATATATGGATTTGAAATAGTTTATTTCTTTGACTAGTTAACATTTGCAACCCAAGGAGTCTAACTTTATACATCAGCTGCCTGTGTTTTCCGCGCACTGTGAATGATTCACCTCTCTTGTGCAAAATCTCCTGTTCTAAATCACGTTTAATGATAATAAGTGTTTTTATCCTGAAAAATTATTTGCCTAAGTTTTATAACAATCCCTCTTTCGTGGTTTTTATTAAATGTATAACAGCTTCTGTCTGACGTGTGATGTTGGCGATCTGTGCATTAGTAATGCAGCTCAGCGCCAGGCGCTTAGGAATAAACTATTACTGCATGTATGGCTCAATTCCTCAACTGCACCTGGATAAAAATGACAGAAATTAAACAGAGTAGCATTTTGAATATCCAGCTCTGTTTGCCAAACATAGACTAGGGCAGTGGTTCCCAAACTGGGGGTCACGACCCCTCTGGGGGTCGCAGAATAATTTCAAGGGGTCGCGAGAGGGATTAAAAAATATATATTTTTGTGATTATAATACACACTTTTCAGTATTACAAGCAGGTCTGGACTGGGACCAAAAAACGGCCCAGGCATTCAGTTCAGAGCAACGGCCGGGGAGGGGGGGGGGAGTGCGTCGGCCCACTGGGCATTGCCCGGTATGCCCTATGGTCAGTCCAGGCCTGATTACAAGTAAATGCTATAAATAAATATTTTCTGATTTGTAAAGATATTACTGATTGTGTTTGAGTGTTTAAATTGAGTGTTAAAAACTGTGCAGCGACTGGCTCACTAGTTATTGCTACAGCGCACAACTGCACGTGAAAACCGCAACTGCCGAGATGGATAAATTTGTTATTCGCAAATCTAAAAATGTTAAGGAAATTGTTTGTCTGAGTCATCGGAACCATGTACATCGACCAAGCAAAAGAGCAAGACCCCGTCAGACCAAAGTAGGAAACGTCAGAAATATGAGGAAGAATTCATAAAGTGCAGTATCAGTATTCAGTAAGTTGCGGTAGCAACCGAATACACGAGTTGTCCCGCGCAGCAGTGGATGTACTGTTCAATTTGGATCTACAAATTTGTGTGAGCAGTATTTTTCCGCTGTTACATACAGTATATAAAAAATAAATACAGCTCACGTCATGATGTGGAAGATGATATGCGGGTAGCTGTATCCACCATCAGGCCACGAATGAAGCTTTTGTGCTGCCAAAAACAAGTACAGTACACACTTCCCATTGAAAGGTAAGCCAAAATTATTTAGATGTATAATAAATGTAGTCAAAATACTGTGAACAGCTTATGTTTATTGCTTGTTTTTGATAGTGGGGGTCACGAGATCTTGTTGATCTTCAATTAGGGGTCGCTGGCTTGAAAGTTTGGGAACCACTGGACTAGGGCACCAACAGTCCCAGGGATGGCCCAGCATAGTATACAGGTACTATAAGTACCACGAGTTTTGAAGATAGTACTATACTAGCATTTTGAAAAAATCTATTCTTTACTTATGCAGATCTGGCTAATAGGACTCTGTCTTCTTCTCACATCATCTGTGTGTGACATAGGTCAATGAGTAGATCGCTTTTTAGATACGACGTCATCAGTGTCGTCAGCCTTGTCCGAAATCTCTGTGTCCACGTAGTACACGCCAGTCTCCTCTTTTGACCTGCACAGCCATAGCTGATGAAGTAGGAAGGCACGCTCTTGACATTGTTTTATGAATTATCAATAATGTTAGGCATAGTGCAAAAGTTAACATCACCGTTTTTTTCTTCTCTTCTTTCTTTTTTGTTTAATGGTGACTCACAAACCAAATAATGCATACTGCCACCTGCTGTATCGGAGAGTGTACATACACGCAAGTATGTACGGAGAACAAAAATAATGTGAACACCAGGGTGTGCGGAGAAATTGTTCCTGAGCAAGGTACAAATCGATAATGCCTAATGTTAAGAGGCAGCCCAAAGTGAAATATAGAGTGTATTACGGGTATAATATGGGTGGAACAGATGAGCCTCTAAATACGGCAGCTGTGCATGCATTGTTTTAACATGTGAGTGCACAGTAAATATTCTGTCTTTTGTTTCATAAAAATAAAAAACACACAAAAGGACAAAATGTGAATCGTATAAAATAGTAGTTGTATCAAAAGGAGTTTAGGCGTAAGTAGTAGTGCGTTGATGCGCTCTGGTTTGGCGCCACCAGTCTGTCGGACTGTGTGTATCTGATGTTAACCATCGAATAATGTGTTTTTAAAGCTCATCTTTAAAGCTGGCGATAAAAACACAAATTTAGTTCTGGGAAAATTTCAAGCAGCTTTTCCGGGACTTTTTGAAAACACATTATATATATATATATATATATATATATACAGTGGTGTGAAAAACTATTTGCCCCCTTCCTGATTTCTTATTCTTTTGCATGTTTGTCACACTTAAATGTTTCTGCTCATCAAAAACCGTTAACTATTAGTCAAAGATAACATAATTGAACACAAAATGCAGTTTTTAAATGAAGGTTTACGTTATTAAGGGAGAAAAAAAACTCCAAATCTACATGGCCCTGTGTGAAAAAGTGATTGCCCCCCTTGTTAAAAAATAACTTAACTGTGGTTTATCACACCTGAGTTCAATTTCTGTAGTCACCCCCAGGCCTGATTACTGCCACACCTGTTTCAATCAAGAAATCACTTAAATAGGAGCTACCTGACACAGAGAAGTAGACCAAAAGCACCTCAAAAGCTAGACATCATGCCAAGATCCAAAGAAATTCTGGAACAAATGAGAACAAAAGTAATTTTGTTACTATCAGTCTGGTAAAGGTTATAAATCCATTTCTAAAGCTTTGGGACTCCAGCGAACCACAATGAGAGCCATTATCCACAAATGGCAAAAACATGGAACAGTGGTAAACCTTCCCAGGAGTGGCCGGCCGACCAAAATTACCCCAAGAGCGCAGAGACGACTCATCCGAGAGGCCACAAAAGACCTCAGGACAACATCTAAAGAACTGCAGGCCTCACTTGCCTCAATTAAGGTCAGTGTTCACGACTCCACCATAAGAAAGAGACTGGGCAAAAACGGCCTGCATGGCAGATTTCCAAGGCACAAACCACTTTTAAGCAAAAAGAACATTAAGGCTCATCTCAATTTTGCTAAAAAACATCTCAATGATTGCCAAGACTTTTGGGAAAATACCTTGTGGACCGACGAGACAAAAGTTGAACTTTTTGGAAGGTACGTGTCCCGCTACATCTGGCGTAAAAAAGCAACACGGCATTTCAGAAAAAGAACATCATACCAACAGTAAAATATGGTGGTGGTAGTGTGATGGTCTGGGGTTGTTTTGCTGCTTCAGGACCTGGAAGGCTTGCTGTGATAGATGGAACCATGAATTCTACTGTCTACCAAAAAATCCTGAAGGAGAATGTCCGGCCATCTGTTCGTCAACTCAAGCTGAAGCGATCTTGGGTGCTGCAGCAGAACAATGACCCAAAACACACCAGCAAATCCACCTCTGAATGGCTGAAGAAAAACAAAATGAAGACTTTGGAGTGGCCTAGTCAAAGTCCTGACCTGAATCCTATTGAGATGTTGTGGCATGACCTTAAAAAGGCGGTTCATGCTAGAAAACCCTCAAATAAAGCTGAATTACAACAATTCTGCAAAGATGAGTGGGCCAAAATTCCTCCAGAGCGCTGTAAAAGACTTGTTGCAAGTTATCGCAAACGCTTGATTGCAGTTATTGCTGCTAAGGGTGGCCCAACCAGTTATTAGGTTCAGGGGGCAATTACTTTTTCACACAGGGCCATGTAGGTTTGGATTTTTTTTCTCCCTAAATAATAAAACCCCTCATTTAAAAACTGCATTTTCTGTTTACTTGTGTTATCTTTGACTAATAGTTAAATGTGTTTGATGATCAGAAACATTTTGTGTGACAAACATGCAAAAGAATAAGAAATCAGGAGGGGGGCAAATAGTTTTTCACACCACTGTATATATATATATATATATACAGTATATATATATACTGTATGTATATAAACATATTTCTTTATGTTTTTCTTTGTTTTTGTTTAATGATGTATTTCTACATTCTACAACAACACTGGGAATTTTGAAACTATGGAATAACACATATGGAATTAGGCATTATTTATGTAATAACAACAACAACAACAGTTGTTATTTTAAGACAGTCTTTCTGAAAATAGTTCTTGCAAGAGCAGTATCGTCGTGTGCATTTGCAAAACCCATCAAGCACCACGATGAAACCATGAAGACCATCCCAGACAAGACCAAAACATACCTCTACTGCAGAGGAGAAGACATCTTGGACAATGCTATCCTTCCAACTTTGTAGCAACAGTTTAGGGAAGGCTCTTTTCTGTTCCAACATGACTGTGCCCCAGTGCACAAAGCAAGGACTATAAAGCCATGGTGTGAAGACAACTGATAATCTGATCATTTTGACGCATATTTTCTCCCAGATTTCATAACTATTTCATCAGTGCCTGATCTTATAAATGTTCTACAGAATGATTGAGCACGAGCTCCCACAGAAACACTCTAAAATCTTGTGGACATATAATGCACTAATAGATAACCTCATTATATTACATCCTATGGTTATCTATTAGTGCATTATACTGTATGTAATGAGAGTGTAAACATGATATATTTTACAGTACATGAATCATGGAAGGAAAGTGTAAACTTACATCAGCAAGAAGAAAGCAATACAGTGGATAAACAAATGGTGTAATTGAGATATTGCCTCCTGAAGCTGCTGGGGGGAAAAACATTTGAAAAGAGAGGAGGAAATTGATACACTGGAGATTGCTGTGCTGTTCTTTCTGGAAGAGAAGTCATTGCAATAAGATGGCAATTATCAGGACAATTTAGCAATGATTGCTTTTGAGCAATCACTGGTTTGCAATGATTCTACCTCCACCTCTATACGTCCCTGTTTGGATCATAGATCATACATTAGCATTAGAGGCAGTATGGCTATAGTTATAACATTGTACTTGCCATTAGAAAGCAATAATAACAACAAGAAGAAAATGTGCAGTGACAGATTTGTTACCTATTGAAAATGTTCCGAATAGTGATGTCGGCCAAATCTGTAGGACCATGTGTTAATAAATGATAGCCGTCTTTCCATCTAATCTGATCAATCCTTATGGACCATAATGAAGAGTGAAAAACTATCAAGCGACTGTCTATGATCCACCGTCCTATGATCTATGCTCCAATAACATCAGAGCTACAAGCAGCTTCTACAGTGCTGCATTCCAAAAAAAATGTCTGGAGAGAAAAACGTGCGAATTGTGAGTTGAAAAAAGTTTCGCCGCATCAACAGAGAAGATTTCAAGGTTTCTCCTTAATCACGCAAGCATGTGTGTTGTGGTTCATGTTTTTCAGAGATGTTCAGACCTTGTGAGAACAAAACACGCATTCAGTTCACTTCGGTTTCCTTGAAACAAAAAGGCAGCAATCTCTGAACCCTCGGGAACTGTCCTTTATTGTATCGTTGAAAACCTGAATAGCATTATTCATAAATAATGACCTGTGAAGAAAATGATCAACATTATTATTTTTCGACACCTCACTGTGGCATTCAGATATCAGAAATTGACAAGAATTCCTCAGGTTCTTTCAGCAAATCTTTTCAGATATGCATTATGAAGTAAGAAAGGATGCATTAAAAAGCCACATTTAAATGTAGTTGACTCTCTAGCACCATGTCATATTCATTTCTAGCAGTCATTTAGTGCTGACACACTTTTGGCGCTTTTCCACTGCATAGTACGGCACGACATGGTTCAGTTCAGCTCACTTTTGGGGGGTTTTCCACTGGGAACAGTACCTGGTACCTGGTCCTTTTTTTAGTACCACCTCAGCCGAGGTTCCAAGCGCGCCGAACCGTTACCAAAACGTGACGTGTAAATTCCGCTGGTCAATGATTGGCCAGAGAAAATCGTCATTACTGCGTCACTGAACTTGCGACACGAGACACAACAAAACCGCTATATTTAGAACAGCCAGAGAAGGATCGCACGCACCTTTTTGTATTAACCAAAAATTTTCTTTGGCTGCCATCAGCCTCTTTTGTAACAAACTCCTTCATCTCGCTGTTAAAAACATCCACATGCCGAGAATGAAGAACACCATGCCGTCGATATGCTCCATTGTTGTGTGTTTGTTTGTGGCACGTTTACGATGATGTCACGGCAGTAGAGGCGCCGCAACTAAAACGACACGTGAATAATCCCGCCCACTCTAAAGCATTACTAAACTGCAGTGGAAGCGCAAACCGAGCCGAACTGCGCCGAACCAAAGTGAGTTGAACTGAACCGTGTCGTGCCGTACTATGCAGTGGAAAAGAGGCATTTGTGCTTATTAGAGGAACTTTGTGCTTATTAGAATCCCATAGGTGGAGTAGATGAGCATGTAAGACACACATTTCTCCCACGAGTGAAACCATCATGTCTTGTGTTTCCAACCTGTGCTTAACATGTGACAAACTCATATTCTTTGCCCCGTACAGGAAACCGTGCAGTCTAACCAAGGTCCCTAAGGATCACTAGGTGCTTAATGAGATAATAAGGAAATCACAGATACCAGACTTAGTGGGATAAGTGGAATATGTGATGTGACATGACCCTTTTTTACTCGAATACTCGCATCAGTCCAAAAGCATGTTGAGGGGTTTGTTGCGTGTGTGTCTTTGTACACATTATAAGTATGGCTTAGATTGCTATAAATGATAAAAAACATAAGACTTCCAATGCTGTTCACAAAATGGTGTGTTTTTTTTTAAGGTTGAGTTTGACTGGATACAGCCAGTCATATTCATTTAGAGCTTATCCTCTCAGTCACCTTAAAAACCGACTGCTAAGGCCACACACACTTCAGATCGTACTTCTTGTCAGGATTCACCCAGTCCTAAGCCCACTGTTAAGTACTGACTAAATTCCATCCAATTAGTAACCCTAATGTCTCGGTCTGAAAAGGTAGAGATTAACTGAAACTCGCTGTTAAGCCTTCTATTCAGTTTCAGCTGGCACCAACAGAGCTGCACCTCAAATTAACCTCCAACAAGTATCCTTGTACAGTCTCTGGACAGTCTCAGTCCACTAAAGTCTAGTCCCTGGTGTTCTGTATGACACTTCCTGGTTGTAGGATGGCTGCATGATTGCCATCAATTGGAACGTCTGTCCGAGTTGTATTTGGAGCAGTCTTTCCAGATGTGCCCCAGATTTCTGCAAACAGGCCCGCCTAGGGTCCCATCCCAGCCCTCTTTTATGTGATCCTGATAAAAAGAGGGTAGAAGAAAAAGACAGAGAGAGAGGGTGACATGCAAACACCAACAACTCTTTCATCACCTGGCATCTGCTGCCCAGTTGTGCAATGGGCTTTTTGTTGCATGAAGCAAATGTCATGGGACCTGTGTTTCTTAGGCTTGTGAATGCATACTGTATATTGTATGTGTTTCTCTGCCAGATGGACAACATCATCCATAAATTTTGGATGGTAAGATTCATGCCACATGGCCTTATGTTGGGAGAGGAACGGCTCCAGCTACATTTGTTTACCAAGTTCTCTGGAGGAGTTGGTCTCCTTCTTTCACAGTCAGTGCCCAGAAGCACCAACTTTCGATCCAAACTGCTCCAGGGCAACTCTTTTTAACTTCTAGCTTGTCCAACTGGCTCTCAGGGAGAACATTTTTGGATTCTTAGTCAGCCGAGTAGGGATCCAGAAGCCTCACTTACCCAAAAGAACCGTCAAACATATGGAAGTACGCTACCTGGGCAAAAAAAAAAAAGTCACCAATACAGAAGGGTCAAGTTAATAGCATGCATCAAGTACCGAACATAAGCAGTTTTGCAATTGGGGATTTAAATTGGGTTAAGAACTGTCCCACAAATTATTAAAACCTGTTAGGACTGTGCGGAACCGTCAACTTTGTGAATGAATGATGGTCAGAAAAAAAATTAATGGAGATCACTTAAATATTTAGTAAAGATGCATGGTAAGAAATACTCACAGTAGGAATCACAGCTATGTTTAACAGTAAAAATAAGAGCATTTCTGCATGCAAAGTGTGATGAGAACTTACAGGGTTGTTATTAAACCAACTTGTTGCCCTAAGAATCTGTTAATGAGACTAATCAGGAAAAAAGGCACTTAAATAAAAGGATTATAAAGATCTTTGGAGGGTTGGAAAACAGTCATGTGGTCTGATGACTCTGGATTGACCCTCCACCACTCCAAAGATCTTTATAATCCTTCATCTGTTTTTAAAAACACATGGGTGCGTCAGGGTAAGAAGGGAAGCAATGCATCCATCATGCATCGTGGCCACTGTACAAGAATCTGGAGGCTTATGATCTGTGGGTGCTTCAGTTAGTTCAGCTCACTACATGAATGTACTGAATGATCAGGTTTTCTTATGCATAAACTTTCAGAAGAGCTATGATTGAACATGCATATTCCACGATTCAAACTGTGAAAGTATAGACAGTTCTGGGAGCATGAAGAATAATTTTTACACATGTACCACCATACTGTGCACTCAAACCTAAAAGCTAAAAAAAAAGAACTTTTTTTTTTTTTGGCCAGGCAGTGTATATTTGGTAGTCTAGACTTACAATAAAAATATTTTAATATGTTGTTTCCAAACCATTATACTGTACGCCTGCCTTGGAGAATGCTCATGAGTCTCAGTATTCCCTATTTGAAAATTTGTAACTTGTAATGGTTATTTAGTTGTCCTTCTGGGGGAAACCTACAACAGTGTTTCCCAATAAGAAATCGTTTCAAGTAGAATGTTGGTGGAGTTTATGAAGTCTTCATTATCAAATTAACCCTTAAGGAAGCCTTGTAAAATCTAAGAACTACCTATTTTCTAAGATGCTACCCCTAATTATGTCAAACTGCGTAAAGAGCGAACACGTTGTTTAATGGGTCGACAAATTAGTTTCAGTGCACAAAATTGTTACATATCACAGGAGAATGAAAGCCCTGCGCCTGATAGCTGTATCTTATTAATCTGCTTTACATCAGCTCTAACAGCGATAAACATCTGTACACTGTTACACTTTCATTATGTGAGAATATAAAGAGTTATTTCATCTTCTGATGAAGTTTGAGGCTAAATAAGCATCAGAAAAGCAACGTGTGACAAGTGAAAGTGCAGCAAAGATTCAGGAGAAACATAAAGCATTTATAGATGACGCTTTTGTTATGTTAACATCATGCCCACGAATGCAGCAGTGCTGATATTCAGCACAACAGCATGACCTCAAGTGCATACTCCTTTTATACAATAACAGTTCCACATATGGCAATTATTTTCAACAGAGTAAGATTAGTTTGTTTAAGCAGTTATTTTGCTCCAGCAACACATATCCTTACACGACTGGCGGAACTAACTAACTAACCACGACTGCCAGAGCTGGAAACTGACTGTGTAATTAACGGGGGTGAAAGATGGTTTTTCAGCTGCTCCTGGCAAGGGGTCACCAAAGCAGACTATCTGGTCTGCACATACAAACTTGGCACAGGTATTCAAGCCGGATGCCCTTCCTGCCGTTTTATCCGAGTTTGGGACTGGCACTGCATTCAGTGGCTGGGGTTTGGGGACTGGCTGGGAATCGAACCTGGCCTCCAGCATGGCACGCGAAATCTCATACATTTCTCTTTATATTTCCACTTATTCTATTTCAGAATATCAGCTTAATAGCATAACATGAAAAGCTAGAACCTCCAGGGTCTGGATTAGATTCCCAGGTTCGATTCCCACCTCTGTTTGCATGGAGATGCTTGGTGGGTTTCCTCTGGGTTCCCAAATTTCCCATAGTGTGAATGAGTGTGTGAGTGTGTATGTGTGTGCCCTATGATGGATTGGCACCCTGTCTTGTGTTCTAAGTTTCCTGGGATAGGCTTCAGGCCCCCCTGTATACAGGATAAAGTGGTATAGACGATGTGTGCGTGATTAAGTGATGTAATTCCACAGTACTGCTATGGAACAGTTGTAATGTTATAATGAGAGAGATTTAGATTAAATCATTTTTTTCACTTATTAGCACATAAAAATAAGTGTGCTTCATAGCTGTTATGGATTTAAACACTGGTTAAGATAGAAAGCTGACTATTACTGTATAAGTCTAGTGACACAAATAGTGAACACCCACAAAACAGTGCTGTAATTAATGGGGCACTTATAATGGTACGCTTGAAGTAATGTCTTCTTGTCCTCGGTTCTTCTAAGAAGGGGTCATGAAAGGCAGTAAAACACACTCAAGATTTTTTGGGGTGACCAAATGAGATCAGAAATCTCACTAAAATTGCGGATCCGAATGTCACACCCACACACCAGCCGTTGCTAAGTAGCAATATGAAAATGAGGGTTACAGTAGTAGGTTGTCTATCAGGGCCTTGTCCACTCATACACACCTTTTCACACAGTCCACTTCCTCTTCACTATTGACACTATTGCCACAATCAGCAGGCGTGTATGTGTGTTTAATCAGATAAAGCTATGCCCACTGCTTCCTTATGCCAAAAATCAGATTAGGCCAAGATTCTGCATCGATTCGATAGAGAGGTGGTGAATTATTCATCTTCGCTTTACGGCACTACGCCTGAAGCATGATCCGCACAGGATAACCTACATTTAAAAAACACTTCAAAGCTTCTTTACTATGCGTTCTTACTGCTTCTCCTCCCGAGTGACTGTCATGACAACAACGTCATTGCTGAGCCGAGTCCAGCTTGACCAGCACTCCAGTACCACTGTGTATTCACTGCGCCATGCATTCAGTCAATGCACAGAGTCTGTTACTCTGATTATTACTGGCAAGAATGTCTCGCGTATATTGACGTGCTGCACTTTCCTATCACCGGTTCAGACTGCGGCTCGGACGCGCAGGCTCTGCTGCAAGAATTCATAAACTTACTGATGCTGCAGCCTCCACTGACGTCCTGCTCTCTGGCATGTTGCACAAAGGAGGATCAATATGACCTTACCTCGGCCGCCTGCTCCTTTGAAACTTAATTACTGATATTCGACTACAAGGTCATCATAGCCTGTCTGCCAATATTCATCGGGGATCATTACTATCCTAATAAAACGGGGTATTTACGAGCCACATCACCGATATACAGTCTCGCCGGATTTCACTTCAGCAGTATGAATTTAAAGTCCTGGCCTGAAAGTGAAAAAAAAAAATAATTAACAGCAATAAACTAGAAATAAAAACGTGTCATCTTTTTGGCCGGTTTGAATTTTTTAATTCCCTCAACTCTTTTTTTTTGTGTCGCCGAAAGTGAACAGGTTCCCACATCCTTGAGGAGCGGGAGACGAAAAAGACCCCAGGCTTGTACAAACACACCAGTGTGCTATATTTCCTCACAAATGAATCATCTTTCCAAAGTTGATTATATGCGTAGTGGGGCTCATGCCTTGAATCTGTTGATTAAACTCCAAATGTGAGCATGAAAGATGTGGAGATGAGATCATATCATGCCAAGCTGTGCCTCTGCACTCTGCTTCGTACAGTATCCCCTCTTCCTCGCTATTCCACTCACACCCAGGATACATGAAACGAATGAGACATGCGCTCGGTCCGAAATGCCATATGTTAATACAGTTAGTAAATCAGTAGTGCCGCGGAAAGGGAATCGGATGCCACCTCGCACATGAGCGCCAGCCGCCTTCAGCGTGGATGCGGAAACGCTGACCCCTGGAGGCGAGAAGGGGTTAGTGTGTCCATCAAGCTCTTCCACTCGAGGCACCCCATGTTTTAGTGTCATGATTAATACGGTCCACTTTCTATCAGCACGCTCGCTGTCAATGCACACTGTGCTGTTTCTCCAAAGCAATTAGCCAAGAGCCTGCACCACTGTTGCTTTATCAAAAAAAAAAAAAAAAAAAAACAAGCTGCTACCTGAAGAACACCCTGAAACATGCTGATTTATTCATTCGTATTTGCTCTAAAAGCTTCTGCTCCATTCTTTTTTTTTCCCCCCTATAGAGTTGAGGGAGATGCATTGGGCTTCTTTTAAACTGAATACAAAAGATATATGATGCATAGATACTGTGTCTGCCAAACCTTTAGACAGAACAGTGTTAGAAAATAACAATTGGAATTAATAATGCATTATGTTCGTGCAGCAGGTGTACACACAGCTTCTGTCTCTGAATCAGGAATCAAGTCGGTTTGGTTTGTCTTCCTGCACTAGAGGATGATATTTAGGTCACTCTGTTATGGCATATGGAGGAATTCATGGCTTTGAGCAGGAAAACACCTGACAGGAGAAGTGCCAACGAAAAAATGTTGACAGGTAGGCAAAGCGAAAATGATCCTGACCGAATGGGAACGTTACACTGTACAGACGCAGCACCTTCATGTCCTTTTCATTACGTAGCAAGCGATGTCCCATTACTCCGCTGATTAATATTGATGAACTATTGATTCATTTATTTAAAATGCGTGCGTGTGTGTGTGTGTGGGTGCCTGCCTGGAAGCACAGTGTGTGAGTTTAGCTTTGGCAGCATTTTCATTCATAGCATGCATGTCTTTAAATAATAAAGAGTTGCACTTGTACTTACATTCAGTATGAAGCGTACAGTATCTCCATAATATCTGTTATTTTTATATGCAATTTTTATTTGTAGATGGTCATTCTCGCAATGCAGCTTTGCCAGAATCAAAAGATTTAGGGAAATTAGTATGAAATGTGTGAGAAATATGTGTGAATCAAAATGATCAGATCGTTTATGATGAGCAAGCCGAGGGCGATGGTGGCAGGGAAAATAATAATATCCCTGATATTATATAGGTATTTAATTCATATTTACCATCTTTTTATATTTTCAGCTTCATTAGGTTCTAATATTTTACTGTTTTCTAGTGTTCTACTTATTTATTTGTAATAAAAGTAAAAAAAAAAAAATAGATGTAACTTATTTCTTTGTATTCCAAGACAAAAACATGATAAATGACAATGAGTTTTACTCATTTTGAAAAATTATTATTTTCTGGCATACCAGATTGTCTATAACAAAATGTTTAACAAAAAACACTACAGTATGTAACCTTATTTTAGAAGCTTTAAACTCCAAGTTTTGGACAAAGCACACCACATATCTGTCTGTTTACCAAGTAAAAACTGATGTGATGTCTTGTGACGTGATCAGTAAAGCGTACAGTAGATAACTTTTACGATAAGTGCTGTGAAATAGGACTTTATGCAGTTTGGATGTTGTTGTGTACTTACAGTAACAAACCTCTGTGGGATACTATAGTCTGAGCACTGTGGTGAAGCACAGGAAGAACTGAAAATTTACCAAAATTAAAATACACACAAGTGGTTTGTGTAAAACAGATAAGAGGTACACACGCTGTGCTTATAATGTAATGTTATAAGCCTTAAAGGATGACTGATGGACACCATGGAGATTATACAATGCGTTCCTGAACTATGATGGGGAGCCATTATCATGTACCGCAGTGAAACACAGAGTGGTCGAGAAGGAGGCTGGTGAAGCTATAAACTGTAGTTTTTGTATTGCTTATAATGTTTCTCGAGATCTTCAACAATCTTCCTTCCACAATCATCATTGTGACTCAAAGGAAACATGCACAAAATAGTCTTTATCAGTTTGCAATACCCCTCAAAACTGCAAAAATGGAGTGAAATCTTATGAAAATGCTGAAAATGTTCAAGTTGCAAAATATATTTATGACTTTCGGATGGTTTACTGTTACCCAACCCAAATAATCCTGTAAGAATGATCCTCATCCAGAGTATACCAGTATAGATACTGACTACCATATAAAACAGAAAGCACTATAATCTAACTACACTCCCGCTCAAAAGTTTGGGATCACTTTCTATCTCCATGGTCGTTCCTGATTTTTATTTCTTTCTACAGTGTAAAGCAATGCTAAAGCGTCCAGAATATGCACTAGTCTCCTTTGAACAGTTAATGTTGAGATGTATCTGCTACTCACGATCTGTAAAGCCTTCATAACGGCTCCAACCCAAGTGCTGTTAATTGGTGAATTTTGAGGCTGGTACAGTAACTCTAAATTAACTTCTCGTCTTCCCCCTGTTCTTGCAAGATCAATTCCAGAAAGGCTGACCTCCGTGTCGTAAAATAACAACTGACTGTTGTTGTTGTTGTTGTTGTTGTTGTTGTTGCATAATTATGTACCAAAAACACATATTTCTGATTTGTTCATATGAAAATACTGGTTATTAACAGAAACATCTTCTCAATGAAAAATTCACCAATGCACTTGATTTCACTTCCAGGCCAAACATCAAGGGAAGTAAACACAGAATGCTGAATTTTCATGGCATGACTTTTGTCATAAATACCGACTTGTTCACTTGATTTCCAACTGTTTTACTTCCATCATCAAGCTGAAACTATTTCTTTCATTTCTTTGTTGTTGGAGCTTGGCACAAATTACACAATAGCCAAAGCTCACCTGTTTCTTTCTTATTCCACTGGGCAATAACTCAATTTGGCACATTTCACATTTCCTCATAGAAATAAAATATGTTGACTTCAGGCAACATTCAGGCAACACGGTGGCACAGAGCTTAGAATTGTGACCTCATGTTTGAGGGTTCGATTCCCACCCTCCCATTCTCCGCGTGCTTGGTGGGTTCCCTCAGGGTACTCTGGTTTCCTCCCATAATCAAAAGACAAATTCAGATTAGGCTAACTGGTTTTCCCAACTTGCCGTGCATGTGTGCCCTGCCATGGATTGGCACCCTGTCCAGGGCATACCCCAAATTTTCCTGGGATAGTCTCCAGGCTTCCGGCAACCCTCTATAGATCAGTATAGAAGGTGAATAAATGATTTAAATATTTGTACCTTTTATATCTTTTCTAGCCGGTAAATAAAAGAACACACAATATAGCCAGTATGATAAGAATAGATTTAAGTACGACAATGTCCCAGGCAGACAAACAGAAATGTAGTGAACTAAGAAGATCACACCTGCCATCAGGATAAACCCCCAGACAGGAAGGGTGGGCGTGAGTACACACGTAAATATAGACAGTAATAACAGTAAATGCTGTACAGCAGAGAAGCAGGCTAGAGGAAGCATAAAGAGAGAAAAAAAGATGATCAAATACATTTCAATTTACTTCAGTTAAACTGCTTTGATGAGAGTATTAAAAAAGGCAGATTTTATCACATGGAATAAACCGAAATGCGGCAATGAGAGTTCAATTAGGACTAGTTTTTGTTTTTGCTATGCTGTCATAATGCTTGGAAAATTTTATTGCGTTCATTTGTTTTATTTATTCATTCATTCATATTTAAAGGATGGCTTATACACTGCCTGACCAAATTCTGAGTCGCCGTCTCAGAAGAATCAAATTATTGTCCTGCAGCAAAGAAAACAATACAATTACTGGAATTGGGTTAAGAACTGTCTAACACATTATTAAAACCTGAAAGGAAGAATAGTGCTGAACCATCAACTACGTGGAAGGACTGCGGTCAGAAAAGAATAATGAATGGCCATAAACATCAGCTTGGTGCATTTGCCACGTTAAAAATCGACTGCAGAAATCACAGCTATGTTTAATAGTAAAAGTAAGAGAAATTCCACATCTGGAGAGAACTGACAGGATTGGAACGAAACAACTGTGTGGCCAAGAAAACCACATGTTGTTAGGATAATAAAAGTGGTTTCAGTTCACTATGGAACATCAAGAGCAATGGTTAAAGGACATATGATCTGATGAGTCCAGACTGACCCTATTCCACATCGTTTCAGGGAAAAAAGGGACGCACTTGACGCAATCCACTCATCCTGCATAGTGTCTCCTGCACAGTGTTACAGTACTGTATGTGTAGTGTCTCAGCAATGTGGAATGTGACATTAAAACGAAGGCAGCTGATGACCTAAATGTCCTGAATGACCAGGTAATCCTCCCATCAATGGATTTTCCCTCCCTGAAGGCTCAGGCATTTTCCAGTATTGAAATGGTCAAAGAATGGTATGGGGAGCATGAGCAATTCCTTTCATACATGAATTGTACACAATAATCAAACCTACTGTAAAGCTGGTTGAACAAAATAATACAGTGTGCACTTTTTTTTTCAGGCCGTGTACATTGGGCCATGTAAAAATCTCTTCCCTACCAAACATAATAAATACAGATATAAATAAGGGTAACAAATTAAAGAATAGATTGACACTATACAATTTTTTAAGTGATGAGCCACCACAGATTCAACATCCTATGTTACTATGTTACTACATCATGTTACTATACTGATCTGCCATAAAACATAACATTAACACTGATTATCAGCTAGTGATAGGATCATGGGAACCAAGAACTCATTTATGCTGGTGGACAACATTTGATAGAAGGCACTCAATGTGCCACAGCCCACTATGCACATGGCCCAGAAGTCAAAGAGCCCAAAGCTATCATCCCGGCCTCCAGTCTCCCCATGAGATGCACCAGACACACTTGTCTGATCAGTGGAGGCACCACCCCCAACCCAAAGAATCTACTGCTAATCTCCTGGTCCCAGACACCACAGCACCCCCCAGGGGTCTTGTGAAGTCATGCCCCAAAGGGGCCAGAGCTGCCCCTACACAATACTGGACATCATCTGTTCTGTTGTAATATTACGTCTAATCGGTGTACATATTTATCCACTGGCATCACAGAATTGTATAATGAGTATGAAGATAATGTAAATCCTATGCTATGGCCTAGAGGTATCCAGACTTAAATGGACGGCGCTCTCCATTATCATCAAAACACCCCTGAGGGAAAAAGCAATTAAAAGGATAGAGTTTCATTCCTCTAGGATAGTTTCAGAGACTTGTAGAGTCTATGCCAAGGCACACTGAAGCTGTGATAATCACCATTTTATTTACAAAGTCAGCAAGATAGGGTAGGGTAACTACATGAGGTCAAATCATCTTTATCCTTTCATTTATGGCCTTTATATAATTCTTCACGTTTAGTGCCTATCTCATTAAAACATTAAAAGATCCATACCTCAACATAAGCCATTCATAAATAAAGTGTATATGTAAAGTGTGGCATTGATTCTAGCTGCTGTAAAGCCGATTATCTTGGGCTCCTGGGCATGCGGCTTTAAGTTCCCTGTAGTTGGCTTTTCAAAGATTTGGTTTTAAAAAAAAAATGTCGCAGAACTACTGCATACTGCATCTCAATTTTGTTACATGAAGACCTCATTCACAACTGTATACAAATGAAACTATTTGACAGATATAAACCATTTAGGTTTGCAAGGCTGTCTAAGGGTGATTTCACACCACAGTCTCAGATATGAATATACTAGGTTACATTTACAATACGGCATTTGGCTGACACCCTCATCCAGTGCAACTTACATTTTTATCGCATTATACATGTGAGCAGGTGAGGACTTTGCTCAAGGGCCCAACAGTGGTAACTTGGTGGTTGTGGGGTTTGAACCTGGGACCTTCCTAACCATAGTCCTATGCCTTAACCACTGAGCTACTAGATGCCAAAGTCTTGCATGTTCCTAAACACTGTGTAACAAGTGTGAGTTCACTTTAAAAAGTAGTCTTGAGCACGGTACTGTATGACACACACCGTGACGATATGAAATATGAAAGCCAACATTGGTCTAAACAGGTGCACCTAAACATAGAAGTGCTGTTTTAGAATGTGATTGTCAACTCCTCTACCCCTTTCAATATCTCTGTTAGTGCACACCGTGCCCCGATCTCATCCTCCGAACTGTATAGTCTATAATGTAGATGTTCACTCTTCACATTTTCTCTGAAATATCAATAATATTAGGCATAGCATGAAGGTTGACTTCTTTGTACTTCTCTTTGTATTTACTGGTTCGATAGCAAACCAACTAGGTGCGTACAGCCACCTGTTGTGTCAGAAAGCGTAAATACACAGGTGTACTCGGGTAAAGAGCGGTATCATTGATGTAAAGCCTGCCAGTAGGGGAGTGGGGGAGGGTGGGACGTACGTAGGTATGATAAGCAACAATCATGGCTAGAGTGAAAGTAGTGTAAATGAAAACAGAAAAAACTGGATTTCTTGAAAAAAAAATGTTTTTAATGTCGACTTGAGGTGATGAGCATTTTTTTCCAGTCTGTTTGCATTTTTCTTTTATGCTTTACCATTGGGTGGCACGGTGGTGTAGTGGTTAGCACTGTCGCCTTGCACCTCCATGGTCCGGGTGCGATTCCCGACCAGGCTCGATTCCCGGCTCTGTGTGCGTGGAGTTTGCATGTTCTCCCCGTGCTTGGTGGGTTTCCTCCGGGTACTCCGGTTTCCCCCCACAGTACAAAGACATGTAGGTTAGACTAGTTGTCGTGCCTAAATTACCCGTAGTGTGTACTGTATGTGTGTGTGCCCTGCGATGGATTGGCACCCTGTCTAGGGGTGATGAGCATTTAGTATGTACCCCGCCTCGTGCCCTAAGTCTTCTGGGATAGGCTCCAGGTCCCCGCGACCCTGAATACAGGATAAAGCGGTATAGAAGATGAGTGAGAGTTTCCTCATTACCTTCTATTGGTAGTCTCACAATCATTGTTTTGTGATTTTTTTCAAAATCATACACTGTAATACTGGCTTAACACACACATTTCAATATTCTTCATACTGTATATTCCCAGAAAGCATTTCTTCAGTTACCAAAAGAATAACATTGAACTTTTTTAAACAGTCAGTTTTCACCATGCACAATACCCAAAGAATGCGGATCTCATAAACAGCCCTTATCACAAAGCACAGGTAACTTTATATTGTCAAGCTGAAAACAATCAAATACAATTTAGAACATAAAAAAACCCCTCTTTAGCACAATGAAAGTCAATTTCTACACCGTTCTCATGAAGCACTGTAAGCACTGTCGAGCCAAACGGTAGCACCTAAAGTGCTGCAATTTGTGTACATAGATGAAAAAGTACTCAGAGCAGTTTGCTATGTTTTGTGAAATGGAAACTGGTCAAGCAGAAGGTCCAAAGGGAGAGCGGAAGAGTTAGAGGAAAAGAGGATGTGGTCAATGAAGTGGAAGAACAGTTGCAAGACACCACTTGACCACAAACTATCGATTGTGTCTTCATTTGTGGAAAGCCCGACAAACCTGAGCTGCTTCTTCTGTATATCGTTCAGTAGTCAGGATGTAGAGAGCAGACGATGTATCCCTCTTACACCAGCACTCGTATATTTTAATATGTCACGACATCAACGTGGAACAGAAAATACTTTTGAGAGACAGCTGGCCGATGGTGCCGTAGACGTCAAACTGAGACAAAATAAATCGGCAGTTTTATTCTCTGTCTCTATTGGTTGCATTCGTTCAAAAGAAATATTTCTGTTTAACTGTTCGTTTTTTTCCCCCAGGGATCCAATTTTGATTTCACATGGTTCAGTTCTTAGTTTGCATCATTTGGCAGTATGGTTTAGTAACCATGTTTCATTTCACTGGTCGTTTCTACGTCATGGTCACTTGTTGCATTGGACTGGTGTATTTCAAATCAATGTCTGAGTACAATAAAGTTACCATGTTTTTTTTTTCAGTCATATACGTATTTGCTTTTCTTTTTCCGTGAATTCTGATGAACTGCGATTGAGCTTGTGGATTTAGGTTTTGAAAACAGGGATATCATTTTAGTAAATGTGCTTTAAAAATTGACTGTTCGCAAGAACACAGAATGAACCTCTTTATTTTAGTGTTTAGTTCTGATGTGCCATGAGAGAAAGCACACTCTTTGTACGTGGCTGGAGCGCACAGCCTGTCATTTTGTATGCAGTCATCATTGACCTTCTGCACATTTCCTTTTCGCTCTCTGTATAAGCATGATATCTATAGCCAGATTGAACACTTTGCTTGTTTGGCATTTGCGTATGCAGCTAAACATGATATCTAGTGAAAGAAGGTGAAAATAGAATCCGCTGATAGTTCAGTTATTTCTAACATTAAGAATCAATGAATAATATTGAATACAGTAGTTGCTATAATCTGTAGTCTAGTTAGACCGTATACAAGACTTTCCAATAAAGAAACGCCCTCAGTTGCCCTCTTACATTACATGTCTGTGATGTGTGTCATATATGAATAAAATATGATTCCATGTGGTGGCAGGTTTAAGCCTTGTAGATCCAGTGAATTCTGTGTTTCCATCTTCACAGTAACAGACTTTGGGAAAACCACATACATACAGTATGGGCGTGCTGTCCAAATACTTTTGGCCAATTTGTGTTTAACCGAGCAGCACACCCAAACCTAAAAGCTCTATCCTCCTTTCCTGATGAACTGGTACTGCTTGGCTTGTAAGGGTGTAAAAGAACAAGATTAATTCATATTTCATGACACTTTTTCCTCAGATATTTTCACACACGGACCACAAAATTAATCCTCTGGAGTATTTAATCATTGAAAGAAAGTTAATGTTCACTTTAGTGCAGAGAATGAAATATATCCTGGAGCTTTTGGATCCTATTTGTTCCAAATAGAACTCGATATTTTGTTGAACGAGTTAAAACTTTGTTTTTACTTATTTATGTCCAAGTTTATTAAAGAAAATATTGCTGTATGGCACACAAGTTAATAAATGTTATATATATTCAATAGACCCTGTATAGTCTAATAAATTTGATGTGTGTGTTTACAGAGATCCCAACAAGCCGGTGCCTCAGGACACCAAGTTCATCCACACAAAAGCCAACCGCTTTGAAGAAGTGGCCTGGTCCAAATACAACCCTCAGGACCAGCTGTACCTGCACATCGGGTTGAAGCCACGAGTTCGTGACCACTACCGTGCTACTAAGGTGGCCTTCTGGAAGCATCTGGTGCCACACTTATACAACCTGCACGACATGTTCCACTACACATCGACCACTACACGAGTGCCTCCGCCTGAGACCACTCAGAACTCGCTGGCTACCAAGCGACCTATTGGCAAGGCCTGGCCTTTCAACACCAAGCGGCCGCCCATGTCACCAGCCTACAACAGCGAGAGCGGCACAGAACGGCGGAACGGCGCAGACAGCGACGAGACTGGGCCGCTGCTCATCGAGAACGCACGTGACTATTCGACCGAGTTGAGCGTCACCATCGCTGTGGGTGCCTCTCTGCTCTTTCTCAACGTCCTCGCCTTTGCTGCACTTTATTACCGCAAGGACAAGCGCCGCCAGGAGCAGCGGCCTCAAGGCAGCCCGCCCCGTGCGAACGCAAATTCCAACATCAATGGCACCAACGTTGAGGATGAGATCGCATCGCTGCAAGTCAATCAATGTGATGCCAATCCAGGTGGAGAGTCACTGCCGCTCACCGCGCTTCCCGATTACACGCTGACTCTGCGTCGCTCACCTGATGACATCCCTCTCATGACGCCCAACACCATCACCATGATCCCCAACTCACTGGTGCCCATGCCCAGCCTGCACCCATATAACACCTTCACAGCCGGGTTTGGCACAACCGGTCTGGCCCACTCACACTCCACCACCCGTGTATAGCTTTAAGGAGGGTGCTGAAGAGTATTGAGTTTTGTACGAATATCACAGTCATGGAAGAGGAATAAAAAAAAAAGAGAAAGACATTTTGTCACAGGCAGTTGCTTTCTGTGAATGTCGATTCAATTCGGTCATGAACTACTCCATGGGACGAGATGGGACGAGCGATTCGAGCAGTATTTTTTTCTAATAATCATTTTAAAAATTGGGGGGACAACCTTTTTAAGAAGACGGGGCAGGATCTTGGCAACACTTTTTTTGAATAATTAAATGAAAAAAAAAAATATGAAGAAAAGTGCTTTTTATTTCCCATTTCGTTCTCGCGTGGGAAACACATTTCCGAACTCTCAGATGACATCTGCATAATATGTGTGGCTTTTTCTTTTTTCTCATCAATGCCTTACACGAGAGCTTGATTTTTAGTTTTGTCTGTTTTATCTTTCAGTGACATGACCGTGCCTGGAACTTATTTCGCCTGAACGATCGGATTTGTGAAGAAAAAAAAAAAAAAGATGAAAATTGAAATTGTTTAGAGAACTGAGGCAATCCAGACCAGCTTTTTCAGTTGAATATACTCATATATGGTTTTATCTTTTGTTTTTGCTTTTTTCCTTTATTTGGAGTAATAATAATTTGTCTGATCACGACTCTGTCATGAGACAAGACTGAAGATACAGACTTTACTGTGAGTGTTTTGTTAAGAGAAAATTGCATATTTTATGACAAAATGAACTATCTTCATGAAATGCACACTTACACATGACTGCGCGCCTGTTTGTGTGCGTGCGTGCTCGCGTGAGTGTGCTTGTGCGTGTGTATGATGTGTGTACATTTACCCTATTTTTGTTGAAAATTGTGTCTTTGGGGTGGGACATGGAGGGCTTCTTTACCATGTTGATGATTTTCACCAGTAGTGTTTGAGCTGCGCCTCTGCAAAATAGCACTTTTTGTTCTTTAAAAAAAAAAAAAGTTATATATGTCTAATTTTGCTTAAGAATTACAAAAATAAATATATTATTTTACATGTAAAAGAAAAAAAATAGCTTAATATTCAACTGAACTAACTGACATGATTCCACTGACTTTGTAAGGTTCCTCCCAGCAGGACATAATGGCCTGTTTACACTGAATAACACTAGTTCAGTGTAGACCTGTATTTCTTTAAATATATATATATATATATATATATATATATATATATATATATATATATATATATATATATATATATATATACAGTATATATATATAAAATATGGGCATACATATATATATGTATAGGGCTTTTAGGAAGATTATACTCCCATTGATCTCAACGTTATAATGACCATTACTACTAGACTTAAAGCATCAGTATCCAGAAAGACGGCGATCGATTAGCGTTTGTACTAGTCGAATTCTCAACTCCGTAATCCCATGCCACACCAGTTGTCTTTTTAACAGCTCTATATGTATATTTATGTATAATTATATTTAATATTTATTTATGTATACCAGATGTATACATGCTGATTGTGCCATGTGCCAAATTAAATCATAAAACTGGAGAAGACATGTTGCAAAAACACATTATTTCTCATCCAGGCTTCTTCTGATTTATTCTGCTCAGTTTCATTGCGTCAGGTCGTGTTAGTTTCCGTTCAAACTGTCAAAACAACCTGTTTATACCGTCAAATGCTGTTCTCCCTCTTGTACTAAACTGAAAGGAAAGCATAGTGAAAGCTAAGGCAGCCGAAAAAGATGAAAGGAAAAGGAGAAAGGTTCAGAGTCAGTGGTCCAGAGATAGGAATCCGTATAAAAGGTGCACATGTTTGAGTCAGTGCTGTTAACTAATTCGAGCTTATTGATAGTCATTCACGATGATGTGGGATAAACACGGTATTAACCCAGCAGGAATTCTCGGTTGTCAAAGCTTTGTTTTTGGTTTTAGAAATGTTGGCGATGTTAATTTGGCAACATTGTGAATGTTGGGGCACCATTTGTATTAGGTTGCTTTTGAAAGTATGAAATATTTTGATGAAATGAGATGAGACCAACATTGACTGACTACATGATGTTGGGATATGGTTGAACGACTGACTTCAAGTCAGTGTTGCAAATGCGACTTCTCTCAACTGAAATGCATCTATGTAATGCTGATCCTGCTGATAATAGTTTTGTTTTTTGTCTTTCTGCAACTAAGCCAATGACCTGACTTGAAATCCAGTCGCTATATCCACAGGAGAACATGTTGTTGTTCTTCTTCTTTCAGCTGCTCTTGTTAGGGAGTTGCCAGAGCTGACCGTCATATCCGCATACAACTTGGCACTTGGCACTTTTTTTTGTTTGTTTGCACTTCCTGATGTAACCCTACCATTCTATCTTAGGACGTGCCACCTCCAGTGGCTAGGTTTTTGGGCATTGGTTTGGGATCGACCCCTTCCTGCATGGAACCAAGACACCAAGGCCAGGGGCCAGTGCTGAGAGTAGATCAGAAAGCAAAAAAAATTATAATAATTTAAAAGAAAAAAATGTTATGTCTGAGATCTGTTCTGTGAAAGTGGACGTTATGTGGTTTGGACGCTGTGCAAACGCCATATTACACTTAAGTATTTTGTGAGCTACTGTATAATGCACGAGTCAATATTACTGTCAGGGTAATATTTTCGAAGGAATATGAAAGAGAGAGGTAACATTACAACTCTAAGAGATGTATCATGAGATAAGCTCTGTGCATGGGAAACTTTTGTGTCCATCTCGATCATTGGTTAGAAATCTAAATACGGTCATAAACGTAAGGGACCATGGATGTGGTCTGAGTTGTGCGAACGGATGTTAAGGTCCTAAATAAAAATCCAAATGAGGTTTTGAGGTTGTATTTGCAACATTGTTTTGGGGATCATTTACGCAAAGTTATCCCAACTTCATTTTATCAAACTCATTCAAGCTTCCAAGTACAGCGTCGTCCCGACGGTCGATGACATTGCAGCGTCATTACAATTACTGTACATGACAACTTTAGGGTTCCTGCTGGGAAACTGCAGAGCAAGTTACCGAAATCAAGCTGTCATTTGTGTTTGTGTCTCGTACCGTAATTAACTTCCCTGTGCGCTTCATCACAATAACTTCCCACTTTTCTTAAATACCCATTATTAATAACTATTGAATACATTTGGGCGCAAATGTAGAGCAAGCACGTTCAGAATCTCTTCAGCAAGTACAGTATCACTGTCTCTATTCAGATTACTTTTATTTAACTTTTTAGCTATAATGTACATTAATAACTCAAAACTGCTGAGATAATAATAAATACTGGCCAACTTAGCCCTGGAGACTGCAGCAAAAAGTGGGGGGAAAATCTAGTAGTTGGTCAGTAAATCAGCGAAACTCCTACAATAACACAAGTCAGCCCTCTTCCAGGAGGTGACTAGATTAGGGATTATAGATTAGAGAGCGAGATTTATTACTCAGACTGTTCAAATTCTTTTAATGAACAGGAAGTTTGTATAACTTCTGCATCATTTCTTTTGACCAACCGAGACGTGGCAGGTGGCCAATTAGAATGTAGCTCTCCTTCAGGGTCCTCACAACATGGGGATTAGATGATTTGTCTCATTCGAATCCCTTCAAGCAAACAGCAGTTGGTCAGAGCAGAAGGTCGAATACTTCCTCGAATCGATATCATACTCTGCGTGATCGTCTTTGGAATTAAATACAGAGCTGAAGCACTAGAACAGTGAGGATCCCCGCAGAACAGCAGAAACTGTATTGCTGATTATGCATTACTTTTAACATATGTTTATCCGTAATTGGTTGGTTAATAATTTTAGTCTTTCGTTCAGGATCGTTTGTTTAAAATAACCGGTAATGTCATTTAAGCTATGCTTATTTTTAGGTACCATCTGTAATAGCCACATTAAGCTTCACGACGTCTGCCAGTGCTACTCCCTGCTGCATAGCACACTCTATTCATACAGCTCCCTGCTGATCCAATGACCTGTTTGCACACATGAGTTATTGCACTCCGTACAGCAACAGTGCGAGTGGGTGTCACTGGATCTATTTATTTGCGCTGGTGTATATTGTTGTAAAGCAAATGTAGTGACACGAGGAGCATCACCAATTTCATATGAAACCCTGGATCGCAGCTCAGCTCGCAGCTTTCCGTCTGCACAGGAGTAGGGAGGAAGAGAGTAGAGACGGAGCGAGAGAGAAAGAGAAATTTGGGTAGGCCATGACACATGTCTCTGAGGAGTCCAGGACACCTCACTTAGCTCTAGGCAGTGGCAGCTCGCCTAAAGGTTTGATCGAGAAGGGTTTGAGCAAATTCGATGAAGCATCTAATCCCCACATTGTGGGCTGTGGGCTCCCTGTGCTACCCTGGAGGACCGGGCAGAACTGCGAAACTGGATGTTTTTCTAGCATGATTGTTGTCAAGGCAATTGCACTGGCATGCTCTCAAAGCTATAACGAAACAATTTCCTCTCTGTCTCTGACAAAACACTCTGTTTCATTACCGAGCTGTTCGTTTTCACCTCCATTTTCTTCGTTTTTGTCCGACCTCGGCCGCAAGCATTAACATGGATTCTGCATTGTTTTTAGCCAGATTAATAACCAGACGCTCGAGAACTGATTGAAGTGATATGATATTTTCTACTCTACTAATCTGTGTAGCAAATTGTGTACCATTTTAAAATCAAAGCGAAAGCCCCATAATTTGTTAGTGCTTCTGTTTTTTTTGAAAGTGTACAAACAGTGGTTTGGTTAAGAAGAGACTGAAGTTGTTCTCATCGTTATGTTGCGGTTATGTGCATTTATGTGTAATAGACATTTACTGTGCAATACACTGTTGCCAATCCACTTGATCATGTAATTTACTATTTATTGTCTCAGAATCTCTTCATCCTGTTTCTAAGAAATGATGAAAGAAAGGTGGCTGGGTAAATGCCAAATTAATTATGATGATCAGACACTCATAAGGAAATATGGATAATAAGGAAATATGAGGTCATGGGCCAAACTGTGAGGTCTAGTGCTTACAGTGAGAAATGTTAATAAAATAAACACTTCTAATATACTATGAATTCGATAAAGTGAAACATACTGTAGAGTGGGTTTATGCTAACATCCACCCCTCACACACATTTTTCTTATTATAGTACTACCATCATACTGTATGGACTCTCAATTTTATTAATATGTTAATGTACTGAACATAGGGCACAACTTGTTTCAGTAAAGTAAAATTACATTTTTTTAATGCTCAAAGATTATAATCTCTGATTTGTGCATGTGTCAAAATTAAATAAGAAAGTATCCATCCAACAAAATTAAACATTGCTATTTTTAAATGTACTCAAGTATTAAAAAGTATTGTGATGGAAAAATGGTGAAATTTTTTTTACCAATTATACAGATTTTATTTTATTTTAATTGTTTTTTGAAAACAGAATGTTTTGTAACTTTGCTGGTCTTAAGCATGACTACCAATAAAGTAGGTGCTTATGAATTAATATGAAGTAAAATTCAGGTAAATAAATGCTGTTTACCTTTAGCTAGAATCTGACTTGCTAGCCAAGTACTGTACGTTAGCCACTCGAATCAATGCTAGGCTAACCTGCCATAAGCTAAGAAAACAGTTAGCCAGTTAATGTTAGCAAATTAGTAAAAACCTACCTCAAAATGTTTTCTTGTAACAATAATTGTTATAAACCTTCTTGAAGGCAAAGGAGAGAGTTTATTTTATACAAGTATTCACTTGGACCCGAGTTCATTTTAAAGTTGGCACATGGTTACCTATTGTAGTAGGGATATTAAGATGGGGGGGGGGGGGAATCAATTCAGTTGCATATCATAGTTCTGTTGTAATATATTCATCACTCTAAAATAATTCTTTATTTAATTTTTATTTTAAATTTAAGGTGTGATATAATCCTTTATATTGCTTTTTTGTTGCAGTTCCTCTATAATCCAGTAGGTGGTGCATTAAACTATTCACATATTAGCAGGCAGAACAGCTTCCTGTGTGGCAAGAGCAAATTATTTGCTAAGTTTCTTTAAAATTATAATGAAATTATAGTGATGAAATTGTTATACTAACAAAAGCGCAATACGAATTGATTCGACAACCTCCTCCGAGTATCGGGATATTGGATCAGTTGGCCCCTGACGATTCCCATCCCTATTATGTAGCATGAAAAGATCCCCACAGACAAGAAATTAGCATGTTTTTTTTTTTCTTCTTACTGTCACTTGATCAAGTTGAATGAATTCTAAACAGAAGCTATTTCAGGTCAGAGTAAAATAAAACAGCCATAAAATTATTAAGTGTTATTATCCAGCCATTATGTTTGAGCTGTACCGTGTGTTGTAACTAATATGCCCAGTGAGGATCTAATGCAGGAATTGTGTGCATCATTTTTCGGAAGTAAGATGTAACTGCTGGAAATATTTTATTAATTTTAAAACTAGACAATTTTTTGCATGATTAAATTCCAGGCAAATATTAGAATCTCATAATCTGTATTTAGTTTCTTGTGGCTTCATTATCACTATTGTCTATTGGCACAAAATAAAATGCAAAATAATAAGATGAGCTGGATCAGGTGCTATTTTAATTAATAAATAATAATGATAATGTTAAATCAGAACAAATCTACCTTGACTGGTAATATGGACAATATACAACCTATAATAGATATTTCTTTCAGTATCCGCTGTCTTCTCATTCATATTTCATCCTATTATTCTTTTTATTTTTAATTTTTAATGTCTCTTTCTTTTATATTACATGATGTTATATTTGACAGCAAAGACAACACTGCCTGCTCATTCAGTATGTATTTTCTATCCCAGGGTTTTTCAGGTTTAAAGCTGTGCGCTTGTGTTTCAAGGCAGTTCTCTAGGCAATACCGAAACCCCATCTCAGATACTGCAGCACAAAGAAAATCTAACAAGACCTCAACATGAATAAATAGTGATGTTACATTTGGATATATATTATGATGGTGAGTCAAAACCTTTCTGCACTCTTGATGTAGAATTTATTTAAATTATCTTTTAGAAAAGACATACATCATTTTTTTAATATAATCTCCTTGCTTTGCAATACACATTGTCCTTCTGTCAACAAGTTCTTATTCCCTTATTAAAAAATATATATAATATTGTTTTAGGTTGAGCTGCGAGCCACGATAGCACTGCTGTCTTCACTTTTAGGGGACCAAACAGGTGACAGTCCAATAAAGCAAGATCAGGACTATAGGGAGGATGCTTTAACACCTCCAAACAAAGTTTTTGCAGAGTAACGACAGTGTTGGCAGAAGTGTGTGGACGTGCATCGTAATACAAGATCATAACGGCCTTGGTTAGCACTGTGTTAATCTAAAATTTAGGCTTCAGCCCTTCAATAAGCTTCTCACTGTAATGAGCACTGTTGATTGTTGGAGCTTTTTCTTGATAATGCTCTCATACTGGCCCATGAGAATCCCAGAAAAACTATAAGCATCAATTTTCCAGCTGATGGTTGACTTTGGAACTTTTTCTCTGTCGGCGATTAAGTTCAATTCAATTCAGTTTTATTGGTATAGCACTTTTAACAATGTTCTTTGTCATGAAGCAGCTTTACAGAATCAAACGAAAACAATGGAATCTGTATAAAATGTGAGAAACTGTGTATGAATCAAAATGATCACATTGTCCCTGATGAGCAAGCCGAGAGCGATGATGGCAGGGAAAAGCTCCCTGAGATAGCAATTGGAAGAAACCTTCAGTGGAACCAGACTCAACAGGGACCCCATGCTCATTTGGGTGAAACGGATAGCAGGAATTGTTTAGCAGTCATACTGTGCAGTCATGCATTATTAAGGATGTTCCCGTTCCAGACTCTTACCCACAGGCTTGTAGTGAGGAATCCATGTCTCATCACTAGTAATGATTATTTTTTTAAGAAACCTGGTCCAAATTTAGTTTGCAGATATCCAAAAGCTTCTGTTTATGCTCTTCTGTGAATTCTATCTGCAGCAGGTACGCCCTCAGATCACAAAAAATTAATCATTGCTCTTCTTTTGTGCAAATCCCAAAAAAAATCAATTTTTACTCGCACCGCAGTTACAAATGAACTGATGTAACCTGTTCGCACCTGCACAGCACTGACTGGGGAAACAGAAACCTTGAACGGGCAGCACGGTCAACAGACGTTTTAATATAACCGGAGTAATTAATGGATCATTTTTGACTCAACCTGGTATATTGATAAAAGTTGTGAACAACTGGCCATAACAGTCGTATGTATTTATGGAACATCCTGTTCCAGATCTCCTTTTAACTGCTATAGTAACCTCCACTCTATTAGGCTTTCTAAGCTGTCAACTAGATTTTGTAAGCTGTGGTCATATTACCCCACTTATTAGCGAGGTCAGGCATTGATTTTAACTAAGGAAGCCTGGGGCGGAGTCAGTGTTATAGATAATGCTGAAGGTGTTGGGTCTGGTTGAGGTTCAGGTCACTAGAGTTTTTCCATACCAAATTTGGAAAACCATGTCTTTATGGACCTCACACTGTGCTAAGGGGTATTTTCATACGGAAACGTGTTTGAGCCACTTCCTTTGAGTGACAGGAAGTTGTAATGTCACCAGCATACAAAGACATTCTATACGATTGTGTACTTCCAACGTCATAGCATCAGAAGAACCATTTTAATGCGCGGTGAGGTGTCCACCAACTTTTGGCCACATAGTATAATTATTGAATAAATGTCAGCTTCATAATGTATAATTTAACAGTATAAGATGAAATACTGAAATCCTCATTGTGATGACCTAAAATAAACGTGAGCTAGTTTATTGGCAGCTGGTTAGACTGCTGTTCACGATTCACAATGGCGTATTCATATATATATATATATATATATATATATATATATATATATATATATATATATATATATATATATATATTTCCAGATGTTGTTCTAAAGGCAAAAGATAATAAATTAATTAATTAATTAATTAATTAATAATAAATAAATATTGTAAATAATGATTTATTCAGTACAGATTATGTGATGGTTTACATTTATTTGAAGACAAGACTGAAGGCAAAATGTTTCTGGAACAAAACCGATGACTGTATTATACGGCTGACAGAACACCACTAATGAAGCTATCCAGTGTTTGATTATATCTGTGGGTCAGAGAGTACAGGCAGCTCTTGACTGCGCAGAATTAACAGACAAGTACCAAGCATAGCAATGTTTTTTCAAGAGTATTAATTAAATTTGTCCAATTATCCCCTGAAAACAGAGACTGTGTATAAAAAAACGTTTGTGATTTTTACATGGCTCATCTATTTCAGTAATCACAATTTAAACCTGCTATTTATGCTTATAATCATGGCTATAAAATAAATATGTGGCATTACACTACAGAGCCACAACTTTTTAAAAAAAAAAAGAAAGAAAGAAAGTGTATATTGTCTAATTACTTGTGGATTGCACTGTATTTCACTGTATGTGTCAGGGTTTTTTTTTTTTTTTTTGCTTCTCTGTTTTTTTTTATTTTATTATTCTTATCATTTTTACTGAATACTTACATGTGTATGGATTTCACAGGGTTTCCATATATGGCATATGACCATATGACAAGGACTTGCACTAAGCTTGATAATACTACAGTACGTGTTCAATGTCGTCGTAAAATGTTAAGTATTCATTATTCATTCTACATGGGTTTCCTTGAGACTATCCTATTAAATAAAGAAGAAAAATGAGGTCTCTGCATACCATTTCCCAGATCTTCTACTGTTCCTTTTTTATGTTCCAGTAAGATATTACCCCCAGTGCAGGAATCAATCAGCACAGAGTGCATTTCAACTACGTATATTTTCCGTTCCTCCAGATCTCGACAGATTTTTAGAAACACAGAGATTCCAATATTGTATATTTGTATACAGGAAAGCAGAAAGGGAAGCTTGTATTTATATGCTGAATGCATTCATAAACATGCATTAAAAAAAATTAAATATCTAGTCATCTGTGATGTTTTCATTTTGAAGACTGGAGAAGATAGACTTTCATTTGCATGATTCAGACGCTGGTGTTTAGTTCATCGCTTGATGCAGTGAGAACATACCGAAATTGCTGCTGCTTCAGCATGCTGCAAAAATGCTTTTAGGTAAATGTTGTCCTTGTATAAAACCTGTGACATTGGTCATTTTATGTGAGTGTGTCAGGCCAGCGTCCAGCTTTCAAATTTAATGCAACCATCCTGTGTATTGCAGGCCAAGCTGAGGGGTTTGCAGCCTGAGGAGATGGATAATAAAGACACTTTGTTTGGACAATCTAGCACTAGGCAGCCAAGAGGAGGCAATAAGAAATCTAGTGCTTCGGTATTAATTAGGCGCGCGACCGTTTTCTGCATGATAAAACAATAACAAAGCTGCTTGGACTGGATTGTGCTGTAGCGCGGTGCAGTGCTCCTTAAGGGACATTGAGCCCAGCTGCTGCATTGACTGGAACAGTAATGATTCTGTCTAGGTGATGGATGGCCTGAAGAAGCCTAAGGAGTGAGACAAACATCTAACAAGCATGCAGAGCTTGCTTGCTCTCTCTCACTCTCTCTCTCTCTCTCTCTCTCTTCCTTCTCAGCCAATTCCCTGGAGTCTCTCATCAACTTCCAATCTTTCTCTTAAAGATAATTAGCTGTGGCTTTGCATTCACAAGGCCACGTTCCACCTTGAATGGCCTATCAGGCACCAAGCGGAGATATACACTAATTGCATGTGCCACATTGTGCACATTAAAGAGGTCTAACTGCAGGCATGCCATAAAGCTAGGAAAGCTAATGACACAGCTAAATCGCATTAACCTTACCTACTGTAGGTAATGACCCAGATGCAGCTACTGCATCGTAAAGAAACACTAAATGCATTCTATAATATCATTGCTTTTTATGCTGCAGGGCACAATAATTGTAAAACCTAGCACAACCTGTCAAAGATGGGCAAATGATAGTATAGATGTACTGTACTGTAGCACAAATGTCTGTTTACTGTATACAGTATGTACTGTATATATGTATTTTCTTTAAAGCCATTGAAGTTAATATGTTCCCTGTTTCCCTTATTTATGTTGCGTTTTGTGCATGGGAGGGGTGTTGATGGATGATTGTCCATGGGCTCATGTATCATCTGCTATTTAAACTAAGGAAGCATTTTATCTGTGTGCAGACAAACTGAACCATTTGCACCTTTCGGGAGTGGAGAACTTTTTTTATTGATGAACAGACATTTTAGAAACTAAGTCTACCCCGATCTGTTCACTTAGAGAAAAGTAAAACTGAAGATCCCAATAAAAAGCCATGAAAGCTCTTCTCTGTGTAAGAAGTGGATGATATATTGGATGATATATATTTTTTGCCATATGTGAATGAGATGAAGATAGCATACAGTAGTTCTCATTGCTGCAAATACATAGCCTTGACTAATAACATTCATCTTTATACTATTTGCAGATCTTCAAGACTCTCCCTTGAGATACGGAGATACACAAGACTGTTGTATAGTTACAGACTGTCTGTCCTGTGTCGAAAGGATGGTCATTGTCGGGTAATTGCTAACATGCGTCCGCCCATTTCCATCAGTATTATCCTATTATGAGAGCCTACCTTTGTTTGCTGACACAGGCTTGCTGTTTTATAAGCCACTGATTATTGCCTTGTCAAGTGTTACAGTGAATGTGTGAAACCATCCCCTTGGTAATAATGAGGATTACAAAGTATTGACCACATAATACTACACTGCCATTATGCATGGCTTGTCTCACTTCATCTGGAGAACTGACTCTCCACTCTGTCCGAGAGTACTTCTGAAAAGCTGCATCAATGACAGTTGACCATGAGATGGCAGTAGAAAAATAGTCGCCCGATAGTTAGAATCAGAATGTTTCTTTTTTTTCCCCCCCAATTGTGCAGGTTTTCTTTCAGTTTTCTCTATCTCTAGGGCCACTGCCCTTTTGTTAACCTTGAATGTGCACTTGTCTCTTTCAGCACTTCCTAGTGTCATATCATATTAATGTCAGAGCACAGGGGAGCTGGTTCTTTAATGTATACATCAAAGATAAGGTAACGATTCATTTTTAATGAGGTCAATGAACATGAAAGCCTTTCTTTTTTTTGAGTCTTAAAAGGAGCTTCCTTTATTAGACAAGGCCTCCGGATAGATGAATATATTAGGGGCTTACTGTAGTCATTGGCTTATTTATTATAATTTTATTCTACACAACACAACAACCTAGTGGACAGGGGTAGCTCAGTGGTCTAGATGTTGACCACTGATCATAGTCACAGGTTTGATCTCCAGCACCACCAAGCTGTAACCCTAAAATGCTCAGATTTACAATGAGATCAATGTAAGTAGCTCTGAATATGGCATCTGACAAATGCCATACTGTAAATGTAAATGTATTGGTTAGCACTTTTGCCTCTCGGTCGTCACCTGCGGTCTTTGTGCCTGTTTTTCACATGCTTGGTGGCTTTCTCTGGGCATGCTGGGTTCCTCAAACAATCCAAAGTCATGCATTATAGAGTGATTCCTAATTTCCCCTTAGTGCTATGATAGATGGATGGACTGTTGACTTTACATAGCCCCAAATATAAATGTGTATGGCTCTCTGTGATAGACTGGCATCACACAAAATGTATATTCCCTCTTTTCCCAGGATCTGTAGACACCCTGACCAGGTTTAAACTGCTATTAAAAGTAAATGAGACCGCATCAGAAAAAAATGCTTCCATATTGGATAATGTACAGTGGTTAAGGTGTTGGGCTGCTCGTCAGGAGATCCCCAGTTCTATCCCCGACACCGCTGTTGGACCCTTGAGTAAGGTCCTTCAGCCTCAAGTGGTCAGATATAATCGGGGCATTGAGCTGACAACCCAAGTGGTTCAGTTGGACTGAATGATTCAATTAGCCATGTTAGTACTGCCTTAGTCAGCTTTGATACCAGAGCTAACTACCCTAATTAGACAGTTTAAAGACATAACACACTTAGTTATCATAGCTCGCTTATTAGCGTGCCTACTAATTAATTACTCTAATTAGTAGGGATGGAAATCACTGCTAGATTAATTACATTATTAATAATATGGACTCACAGAATGTACATCCTCTCATCATCTCCTGCAGTTTTAGAAACCCTTTAAGGGATACCTGGTGCTGTAATTAGACCATTTTGATGTCATTTTAATTAGCCAATAATTTGAAAAAGCTAATTTTATTTATTTATTTATTATTATTAAAAAATTTTATTTTTGCCTGAGAACGTATTTACAATGGTAAAGGGAAGAGGAACAGGGTGTGAATTCTAATATGAGTTGTTATGGTCCTTTCGTGACAAAAAACAACTAGCAGGCCCCGCAGACTTTCCTCTATACTCTGGCACTGTGACTTTTGGCAAAGAACAGACAACCATTTCCCATCTTCAGGGTTGTTGTTTTTTTTTAGTCTCTGTGCCACCTGAACTCAAACGAGAAAAATGGTGGGTTTTTTATTTATTTATTTATTTTTTAAGAAAAGGCAATGTGAAAGTGACTTATGTTATGAAACTGAGCACAGAAAGTCCCTGCTTCGTGCTGGTGGAGGGGGGGGGGGGCACAGCTTTCAAACTTCCATATACAATACTATCAGTTTTGCTTTGTACTAGAAAAATGGACTTCCCAGTTGGAGCACTTCCACTCCAACAGACCTTAAAAGGAAGTTGCTGATCACGCATGCATTGTCACGTCACCCTTTATTGTATCCTGTCTGCATATCTGGGATGCAGAATCCTGTTTAAGCAGCATTTAATTGCAGCAGTCAACATCATTTCCCCAAGGAGGCTGGTTGGAGCAAACACCCTGAACACGATGTTAACAAACAAGCAGACCATGGAGCATGAGCGCTTTACCGGGAGCAGCATCCGGTGAATCAGGATAAAGCGGTCCCAGAAGATGGATGAATGGATGGATGAAGTGTGTCAAGCATTTAGTTAAACAACATTAAATGATTGACTGATGTCTTAGCTTTAAAAGATAATGCTGCCAGTTTGCATATTGAGATCACTAACAATATTATTAGCCGTGGTGAAAAAAAGTATACTGACTGACTCAAAACGCTAACTAAAAAGCTTCTTTTGTGTACAAGTACTCATCAAACGAGAGTAATCGATAACTGACACAACTAATCAGCAAATATATTTTACCCAACATCAAAGTGCTATCAAACAAAGTGACATCCTTGAGCATGTTTCCAATTACACCTCAGACTCACGGTCTATCCCACTCATGCAAAATAGATATTAAGCTGTAAAATACCTTTATATCTTGTCTTGTATTGATTTGGCATACATTATTTATATAATTCGTTTTTGATAACTTAGTCCAGGGTTGCTAATATGCTTCCAAGGTCTCAGACACTGCTCATTTGCAGGAAACTGTATTGTTTAAATTCAGTCTGAAATTTTAATTATTTAAATTCACATATTGAATTATGTATATATATATATATATATATATATATATATATATATATATATATATATATATATATATATATATATATATATATATTGGATTTGCCCTGAACAAACTCAACAAATGAACAAAACATCTCAGACATAACATGACCATACTGTATGTGACCCTGTCTGTGAAAACACACCACATTCTGCATATGATTTTATGAAGAAAATATTGACTCACAAAAAACCTTCAGCTGGGTCTTCACAGCCAGGGTCACATAAGCGATGCTAGTCATTATCTCAACTCCAAACAATAACGACTCACCACAGCAGAAGAAGGCCATATAAGAAGAAAACATATGGATAGAAATGTATACAAGAAAATTTTTTTTTTTTTTTCAGTGAAAACATTACAAAAATCACACGCTGTGGCATCGGTACCTCCAGGGTCGAGAGTTTGATTTCAGTGGGTCTGTGTGCATGATGCGTGGCGTTGCATGGCTTCCCCATGGTGGGTTTCTGTCAGGTTTTCCGGTTTTCTTCCCACAAGGACATGCAGATTAATGATTAATTGACGTTTCCAAATTCTGGAATTCTGGTTATTAGTCTATCTCCCACACTTCCTTAGAAGTATGGGAGGTGTGTAAAGACTTGGAAAATAGAAAATATAAGAATTAAAAAATAGACTTGCACACTCTTTAGATACTTGTGAACATAAAGCTCTTCCTACATAAGACTGCTAATGTTGTGTCTTAGTAAGAAGAAGTCTAATTTGCAAGTATCTGAAAAATTCTCCCTTTGCTCCTGTAACAGCTGGAAGGATAGCAAGGTCTGATATAGGTCTCAAATAAATCTCCTAGCTTTGTTAACCACTCAATGTACCATACTTTAAAGCTACATTCTTGGCAGCCTATCAGAAAATCTAGATTATTTACTATAGGAATTTGCAGAGATGTTAAATGAACAGACGCTCCACGCTAGATCTTAAAGCTCTGACCATGCTTAATGTAATAAGGATAGTTCAGAGAGATAGTTAACAAGCAGAATGTTCCATAAAGCCCATTTAGAGTGGAAGGATTCAATATCGAACCAAACTGAGGCTGGGTCAGATTTGAGCCAATCTGCCATCACCCAAAAATGAGCAACAAATAGATATAACTCACATCTAAGCCTGCATCAGACCCAGCCATTTGAAGTTCTGCCATCTTTAAACCGGGCTTCCTTTTACGCCAAATAAAAGAATTCTGACTTCAAGCAGTTTTATAACCTTTCTAGATGGTAAAATAAGAATCATTTGCAGAAGGTACAGTAAAGTAGCTAGGGTAGACAGGCTTGTCTGCTTTTATGGTATCTACTGTAAAAGAGGTCGGTAGCTGGCCCCAAACATTTTACTATATTTAGTTCGTATGTGTACTCCCAAGTGTACAAAACCAGAGGTTGGCCAAAAATTTTATTTTGTAACCTGAAAAAAAATAGCTAAATGATGAGATGGTATTGGTCAAATGGAGAAAAAAGAGTTTTGATCATCCACATAAAGGGGAGTTTTATGTTCCCTTTCTCCAATGAAAATACTGGATATTACAACATTCTGCCTTACTGCCTGGGCCAATGGCTCTACAGCGATATCAAAAAGCAATGGGCTGAGAGGGTCACCCTGTCTATTCTCACAGTAAAAAGGAAGTTACTAGATCTCATTCCTTTAGTAAGACCTGCTGCTGTTGGGATGTTGTAAAGACCCGTAACCCAGTTAACAACTTGTAGCCCAGGTCAATTTATATAGAATACAGTGCAATGGAAAAGTATTTTCCCCTTCCTGGTTTGTTTATTTTTTGGCATGTTTGTCACACTTAAATCAGATCATGAAACAATTTTTCATATTACGCAAAGATAACCAGAGTGAATACAAAATGCCATTTTTAAACGATGATTTCATTTATTGAGTAAAAAATGCTGTCCAAACTTGCCTGGCCCTAATTTAACAGCACTGTAAACTGAACTACTCAACCTGGTCAAAAGTCTTCTTGGCATCAAGAAAAAGCACATACGGAGGGTCGTTAGAGCTCTGGGAAAGCTGAAAGGCATTAAGGAATCTTCTCATATTATCACAGGCGTTCCACCTCGTCTGGTAATCTCCAACAACGTGAGGTACCAGGTTTTTTGTAATGTTATTGGCTTGTGGAAGGCATAGTTATCAGGCCACTTCCCTTTAAAAGGTAAAATCCGTCCAAATCCATCTGGCCCTGGATCCTTTCACAACAAAGAGATGTCAAAACAAGCAGTGCTTCTCCTCTATTGATGGGGCATTTAGCTGTATGGCCACATATTAGCTTTTAATTGGCTTGTAGTCACAGAAGGTGAAATGCATTATTATTTATAGTTCATATTTTAACAGTGATCAGAAATAAATATTTTGAATCTTTCAATTTAAAAAAATGACAAATACATCGAATTGCGTTAAAATAAGGACTGTAACAATGGAACATTCTAAATAAAGGTTTATCATAAATTATAATTATCAATTTATCAATTATTAATAATTATTAACAAAAACATTCACTGTGTGCCAGAGGAAAATAATTAAGAATTAGCACACAATCAACACACTCAAGCACACAACGTTGTCTATAATTTTATCACTTCCTTTTATCATATGATCAGTAAAGCAAACCATCCAGTGAAGTAAAATAACAGCTGTTATGAATTAATTAAATTAGTTTGATAGTCTTTTAAAGAAAGAAAAAAACAAGAAAATGATGATTACAATCTATTGTTTAACGTTTTTCATGATCTCCAACAATCTGTGTAATTGAAATAGTAATTGTGGGCAACAAAAGTGAAGAATTTAGCAAAGACTTCAATTTGCTGCCACTGACTCATTATATTGCTGTATTTTTTTATTCAAACTCAATCAACAAATTATTGCTACAAAATTACATACTGTATGTACATTGCCACAAATATGGTTATCAATTTTGACAAAATATTGTGCACATTGCAAAACATTATCCTTGTGGTTCAAAGAAACCATGCACAAAATATTCTTTATTAGTTTTTGTATTTAAAAAAATAATAATTCTCAAAACCTCACCACATATTGCATATTGTATTCTCTTTGTGAAAGATTTTATCTTAGATTTGTATATCTTGTGGCTTTGGTTGCTATAAATATAGGCAAATCTATGAATGATACAATCATCATGTGTTTCAAGTGCTTACTATAAATTACTGCTGAGATCTTATGATTGGTGATGATGTAATTCTGCAAGTCTGCTTCCTCTTTAAATGTGATGACTGCGGCTCGGTTTTCCACTGCGTCCAAGAGAATTGGGAATCGTTGCCTCTTTATTGCACAATCTGTGCTTATTCGAGCATTACAGTTCCATACACCCCCGCCCGAATCTGTGTGATGAACTCCATCAACTACGCTGTTTCTAGAGCAGTGCAGCTGATGTACTTCCTGTCTAAGCTGATGACAAACCACAATTTCCTTGTTTATGTGCAGCTATGCTAAACCAAAGACAAAAACTATGCCTTGTAATGATATACCGAGGTACTGAAAAATAAATATGAGAATGAAAATGTGATACAGTTGCACAGTAACAAAAAAATGACAATTTTCAACAAATTATCAAAATAAAAAAGTATTTTCTTTTATTCTACAAATGTTTCCTTTTTCTTAGAAAATATAATTCATTATCATAGTACAAAAGCTATGTGCAAATAAATGGTTATTTGTACAGTAAAAACATAAAATAGTCTACTACAAGTAGCTGACATAAGTATTCATGCCTTCAGGAAATATGATGGGTGTTCAGGTCAAACTGGGACTTCAAGGAGTGAGAAGACTTTTAGTCTTATATTTACATGGTCCAAACATTTTAAAGTACGCTGCAAACCACAATCCTGGAGCCAACTGAACTGTATCCATAAACATTTGTGTGGAATGCTTGATTCTTGAAAATCGATGGATAACTTGTCACAAACTTGTGAAAGAGACACATCTGTCTTTGGGAACTGTACAGACAATCATTCATAAACCTCACTTGAACTTGACTGGGAATTATTTCCATATGCAGCGTATAGTCCTGACCTTACTCCAAGCCATTTACACATCTTTGGGGCATTAAAGCAGTTCCAGGAAAGTCAGGATTACAGGCAAGAAGACAGCTTTCTACCTTGATAGTATCCATGCTCTAGTGAAATGCTGGGATAAGTGTAGCGGGGGATTATATGGAGAACAAAAGGTAGATTTTACTAAGTGTATTCTGGTATTACATTTACGTACATTACATTAATGTAAGTACATTTAAAAGTCCTGGTTTGACTTGAACGCCCTTCGTAATTTAATAGTAACAATGTAATTAGAACTCCTGGATACTGTAAATTTTTTGGTCGTAGGTCATTGAGTTGAAACAAGGTTATAGTTTATGAGATATAAAGCCAGCATTTGACATTAATTCAACAGAGCAAAGAACTAAGCAAGAACTACAAAAAATATCATAATCCAGTCTTATTACCTCAATCGGTAATAAGTCTGGATAATAAGTGCTGCTTCATATTCAATGAGACTTGAAATATAAATAAGAACATCAACATTTCTATTAATAAACTAAAATATGCATTTAACAGGATTAAACATTTGTTGTGTTAATTTCTTTTATTTGGTGTGCTATATCCTGAAAGTCCTGTCCAAGAGAGGGTTGTGGATTGTTCATGGATGCCAGTTCTCTGTCTGTTCTTGCTGGTAAGTGCTGATAGTCTTGGCTCCTGTCCTGTAGGTACATGAGTCCTGTCTGTTCACATCTCTGTCAAGAAGATAAAGTTGTCATAGCTCGGGTCGACAGGGGAGACAGGCAGAAAGGATTAACATGCTCAAAGTGTGCCCAGATGTCTGGGGACTTGTGATTCATGATCTGCACTTATCCCTACAACCCACTGATAGCATGGCATGCTGAGAGCAGGCCTTGTTAAACCACTGGTCTTTTGTTGATAGGCAGCCACTGGGGTAATTTCGTAGCAGCACTATTATCACTCCAATGCAAATTTCAGTTCGGGCTCTACTCTTTATCACAGATTGCGCTATTTTTATTTATTTATTTTATTTGAGGACATATCTACACCTTATAAATTAACATATGGTGTGGAGTAGCAATCAAAAACAAATATCTTCCCTCTATTAAATAAAAGACCACATTTTCAATATCCAAGTTCAGTATATATTTTCTTTCTTAGTGTACACTTCTTATAACAGTTATCTTTTTTCAATCTAAGATGGCTTGGACATCAGGATTTAAACCTGAGTGTTTAGAAATGAACTGCTGCAATTAAATCTCAATGAATTCCTGAGGTTATAATAATTGACGAAGCAGAGATGGTTTTAAATTACTACAGCACATAGCATTTATGTAGAGTTTAGAGTAGAATTATTATTTTTTAGTGCAGGAGTCTAGAAATCAGGCTTATATGCAACATATTTTCTCACATGACTTCAACACCTTTTACTGTTATCTTACCTGCAAGCTCTTTGTCCAGGTTCTCGATAAAGCTGTCTAGGTCAGACGTGTCCCCAAGTTTAGCTGTTGGAAATGGAAGAGAGACAGAGTGAAGAAAGGGGTGGATGATGGTACGCGTTGGAATGTAAGTGCCCAAGCATTTCCTCTGGAATATTCTACTGTAGGAAATGTGATCTGACAGTCTGTGTGTGTGTCTGCATGTTCAGTCAGCTTTCAGTCTTGCATTAAAAGTATTACTATAAACATTCTCTTAAAAAAAAGAAGAGAGAGAGAGAGAGAGAGAGAGAGAAAGATTAGTCCAGTCAGACTAAAACAGATCAGCTTCTCTGTCTTGCTATAATTTGAAGTGGAACACTTCAGAGCCTTATCCTTTTTGTATGGTCGTCTGACAAAATAAGATAAAGGACTTTTACTGATAAACACTTCAATTCAGTTTAAGCTTCTATAATAATCCCTCTCTTCTAAAATTAAAAGGTTAGGCGTAAGCATGGGAGGAAGTCACTGAGATGTGAAGAGGTAGCACAAATCTGAAACTTTCATCAAAGTATGAAGCTGTACAAAAACTAAAAAACGGCACCCACACACACTCAAATGCCTGGAGCTTTTTTGTGTAAATGTGATGAATATCAGGATTGAAACATAACAGTGATACCTTTCCGTGAAGTCATCACGCCTGCAGTGTTGAGCTCTTCCACACTCGCATTCAAGCTGCTTGCCTGAGATGGTTCACTACCTGAACCCACAAATAACCCACACATAAACCCACACACACGCACACACACATGCGCACACACACACAAAGTGATACAAACGTTACAAATCTAATATAAATATATGACAGTAGCACACAATGCCCTTCTGAGTTACCTTTGTTGTGTTACTCAAGAAAAAAAAAACTACAAATGTGTTGGATAAATGTGTGTGTGTGTGTGTGTGTGTTTGTGGGGGTTAATATTGATCGTTGAGGGAAATTCCCAGTGTGGGATAAACTCCCACATTGTACATTTGCCATTTACAGTGCACCCTAATTTATCTGAACTCCACAAGCATTTGTTGAGTGTTTTTAAACAGTAGTTAAGGTAGCATTGCAACTTAAAAAAAAAAAAAAAACAGGTGTGAGTTTCACAACATCTCACTTTCTGAAAAGACTTTTTACAGCAAGGTTTGAAAATGTGCTTATCTTCAAGGTCATCGAAGAATGTGGCTTATTGTAGCAAATATTTTCACACGTGTGTACAAGTGGTTACATATACATGAAATAAGACACAAAACATTTTGGGGGAAGGTAAAGGTATAATTAAAGACATATTAAGGCACATTTCTTGTTTTAAAATGCTACATTTTAACAATATCAGAAGTTTTGAACTTCAAATTTCAAAGTGTACCTAACTTTGATTAAAAATGTTTTGTCACTTTACATCTTCACTTTACGTCACTTTACCTTTTCTTCTTTGCAGTATCTGTTACTGCCTGTTCACATCTTTTTGTTTTCAAGTATGTGTCAGCTTTATTATTATTATTATTATTATTATTATTATTATGAGTATTATTATTATTTATGAAAAATTCATCTTGTTACAACTTTGATTTCTTTAGCAAGTCTCATTTTTTAATTCAAATGAACTGTACGATTAAAAGATTTTTTTATTATTATTATTAATAGCAAGCATAACAATTACAAACCGAAAGCATAAAAGTATCTGTTAACGGTGGATAATTGATTCTAAATTTAAATATAGAATTGATTATCCATTTCATCGTCTGTACCTCTTTATCCTGTATACAGGGTCTCAGGGGCCTGGACCCTATCCCACGGCACAAGGTGGAGTACACCCTGGAGGGGCACATGCACACACACATTCACACGCTCTTACACACACTACGGGCAATGTGTGAACACCAATAAGCCTAATGTGTTGCTGATGGTGGGAGGAAACCAGAGTACCCAGAGGAAACCCACCAAACATGGGGGAAACATGCAAACTCCACGCACACTGACCGCGACCATGGAGGTGCAGGGCGACAGTGCTAACCACTAAAATATATAAATCAATAAATAGAGAAAATAAACTAACTAAATGGAAAATTAATCCTTGTCAGCTTATTTCTTCTTCGACTATTAGAACGAGCCCTAGTCACGTGACTAGACACGCCTTTCAGACACGTTATTGAAAGAAATTTAAAAAAAACTTCCCTTAATTTTAGGGGGATTTTTTCATGTTATACAAATTGCTTGACTTTTAATACATAAAAATGTTTACATTTAATATTTAAACATTTTAAGCTTTGTTTAAACTCTCCAGGCATTAAAACGATCCTTTATGTGTGTTGTGAGGTGAAATATAAAGATGGAGCTCTCACCGTCATCCGCGTCCTCGATGCCGCTGTCCGTCACTCCATCACTGCACGCGCCTCGCTGTTTAGCCTCACGCGGCACAGGCTCGCGGGCGCCGCTCGCGCTCACCGGCGAAGCGCGCATTTCCTCCACCACGGCCTCAAACTCCTCCAACAGCTCCCCGATCTCAAGGTCTAACTCTGTGTATAACACACACACACACACACACACTCCTGAGCCACACTCAAAGACAATTCCATCTAATGCAGCCTGGTCTATTGCCACGCCTTCAGCTTTCTACTTTAACAGCTACAGTATGTTTCTGATAAATTACTTAATAATAGGAATAATAATGGCTCTCTTTCTTGGTTAACAATTATTAAAAAGAAAATTAAGAAGAAGAAAAAACTAACCTGAGAAAGGTGCGGTCGACATACTTCCTAAAGAACTGTTGAGAGAGAGAGAGAGAGAGAGAGAGAGAGAGATGTGACTAGTATGAGTGTGTTAGTAAAAAGTTCTCAAAAAGATAGAGACCTCTCTCTGAGTAAGTGCTGATGGTAGAAAAAGGCGGGGCTACTGTCAAAGAACATGCCATCTGATTGGTTTAAAAAAAAAAAAAATTTGTGCCGCATGCCCTGCTACATCACTGTCACTCAGCAGCATCGTTGTACTCCGCCTTCAAACGAGCAGCCAATGAGAGCAAAGCTTCACCTCTGAGTCTGACTGACTCATCACAGACCGAGACAGGAAACTTTATAGTTCATTAGCTGCAAGTGTACAGTAGTATAGTCTGGTTGCTGTCACAAAACTTCATTCTCTTTTTCTATTTTTACGTTTTACAATTTTCTTGTCTACCATAGCTCTTCAGACTTTACCAATCTGATCTGGAAATAAAACATCAAGATCTGTTCATCATTTATACCATTTCTGTAGAGTTGCATCCACACACACACACACACTCGTACAGGGTAGGCAATTTCAAAATGGCAGTCTGTGTATGCTGCATCTCTTAGACTGTGTGGGAAACTGGTGCAAATGAAAAGGCCATTCTTGAACGATAGAAGTCTACCTTTGCAGGTTAATGTTTTGATTTCGGGAAGAAATATGCCAGTCGGTTCCTCCACCACGGCCCCATCATGTCAATGTAGACTATGTAAGACTCTGAATAATAATAATAATAATAATAATAATAATAAAAGCTTAATTTTCCATACAAGGTTTCTCAAAGAAAACCTTGAAAAACTTTAATGCCTTCTACTAGTTTTACATTACTTCACATTAAATTGTTTTGGATTCTAACTAATTCATAATTTCACTCTGCAATAATAAAAAGTTACACTGATCAGCCCCTGCCACCAATCAGTAATGATCTGTGTGTTCTGACACCTTTAGAATCAGCATTCTCATGTGCAACAGTGAGCCTTGGCCACCCATAACCCTGTTGACATTTAACTATTTTTCCTCCCTTGGATCACTTTTGGTCCTTACCACTGCAGACATCCTACAAGAGCTGCAGTTTTGGAGCTGCTCTAACTGAGTTGTCTAGACACTACAATTTGGCCCCTTTCACAGTAGCTATATTTTCAATATCTTGTTACAGTGGTAGATAGAAGTGGATGTGTTGAAAGCATAAAAAATGGTCAAGCATAAGGATTTGAGCGATTGTATGAAGGGCCAAAGTTTTAACTTATAGCACTTAAAGAATTTGCTTCTACTGCCCTGCTGCCAGATACCAGAGCACGCCTTAAGGGGGCAGAGTTGCTTTGGTGGCACAAAGGGAACCTACACAGTAGTAGCCATAATGTAATGTTTTAAGGTTTTAACGTAATGACTGATTGGTTTATACATTTTACTTCTAAAAAATTAACTACTAAGAATTTTAGCAGGAATTTTAGGTCCTTTCTCCAGATTTGTCAAGTCTTCAACAGCTCCCTGAGTGTTCAACACTGCAGCTATTACATTGTATAACGTCAACAGTTTTTGTCTCCTTGTAGTTGTTTTTGAAAGCGTGAAATTTTTCTAGCAAGCTGTTAGTGTGAATAACTCTTTTTGTGCTTATTCAGCAGTTTGTATTCATTTCGGGGAAAAACCTAGCCCACAAAAGAAAGTCTAAGATATACTCTTAAAGTATGTAAAAAATAAACATTATATACAGAAGGTTGCTAATTGCAGTTTCTGTGGTCTTCCTTCCCATCTCCTAAAAAGAACACAGGGGCACTAGGTCAATAACTCTCTTCCACACAGTGGCACCTCTGCCCCTACATGTTATGTGATTTAACAAGGGCTGGACCTATTTTTTATCAAAGTGTTTCCAAAGCACATGCTTGGGTTCTTTGCAACTCTGCGAGATAGTTAATAACCTTCAGTCAAAATACACTACATGGCCAAAAGGTTAGGGACACCTGACCATCACAAACATCTGCTTTCTGAACATATTGTAGATTTAGTTCCCCTTCAAACTGTGATAACATCCATTCTACTGCAAAGGCTCTAGATTTGGGATTGTAGATGTAGAGATTTTACCTTTCAGCTTCAAGAGCATTAGAAACGTCAGGCATTGATGTTGGTTAAGGTGGCCTGGGAATCAATCGGCATTCCATTTCATTCCAAAATTTTTACTACAATCACTGTCAGGTTGGATTATGTTTGGGCTCAATTAAGGGAAAATACGGGGCTACAGAATACAAAGACATTTTAAATAAATGTGCGCTATCAATTTTGTGTAAATAGTATACAGAATATCCACATATGGGAGTGATGGCCAGGTATCTACACCCTGTTAGCTATGTAATGGTCTTGAAACACACAACCTAGGTGCTTCTTCCTGCATTACCTGTCTTGGAGTAGTGATCAGTTTATACAGTAGAGGGTAGTGTAAAGTAAATATACTTCATTCATCATCCACTTTGATAGATCCTGAAGTATCTTGATTGCATCGGTTCAAGTTTATCAAAACTCTACAGTTGGTGGCCATGATATGAACAGATTCCTGCTCTGAAACTTGATTTGGCCCTCTGCTGTTGCAGCCCATCCACCTTAAGGTTTACTGTTGCAGCCATCCACCTTAAGGTTTACAACCACAGTTGTAAAAAGTGCTTATATAACCTACAGTATGACGTTTACTTACCAAACCAGTACTTACAGTCAAAAGGTTGGACACACCACCTAATTCCATGGTCTTTCCTGATTTGTATTTATTTCTACATTGTAGAATGCTGAAGGCATCCAAAATATGCAAGTCTCATTTGAACAGTTGATATTGAGATGTGTCTGCCACTTTGGTACTTAAATGCTGTAAATTGGTGATTTCTGAGGATGCTAACTCTAAATGAGCTTGTCCTCTGCAGCAGAGGTAAGTTTTGGTCTTACTTTGCTGGGAAAGTCTTCATAAGACACAGTTTCATCATGGTGCTTGAGGAGTTTAGCAAATGCACTTGACAATACTGTTCATTTAAGAACTCTTCCAGAAAAGATGACTGTCATGTCTTAAAATAAGAATTGATTGTTGATGTTGTTACCTAATTCTATATGTGATATTTTTGAAATCTAAAGTTTTGCTTGAGAATGTATATCACTTTAAAAAAAGGTGATATATTAGACGGCGTGTCCAAGCTATGGACTGGTGCTGTACTGTATATGCCACTAACTATTTGACCCATGTTATATACTGTACAGTCCTGTACATCATGCACATACTCTATATCCTATAAATCCTACAGGTCACCCCTTGTTCAGTAGATAATCTCAACTGAATGCGGTAGACTTGTTCCTAAGAAATGTTGCCAAAATTATAAACACCATATAATTACAAGGGGTGTTCAACTCAAACCAGGACTTTTGCAACGCAACACAGTTATGAGAGAAGAAGAAAGAAATTAACCTTTATTTACTTATATAATCCTTTGCTACACTAATGATGTACTTATCCCAGCGTTTCACTAGTGCTTGGATACCATTAAGGTAAAGTGTTTTCTCAGAACACTGCAGTAATGATCAGACTGACTGCTTCACATCTGAAACACTGATCTCCCAGAAACTCCTCTAGTGGCAAATCACGTGGAAATGACTTGCAGTAAGTCAGTATTAAATAACCTAACCGGGTAAAATAAAAGAAATAATCAACAAAGGCTTTCCTCAACTCCCTTGGTAACTGAAAAACAGGAATAAACATGGGTTAAACAAAATAAAAGGGGACCCTCTCCCTATGGCTTCCCATTTAATTATAACAAAAATAAAAATAACCAAGTTACAATACCTGTTAGGACCACTAACATTGAAAATATATACAGTATTAAAGTAGGTTGCACCAACTATAGAAAATAAACATACAACTTACTCACTGAACAATTATCTGTAATAATTGTTAAACTTGCACCACAAACAACAATTGTGTTATTGCAGGCCCTCAACACAAGTCTGGAGAAGTGAGCTTCTCCTCGGGAATGCGTGCACTGTTCTTTTGTAGCAGCACCGTCTGTAGCCACCCTTGGCATCACCTCTGAGCATTTAATTGCCAACCAAACAGAGAGAGTGTGAGAGAGAGCACACACAGAACAGGGACCACACAACCACACCCAAGGGACGTGAAAAACAACACCTCAAATGAATATTAATACACCTACATCCCTAGGGTGTAAGACCCCCACCACCAAGAACACAAAACAAAAGTTTGTAGTTAACCCCCCCCCCCCCCCCCCCCCCACACACACACACACACACACTATTCAATGAGCTGTAAAAGGGTCAACGAGGAACAATTTCATACTCTTGAAAGAGCATCGGCCATAACGTTTTCTTGTGACGAATGTCCAGATTGTATTCTTGGACAGCAAGAGACCATCGCAGCAATTTTTGGTTGGAACCTGACATTCGAGAAAGGAACACTAGAGGGTTATGGACAGTGTACACAATGATTGGATTGGAATTACTTCCCAAATACACATCAAAATGCTGTAAAGCAAACAACAATACTAACGCCTCCTTTTCAATTACACTATAGTTCTGCTGTGTTTTTCAGAACGTTTTAGAGAAATAGGACACAGGATGTTCAACATGGTACTCATCTTCCAGTAGCAGGACTGCTCCCGCTCCTACAGTGCTTGCATCCACTTGCAGCCTAAAGGGTACCTTGAAGTTTGGAGCAGATAGGACAGGTGCATGACAAAGCAGATCTTTGGCAGCTTCAAATGTCAGCAGACAATCCTTGTTCCATAAAATCTTTCGATTGATACTGAGGAGATCTGTGAGTGGAGAGACGAGGGTAGAGAAATTTGGACAGAAACTTCGGTAGTATCTTGTCCTACAAAAGTTCAAAGTTCAAAAGGTTTTTATTGTCATTTCAACCATACACAGTTAGTACACAGTGAAACGAAACAACGTTCCTCCAGGACCAAGGTGCTACATGCAACATAAATTTCAACATAAATTAACAGAAACACTAAACTAGCTAACTAAAGAGGCCTAGTTAGCTAACTAGCAGAGACAAAACAGATAGACCCAACATAAATTACGACATAAATTTACAAAAACTAACTAGCTAAGTAAGACAACAACAAAGTGACAGTGCAACGAACACGACATAACCGAATAATATGGTGTTGAGGTAGTGAAAAACTGTAAACATTCCTTAACACAGCAACAAGAATTGAGGAATTACCTAGGAAATGTCTCAGTTCACGTTTGTTGCAAGGTATAGGGAATTCAAGGATGGCTGAAATCTTTGCCTCAACAGGTTTAACCATTCCATGGCCTACCTGTTTACCCAAGTAGGTGACGACTCCTTTTGCAAATTCACATTTGGCAAGGTTCAGTGTTAATGAAGCTGCAGCCAGACGCTTGAAAACCTTTTCAACGCTCCTTAGGTGGTCTGTCCAGTTATCTGAATGCACTACAATATCATCCAGATACACTTCACTGTTTGGTACATCTGATAGTACCTGATGCATCATGCGTTGAAATGTAGCAGGTGCATTTCGCATCCCAAATGCTAGTACTTTGTACTGTAAGAAACTATCAGGGGTGACAAATGCAGAAACTTCAGAGGCACGTGGTGTAAGAGGCACTTGCCAATAGCCTTTTAGCAAATCCAATTTGGTGACATATTTTGCTACTCCTACTCGGTCTATACAATCTAGGAAGGGGGAATGAGTCAGGTTTTGTTACATTGTTGACCTTTCGATAATCAGTGCAAAACCGAAAAGGATTATCAGGCTTTGGGACATCAAGCAAGGAGAGCTCCATGATGCAGCATATATTCAACTTCCGTCTGCATGATCATTCGTTTATGTGGATTTACCCTGTAAAGATGCTGCTTAATAGGGGTAGCATCCCCAACATCAATGTCATGAACACACACCGTGGTTCTACCTGGGACATCACTAAATAAGGCATTCAACAACTTGGTTAAGTTCTTAATCTGTTTCTCATCCAGATGAGTGAGGAACTGTGGCAGCTCTTTTAGGATGACGGAGTTCTTCAAATGAGTAGAGGAAAGGGGAACATCACTGTTCAACAAACCATCCTTTTCTAAAGAGTAGTTTGCCACTACACCCACAGTGTGTTAGCCTGACCCTCAGACATTTCAGAGGGAGCCCTATCCACATAGGACTTTACATGACAGACACGGCTTTTACACTTTCACGGCTTTTACACTTTCTGTCAGGTTTTATTGTTTCTTGGAAACAAGAAAGTTTGTCTCATACTACTTCTTTTTCGACCAGATATGGCCCGGAGACCCTTGCATGCGACATAGAACCAGGGGATGGAAGTAAAAAACAGGATCGCCCGGGTGAAAGTCTCTTTTAACAGCCTTCTTGTGAAAATGAGCCTTCATCTTAGTTTGAGCAGTGGAAAGATGAAGTTTGGCAAGATTTTGTGCTTTGTGCAGCCTCTCACGGATAGAGGTGATATAATCATCGACAGGAATGGGTTTAGAACTTTGATCCAGCAACTGTTCACTTAGCAACTTTAAAGGGCCACGAACTGTGTGGCCAAAGACTAGTTCAGAGGGGCTGAAGCCAAGGGAGTCTTGCACCGACTCTCTTATTGCACACATCAGGAAAGGAAGACCCTCCACCCAGTCTTTCCCAGTCTCTATACAATAACGACGCAGCAGATTTTTCAAGGTTTGATGAAATCTTTCGAGTTTCCCTTGACTCTCAGGGTGATATGCAGTTGACATTTGGTGACTTATGCCCAGTGTTTCAAGACCTTGTTTAAAAACTTTAGAAGTGAAGTTTGTTCCTTGATCACTCTGAATTACTTTTGGCAATCCAAAAGTTGTACAGAATCTGAGCAACTCCTTCACAACAACCTTAGATTTCAGGGTGCGTATTGGAATAGCCTCCGGGAAGCGAGTTGCAGCACACATGATGGTCAAAATATATTGGTGACCTGACTTAGCTTTGGGCAATGGTCTAACACAGTCAACAATTAAGTGTTCGAACGGCTCACCCACAGCTGGAATAGGGCATAGAGGTGCTGGTGGTATTTTCTAATTGGGTTGACCTGCTATCTGACATACGTGACATGATTTACAGAATTTGGCCACGGCTGATTTAAGACCAGGCCAGAAAAAGTACCTTGTAATGCGTTGGTAGGTTTTTGTTCTCCCTACATGACCAGACAAGACATTTTCATGGGCGAGTTTGAAGACTTGCTGTCGATAACTAGCAGGTAAGACAATCTGCCGCACTTCCTGCCAACCTAAATCCTCTTGCTGGGGCTTCCATCTACGCATTAACAACCCACGTCCCCAGACGTAAACCACCCCTGGATGAGGCGCTTTGGTAGTGCTGTCTGCAGCCAATATGCACTTGGCTAGGGAAGCATCTGCTTTTTGGGCAGCAGATAAGTGCTCCCTACCTGCTTTCTGAGGGGCTTCAGAGGTCAATCCTTCAGAGACCCCTAGGGATGTAACAGGTGCATCTCTCTCTGAATTTTCACAGCAATGAGTGCCGTGAGCTCCAAGCCACCTCAGCCAGGAAAACGTTTGCCACTTGGATTTGAAAATTTGCTTTGGAAATGTCTATTGATTTTTATTCACTTGTAGTAATCAACTTCATTATTCATTATAACAGCGGAAGCTATGTGTGTGTGCTTGTGCATTTGTGTGTATATACGTCTTTGCAAAATTTAATAAACTTATTTTGATCACCAGGATCAAACTACTTTTGCACCAAAAAAAAAAAAAACAGGTTAAGACACTGTAAAAACTGCCAGCTTAGAGACAGGTTTTTATCTCAAAATGAAAGCAGCCTCCATTCATTTAGACTTGGCAGTTTAAGAGTTCCCTCCCTCGGAAATCCTAGTCGCACTCAAATTTCATTCCACACGGCGAGCACCCACACGTAGAATGATCACCTGCGTCTCGCAGAAATATGAACACGCTGTCTCTGTTACAGGTGAGTTTTCGCACAATCTGTCTGTACTCTCTCTATGTAATGAGTAGCATAGCTCTTTCTTCAAATTCATTCTTTGCAAGCTGTTCTTGTAAATACTTTTATGTATCTTGCAGACTTTTTTTTCTGACAGACCCACTTGTCAAACATGCTCGATTAGATACTGTAAGCTGTTTGGGCATGAAGCATTGTTGTGCAAGAGGTGTACTAGCCTAAAAAAAAGAAAATATTGATTTTATTATCTTACAATGTATTAAAGAACAAGAAAAAAACAGTATGTGCTGTTTAAATGCAGAAGAACATCAAAAACCTTATCCGTCCATGAATTACATGGCTGATACAGTATACCGAATACAACTGTAATGCGTTTTTTTTTTTGTTTTGTTTTTTTGTCTAATTATAATTATAAATTACATACGTCATCTAAAAGTTACTATCTAAACTACTATCTAAGTGGAATATGTGATATTCTTCATATAAAATCTGGTGATTTAGATTTACATATCCACATCTACAGGTCTGAGTAAAACATCCAACTGAGCAGGATTGTCTATTATACTGATATATTTTATCCTAAGGATTGTGTGTTTAAACCTTGAATAGCTGTTAAACTTTCATATGGGAAGTAAAGTGATGTTTACTTCAGTCTGTTAAATGCTTTCTCTGGTTCTCTTTAGAAGGTGCTTCTCATGGCATCTGTCGGGCAGATCATATGCCACACTCTGTTGACTCTTTCAACAGTGGAGGAACTACCAGAAGGAATTGAAATAGGCAGCCTGGGGACAGCCTACTCACCTCCATTCCAGCTGCTTGGGAGTTCCTATTTGGGAGTTAACGAGGAAACCGGGGATTTGTTCACAACATTGTGGAGGATTGACAGAGAGATCTTGTGTCCATCACAGGAGAGTGGGAACTGCACCATCTCAGCTGATGCCCTTGTGGGTCCTGAACAAGAACTGCTAAAGATAACTATTATTGTGGAGGATATTAATGACAATGCTCCTTATTTTGAAACAAGTGAAATTCATTTAAGAATTCTAGAGGATGCATGTGTTGGGACAAGGGTGCTGTTGGATGACAAGGCTCGGGACAAAGACATAGGAAGCAATGCGGAGATAAGGTATCATTTAGAAGGTGCTCACGGATTGTTCAGCGTGGCGCAGGACAGTTCTGCCATTGAGCTGATTGTTGAAAGGGAGCTGGACCGTGAAACTCAAAACGAGCACCACATGGTTCTTGTTGCTGTAGACTGTAGCTCTACGCCGTTGAGTGCTAGGGTGTCTTTTGTTGTCACGGTGCTAGATGTAGACGATCAGTGCCCGCAGTTCAGCCCTGATAACCCTCACACTGTTTCGGTGCCAGGTGGAGCCACCCGGGGAACAACAGTGGCCCAGGTTCATGCCATAGACCCAGACCTAGGCAGCAACAGTCAGATCACTTACTCCTTCAGTTTCCAGATCTCAGATCGGGCCAAAGAACTTTTCCATTTGGACAGAAACACAGGCATGATCAGTATCGCTATGGATATGAAGTTAGACAGCCTGGAGGAACATGTTTTAAAAGTCGTTGTCAATAGCCCACCTTGCCCTGTTGAACTAACTCAGGTAACTGTATATCTGCAGCCAGTGGTGAGCCTGGAGCCAACCATCGAGATCAAGTATGTGGCACAGTATAGAAACCAAACGATTGTATTACAGGAGAATGAGCCTCCAACTCTCTTGGCTCTTTTGGAGCTGAGAGACATCTCAAGTGTCCAAAGGGTTCTGTCCTTAGAGGAAGACAGCACAGAATTCACTCTGAAAGCACAAGCAGGCAATTATCTTCTCTCAACCTCAAAACCACTTGATTTTGAGCTGTGTAGTGAATATCTCGTTACTGTTGTTATACTTGATGCCAACAAACATGTGCATGCAAAGAAAGAGATCATCGTGGTAGTTGAAGATGTGAACGATAATGCCCCAGAGTTTGAAAAAACTTACTATCAGGTAGAGGTAGTAGAGAACAATAAGCCTGATACATCTTTAGTACAAGTCAGCGCACATGATGCAGATAGCCAGCTCTATGGCAAAGTGTCATACAGACTGATCCATAATACTACTACTATTTTTAATATTCATGAAGAAACAGGTGTAGTGTCTGTTTTAGACCCTTTGGACAGAGAGCAACAAGGCGAATACAGTCTCACAGTGCTGGCCAGAGACAACGGCTCCCCTCCATTAGAGGCCTTTGCATCAGTGTCTATAAAGGTCCTAGATCAGAATGACAACCAGCCAACCTTCGTCACACCACACTTCATCTTTTTTATCTCTGAAGGCATTTCACTCCTAGCCCAGGTTGGAAAGATTGGAATTGTGGATGCAGATGAGGGGGATAATGGAAAAGTGGTGGATGTCCAAGTACTAGACAAGCATGCTCCCTTCATCATGGACCTGTCCCAGTCGGCACTTCGCTGTACAGGTGAGGTGGACCGGGAGAAGCATGAGAAATATGACCTGCTCCTGCTGGCTATAGATGGTGGCAGGCCTCACCGCTCCTCTGTTGCATCTGTAACTATTTATGTGGAGGATGTAAATGATAACCAGCCCCAGGTGCTCCTGCCAAGCAGCAACCTCTCCTGCCTGACCATATCCCCTAACACCAGCGCTGGCAGCATCATCACCAAAATTTACGCTATTGACCGTGACTCAGGCATGAATTCAGATATTACTTATAACATTATAGCCAGGGAGCCAATCAATCCCAGCCCATTTCAGATCGACCCACACTCGGGGAACATCACACTGGTGCAGCAGCTTGCGGGCAGAGACCACGGTATGCATCACCTATTAATCAGAGTCAGTGATAGAGGGAAGCCTATACCTCTTCAAGCCACTGTGTGGGTTAATTTATTGGTCAATGAAATCTCCATGCAATGCCATCTGACAACTGTTCCTCCATATAATCCCCCAGCCTCAGAGCCCCCAGTGCTAACAAAATCTTATAATCTGATGGAGAGATGTACAGAACTGCCTTGGCTCCTACTGTTCTCTGGTCTGGGTATGATGGTGTTCTCAGTATGCATGTTTCTGGCCACTTTCATAATTTGCATGAAACAAAAACACTTGATGCGGAAAAAAAAGTGTAAGCGAGATCACACAAATGAACTCGAACTGAAACACTTAAATTTATAAACATATGTTAGGCATTATTTTTATGTAAGTGAGACACGATTCATTCAATAATGATAGACAGTCCATCGCAGGGCACACACATACTCTCTCATATGCTGATTCACACACTATGGGTAATTTGGGAATGTCAGTGAGCCTCATCTGCATGTCTTTGGACTGTGGGATAAACCCGGAGCAGCCAGAGGAAACCGGGGAGCACAGGGAGAACGGTGTAAATTCCATGAACAAAGAACCAAGGCGGGAATTGAACCTGGAACCTGGAGGTGCTAACCACTTAACCACTGTGCCACCAGCATCATAATCACTCACTCACTCACTCGTCGTCTATACCTCTTTATTCCGTATTCGGGATTGCGGGGGGGCCTAGACCGTACCCCAAGAAGTTTAGGGCACTACTGTAGGTGGGGTACACTCTGGACAGGATGCCAATCCATCTCAGGGCACACACACAGGCACACAGGGATAAACCTGGAGCAGCTGAAGAGCACAGAGAGAACTGCAAACTCCATGAACACAGAACTAAGGTGGGAATCGAACCCAGAACCTAGTGGTGCAAGGCAACAGTGCTAACCACTTAGCCACTGTGCAGACAGCACCATAATCAAATGTTTAATAATGTTCAAATTAAATGCAAATGTACAATACCTAAACAAACAGAAATCTATCTACCAGAAATGTATCTAACAAAAGCGAGCATCATAACTTTTCCATGAAACACAACAGCCTAGTTAGGTATGGTATGTCATGGACAGTACCTCTTTAGATTTGTTAATGAGATTATAGATAAAATATACTGTACATTGCAAACAACCAGTCCATTGAAGCTATTGTAGCTATTGTTGTCAGTGAATGTTCATCTAAAAATGCACTACGCTGAATGTTGATGCTTATTTTTTATAGCAAACAGATGCATCAGATGTGATCAGACCATAAGGTGGAAAGAAATGTCTTTAGTCTAAAAAAATTCAATCTCAGGGTGACAGATCGGCAGCCCATCTTGTGCTTAGTTGTTCTGGGTTTAGCCTTAGATCCACCGCAATCCAGGTTAGATTCTTGAGGAATGAATGAATGAATGTAATTTGATCCAAATCACAGAAATTCCTTTGCAAGGTCTAAAAGATTTTTTTTAAATAATAATAATGATAATTGTATTCCAGTTCAGTAGATGGTTCCACTGGAACAATTGTTTATAATTGGTCTGGTGCACACGGACAAAAAAAATCTCATGATAATTGTTAACACAAACAATAACCAGGATTAGCCCAGGAGCAGTCTTCCATGGTTTAAGTGCCTGTGAGGGCTGAGTGCTATCGACTACGACACCAGTCAGCCAGCGAGTTCACTAATCCTCACTAAAGCCTTGATTAGAACTCTCTCAAATTCCCCCCCAAATAATCAAAGGAATTCTCAAGTATGTGCAGCCTCAAATGTGTATTGTGTTTCATTTGAAAAAGTGGTGTTTTGGGGACAACTGGGGGATTTAATGGCTGCTGCGAGAGGATGCATCTTTGATTGCAGCCATTTGATAGCTCACACCATGTTTAAAAGCCATAAAGGTGTAAAATATTTTATATGAATACAGGACTTACAGACTTGCAGTATAACCTTAAACTTTCATAAGCTTTTTTTTCCAGGATTGATAAAGATTCTTGCTAATTTAGTGATTGCAAGTAGACATGTTTGACCCAACTGTGTATGTTAACATGCATTCCGTTTCTCATGACTGCTTTTCTGGCATTTCAGTGCTAGTGATGTGACAGGAGGTTATATCATTTCAGTATGTTGATTGTAACATTGCTTATCAAATGTCCAACAATACATAACTAGAAATTTTAGTTTGGTACTATGTTGATCAGCAAAAATATTTTTCTGTGCAAACTTTATTTCTGGTTTGAGTCGTTTAAGAAAATCCAAGTAAGCATACACCAAAAAAAAAAAAAAAAAACATGACATTTTCTTGATCTTTTAAAAGATACAATCTGGGCAAATGTAGTTGAGTTACTAGTTTTTGGTTTGGATAGATATGTAAATTGATTAGAAGTGTTAAAATATACAACATAATAAGAAGGCCATTTATAATGATAATATACAGTATCTGTGTCCATCATAGCTACAAGTTTACAGTAAAAGCAAAACAAGTTGTGACTGGTAGACCAACAGACTGACATTACATTGAATGTAATCACTGATGTCTATCAAGATACTGTATCTCATTAATTTAAAATATGTCACAATGCAGGTTCAATTAGTAACTGTGAGGTTAGTGGTTTTTGGTTTTGGTTAGTGGTTTTTACAGTATACCATGTTTTTTTTTTTTGTAAAACGTGCTAGGTTTCTATAATCTCAACTTAATTAAATGTCTGTGTTAATAACATCAATAACATTCACTGCCTGGCCAAAAAAAAGAGAGTAATATAGTATATTCTAATATTACATTGCCTTTTGCTATGATTACGAATGTGGCATCATTTTGATATGCTTATGCAATGTCAAAACATTTATTAGCTAGAGTCTCATTAATTTCCCTTGAAAATCTTGTATTGATGATGGGAAAGTCAGACAGCTGTGTAACGCCTGCTTTAGCACGTCAAAAGATTCTGAATTTGGTTAGGGTCCAGGCGTTTTGCTAGAAAAATCATGTGAGAAAATAATGTCCCATGCTCTCTGAACCACTCTTTCACAATCTGTACTTAACAAATTCTGGCATTCAAATCAATTCAATTTTATTTGTACAGTATAGCACTTTTAACAATTGTCATTGTCGCAAAGCAACTTTACACAATCTAAAGAATTATGGAAGTTTGTATGAAATGTGAAGATTGTCAAGGAAAAGTAGAAAGGAAAAACTTTCAGAGAAACCTTAAGAGGAACCAGACTCAACAGGAAACTCATCCTCATTTGGGTGATAACAGACAGAAGGGATTTATCTGTAGTTGACATCTTGGAACATGCCTGTGCCATCAGGAAAGAATAAATCCATAGATAAAAAAAAAATGGTCATTCAGTATGTTCATGTAGTCACCTGACCTCATTTTTTAGGCACATACAGTAATATTGCTCAACCTAGAACTGACCAACTGAAGCAACCCCAGATCATAACACTGCTCCCACATACTTATACAGTAGGCACTAGGCATGACAGTTACATCACTTCATTCATGTCTCTTCACTCAAATTGAAGCCTCACTAATGAGTGGTTTTCCTAAGGTTATACACAGCTGTTTAGTCCCAATCCCTTTAGTTCTCTTCATACTGTCCTTGTAGAAATGTTCTTACAGTATTTTCACTGTATTTCACACTCACTTCACTTCCACCACTCTATCTGGACAACAGCAAAAATACTGCCAGATAACTGAACATATTATACATAGAGTACAGTGTGTGCAGCACTATAAGTGTTTCACTTTCTCTCAGGCTGTGACATTTTGACATATTTTGCAAAGAAGGCCGCAATGTGTCCTTCCCTAAGCTTTCTTTCTCATTCATTCTTTCTCTTCTTTCTTTGCACTTTTGCGAGATTTCCTGTGTGCTGTTCATAGAGTTATTTTCCAGTTGTTTCCTGTGTTTCAACCTTTACTGTTTTTTCCACCTAAATTGCTCTGTTTTCTTGACATGGAACCAATCTATGAATGATTTTATAAAATCATATACTTTCTCCAGCCGTACTGACTACTGGCATATTAAATCAAATATATCACAGTTTAAGCAGGGGACACTACCGAATGGTCTTTTCTAATCTATGTCTGTGGAAATCTGAGCCTTCAAGCAAAGTGCCTCAGCGTCTACTTTATGAAACAGCTCCAGACAGGTGAAAAATTAAAGGGAAAACCAAGCGTGTTAAAAGTTCATGGGTCACCACAAGCCATCAGTTTCATTGTGCCTTGGCGTAGATTCTCTGGAACTTGTTGTGGAGGTATTCTGCTCAGAAAAAAATCCTTTAGATTGTGTTTTGTTGAAAATGGTTATTCTGGGAAGCACTAACACTTGCTTCAATGTGACAAATATGAAGGCCACTGTGCGTGATTTACATTATTTTCATTTTAAGCAAACTGAATATTAAGCCGTTGTGCACTGTGGCGTTTAGTGGATAATAGTGATTAGTCAGAATACTTTGTAGCCATTTATAGTGATTTCTCCCTATAAAACCTTTTTTAAATATGTAATATACAGTACTGTACAACAGTCTTGAGCCACCCCCATTTATTCATATTAAACAAAATTACATTTAAATTCTGTAAATATATATATTTTTTAATTAGAACAAATGTTTTACTGTGACAGGCTGCAAAATGCCTAAAGATACAATTTTTAAACATGCCTGTTTATGTAACAGCCTCAGCAGCAACCTCATTTTCCTTCTCATCTGTTCCAACCACTCAGCATTCAGTACCTCCAGTATACTAATCACCGGCCTGATCATCTGTCATCATCTGCACCGGTTTCTCACTGGTTCATGCCTTAAGTTAAATAGTTTTTATATGTGAAAAATTCATAGGTCACTATGTGGCTTAACAAACAAAAAAGACTCCTCTGCTTAGGTACAGGAACTGGATGGAAATCAGATACCAAAGTCTTGCCAAAAATGAGAACAAAAAAAGTCCTTCAGAAAGGCTGGAGGACTATTTCTCAAAACTTCATTAAAATACAAGCCAGTCTCTTTGGAACCAAAGTATGGAGATATGAAGCATTCGTCCAAAATACTAAATAACACATGGTTCAATAGCAAATGGCAAAATAACTAAATGAACAAATCCATATTCTGCTGATAATAAATGCTGCTTGTGGAACTGGTTATGAAAGCAATATCACACTTGAGGCTGTTGTGCTGAATTTCAGCACAGCTGTAATTTTCGTCTAGTTTGAAACTTGCATTTCCACTTTTTCAAAAAGTCAGAAGATGTGATTGAAAGAGTGCAGTCACATCCGGTTTTAAATGCATGCTGGTATAGGAAATTATTTATTCCACACTGGGTGGTGTGATACGTACAGCTCGACACACAGCCGTGGAGCCTGGTTTATACTTAAAGCATGACTCATGATGTGCAGGAGTAGTAGGAGTAATGCGTGTGGTAGGATACGCAGGTGAGTATACCTGCATATCATACATTCATCTGAAACATCAAATGCAATGTCCTCTAGATGGGCCATCACTGCCAAAACATCCCTGGCTGTCAGGTTGGTAAATAAATTGTAAAACTGTTCAGCAATTTCATGCACCAGGACATTGAAGCACAGGCAAGAGCTCCTAAAACACTGTGCTGTCATCAAGATGGTTGTCTAGAACTTTGATCTTACATTAAAGAAAATAGTAATATAGAAGATCCAGAAGACAGGCCTTTCAGTAGATTTAAAGACAAGATTTTTTTTTTCCGGATAATAATCATTTGTAAAATAAATGATATTTAAAAAAGCATGACGTCTAGGTTGGGGTCAGAGGTAGCTAATTGGCCTACAGCTCAGAAGGTCCTAGGTCCTTTTAAATCGTTATCATCTATATCTCACAAAAGGAACAATGTTTTTTTTTTGGATATAATTCCATCGCAGCGTATCCTGTGATGATTCATCAAGTAATGCAGATCATCATTTACAGTCTTTTGCAAATGTAAGGCAGACTGCTACCTGCTGTTTATCTGTCAAGTCCCTGTTGAGTATGTTTATTCCAGTAGAATAACTTTTGTCATAAAATTGCTTGTTTTATTTTTTAAAGCATATTTACAGTTGCTACATACATACAGTAAGGGGCGGCGCGGTGGTGTAGTGGTTAGCACTGTCGCCTTGCACCTCCAGGGTCTGGGTTCGATTCCCCGGCCAGGCTCGATTCCCGTCTCTGTGTGCATGGAGTTTGCATGTTCTCTTAATTGCCCGTAGTGTGTGACTGGGTGTGTGAGTGTGTGTATGTGTGTGTGCCCTGCGATGGATTGGCACCCTGTCCAGGGTGTACCCTGCCTCGTGCCCGAAGTCTCCTGGGATAGGCTCCAGGTCCCCCGCGACCCTGAACACAGGATTAAGCGGTATAGAAAATGAATAAATGAATGACATACATAAGTGACAAAATACAAAATTCCAGTGCAAATATTTAAATAACAAATAGCATATTGGAAAATAAAGGAAGTCTTATGTCTTGTGTCTAATGTCTCAGAAAATACAATCTAAGTTGTCTGTAGCAAACAACATGACGTATTATACAGTATACATTTTTAGGTTTGCTATTATTTGAAAAAAATATAATCAGTGACACTGTGAACACACAATAGTAGCATCACAATGAAATCGTCTATCAACATGGCAGTATCTCTGTAAATTGTCCCGTGGCATATGAATCATGGTTTAATATGGCTGCTGTGAGATGCATTTCAGTGTTTGTTTTGTCATTTTAGTCTTGCATTTATTTCATAAATGTTTTTTTTTTAATCTAAAGATAAAAGGCTTGTTGTTTTCTTTAAAAATAAATGAAAATATATGAATACAAATGTTTTTATTATTATTATTGTTATTATTATTATTATTATTATTATTATTATTATTATTATTATTATTATCATTCATAATTCCATAACACTGATACTGTATGTGTTTGTTGAACATCTTCATTCAGAATTATTCCTCAGTTGCTGCTATAATAACCTTCACTCTTCTGGGAAGGCTTTCCACTAATTTTCAGAGCTGTGGGGATTTTTTTTTTCCATTCAGCCCCAAGCGTAATAGCGAAGTCAATGGTTGAGGAGGTCTACGAGCAGCCAGTGTTCCATTTCATCCTAAAAGTGTTCACTTAAGTTGAGGTCAGAACTCTGTACTCTGGCCACTCAAGTTTTTTTTACCCCAGTTTTGGCAATGCATGTGGACATTTTGCACAATAAAACCACGAGTGTACTGTACAGTAATTGTACGTATAGTTGTAAGACATAAGTATAGCACATAAATAGCAGAAAGGTTTGAACTGCACTACCTAGTGTAGTTATCCAAAAATGTCTCTCCCTTGTATATCTATATCTGATTCATGTTCTGGTTCTCTGAACTTGTGTAATTACTCCACTGGTGGAGAGTGCTGATAACCTGGCACCAGAGCATTCCTAATCTCAGAACACATTATAACTAGAGCTAATTCTCAATCACCTGCCTGACCAAGGGGTGTCAAATCTTATCTGCCAAGTGTGACTGCAGGTTTTTTTTTTATTCTAACCAAGCAAAGGCGCAGGTGTCCTCTAGTGTTACAGGCTGTCACACAGGCCCAGGAGGTATTAGACTGTGACCTCCTTTTATCGAAAAAACACACTAGACATTAGAGGCAGCAGGCTACCTTGAAGTGCCCTTGTCTGTTATGATGTTATTCCCATAAAGATAGGGTTCCAGAACTGCAGTAGTGGATGGATGGAGCTATACAGTATGAGGCATACCTCACCAGGTGTACAACATCACATTTTTTCAGTGGGGAAAGTTTGGCAGTGATCTCAGCACGCCTTTCCAATATTCACTGCCGATGGTGCTGAGGATAAGCAAAATAGAAAAGCTACTGTAGGCATCTTGTGACTATATACAGAATGTAAAAAATGCATTTAAAAAATAATTTATCTGTGTTTGTCTGTAGCTGTTTTAAGTTTTTCATTAGGGCCCAAGCACTATAGGGTGCACAGGACCCTCCTGTTTTCCTAAGGATTTTTCCCCCCCACCCATTTGGGCTTTTTGTACAGTATGTCTTAACATGCTCAAAAACTCAAGAAACTTGTCAGGTAGGTTGTAGGGCTGTAACAACTAATCGATAAAATCGACAATTATCGATAATGAAATTCGTTGTCAACGAATGCCATTATCGATTAGTTGGGCTGCTCACGTTACTAAGGAGCGCGACCACAAGATGCACAAATACACAAAGACACACACAGATATACAGTCGCTCGCGCTCGTTACAGAAGCATTTGCAGGAAAAAGCGCGCGCCCCAAGTCCTCCCAGGTATGGGAGCTATTTACATTAAACGCCTCTTATCAGCCGTTAAAATCAAGCGCCGAGGGTTTTCTACACATAGGAGTTAATGAGAGTGTTCACATGGGCTTTGGTGACGTGCGTTTGTCTGGCTGTGCGTTTATACAGTTTCTTGGTGTTCAAATCCCAACGAACGTGAAGAAAACACTTCTAGTGCGTTTCTACGCGTTCATTTTCATGGAAAAAACGACATTTGCGTTCACTTCGGAGGACCGGATATATCCCATGATCCTACATGCTATACATGGGGAAATGCAGGGAAAAAAGCTAAATAAAGAGAGTGAACCCAGTAGCGGCGATTTTTATTTTATTTTTTCTGTCCCTACGTCGCCGTATTTACGAGAATTTTTAAATAATAAGATTAATGTCTAGTATAGCAAAATGGTGTGTGTGTGTGTATATATATATATATATATACGTATTTTATTTTATTGAGACAACAAAAAAAAAAGGATAAAATACACGAGAGGATCGCAATAATGTATGATGTAGCAAGAGACACTTCAATTAAAAATAATTTCATAATCTAAAAGTCTATTGAATTAATTTAAGAGAATTTAAAATTGAGGTCATTCTTAACAACTGAATGTCAGTCAGTGTACATTTTAAACTACATACACACATAGACACACTGTCAACTTGCCATCTGCAATTATTGTTAAAAACAAAAATGTTGATTTACATAAAAATTACAAAAAAATTAAAGGGCATTAAACTCTATATGTGGCTTTTGCATTTTTTAAAGTTTACTTTTATGCATAAATAATACCCTGATTTATTGATTTATATATTTAAGCAAAACATCAAATTAAAGCGTCTAGCTTTTATCCGATTAATCTAAAAAATAATCGCCCAACTAATCGATTATCAAAATAATCGTTAGTTGCAGCCCTAGTAGGTTGGAATCTGCTGCCATTAGAAAGTCGCGTGACCGGGGCCCTCAGGGGCCCCCACACAAGGTTTTGCTGGAGACCTCATACACACTTTCAAGTAGGCACCCGAATCTCGGTACACATTTAGAGCTCATTGAGCCGAACGACTTTTGCACGTCCTGGGCTCAGTTCAAGCGGAGGCCGGTTTTAGGAAAAACGCACCAGATGGATTTTGATATACTCCTCCTAGGGAATTTATACGATCGCCACCAAACCGGGTCAGCCGAGATGATGCCTTAAACTTATGCTGAAAAGTGATTAATAACTTTCTGTGTGACATTATATTCAGTGACATCACGTTCAGTGACATCACATTAAGTAACATCATAGTGTGATGCTAATTTTCCAGCATCTGCGGCCTACTGATTACACATACACATCACAAACACATCTCACACACATACCACACACATAAATACACACATATTACAAATGTTAACACCCTCACACTCACACAGACACACACACACACACGCATGTACACACTCATACACACACATATGTACAAACACACTCATATATCACACATACACACACATCACAAATGTTAACACTCTAATATACACTAATCTGCCTGTATAATCAGCCCTGTATAGTGTGTGACGTGTGTTGGTTGCGCGGTGCACCCGGCGGAGATGGCTCAGGGTGCTTGGGCCCATCATCATTGCTTGCAATTATATTTAAATTTCTATTAAACTTTGACACAAGTCATATAATATCTATGTCTCATGTCAAATGTGATTATGAATTAAAAGCTATTATTTAGCGAGCACTTAATATTGTTCTGTTGATGGAAACATCTTGTTGATTTAAAAACAGATCAAAAGAAAATGGCCTGATTGGTTTGAGCTGCCAAGAATGACACAAGAAAGGAATGGTGTCCTATAGGTACTGTATATGGTATACTATATAGTCACTTTCTAAAACCGTGTTGAGCAGGAAAGCATCTCAACATGCACAAAACATCAAGCCTTAAGGTTTAGCTACAATCACTCAAAAACAAGAAGGTGAGGTTGTCACAAGATCAGATTTACTCTTAGAAAAAAAAACAGTTTTTAACCCTAGATTTATAATCATTGCTGTTTAAAAAAGAGTTTTTAGTCATTGTAGTGATTATATGAATTCTTCTGAGCTTTCTTAGTAATGTGTTGTATAATGTATCACATCATTATATATTTTTTTGGTTTTACAGTAGGATTTTTTTTTGTGTAAATGTCTTATCATAGTCATCATGAATCTCACAGTAGTCATCAAAAACTGAAGATCATCTAATTGTTTGCAATTACATTATTATTTTTTTTTTTACAAATGTAGTGACACTAGATTTCGCAACTCACTCACTCGTCGTCTATACCACTTTACCCTTGTATTTATAGGGTAACTAAGGAAGGAAACTTATGGCACAAGGCAGGGTACACCCTAGACGTAGTGCCAATCCATCGCAAGGCACGCACACGCACACACACACACACTACACACAATTTGTGAGTGCCAATTAGCCTAATCTGTATATTTTTTGACAGTTCGGAAACTGGAATACCCGGAGGAAACCCACCAAGGAGAGAACATGTACACTCCATCACACTGAGGTGGGAATCGAACGTGGTCAGTAATCGGCCCCCAACCCTGGAGGTGCAAGGGCACAGTCACAAAGCCACCATGCCGACTAGATTTTTTTTTTTTTAGCTTTTTTATTCTTATTACTTATATTTCAAAATATAGCCACACACCAAAGATATCATCTTTTTTTTAACAAACAGTATTGACTGTCCTGCACTCAATATGGCACTCCATCTGACATAATAGCTGCTGGGTATAAAGTTTCAGAGAGCAGCTTTGATCCGGTTACTACCAGTGTAAATTCTCCTTGTGTAAACCTATGTTTCAAATGACCAATCACTGTTTCAGATTATTCGCAGTTAACAAATGTTTTAAAGCAGACAATTGTAGCTGATTGTAGCTGCATCACCAAAGGTTGTAAGATAAGAAAATAGAAGGGTATAAAATGTCACAGGAGATAAGTCTAATCAGCCTTAACAAGCCCTGTGCAGTGGATTTATACAGCTGATCACTGATAGCCATGTCAGGTAATTACACAGAGTGAAACATCTCCTAGATTTCACGTGGGACTAATATTTTTCACCCCACATTGGGACTGACTTAAAGTGGACAGACTGAGTGTGCGGATGACAATCAGGATCAGGAGGTCCCTGGTTCAAGCCCCAGTGCTGCCAAGCCTGTCACTGCTGAGCCCTTGAGCAAGATCCTTCATCCTAAGCTGTTCAGAATAGGGCTGCAAATAATTAGTATTTCATAATCAAGTATCAAAATGATTAATCAGATTACAGATGGCACAATTACTCAACAGCTCTTATTTACTATCAGGTTTTTATTTTAGCTTGAAGATGTTTTGTGCATGTGGTAACTAAATCAAGATAAAGATAAATACTTCATTAATAATGTGTCTTTCTGATTGAAACAAAATCTAAAACCAAGGAAAAGCAAAATAGAAGGAATGATTCATTCATTCATTCATCTTCTATACCGCTTTATCCTGTATTTAGGGTCGCGGAGACCTGGAGCCTATCCCAGGAGACTCTGGGCACAAGGCAGGGTACACCCTGGACAGCGTGCCAATCCATCGCAGAGCACACACACACACTCATTCACAAACTATGGTCAATGTCTTTGGACTGTGGGAGGAAACCGGAGTACCTGGAGGAAACCCACCAAGCACGGGGAGAACATGCAAACTCCATGCACACAGAGACGGGAATCGAACCCGGACCCTGGAGGTGCAAGGCGACAGTGCTAACCACTACACCACCGTGCCGCCATATAATTATTAATTAAAGCTTAAAGATGGCAGATGGCAATTATGGGAGTTAAGCTGAAATGCACTTACGGCCACCGCACGAAACCGCGTAGGTGAGATAGGTGTTATTAGTAGTTAACAGATTATGGGCCAAACTTCGCTGAGTGATGATGGTAGAATAATTATAAAGGTCTTGACTAAAACAACATGCATGAGGATTGACAAAGGATTTTTCATTTTCTGCGATGGAAAAGTACTCGAACTAGTTACTTTTATCAGAAAGTAACGCTGTAATGTAACTTTTAATGACAGTAATTTTGTAATGTAATTAGTTACTTTAAAAAGTAACATCCCCCAACACTGCTGGTAAATGTAGTAACTAACTGCAGTTCACTTTATTTGTTTGCTTGATAGAAATAATAGGACTTTTAGTAGTAGTAATTAAATTGTTTGTGCTTGTATGAGAAACTATTTAATTTTCAGTCTAAAATAAGTTACTTTTAAAAATATATATTTTTTCTGTTTTGAAAAAAATATATATTGACCAGTATCAATATGCAAATTGGCCCGTGACGTCACTTGTAGTAGGAGTTACAGTACTTTCCCCTGAAAACAGATGGCGGTGCTGGTTATTCAGCCTACACGTGTGTCACATTTAAAAAAAAAACGAAATAAATAAATGACCTGAGTGATTTAAATGAATAATATGTAATTGTAATGCGGTTTACTCTGGTCTGGGCCCGATGTTTGGTGCGCGTGGTCTCTGACTAAACTTTATTAACGAGCGATCTTTCTAGAAGGAGGAGGAAAAGCCTCAGTAATGTTCTATGCTAATTCATGTGGTTTGTGCTGTGTGTGTGTGTGTGTGGTTGGAGTAAATGTCTCAGCGCACAGAAAGCCCTGACCTCGTTGCTCCTCCTCATTCATTCTACTCGGTCTTGACGCCTTTCTAGTGCACTTTACTGAGGAGGGACACTGAGCGCGAGCCCCCGCCGCCGCGTCCTGTGTGCTTTTGTCTGAGACGCGCAGAGCAGAAGCTCGACTTTAAAGACGCGTTCAGCTGCGGGCCTGATCCTCCCTCACACACACACACACACACACACACACAGCATCCTCACACAGAGCCAGGACCAGCTCACACACCACTGTCCTCAAAAAATGGGTGAGTTATTATTATTATTATTATTATTGTTATTATTGTGATTGTTTGTTTTTGCATTCATTCTGATTTAATGTTTTTTTAATGATCTTGTTTATTATGTTCAATTATTACTTTAAATACTTCAAAAGCTTTATCAGCCTGCTTTGTGTAACTTTGTATCGAGTTGACTGAATTATCTACATGAAGTGAGAAGAACAAAGTTAATGTTGAAGTGTTAAAACCATGGATGCTGGAATAAATTCCTGTACAAGCACTTGGCAGGCTTCGGTCTACAAAGTTATTCCACTTTTATGGAAGTCGTTTTAGCTTCAGTGTAATTGTAAAAGATCCAAAGCTCCCTCGATGCTGCCTGCACAAGCATTGATTTTCTCATTTCCACAAATAGCCCAAAGTTAAATTTACATTTATTCTCTGTAGAAATACAAGTTGCTGCAGATCTACAGCTGAACTAATCCAAGGCCAGTCTGTAAAGAGGGTGGCGGAAAAAAAACTAGATAAAAAAAAAAAAAATTTTGCTTTGTTTTATTTATTTATTTATTTATTTTATAGACCTAAACCCCGCCATGCACCTCCTGTCCCACCCAGGGCATCTTTTGTGCAAGTATCCTTTTTTTTGTTTTGTTGTTGTTGCATCCTGGGAAGGAAGGATCTACCAGCACTTCCCCCAGCACCCTTTCTGCGCCTGCAGTCACAAGCCACCTCCCCTCCCCTTTTCTCCCCTCGATGCCAGCTTTCAAAAGTTGATCTGTTTGTAACTGAGGTGGCTTTGGCCTTTTGTTTGCGTCAACATTGCGTGCCCTTGTGCCCCCGAGCTGCTCTGAGACAAAGAGCATTGTCAGTGGAGCTACAAAAGGAGACACTCTCCCTCAGTCCCACGGTCCTCCCATTTTTCTCACACTCCGTGGGCTGTGGTGCACCCCGGCGCTCACAATCCAATACAGAAAAAGCCCTTGCTTGCTTTGTGGCCTTTTAGATAAGACGTTTTGTGGAGCCAACTGGTGCGACTGAATGCCTCAGTGTTCATATCATAGGACGCATATGCACTCATTGGAAATATAATGAATGGTATCACTGTATTCGTTTGTACTGTTTTTAAATGTCTGGTGTTACCATTGGAAAGTCACTGATGAACAAATAACACAATAGCTGATTTGAGCTGATTTGTATTTGAATTAGGCATGGAGTAAAACATAACAATAGTGCTGTTATAGGAACACATTACCAGTACTGAAGTCAAGATTCCTGTAGTTTAATTTAATATTATAGAGTGCCCATGAGACAAATACAGGTCCTTCTCAAAAAATTAGCATATTGTGATAAAGTTCATTATTTTCTGTAATGTACTGATAAACATTAGACTTTCATATATTTTAGATTCATTACACACAACTGAAGTAGTTCAAGCCTTTTATTGTTTTAATATTGATGATTGTGGCATACAGCTCATGAAAACCCAAAATTCCTATCTCAAAACATTAGCATATTTCATCCGACCAATAAAATAAGTGTTTTTAATACAAAAAAAGTCAACCTTCAAATAATTATGTTCAGTTATGCACTCAATACTTGGTCGGGAATCCTTTTGTAGATTCTTGTGTCTCAACTTTCTCTTCGCAATATCCCACAGATTCTCTATGGGGTTCAGGTCAGGAGAAAAATTAAATCTTCATGTCTATAAAGCTTTTCAGCAGATGGAAGCATGAAGTGCTCCAAAATCTCCTGATAGCTAGCTGCATTGACCCTGCCCTTGATAAAACACAGTGGACCAACACCAGCAGCTGACATGGCACCCCAGACCATCACTGACTGTGGGTACTTGACACTGGACTTCAGGCATTTTGGCATTTCCCTCTCCCCAGACTTCCTCCAGACTCTGGCACCTTGATTTCCGAATGACATTATTTGCAACCTGTAGCCCATTTCCTGCACACGCCTGTACACGGTGGCTCTGGATGTTTCTACTCCAGACTCAGTCCACTGCTTCCGCAGGTCCCCCAAGGTCTGGAATCGGTCCTTCTCCACAATCTTCCTCAGGGCCCGGTCACCTCTTCTCGTTGTGCAGCGTTTTCTGCCACACTTTTTCCTTCCCACAGACTTCCCACTGAGGTGCCTTGATACAGCACTCTGGGAACAGCCTATTCGTTCAGAAATGTCTTTGTGTCTTTCCT